>OZ014531.1:168766840-169366840 GCA_963966105.1 Volucella zonaria | reverse complement strand
CACTATTCTCGAGTAACCCTCCTTTTCATGCAAACTCGTCCGCTTGTTCATTTCCTTTAGTACCGCCGTGTCTTCAGCATAGTCTTAGCCGCTTCTGAATGCATAGTGCCTTGAGCACTGTGCGACAGCCACTGTCTGGGATTCGAACAACGAACCTTCCGATTTGGAAGCCAATCCACTACCACTTGACCCACGGCCACTCGCGCTGTCCGAAAGGGACAGTTCTACACTCCGTTGAGTTTTGGGAGTTTGAATTTTGGTATCTTCTACTTTCTAGTAAAAAGAACCAGTTCCGTTTTGGGTGGGTTGGCCTTGAGACCACAGCTTTTTGCCCAAGTGCTGATCGTCTTCAGGGCAACCTCCATAACGTCGCTTAAAATAATTAAGTATTTTTCCTGCACTATTATGACCACGTCATATGCGTATGCCGTGGGACTTATACCCGTTGTACTAAGCTTTTTGAGGATGTCATTGATAACCGGTACCGGTAGCATAACCTAACCTGGGCTAACTCCAAATTCAAGTTCAAAGAGTCATATCCGACCGAGTCTAACTTGTTTCGTTGCTTGAAGAATGCGTCGATGCTATAGGTGCTTTATCAATAAAACGATTGCTCATCTTTCTACAAACACCTTAGGACTTATGTTGAAAGATGCTCTACCACGTACAAAGTGTTCTGTATCAAGACGTAAAATATATGTTTTACGATACCTAAATGGAGTCCCCATAAACCTCTTTTTCAAGCATCAATTCGGGAATGATATGTAAAAAAAAAAGAATTAATCATACAATATCAGATGAATCTTAAGCCCACCCTCCAATCTCATGCACCACCAAATCAAAACCAAATGATTTCCTTTCAGTTAACCCCTCCAATCTCCTGTCATCTTTATATCCCTTAACTTCGTCCGGATTGTTGAATTGCGATTAATTGCAATTATCACACAATTATAATTCCAAGGTGCACTTACAAGTGTTTACTTAATTGTCAATAGATTCCAACCCATTATAGTAAATATGCACCTAATTATCATACTTTAATAACAATTGACTAGCTACGGGCACTCCATCCTAATCGATAACAACAATTAAATCTTGCTCTACTGAACTGTGATACATTTTAATTAGCCTATCACCAAAATCGTAAAAGCTTGACGTCCAACTTTATTGAATTACCAAATTACCCTTTGGCCATTTAATTTGTTTATTTATTGTTCGCTTAAATTTAAATTTAAAGCTAAATTAATTTTTGCGAATAATTTTGTGGATTTTAGCGGACATTTTTTTTTTTTTAAAAGCTAAACGCTTCCGTTAAATAATTTTACAATTCTTCGAATGGATTTCTTGTTTTTTTTTTCTTTTTTTATTTACGATGAAACCGAGCCTTAAAGAGAAGTGTAAATTTGCATTTTGAATATCTTTTTTAGCGCGCATAAAATCGTTTTAATCAGATACCCAAAGCTAATCGGCTGTGTGGTGATTAAATTTAATTAACAGCTTGAGAGTTGGATTTTACTAATTTAACTGATGTGGAAGGTTTTCGCGAATGGAATGCTGGGAGGAGACTTGTGGTTTTGGACGTTGAGAGGATTAAGTATTTTTAGTAAGTAGGATTAAAGGATTATTAAAACATTTTGAAGGTATTGTCTTATTTTGCTTTTAAGAAAAAGGACCTTTTTGTAGTCTTTATAAATGAATAGATGCTTAACGTTATTTTCCTTTATCTTTAGGAAATTAATTTAAGGCTTATTATACTCGTAGTATACACTATTGAGGTCTGGATTAGAAAGTATGAGCGTGAACACCAATGTCACCTGAAGCATGTAAAACGCATTAATCTCGTCATAGTGTCATAGTGAAAGTCTGTTTTTTTCAAGGCAGTCCGTCATAGGTGCAGACAGTCCGGCGAAATTCGGTATAGGTCGCTTAAACGTTTCTCTCATCTGTAGAAAGCGACGGAGTTGCTTTATGAGTCTTTGACAGATGCCACCAGTGGTTTACGTAGGTACCTGCCGTGAAGGCTCAATCTTTTGGTACCTCTTCGTAAGAGAGATCAAAATAATGCGTTGATCACCGTCCTTCGAGTGGTACAAGTACCACCACCAGTACCAGATTTAAAGTCGTGTGTAAGGCATTAAATTCTCCTTTGGTGAAGGATTGAGGCCTATTTAGTACCTCAGCCATTCTATGGGTCATGACATCCGGTTGCAGTGCAACACTACGTCGAGCAGACCGATCAGTTCCATAGCAATCAAATAGTTGAAAACAAGCCGTAACACGCTATAACACATGGTGAACCATGAGATGTCCAAGCTCCAGTCGGTTTACACTTCTCGCGTTTTAACCTACAACAGCCACCACGATACTGCTACAAGGGGGCCCAACTCCTAGGTCAGGCTGGAACTAAAGCTGGAACGGGCCCCTGACCTCCCGTGTTAGGCACCTTACAGCACAGGATAGACGGCCTTTAGTCCAACATTATGCTAATCTTTTTGCCATCTACGACGGAAAATCTCATTTGCGAAGCCACGGATTCTTTTGAATTTCGTTCTGTCAAAGAGAACACCGTTGATATCGCAGACCACACAATCATAGGTAATGCCCATAGCTTGCAAATCCCTAACATCTGAGTAGACCGGAGACACGCACAGAACATACATTCAATGCTCATGGGGAGCTCGGTATGAGTAAGCTGCCACTTTGCTCTTATGCAGAAACGCATTTAAGGAGCTATGCCCGGTTATCAGAAAGCCTAGACTCAGCTCTGGTAGCCCGCTGATGGTCGACATATCCTAAAGGAAGTTGTAAGTAACCCTGCTTTAAGGCTCATGTCCCATCTACAATAGATTGCCATCGGGACCGAGCAGGAACTTAGAGTCACTACGGAACAAATCTTCCACCTCCGTCGAGGAGACCTAATCTACATTTGCCAGCGGGAGTCCCTTCCTAGACTTGTGGGCGATACCTCGACGAATCATCTCAAAGTCAAGGGGAGGCACACCCAAAACCACCTGTAATGCATCCGCAGACACGGTTCTAAAAACTGGTGAACATCCAGCCCACTCTCTGGCAAGCGAAGATCCGATGACGACCACACTTTAACATTACCCTCTCATACCAAGGCGATGCCCCAAATTTTGGAAAAGCAATAAAAAAGACCATTGTACACAGTACGAACGGTGAGTCTGGTGAATCTCCAGCCAGTTCGTAAAATGCGACTTAAATGGCCCACAACACTCAACAGTCGTTCTCTAAGCTGAATGAGGTGAGGTAGAATATTCATCTGCTAGCTTATCGTTATGCCACGATACTTAACCTTAGTCGCATAACTAAGGTTAGCACCATTCAGGCGTATTGTGGGAACCTGAGCACTGCTTTTAATGTGACATGAAGCAACATTATTTCAGTCTTCTTCCAAGATATGGGGAGTGGATCCATCATAAGGTTCCATATAAATGGACTACTAATGGACCCTTGAGGGCAACCCAGCTCTACATCTAAACTAAACCTATCATAAGGAGATTCTACAAAAGCGCCCCTGCCACAGAAATAGCTTTCCCATAAGCCGATTTCCCGACAGTCCAGTTCGCACAACCTGGTCAGAATACTCTGCCAAGTGATATTGTCAAAGACGCCATTAAAATCAATACATACGCATAAAAGAACATTGACACTGCTATTCTTGACGTTGTCTATAATAAAAGACCATGCGTCTTCGACACCTCTGCCATTTTTGAAGCCAAACCGGCTCGGCTACCCTATCTGAGAGCCGTTCCACCATGACTCTTTCCAGTACTTTTTCAAGCACCGAAAGTAGGCTGATGCTCCAATAAGATCTACGAGTAGGACCAGACCTAGCCTTATCGGGAGACTTCAGTAGTACAAACACCCTCGCCTGGTTTCAATTTGAAGGTAAACAGCTTCGGACAATACACATGCTGTATATGCTAAGCAGGTACTCGGGAATGGCATTCCGACTGGCTTTCACCATCTCTACGGTCATACCATCTGATCCAGGAGATCTTGTGAAACGAAGAAGTGATACACCCTACTCAACTTAGCTCAGGCGGAACCGGAGGCTCCTCAAAAGAGGAAGCAAGCAAGACACTCAGGCAATCTCTCCCTAGGGATAACAAAGTGTCATTCACACGGATGCCGTCCTTTTAGCACTCTTCCAAATTTTATACAATTTACCCCAGTGAATGTCCCTATTGTCGGAAGCTATCAAGGCATCGCCGATAAACAGAGCCCAGCTGAGCAATTTTTTCAGCATTGGCAGCCGGAGCACGTTGGAATTTCTAACCTGACTAAGAGTCAGGTCACGATTCCATCATTTCACTCCTCGACGATTAGTCTCACGGCTATGAGTCATTCGCAGTGGAAACTTCTCTACCGCGGAAACTTCATCCGGATCCGTTTAGAACTTCCTTCCATCGTCACCCACATATCCGTAATACTTGTTTCGCGATAGTGAAATTTACTTTCTTCGACGTTGATCGTCATTCCTACTTCTCCTAAACACTGCGCCATCTCGGATAGTAGTTTGAGATGGGATTCAAAATCTGGGTCGTGTTACACAGTCCAAGCGGCATGATCGGAAATTGGTATAGTGGCCGCCCGAGACTTGGGTAAACTGTCCTCTCTCTTGATTTGACTTCCAGAGGAACCGGCCAAAATGCGCCTTTTAACTCGATACCAGAGATAAATCTGGTACATTGCAGGCGGCTTAGTAGGCCATCGATGTGGGGAAGAGGGTAGGCATATTTTTTAGTCGCTGACCTTCCTGAAGCCAAAGCCTAGTATGTCCTTGCCTGGTTTTCTCGCTAATTGTCCAATGACGTCCGCAAATTTTTTTTTTTTTTTTTTTTTTTTTAAATTAGCGCGCGCTCCAGAAACGGCAATATTGCTTATTTATTCAGCTTCGTCAGTAAACACGACTTTTCGGTATCTAAGGATCGACTTCGACCTGTTCAAGAGCTCCATTTCCATGCCACTATGCATGACACGGCATAGTGGCATTCGTACCAATGCAGCAGAATCATTTGGTCATAAGTGTCAAACTTTCTACTGACCTGTTTCCATGGTTTTGACTATGATTTTGCCTGATGAATGCTATGAATGACTAAAGACCGCTTTTATTTTACAAGATGATGTAGGGGATGTAGATTGCATCTGACAGCATGTTAATGAAGCTCACCACAATTTATCTGAAGTCCAAGAAATAGTTTGAACTTCCAAGTTGGTGATTTCTCTTTGTAACAAAACGTTTCACACCCTTCGTGGAGCTACAAGCAAATGGAGAAGTGCTACTAAAGGAGCAATGGTCGGAAAACATATGTACTTAAAGCCAAAAGAAGGCAAGCCTTGTAGAGACAGGTAGAAAATACCGAGAGCATGCAGAACATCAATGAATTAGACAGAACGCCAAAATACATAGACAGCTACAACTTTGAGATTCTCAGCTCCGCTATCGATTCTGGTTCTGTTCTGTACTATGTCCGGAACCATGGACACGGATGAAGACGTGCTTAGTCGTTTTGAACGCAAGATGCTTTGAAAGATTATTGGTCACGTTTGCGTTGACGAGCTTCGAAGAAGGAGATGTAACAGCGTGGTCTGCGAGGCATATAGGGGCATTGACCTGGTTAAACTGTGAAAAATTAAAGTGCGAATGCTCCAACCAGTCCTTGATGAAGACTGCCACTTCAGTGGAACTCAGTGTTATCCAAGACGGAACTCAATAGAACTTCTTCATGCAACACCAAAAATACATACGTATACGAGTAGCATTGTAATGCGTGTACGAGTAGTTCTGAAATAATTTTTATGACGCAATATCTGACGGTAATAGCGTGATCATTGTGATTGTTGTATGATACAAAATCAAATCAGATTCTAAAAATACACGTAGGTATAACAAAGTTGCTATTTGGTATTATTCCAATTCTAAAAGCATTCTTAGCTTCAATTGATCTTTCAAACACAATTCATACCAATCCAACGATCGTGTCAGACTTCTACTTCTGACGGCATTCGCTAATGTGGTCACCCAATTTAATCGCCATTCATGGTCATGTTCGCTGGCTTTAAGCAATTAATCATTTCAATTCCAACAATCTGACAATCTGTAGACACCCTTCAATAGACTTGTGTTGTAATAAACAAAAAAAAAATCGTTAAGCGTAGCGAATTAATTACTACACCAATGTCGGCATCTCAATTACCCATACTAAATTTTTCTGAATTCTTTTATTTTTTTTTTCTCTCTCCGCACACGGTCATAAATAATTCAGAACCAGAAGGTGCAGAGAAGCCAAAATAAAATAAAAATAAAAACCCCTCAACTAATTGAGTAAGTTAAATGAAAATGTTCAAAACAAAATATGCTTCACTTGCCATAGTATCTGTATTCACAGATACAGAATACAGATAAGGATACCCTCGCATACTGGGTATCTGCTACAGCAGATGTACACGTACCTAAACAATAGATGAGTGTTATGTTTTTTTGTATGTTACCACTTATAGCCCTCTGCAGTAAAACATGTCAGTCCCGATCGTCGTGTATAAAAACAAAAATTCGCACAAAAAGATACAAAATCGGATAAGCTAGGACGGTGCAATGTGTACAAAACGAAACAAGTATCTACAACAAAAAGAACGACAAACGACGAACGTCGAAAACACTCTCTAAATACTAAAATTAGCGTGGTTTACATGCTCAGTTGGGCACTACAATTGTAAACAGGGTGCAATTGCCTCTTACTACTAAACAAATTCGCAATTCACAATTCACATTCGCATTCGTAGACTCGTATTTACATTCGTTTGCACATTTGTATTCGCAATTCACATTCGCGCATTGTCTACCTCAGCCGACTCTGATTTTATTTTTAAAAATTTTGTTTTTATTCTGTTGCAACACAATCGACAAATGCGACACGGCGATACGGTAGTCACCCATACACCAAACGACTGAGTCCGTTTCTGCAGCCGCAACTGCATCGGATTGAACAATTTATGGCAGGCGCTCGTTCACCGGCTCACAGTTCAACATGTACTCGTCCGTATCTATGAAATGAATTGTTTGTTTTTTTTTTGCTTTTTCTATTTTTTGCTTTTTAAAAATTAAGGCCAATTTGCATTGTGATCTACTCTTTGGGCGCACACACAATTGCTAATGCGATTTACTGCTTCTGGTCGCGCTGTCGTCGCGTCGGTTTTGTTGCAGATACTTTTTGAAGTATCCGTATTCTCCGTTCATTTGCGTAAAAATTGTGCATCTTGCGGGCAAAAATAAAAAAATAAAAAAAAAACAAAACAAATAAAAATAAAATTACCTCTGACTAGGGAATCCGAAGACAGATAGACGGACAGCTGCGCGACAATTTCATTTGCGCTGTGTTCTTGTTGATTGATTAGGTGGGTCATGCGGTATTTACGGAATACTTGAGATTGCTTTTGAGGTTAAATTACATAGCTTGGTCTGCTGCTTAGTTGGTTCTCTTTTCTTTCTTTTTTTTGACAGAGCTCACAGATGAAAAATATTTTAAAAAGATACAAGTGCCTTGGTGTAACTTTTAGTTGATCAGATACATTGAAACTTCCTAGGTAGGCTTTAATTGTTAAGGGGGGATATTACCCACTTCGACATGTAGAGATATTGCCGCCGAAAAGCCCTGCTGGGCATCACCTCCTTCCAATGATTGACACTTCTAGTGAGACATAAACCTAGTTCGACTGAGGATGGAAGAACAATTTAAGTTCGATAACATACGTTTGTTAGTTACAAACTTTTTTAATGACCTTGCCAAAGTCGACTTCAATGCTAAAATCGGAAATTAACGCATTTTCTACCGACTAGTTAGGAAGTACAGCGTGCAGTGCTAATTCAGCGACATAAATTAAGAGCTGTCTGAGCACGAAACAACGGACCTGGATTCAATGCCAAACAATCATCAATTAAGTAGCAGCAACAAGTCTTACCAACCGACATCAAGAAAAAATCCACTGTAGGATGAATAATGCGTGCAAAAGACCGTCTGGCAACAGAAAGGCATACAAGGAAGCTCGAACCGAGCTCAATTTACGGCCGAAACGCAAGCTCTGAAAATCGTTGATGCATTTGGACAGAATTTCCAGCATCTGCACAATTGGAATGCGTCACAGAGTGTAGGTACTTAGGAACGAAAAAAAAAAACCCAAATCCGGTCAGCAAAGTAGTCCCTTTTTCCAGTCTAGAAGAGATTCACACAATTAAGTGCCTGAAATATGTACGACAAAGTCTCTCATGGACTACGTGGGAAAAAAAAAATTGAGGAATTGATCCGATGAGAAGCAGGCACCAATGAATAAAAGGACGAATACATAACAAATCGATGATTGGAATATCCCATCTACAAGAGAAGCTATCTAATATCCTAATACTCCTGTTAAACCTAGCATTGGAAATCGTACCCAGCATAACTATTCTGCACCTTTTTGTGACACACTCATCGAGAGAAGTACCATTGTTCCTTGCGGACGATCAAATCGACTGAACATGAAATATTCACGCTTCAACGAATCTTGGAGAAGACCAATTAGTTTCAGGTTGATACATACTATTTTTCCATCGACTTTAAGATCGCATATACATAGTAATTGCCATTCATCATCTGGAGCTGTAAGTGGCAAAGATTGATTTCGGGATTCCTTCGAATCGTTCAACTTTTTCACCTTCAGCAGAATATGCTATCTTAAAAAACTCCGTTTAACTGTAGGGGTATGCTGACGACTTTCACATCATTGATCGCACCCAACGTTCCATAGTAGATGCATTTGAAGAAAAAGCGAAAAGAGTTGGTTTGGTAGTAAGTGAGGCAAAACGTTATTGTCAACAGGTATAACATCAATAACTGCAACAAAGTAGTCCTTCGACCTCGAGATAAACATTACCGGCACAAATAACAGCTTAGTTTGGTCAAACAACCGATCTCAAAACAAAGACCAAAATCATGCTCTACAAAAATCAAGACCCTGCCAGTTTTACTCCATTATGGCGAGTGCAGGAATATAAGCAGAAAAGCACGGCTGATATTAAGATTCTTCGAAAGGCAGTTACCATACCTCATCGCATACTAAGTTCCGTATGTCGGGCACGCTGTACCAAGTATAAGTACTCAAAAAACTTAAGATATAAAAACTACTTAAGCTCGGCGACAAAAATAAAAAAGGCAGGCGGTTACGTCTTAAGCGTAGACACTCAACGGGACGTGAACTCGTTAGGTAAGTTGTTTCGGACAACTCACTTTGGCTGATATTTCTGCCGAATACGATATTCAGTTCAGAGATAAAACGAAATGCTCATTTCATCTCCTCAGTTGTCTCTGAAAGATGTATCTAAAAAGCTGCCTAAAGCCTGTCGTCCAGAACTGTGACCATTTGCAAGTCGCTTAGTAACTTCGAAAAAGTGTTCTAATGTCACGTTTATCATGTATGATAGTATGAAACGGTTCACTTCTTTTATCTTCTTTCGGTATAGTGGCACGTAACGTTCGTTCTGACACTTGTGCCCATCGGAAATTATTCAGAAAACCTCTGTCTTCACTGCTTTCTACGCTTAGGTCTCGCAGCATTATATGATTATTAAAGCAGATATGGGTCGTCCTGGGTTCGATTCGCAAGACACACATAGAAAAACCAGAAAAACTATTTTTAACTTCATTACCTTTTCGTCAAGAAATGATAAATCTTCGAAAGTCAAAACTTTTGCATGTCAAAATATCTCATTTTCTCTCCATATCGCTGTGTACAAAATGATAAAAAAAAAGAAGACAGTGTGTGGATCGATAAAGTCTTGTTATTGCCGCACTAAAGTTTTCTTTAGTCGATGTTGTGTCTGGATATCCGTATTAAGTTGTGGAATATTTAAAGATATTCAATACGTAATATGAGAGTTGCTTCTGTAAGATGGTGGTCTCATGCCATCAAGTCATTGTAACATCTGTTACAAGCGTCCATAAGACAGATTCTTAAACGATTACTATCATAGATGATCGATCTGGCAACGATAACTTATCGGAATTAGATAAACCTCATCGAAAATACTTTGGTATCGGATGACACCTTTCAATTGATAGATACTCACATATGCACATAATAGAAACCCTCACGTGAGTGAAGTCTCCATTACTGTTTTTAATCAAACCTAACGTGAATACTGTTCACATTGACTACTTCTACTGATGTGATGCATGTTATCTGCAGTTCCTAATAGAACAATTCAGATCACGTTTCATTCTAAACTGACACTTTAATGAACATAAACTGCTGTCAAGATCAAATGTCAATCAACTGTTGAAGATTTCAACTAAATTTATCATTATTTGGGGGCCTTAGATTTTATTTCACAGCCATGTATAGGAACGTGTTTATAACTTTTAACATTTTCATATTTTGAATATTTTTTTCTTGGCATTCTTACACGCCAAACTTTTACAAGGACGGCAACAGTAAATTGTCATCCATTTTGACAGAAATTCGAGTGACACTACTCGTACTTACATTTGAGTAAAAAGTTGTCAAAAATAACATTTTAGGGTTTGAGCCGTAAGAAATTCCAATTTCTTCTACAATATCATCACCACTCATTCATTAAACGTCATCTTCCACGAAACTATCTTTCGTCAAAATACTGAAAATTCTTAGAGGACTTATATACGAGGTTTGTCTGAAAAGTTTCCGAGCGAACAATGATACAAGACATTTTTTCTCAAAATTTATTTTTATTTTTCTACATAGTCTCCTTGTAACTCTACGCAGTTTTTAGATGAGGGAACAAAAAGAAGTCGCTTGGGGCTAGATCTGATGAATTAGGCGATTGGTCAAGCAGTTCAAACCGTAATTCATGGATTTTCGCCATGGCAACCGCTGAGGTGTGAAACAGGATTTTCTTTTTCTGCAAATGTCCGTTTTTCCGCAATTTCTGCCTTTAGCTGGACAAGTAATGGTGCGTAGTATGCTCCTATAATGGTTTTACCTTTTTGAAGATAATCGATTAAGATAACTCCTTTACTATCCCAAAAAAAAGTCGCCATCACTTTCCCAGCCGAAAAAACAGTTTTTGCTTTTTTTTGGAGCCGGCTCGCCCTTTGCAGTCTACTGTTTTGACTGAATTTTTATTTCGGGCGTATATTGTAATGTAAGTTTCATCTACAGTAATTAATCGGCGCCAAAACTCGGATTTATTGCGTCTAAACTGCGCCAACAGAGCGTTGGAAATGTTCATTCGAACACGTTTTTGGTCTAACGTAAGCATTCACAGAGTCCAACTCATTTTTGATTTGCGTAGGCGTGTTGCCTTTCAAAAACAAGAATTTAATAACAGAGCGATACTCAATTTTTTCCATTTTCACAAAAGGCACTCACATCGACTCACTCAAACAACTGTCAACTAAAAACAGCTCGTCCAAAATGACTGAAACTTCGGTAACAGTCAAAACATGCACAACTAGCATTCACTAGCTTTTATTGACGAGTGCAGCTATCATTACATTGCGGTCGGAAACTTTTCAGATAACCCTCGTATGTTTGTCCCATTGGCAATTCAAACACTGCAACGGATTGTCTCTTAGCTCGCTAAAAGAGTGATTTTGTTAAGTGTCGGGTGACAGATGTCAAAAACCATATTTTGGATAGTTCTAAAGAAGAGTCTTGTACATTCCGTTTTTGACGAACACAATGTCTCAAAACAGGCATTGGTTGGCCTATTATTTGGGTAATTCCGGATTTGACATTCTATTGATGTCCATATGTCAAAAACAAGAAAATTAACCGCCATATCACTCTCGATTATTCCAATATCCACTTAAGTATTCACTGTCATGCAATTATCACTTTTGTTTGGTCGCTACTGTGTGTAACATCGTAACGATTTACCAAATCAATTTCTCTTTCCCTCTTCGTGGATAGACAGCTTAATGGCAATTACCTATTTCCGGTGCATGCTATCATTTTCTAATTAGTTCTACCAACAATTTTGTACCAACAAATATATGCTACATACATACATATGTGTGATATCTATCCCCTTACAGAGGTGAAATTAAAAACGAGACCGATAGAGTGATGGGTGGGGGACAAATTAAAGGAAGAACCTGATCAACTAGCAAGCAACAACTAGCAACCAACAGCCGACAACTGACAACTGACAACCGACAAACGACAAACGACAACCGACTATAATAACCAACAACAAAGGCAACACTCAGGTGTCATTTTATTCCAGTTGCCCGTTTAAACCATTTATCTCGACACATTCCGTAGTTCGTCGATAACATGCGAGGATTGCATGTTCCATGGTCAACAGCCATCGGACATGCTATTTCCCATGTTGGCCCTCCCTGGACTGTTCGGGCGGTGATGTCTGTCTTCTCTTGCTTCTTCTACTCCCAGCCCATGTTTGGGGTGATAAAAGTGTAATTTCGCTTGTACATCAGAGTGTTGCTAGTGTGTTGTTGTTGCTATTCACTGCTAGTGCTGTTATTGTTGTTTGTTTTTTTTTTTTTGTGTTTGGTGCTGCTTCTGCTTTTGTGTTCACCTGAAATTTTCCACTTTGGGAAATTACACACATTACCAGGCGACCCATAATTACCCTCGTGCGGCCTTTTGGGTGTCCTTCCTTCGCACTTTGTTGCTCTGCTGCTAGTTGGAGGGAAAGGGCCACTCGCTACTCCTCTCCCTGACAGCGAATTAAATATTCTCCGCGCCCTATTGGTACTGGTACACCTTCACCTGTGTTTTTGTATTCCCTGTCTACAGCCATCGTCATCATCATTAACGTAACACACAGCCTTTGTATGCGTTTAATGGTGATGGCTTCCTTTTTTGGTGCGCCGGCCGGTAACGCTGACTGCGACGGCGATGCAGAGGGCCAAACGGGAAATGTCCATAAATTAAATTAATTTTTTTTTTTTTTTTTTTTTTTTTACTTCTCCACTTCGTTGTCGTTTTCTACTACTCGTATCGTTGCTCTTTGTGTATCATCGTTTTGCGCATGAGAGAGCTCTGAGTGCCATCAGAGTGGAGCTCATGGTGGAGCAGGGATACACTAGCAGCCGAAAATGAACGAACGAGTTAAAGGTACAAATACTGGCCATACTTGGAAGCACCGGAACCTAGGTGAAATGCAAAATGTGGAAGGTATTTTCGTATGCTGGTGGCTTTTGGATATTGTCAGAGACATGGGTGTTGGTGTCCTTTTGCAGGTCGCGTGGTGAGCACCCATAAATCGCTTCGGTGGCGTTCAGTCTTGGAACACCAAATGGGCTATGCTTTGCTAATTTTTTATTTTTATTTTTTGAAAGGAGTGGAGTGGATACAGCAGCGAGTTAGATTACGTGCTGGACGAGTTATTGCAATCGTTTCCCTTAACAGGGTGTTCGGTGAGAAATTTTAAAAATATGGCCGTCAGTTAAGAAGTAGAAAGAGCTCGCTCAGTCTATTTGCGTGAAAATATGTGACAGGTATGTAAGGTATATGCATCTGTGCTGCTACTTGGTACTTCTTCAAACGGTGTGCACAAGCATCCAACACGTGTTCATATAGCACTGACGAGATTCTTACCACTGCCTTATACATGGGTCGGCCTTAGGTTGTTGTATTTTTTGATGCACGATTAAAAGATCGTTGGTTGGGTGATCATGATCACAGGAATGAGACAAGATCTTTGAGTGTGGCCAGTTTTTTTTTAAGCAAACGAGATTTAAAAATATTCGCAGTGGTTCTGTGAAGGAAATTTCTGACATATGTCAGTTGTCATCAGTTTATTGCGAACTGTCACTTTGACATCTGTCATCTATGAGTCAGGAAGTTTTTAGAAACGGTTTCCTCGACACTTTTAGGTACAATTTTCAAAATTATTGACCTTATTGGACATATGGCAAGTCGTGAACTTTAAAATATATCTACAAGTTGTCCTCCAGGATTACGCCTAGCAGCGAAACATGCAATGGGACTATTTTCCAAAAGAAAGAATAAAACACACCCTGTTACGATTCGAAATAATGTATTGTAGTATTGCCTGGTGTACAGGATGTCGCCCCAGTTATTTATAACAGTTGTATTAAGTGAAATGTTCTTGTTAGGAGGTTGTAATATTAAGTGCATGAACTTTTATTGCCGTTGAATTTAAAGTAACTACCGAACGCTTCATTTTAAGGAAGTGCGAAGGAAGGAAATGTGTTACAGGTATTTCTACCTTTCGGCTTTTTATGAGATCTTATATAAGAGTGGCTGTTTCGAGAATTTTGTTTATTAAGTTGTTTCTGGGAAGATTTCAGATCAATGCATGCTTATCGATTACACAAGATTAATATCCAACCCAATTTTCTGTTCTCAGATTTGTCGATTTTAGTATGAGATCGTTGATCTTTGCAAAATTTACGTGTTTTGATTATGGTGGACAATTGATATTTTGCTATTGTGAAAGACTCTCAATCATGGGCCTTCTAGTCAGATTGTTTATATATTGTAATATAATGAGCCCAGAGCTAGATGCGAATAACTCGCTCACAATATGTCGGGAATAACTATATCTTGATTGTTAGACAGGAGTTGCAATGTTAAGTTGGACAACTATTGCCTCAGAGTGTCTTCTCTAGTGTTTTGCCCACTTCACTGCTCATGTTTTTGCCAGAACGGACACTATGGTCGATTTGGTCCTTTTGAAAGGGCACCTGATTTGTCATTCTACCGTTTATGGACAGAAACTTTAGTTCTCCCTTAATGTACGAGATGGATCAATAAGTTTGTGACATAACGAATCTCCGTGTTGAAAATACTACTATCTGTCAATAGATTACTATCACATTTTGAGCGTCATCTAGTGCATTTTGGCGATACTTACTAAAATGCAATTCAAGTGACAACATTGGAGGAGTGAGGACGTGAACCGATTTATAGACAAAATATGGATTCACCGCGGACTACTGGAGACCACGCAGCAACCGAAAAGGCGGTTTTCATCGGGCGAAATGGCATTCAACAAGCGCAAGGTGGGTTTGTCGGTTAACAAGGACATGGCGAAAGTTTTTTGGGATGCACGCGGCATAATCCACATCGATTAGCTTCAAAAGAGAAAAACGATCACCTTGATCAAAATGATCCCGGAATGTATTCAGAAAATTAAAAATACAAATCTATTCATCTAAATCTATATTGTCCTCTTCAAAGTAATCCCCATCGACTGTAGCACACTTATGCCAGCGCTTGATCCAATCCTCGACACATTTTTTATATTTCGTTTTCGGTATGTCCATTAGTGCTTCCTGCGATTTTTCCATTACTTCCTCTAGGCTGCTGAAACGCCTTCCCCGTAGTGGTTTTTTTAGCTCGATTGAACAGAAAGAAGTCACAGGGAGCCAAATCAGGTGAATTCGTTGGCTGTTGGATGGTATTTGTTGCATTTTTCGTCAAAAAATTACGATTAATGATGGCGCTGTGCGACGGTGCGTTATCATGGTGTAAAATCCACGATTCTGATCTCTTTCGGCGAATTGCTTCACGCAAACGCCCAAATAATACTCTTTGTTTACTGTCTGGCCTTCTGGCAAAAATTCATGATGCACTACACAGTTGTAATCCATGAAAACCGCGAGCATTGCCTTCTTTTTTGGCTGAAAACGACGTGGTTTTTTGGTCTCGGCTCATTTGGTGAACGTCATTCAATTGCCTGATGTCTGGATTGCGTGTCGTACTCATAAACCCACGTCTCGTCTCCAGTAATGATCCTTTGATGAATGTGGGATCGGATTCAGCCTCGCAAATCATCTCTTTTGCGACGTCAACACGGAATACGGTCTCTTTTTTGCATGAAATTGAGGTCTTTTGGCACCAACTTTGCTGCTACACGACGGAAACCCAAATCATTAACCAAAATCCAAAAACAAAAAAAACAGAACCCAAATCGGAATAATGAGAGCGCCACATGGTGGATGTGGCCGGGAACTTTTTGAACAAGGTGGTATTAGAGCGGTTCGACGCCGATTCGAAGGAAACATGGCAACATGTGGCGGGAAGAAAGTGAATGCCGAAATTTCATGAATTGGGCAGCGAATTGCTCCAACATCCTCCATATTCTCCGGATTTAGCCCTCTTGTTGTTTGTTATTATTTTCAAACCTCCAGTGCTTTCGTATTTGGTTGTCCGGCAGTAAAGTATTATCTTAAATATGATCTTCCGTATAACCCAACATACACGACATATGGAGTTCCACGAGGCGCAAGTCTCGGATCCCTCCTTTTTGTACTAACTATTAGTGATGTGTACGCGGTTTAAGGATATCAATGCCTAATGCGGATAACATAGGTTTTTCTTAACAATCTTGTGTACATCACTGTGTCAGTAGCAGCACAAATATTATTTTCTAATTTCGAACAAACGTTTTAGAACGTTTTTCTGGGTTAATTTTTCACTTGGTCGTCATTTTGAAAACAAGATACACATTGACAATATCATAATAAAAAATAATTCAACACTTGGATTTATACCGATGTTTAATCATCCTGCCGATTGCTCTGCTTTCAGAGAATAGCAGCGATCCAATGCGAATTTACTTCTTCTTCCTTCAAATTGCTTAATTTTAGGATGGAATAATGTCCTCATAAAGACAAATATGTATATAGTCCCAAATGTCGCTAACTTAATATCAACCCGGTCACTTGAGATCGGTACTTTTATACCTTACCACCAAGACCTGCAACTGTCTTGATACTTCCCGTATCAGATGCCGGATATGTATGATGATGAGGTAAGACTCGAGTTTTTAAATTCTTCATCAGCGAAGCCTTTTCTAAATCTTCGTCTGGTCGAAATATTGACTTAAAGTTTTACCTAAGTATTGTAGCAGATAGTAAATGAAGTGGTTTGGAGCATCTCAAATTTGAAAATTTTCTGGAAGTAATGACTCTGGTGATAGAGATCTCCGACCAACGAAGGCTCTATTAGTTTAACACGAGACTTATCTACAGAGATTGTTGTGAATACTCCATTGCTCGAGAATCTAAGGTTTCAAAACATAGGTAGACAAATGTCTATGTGCATAAATTTATAAATATCTTCTAACTTACAGGCACGATCTGTCCCAAAATAATAGTATTACCTGAAACATAAAATAAATTTTCTTATTAAAATTTTATTTAAAAGACAAAATTATTTGTAAAAAATTTAATATTTTTCAATCCGTAGCTAAAAGGTGTTTTGTAAGAGCTTTAAGTTGTTGTTTAAACAACGACAGAAATTAACTTTGAATCAAGAATCTTTCCATTTCTCGTTTATGACATCCTGTTTCGAATATGAGTTCAGGCATATGGCTTACACGGCTGGTTTTGGCAAAGCCTTATCAATAAAGCACTGAATATCGACTTTCAAGGCCTGGGAAATTTGCGATTTACCAGCACATATCAATGACTTTACATGGCACGATCTCAATGGTCAATTCATTGGTTCATTTCGTGATATAATATTGATGCTGAGTCCTCAGCAAGTCAATGGTTTTATGGGCAGTACGACACGATCATTGCCGTCTATGGACAACTATGTCCACTATGTCAAAGTTTTTAACGTGGACCACCTGTCTCGGGGAGACATAATTTAACGGGATGCCCTTACAGCCATGGGAGCAATGATACGCCTTGTCATCGCTCTCCGTTAATCCTTTGATACCAACTCGGAATTGTGTTGGAGGCAGAAGTTCTACCCTTGGTATGGGTCGAGGCCAAAAAAAAACCTCTTACTGTTCTTAGGGTTACAGCACCCAGTACTTATTGCAACTCTACATTGGGTCAAACCTACAGGAAGACCCTTCCCGCGATTTGGGATTAAACTACAAGCTACAATGACGCTCTCACAAGCCCTGGTAGGGACTACCGGTGGTCCTGCCGCCAACAAGACCTATGACCGGCAGCTTGTAATTTGTCAAATCGCAGCTACCTTCGGTGGCGTCATCTGATAACCGTCGCGATAAGACCAATGTTTTGTTCTGCCCCCGCTTTTTATTAGACGACGTTATTGATGGGCGAAGCCTTGATAATTGGGCGGCGGCCCCATATAATGGACAGACAGAACTGCCCCAAACTGTTGTGATCGACGCTGAATTGAAAATGCCAAATCTTCATTTACAGTGGGTGCAGTTTCTTATGTGCGTAAATTTCATTGACGTGTTGCTGGTGTAAGTCTATTCATGATGATTTGTCGAACAGTACTGAAAATATCAAAAATGACGGCACGGTTTAAAAGCTTTCTCTATTAAATGATCTGTCAGTAAGAACAGAACGCCCTTTACAAATCCTAGAACGCATTATTCGCAATGGACATGTTTTGACTTCCAGTGCGACTTGAAACGCTATGGACAATTATCGATTACAACACGCACAACTTGCATGATATATAAGAAACGCTCGCATTTAAGATTCAATATTTCAGCGCCGAGCAGAGTAGGTCATGGCCTCTAAAGCAGAACATACTCCACTGCCTGCTAGCCAAATATCCGGTGTAGGAAGAAGCATTATTTCTGAGCAACTCTTAGGTTTCGGTTTTCGCTTTGTAATCTGGAACAGCAACTTGTTTTGGTTGAGGCGTTTCACAACATCTTGTGTGCATACACTCGATTGTTGCGTTTATTGAAAGATTCTTCAACGGTAAGGATTTTCTGGTCTGTAAAAACAATTCGTTGACCAGCCTTTTACGCGTGTCGGCTGCGAATAGCGAAACAATTCGCATAACATGGAAACTGCTCGAAAAATTAGCAAAAAATTGATTGCGCTATTAAATGCATATACGAGTACATAAGAATCGATTTTCAAATATCCTAAATTCTCAGGCAAACTCATTCTGATAGTTTGAAAGAGAGAACTAATCCAGCCCTTGAACAAAATGCAGCAGCTAACTAGTAATTTCAACCAATTAACCGTATAAATAGGCGACCACAACTAGACAATCTACAGGCAAAATAATTGTTGCGGCCAAATTTATGTCCACATGATCTCCCTATGAAGAATCCCTTCCCCCATAAAACGGATAATTAAGCAAAGCTAATAAATGCCGGAAACCATATATTATGTCACCTGAACTACATATTTACCTTCACCGAATTACGCGCAACCATTACCGGAATTTCCCTCATCAGTGATACAATACATTCTAATAGACTACATGTCCATGTCCATGCCCATGTTCATTAAAAGAACCAAAAAACCATGAATGAAAAATGTAAAAAATTAAATAAAAAGCTGAACAAAAAAATTTAGTTTTATTTGTCTCCCCCTTCGGTGTATTTTAATTTCTTTATTCTGTCACTCTCTCCATTCCCTTTCTAGTCGTGCTTAAAATCCAACTACTTAAACATTCACTTAATCCCCTAGTAAAAACTTTGAAATAGAACCGCGCAACTATAAAATTTCCACGAAAATAAAATATCATAAATATGTAAAAGGAGAAATACAAAATAGAGAAACGTGAAAAATAAAAGTTCGCTCCCCCTATTCAGCATTTAACCTCGCTGACCTAATAACGGGAGGGAAATTTCTCAAAAAAGGGGGAAAAAAACCGAGACAAGAAAACACGAAATAGATTCACTTGATGGCAAATGAGGGAAAGAAAACCAACCTGAACCTACATCCTGTAGATACCCTCATAGCACTTAATAGATCATTAAAAGGAAAATTCTCCCTCAAGTGGATGCAAGGTTTGATATACTCGCATGCAGATACAAAGAGTATATGTAGTTCTAGTTTCCACACCAAAAACCCCGCAACACCAGTCGACTATGGAAGGTAGAACATAATGTCCCTAGTCCTTGTGGAGAACCAGATTCATAGACATGGGGTGTGAAACCATCCACAAGCCTCCCAATTAAAAAATGTAATAGCTTCGAAGTTTCCTCACGGAGGGTACTTCATGCTCGTATACCCGCCCGAGGAAACCAAGAAAAACGGGCCAAGTCCGGAGTCCTCTTTTCAAGTCTAACCATACATACTCGTACAAGGGGAGAGGAAAATTGCAGAGGTAAGGTATTTAGCCTGTAAAGGAAAAGGAAACAAGTTAACACGCACAGGGCCAAACAAGCAAAAACAGAGAAGACCGGTAAAACTGAAGTAGAAAAATGTATACCTCTTCCTCCCTATGAGGTTGAGTTAACGATAGAGTATCCTTTATGCTCGACTGCGAATCCTTGTCAAAAAAAAAAAAAAAAAAAAAAACAAAGAAAAGAAAATATAAAACATGCTACGTAAAAAGGATTTTCCTAAAGCAATAAAATTCATAGCGAGTGTCTACCCTTTTTGCTGCCACTTGAGTTGCTTTATTTATCCTTTGCGATAGTGAAAATTAGTCGTAGAAGGATAAGCAAACGTGGTTGGGTTGTAAATGTGAATATATCTACTCGTAGAAACATTCAACGGAAGTAGGCATTTCTTACGCAACTTTGCGCAAATTAATTTAACCGCAAGATTGATGGGAATTGGCTGCTTGTGAGGAGTCTTTTCTATTAAATTCTCTATGCCGGGATTATACAAGACAAAGTGTTCTACTGTCTAATAATATGTATTGGCTTTGAAATATGAGCACCACTGTGGGCTGTGGAGGCTATCCTAAACAGGAACATCTTGGTGCTGATACAATTAAAAGAGAACAGAAATAAATAGAAGAAGTTCAGAGTGTTCAAAACAAAATGAACGGGGCCCCCCCAAAAGCAAGGATTAGGAAATCGAGAAAGCTGCTACCGAATCTTTTGGAAACGGAGAAACGAATAGTTGAAAAGTGGCGAGCTCTATTTAACCTTTTTCGACAGAAATATGTCAGAAAAATCACAATCTACCGACGAATTCGTATAAAGATGACTACATATGAAAATATGTACAGCTCAAAAATTATAAAGGCCCAAGATGTTAACTGCGCCTTAATTGCCACCGGAGCAACAGAAAAAAATATAAAAAGTCAGACACGGTCGACAAGTTTTCGTACTTCAAATGTATTAACTTTCAAAGTCCGAAGTCCTTAAATAAATAAAAATTGCTGAGCCTTCTTTAATGACTTTTAAATACGAGTAGATCAGACAAAAAGCACGGCCATTTGGCTGAGAATCCGCTCTCGTAAGGTTTGGTCATTTTGGACGCGCAGTTTTTAGTTGACAGTCGTTCGAGTGAGTCGATATGAGTGTTTTTTGTGAAAATGTAAAAAATCTGGTATCGAGCTGTTATTAAATTCTTGTTTTTGAAAGGCAATACGCCTACGCAAATCAAAAATGAGTTGGACTCTGTATATGGGAACTCTGCACCATCATTTACCACAGTGAAATTTTGGGCAGCTGAATTTAAACGTGGCCGTAAGAGCTTGGGAGATGAACATTCGGGACGTCCAAAAACTGCAGCCACTGACGATAGCATTTCTAAAGTTCGCCAAATGGTGTTAGACGACCACCAAATTAAAGTGAGAGAGATAGTAGAGGTTATGAAAATGTCCAAAGAACGTGTTTGTTACATATTAAATCTAGATTTAGGCATGAGAAAGCTGTCCGCGCGTTGGGTGCCGCGTTTGCTTACGTTAGACCAAAAACTTGTTCGAATGAACATTTCCAACGCTCTGTTGGAGCAGTGTAGGCGCAATAAATCCGAGTTTTGGCGCCGATTAATTACTGTAAATGAAACTTGGACACACCATTATACGCCCGAAACAAAAATTCAGTCAAAACAGTGGACTGCAAAGGGCGAGCCGGCTCCAAAAAAAGCAAAAACTGTTTTCTCGGCTGGGAAAGTGATGGCGACTGTTTTTTGGGATAGTAAAGGAGTTATCTTAATCGATTATCTTCAAAAAGGAAAAACCGTTACAGGAGCATACTACGCATCATTACTTGCCAAGCTGAAGGCAGAAATTGTGGAAAAACGGACACATTTGCATAAAATGCTGTTTCACCAAGACAACGTGCCGTCTCACACCTAAGCGGTTGTCATGGCGAAAACCCATGAAATACGGTTTGAACTGCTATCTACTCGATAGCCAGACCGCACTCAAGACAATGGAATCAACCAATGTCAATTCTGATACACCAGACGACGACTTTTCTCACAATTCATCCATTCACTTATATATTTCTTTTTGTATTGTACATATGTATATGAATGAAAATAAAAACGCCTTCTTTCATTAGACGAACGCCTCATAAAACCTTTGTTATACGAATAACTATCCATACAACATCATAAAAGTATTCTCATTAATCAGAATTTATTGTTCTAAAACTACCTGTGACTTGTGTAAAATCGATCGTTTCAGGCGTCAGATGACCTTATAATAAGACGACCTTAATTAGTCTCAGGCCAAAAAGCTGTTAACACAACTAGAATTTGGTTTTGGACCTCTTAATTACTAAATTCCCAACATGGTTTAGTTGTAATCATCTACTTCGTTTTGTATCTTAAATGTATCTTAGGCCAATCAAATTTACCTGTTCTAAAAATCTTAAACACAGAACACATCTACATAAATGGAAAGCCCAACGCTATACATGTGCATTATGAAAATCGGTTCTGGAGAATAGCCGTATAATTCGTGTTTCCTTATTTAATATATGTAAAAAAAATTGTAACCAAATAAACGTATGGTACAGTTCACATATAACAACGCCTACTGCTTTTTTCGATTAGTTGAAGCTCGGAACAGCTTTTAAAAACAACAAATACCAATAGAGCTTGTGAAAAATACAAGGGCAAAAAACAATATCGCTTTGATAAAATTAATACTCGTAACTCTGGTCCTGGCAATTGATCATACAGTCTCTTTTTTCCGGGCAGACTCTTCGCATTGTGGGTTACATCTGATTTTTACAGGAGTTACAGTAAAAAATTCGATGTAACCCAGTGGCAATTTGTGATATTTGAACCGAAAACTGAGCGATCGCCACCCGTGGTATAATTTTCAAATGCTGACATCAAAACAATGATTTTTAAATCTATGATCCTGGAACACAAGTAGTCTAGTAAAAGGATACTTGGAGGCAACGCAAAGGAGGACATATACATGTGGCCACTAAAATAGGTACTCTGCCTTTATTAACTAAATTCGTTGAGATGTTTCTAAAAATCTATATCTATTACTAAAATATCGTTTCTTTGCAAGTGGCAGTACTGTTTTGTTGTTAAATTAAAAGATTCATTATTTAATGTTGCGTTGACAATTGCACAAATTGATTTTTGTGAAGCAAAGCTGAATTTTTGTGGCCACTGAAATATGTAGGCACTTTGCGAATATCTTTTGTTTTAGCTTGAATTTGGTGTGACATTTTGGTCAGAAGGTTTGTTTGAAAGCGCAATTCTGCTATTAATTCAAAATTAATAATAATGCGTACGGTTGAGAAAGGAAGGCTTGTTATAAATCTTCGTAAGCAACATAAATCATACAAATTCATCGCTGAATCACTGGGACCAAGTATGGACTTAAGCCCCCCCAAAAAAAATAGTAGAAAATAGAGGTAGCATAAGAAAAACAGCGTCTACCACGGACGCCTACATTACAACACGGGCTAGCGAGATCCCTGTATGTCCTCAAAAGCGATGTCAGCTGAAAATATTGGGCTGTACCACATGAAATGTGGTGAACATCTCTGCCAAAACGTTAAATTTTCTTTTTGTATGAAACAAAGTAATACGTGTGCCTGACATGTGAGCATTTTAAGGTTAGTTAAAAGTACCGTTATTTTTTTTTTCTAGGAATTATTTACCGTGCGGTCGGCAGTTCGAACCTTCTTCCTTTACGAATTTAAAATGGGACATAATGCGTCATTGGCAATGAAAAACATTAATGACGCATTAAACGAACGCACTATACGACGTTGGTTTAGAAAGTTCCGTTCGGGAGATTTCAGCCTCGGAAATAAACCACGTGGCAAGCTGGAAACGTTAGCTCACGACGATGTTTTAAGAGATTGCACAAATCATGGGAGTATTCCCAATGACAATTAGTCGACACCTTTATCTCATAGGAAAGGTAAAGAAACTCGATAAGCGGGTACCCCATGAACTGAACGAATCCGAAAAACTGGATCTGCACATAGCTTATATTAAGGAACCAAACCGAAATGTTTTTGCACCGGATAATCACCTGTGATGAAAGGTGGATACTGTATGATAATCGTAAAAGATCTGCGCAGTGGTTGGATGCAGATAAAAACTAAAACACACCCCCAAGCCCGATCTTCACCCAGGAGAAACGATAAACGCTATCAAATATTGTGAGGAAATCGAAATATTGCATGCCAAATTGCATTGGGCATCCACCGTGCTCTTCTAATACGAGTATTTCCCCAACGGATTACCATCTTTTCCGCAATCTGGATTCATTTTACCGCAGAAGGTCTGCCGGAATCGAGCAGAGGCCTTGCAGATTTCATTGCCTCAAAAAGTCAGCACTTCTACGAAGAAGGAATATTTGATTGAATAAAAATGTACGGAAAAATAATATTGGCTTTTAAATTTTTACTACAATATAAAATCGGACATTTCATGTAATAAACCCACCGGGCAACGCGAATCTACAAGATCGAATAGCTCGTAATGTTCCCTTACTTAGAAAAGCAAACATACAAGGGTGGGTCAGTAAGTCGTTGATAATTAAAACAGATGGCATTGCCACCTCATCTTTCAAAAGAACGCATACAAATTGTCAAAGAGATCTGTCAAATAGTTTCGTTGCGATAGCCAATTGAAACAGACACTTACGAGAAATGGTTAATAAAATAAACGGGATGATATTGGACGATCGGCGAGTAAAGGTGAGCGAACTTGAAGGGGCTTATCACATGGATCAGTGATTTCAGTTTAGTAAAAATATTTGGATATGAAAAAGCTATCCGTCAGATGGGTGCCGAATTGTCTCACAATTGACAACAAATGCAATCGTTTGACAACTTCAAAGGAGTGTTTGTCGTTGTTCATTCACAATCCGAACGAGTTTTTTTGGATTCATCACAACACACTAAGGAACAATCGAGACAGTGGAGTTCTCCTGGTGAATCGAAGCCGAAGAAGGCCAAGGTGCGTCTGTCAGTTATAATTCTCTTCAACCATTGGTCCCGCATCCAGCATATTCTTCAGGTTTAGTCATCCCTGCGACTATTTCCTATTTCCAAACATGAAGAAATGGCTAGGCGGTAAGAAATTTGAGTCGAATGAAGGGTTCATCGATGAAACGAACGCATTTTTTGAGGGCGTCGATTTCTAGAAATCGTATTATTTGGAGAGCGTTACAAAATTGGAGAAACGTTGGATGAAGTATATTGACCTAAAGGGAGATTATGTTGAAAAATAAAACGTTTTTTGCCGAAAAGAGTGTTTCTTATTTCAATTTTTAGGGACTTATTGACCCACCCTCGTACTCGTATACTCTGGATCAACGAGACTAAAATCAATTCGGACATTTGGGAATGATGTTGGACGGAATATCAGATCTCCTAAGACGCTAGAATTCAAGCCGCGTACACGAAGAAGGCAGTGGAACATAGAAGGGATTGTTTAGCAGAGCAGGAAATGTTACTTCAGTGGTGTTTCCAACAAGACAATGTCAATGTTATGCAGTGACCAGTCAATCACCTGACCTAAACCCAAAAAGGTAGAGTTCAAAAAGAGAATTCGGAAACAAAATTGTCGAAAAGAGAACGAATTGTGGCAAAACGTTAATGAATTCTGGCATGGAACTCCTATAGAGACATATCGCAAGATTATCTTTTCTATTCGCTACGTAAAATTCGCATTAGATGGAACCATTAGATGGACCAGAACAAAGCTTTGTGATGAAAGATACCCTTAGAACCTCTTGTACAAATCACAACGTCCTGCGGAATGCTTTAAATAATTAGCACCAAACTCTTATATACCGATTATTATGCGTGCGGGCATGTTCGTACATTGATGAAAGAGTTTCAATTTTTTTATACAAAAAGCGAACAATACAACAGCTAGGAACATACCTTTAAAAGAACTAAATTCTTGAAAAGAATCACACTTACATACGTTCATCCACTGGCGCACTTTTTCAAGGGATCTTATTTTGAGCCCCATATCGTCGAAAAAACTGATTGATACAGGGTCTTCCAATAGCGACTTCCGAACTTCGAAAGTTGATAGCGCCATATTACATCTACAATACATCTGTCAAATTGGCTGTCATTTTTTCAGCCTGTTTTGCCAAATCACCATGGACGGACAAATCAAAATGGGTGTTCTGCAACGTTCCGCGCGCTTTGCCCATTTTACGGTCGCCATAATCGTCTTACCGAGAGGACTATTCGCAGTGTGGTGGATAAATTTGAGTCCACTGGTTCGGTAAACGATAAACCTACACACGTACTTCGACGAAACGCTAGATCTGCCAAAAATATCGCCGCTGTCCATGAGAGTGTGCAGCAGAATCCGTGGCAGTCGATTTTGCGTCGGTCATAAAAACTCGGCAGACCACAATTTGGCGAATTTCGCGTCGTGACTTGGGCCTGCACGCGCACGAATCTCAACTGACACAGGAGTTGAAGGTAAACGACCATAGACAACGACGTGTGTTCTGTGAATGGGCTCTGGAGAAGTTGGAAACTGACCCTAATTTCCATCGAAAAATCTTCTTCAGCGATGGATGAATGGGTACATCAAGAAACAAAATTGTCGAATTTGGGGCTACATAAATCCACATGAGATCCAAGAGCGTCCAATGTTTGGTGTGGATTTTGCGTTGGCGGCGTCGTCGGTCCACATTTATTTGAGAACGATGTTGGCCAGACCATCACCGTCAACCTCGAGCGCTATAGATCGATGATTACCAACTTCTTTTGGTCTGAATTGGATAATATGAACACCAACGACATGTGGTTTCAACAGCACGCCACTACGTGCCACTCAGCTCACGCCACATTGGCCATTGGTGAACTGGCCACCGAAATCGTGCGATTTGGCGCCGTTCGACTTTTTCTTGTGGGGTTTTCTCAAGTCGCAGGTTTATGCGAATAAGCCACAAACCACAGCTTCTCTCAAAGCCATTATAACCATGCCATCGGTCAAATTCAGTCTAATTTATGCGCCAGAGTCATGGAAAATTGGGTATTTCGGAAGCGTGCCACCCAGAGAAGCCGCGGCGGGCATTTGAACGATGTTATATTCCATACATTATGCCATCGATAGGCCTTTCAAACGAATAAAAAATTTCAATGATATCTCACACACACTTTGTTTTATTTAAATTTAGCTCTTCGTACTGGGATTTCAGTGATTGTGATAGTAATCTTCTCCTTATCGCTTAGTTTTCTCGCTACAACTTTGAGCTCATTGATTGATTTTTGCAATCCGCGATTAACTGTCCCTTCAATCGAAACCCCGACTTCTTGTACATTTCCAGACAAGGGATGGGAATTCAAAGACTCCACTAGCCACAGCGTTGTCGTCAATTCTATCAATGTAGACGAGCCGATGTATACACATTTTGGTGCTTGGGTGTTGTACGATTAGTATCTGGCGATGCTCACTGCTATAACTATGACTACACATTAATTGTGCTAGTATTACCCTCTCGTGAAAGCCGCCGGTAACTGCGCTCGTCCACTCTGACTTTATTTACAATAAAAGGAAAAAAAAAGCAACACTAAATGACTGCTTCGTAATTGACTAATCTTCAGAAAGACGAGGTACGGTGGATGAATTCACGATGGATATTTGGAGTTGAGCTGAAGTAGCTGAATTTTCTGGACTACCCAGGTGTGTCCGCTGTCTTTTGAATACGTAATTCCAAAAACGGCCTAAATTCCAATGAAGACCTCACTATTGAACTGCGCCCTGACTGGGATTCATAGTTGAAGACTCTGCAAAACGAAAAAAAGGACAACGACGTTTAGATCAGCTCAAGGAATTATTGAACCAGGAACAGGGCTCGTCCAGCCAAGACAGATTGTGATTTATACTATATTGAAGGATACACATCCTTGACATCTTTAGTAATACATTCGGAAAGCATAGCACACCGCGTTTGGAAACACACTAAGGCTAATTGACTTTACTACGGGGTGGAGTATCAATAAAGCTATTATATGGGTTCCTCACCTCAATACGTATTCATAGAGGAACATGCATATCATTCGATTATAAAGTCGTCAACCAGATTACCTATGTTATGCAAGCCGCTTATGAAGTATATTGAAGTATATGTGCCAACATTCTGAGCGCCAAATCCAGCTAAGGTACGAGTTTGCCTACGGCTGCTTCTTTGCCCAACGCGCATCTCTCAAACTCATGCAACCTGTACAAGTCCTAAAGATCAGATGGAAACGCTGCAACTTACTCGTATGTGCTGAGCTGATGAAATAATTTGACGAGCACACGTAACAAAACAACTCAACTTCAAAGCGGATAGGAGCTACCTCATGGCCTCCGAAGAGGCCTATTCGGAGAAAACAATGTCAATGTAGCAGTTCGACAATATGTGCAAACATAGAAATTACAAATATGATGACAGCGAAGACAGGTTTGTCAACACATTTATCACACACAAAACCGCTGCAATCCTGTTTTATGACGCCGAAGTACTAATTTTCACTAAATTTCAGTTCACAAGATCTGGCTACTATTGCCTGTCAACACTCGTTTTCCATAAACGAATCTTTTTGACACCTGGAACGTTAACTCATGGCTGAAATTATATAATCTGCGGTCCGCGTTGTGAAAACAATTTCCGGTCAAACCAGACTGAGTAAACGGGATAAGGACATATTATACTAAAAAAAACAAAACAAAACAAAACAAAGCACCCTGCTCTATAAAATGGTCCTCCGTGCCAAATATCCATCTATAACACGCTAAACATCAGGTTTTGCAACATCCAAGGGGTTTTTCCCAATTCCCTTATAATCATTAAATTTAATGCCTGCGCTAACATCGTCATTAATTTTATAGGGAGGGGACTTACCTTTTTTACAGCGCACATTCTGTGTGTCACGAAAAAATAAAATTCCTTCGCAATATCCTTTCATAGCATCTAACCCTCGTGAACCCATTTAAGTATGTCATCCTCATAAAATCGGATTACAACAGGCGCAGCCTATGACTACCTTTGTGCGATTAATGTCAAGTTAACGGCAGAATCATGCTCTTTAGGATTCCCACAGGATATACCGTTGACGTGTATACATACATACACATGTACATATATGTATGAAGTATCCTACTGAAAAAAAAAAATGTATCATCCCTCAGGTTCAGGGTACTGAACTATGAAAGACAAAATTAAAAAAAATTTCATAAGCTTATGAACTTTTCAAAAGGGGAAAGTAAATTAAAAGAAATCAACACCAACAGATGGAACTTCCTTAAGTCGTCCTTTTTATTTTGCATTTTTCCAGCTTGAATAATTCCAGTTATTATTTGAAAGAAAGGAAACACGAATAACTGAAAGTAGCAGATGTCCTCGAGATTCATTTGAACAAATCTCGTAGAAGTAAACATCCGCAGGACAGCAGGTGTACTTGTTCTTGTAGTTAATTGTAAAGTTTAACAAAAAAAAAAGTCCTTTTACTTAACTAAACCCCAATTAAAACAAAAAAAAAAATTACGGCGACAAAAAATGCATAAAAAACGAGCAAATTGTCAGTCAACGAGAAAACTAGAGAGACAAAAAGAAGGAGAAGAAACGAAAATAGCTTTCTTTTTACCACAATTAATGCTGTTTCCTTTTCCCATCCGTTTCTTACACTGAAGCATTTCAACTGGGAAGGCATTTCCTTTTCACGTATACTTCTCCTATTATCCAGGGAATGAGTTTAATTAAAAAAACCCATAAAAATATGACGATGAACTTGGCATTTAGATAGTGGAATACAGTTTGAAGAATATCGGAGAACGTTTCTATGGTGGCGTAATTCCAGTGCACTGTATTGGCCCAAGTATGCAACCCTCTGGAACTCCATTAACTAAACGAATTTCATCGATATACCACAATGAAAACATCCCTTAAGCAGAGATTAATTAAATATTTCCGAATCTCGTGTAATTTTGCTCTTTAACATAACGTCCTATTTTATTATGTTCCACAAACCCAAAATCAAATCATTTCGAATGGCTTCAATCAATCTCAGTGGCTTAACGAGTACAATTTCAATAACCATTGGCTCGAATTACACTCCCAGTAAACATTCATTTACATTCAATTCCACGGAAAATATCATTAAATCTCTTTCCTCAGTCCTCTTTCAAAGCCCTCAGGGATTGGATACATCGAGGAGAGCAGGGTGAAAATTAATCCAAAAAAAAAACCCCAAGTTAATTAAAACCAGAGGGAAAATCTGTCTCTGCCATTGTTCCTTCGAAAAAGGAGGAAAAACAAAAAAAAAACACAAAACACAAAATCTAAATAAATATCTCTTTCTTTGTTTTACAATGTTTCACCCCTCAATTACACGCCCTCTGACAGCAGCCAGCATTCGTATCTGCCCTTGCTGTTTCACACTGAAGAAATGCTCTGAAATTCTCTATAATAACAACAAAAGGTCCATCCAAAGCAACGCCAATTCGACTATTCGTAGCGGCCAAACTGCCAACTCAGTGCTTACTGCTCACTGACCTTCCACTGACATTTATCTCTAAAGACACTTTTCTCGCTGTAAATACGAATATACGTATTCGTTAGATACATTAAGCATCTATTTCTCGTACCCATCTGTGTAATAAATCTAAGGATCCCTTTTAGCATTGTCTATATGCGAGGTACTCGCACATACAACCACAGCACCAGTGTGGCAAAATAACAACGGATAGATGTAGATACTTGGGCATGAGAATGTGTGTGTCGGTTGGTATTGGTTCCCCTTCGAATTAAAATGGAATCCTTAGTCCTAAACTAAAGCCATGGTGTTGTTAGCTGGAATCCACCATCAAGCAGCCAAATCTTTTCTTTTTATTGTACAACCCCACTCACTCCCTGACCAATAGAAAAACTCATCTCAATCTGGTTCGAGTCTTTAGCTGAGTTTAACTGAATGTGATGTCTCACAGGACGTTAACTAACAGGGTGACCAGATATATTCAAAGAAATTTGAAAACTAAATTCGCTTCTCTTGACAAAATTGCTTTATCTGAAAGGAAGTTCCCAGAAATAAGAGTAACCGGGCCAACCTACCTTCAAGCTGTTTAAATATATGTAATCGATGCTCCAGCCGTTTCACGAAGCAGCTTTGACATGTTCCGGTATCACACTGCAAGTCAAATTCGGACAGTGAAACCTATACTTTCACAGTATCTGACTATATTAACGACGAGAAAACGCGATGAAAAGATTAAGTAATAGCGGCTATGTAAGGCTGTACAAATAAGGATGCGCACTGACGTTGAAAACGCAACTTATATGAAGCTATTTCAAGCGTGGAGTTCCTAACCCATTCATTTTATTCTAACTTCATTCTAAACTTCAAAGGATGATTTAACAACGAAAAAAATATGTGATAAGGAAAAATTATTGTAAGACATCGAGCCGAAAAAATCCGCATACAACAGCTTGATACGACAAGGAGAACTCGTTCGTTTGCTGACTAACAGTGGTCCCAGTACGATGATTACACTTAATGTAAAAACTAATCATAGAGTGATGAACAATGCCCCAGAAGTTGGAAGAAGGAAAATGTCCTGCAAAACTTAGAAACTTGTCCACTAGCTAAGCAAACGTATTGTCATGGACAAACAACGAATACATTTCTAGCGAAAGAAAAGGCGGGAGAGTATTGACTCAGGAGGAAAAATACATTCGGATTTCACTATCCCGACCACACTAGTGCTCCGAGTTCAATTCGCAGACAGTGTACTGAAAAATAGAAAAAATAATTTCTGAACACCCTTTCGACAGGCAATGGTAGACCTAATGCCAGCGCTCAGTTTCAATATTTAGTTGTGCCGTTTGATGGATATGAATGATCGTGCTTTTGCAGGCCCCAGCAAAGGAAACATCATAAGCACGGCCAAGTAAGGAAAACAGATCATTTTTGGTAAATATATCCTATACAACACTACCTCTGATAACAGACATGGGCTAACCATATTTCTAAAGGGATGAAATGTTATAATAGCTAGAGATCTGGTCTTCTGCCGATCGACACAATCACAAAAATTGATCACATTTCGATCAACGTCAGACTAAAGGCCAGTATTCTGGATGTCCGAACACTCCTTGAAGAGCCAATCCTGACTCGGACTAGGGTTTCGTTACATGTCATCATACAGTTAAAATACGAATGCGGATATCTCCAATATCTACAAAGTATTGTAAGAGCTGTTCAATTTTGAATGACTGCTATTTCAAGACACTGTCAGAGACATTATCGTTCAAGTTTTTGAAAACTTTTCGAGAGCTCCTATGAAGCCAGCGTCAAGCGCAAAAGACCAATGATGCCATTGCCAGCAGGCCATCAGAAACAACGTTAGTGTCTGGTTGAAAAAGGACTGCCCGTCCAGTGAAATATGGGTCATACAAAGCAAGAGTATAGATGTCGAGAACCACTATCAACCTCAACGAGCAAAACACAATAGACGGGAGCACAGACTTTTTCAATCATTGCAATGAGTTGGATGAGATATTATAGATACTTAGTAAAGGAAAAAAAGATATACCAAGAGAGCAAGCCCTGAAAATAAATCTAAAGGTGACAGCGTAGCAGACTTACAGTCGATGCTAAAGTTTAGCTTTTGCACATTGTTCAACAATGATGTTGACTAACATTCCGCTGTTAGTCAAAATGGACAGTGGGTCGGTTGCATTGATTCAGGGACTATTCGAGTAGCGTGTTTGGTCTTCATCCATTTCACAGCACCCAAAACATTTCAAACACTGGATACGTAGATCCACATCACTGTTTGTGATTTTATCTATATCACCATGCGCCACCAGCAAAAATAGGACCACAAACTTGGCAAAGAAGTTTCAAAACGTTGTACATACGGAAGGTCCATGTTACGTAACCTATGAGTATACTGAGAAGGTTCTTCTTTAGGAGGCCTTGCAAGTCAGACCTTAGCCAATGCGGTTCTTAGTGAGCATTTATATATATTCTTTATATGCTCTTTTGGAACCGATTCTTTCGATCTTCTTCAACTGTAGAGTGAATACCTTCTGATAAACCTAGTAATCGCATCACTGACTCGTGAAATACGAGTACGGCCTCCGATAACAATCATCGAACATGTAATTACTCATCCTACTATGAGGCACGGATCGCATGAAAGTGATATTTAGCATTTATCACCGTTTAAGAGTCTACTGAAATGATCACACCAAATTTTGATATGGTGTTCCTACATATCTTTACCTTGCAGGCTCGGGAATACCTTATCCGTCCATTTGGATAGGTTTCATCCCATTTCCATTTTGTTAGCGAATTTTTCTTGTCTCTCATTTCCTCTCTGTTAAACTGAAGTTAAGCCCTTTCCTCCCTTTTCTTCTTAATTTCTTGAGAAAGCTGCTTTCAATCAACCAGTAGGTAGTATTGTTGGCGGTTCAGAAAATCGGATGCAAACTCATATCTCGATATTTGGACGATAAGCATGAAGGCAAAGAATTCCTTTTGGGGCAAATCGGGAAGAAGGTACAAATTCGAACCATAATAAGTTGTGAATCGACTTCTTAAGCTTTGTCACAATGCTCACTCTGTCCCAAGTTTTTAAATATTATTTCTCAGGTTCGAAATGACCAACAACAGAATCTTAACTCTACGAGCATTTGGTTTTCCTTGAAATAATAAATCCTAGACTGGCCACACTTCATGGTACTATCAAAAGCACCCTTTCTGCCGATGAAAGTCGAAACATCCTCCCATGTTGGAGATCCTGGATACTCTCTGTACTCTGTCTTCTGTGCATGCCATCGCCGGATTTGTATTTGAACAGTGAAACGAGTATAAAAACGACAAAAACAAAATTGGGAATGGCAGGGAGGAACCAACAAAAAAAAAAAAAAGATAGAAACAAAAAAAGGAAATTGTCTTCTGTTTCAACCCTGCTTTTCGCCTTGGCTCTATAGAAATACAGGCAATGTCCTTTCAGCCATCTGGAAGTTTATTTTTCCCCACACTCCACTTTGTGTACATTTATCTCAGCATACAGATGCGCACAAAGTTCGCTAAGCATTTCTTCCCTTTTCCTAAGGATTCTCTAGCACCCTATGACACAACGAGCAGCAGTAAGTGGGTGGGAGTTGGGTAATTCAACGAACAAGGGGACCAGAAAAAAACGAAAAATAAAAAGGCGACAGTGAAGCGGCAAAATAGCAGAATCGCTCTAAGAAGGAAGAGAATACATTAAAATTTTCTCGTCGTGGCATTTTTCCTTTTTTCGTTTTTTCTTTCCTTTTTTTCCCACTGTGTGTCCTTTATTTTCGTTGAAAAGAAAAATGGCGTCAAGGAGCGAGATTTGCTTTTGCTTTTGCTTTTGCTTTTGCTTTTTATGTAACATCTTTTCACAATGTTTTCTAAGCTTTTTCTTTCTCTTCTCCTTTCTTTCTTTGTCTTTTATTTTTTCTGATTTTCTTTCTTTTTTCTTGATTCCCTTTTCTATGACTGTAGTTGTGTAGAAGTGTTACTGTGTGGATGGTTGGGAAGAAATATAACATTTTAGCTACATGTCACGTTTCTAGATTGTGTCCTGTTTCGGTGTTAAGTTTTAGTTTTCAGACTTCTTTATTTATTTTCTTGTTGTATATGCTTCGTATGGTATCCTTGCATCCTTGCATCCTTGTATCCTTATATCCGTTGTCGTACGGTTAAAATGACATAAAAGGAAACTTAAACAAGACTTTTAGAGAGAAGACACGTCTGCATACATACAAATGGGTACTGAGCAGAGAGAAGCACATAAAATATGACTCCCTGAGAGCTGGGTAAAAAAGGACAATTCTTTGAGATGCGGGTGGAATAAAGTTCTCCTGATGAGTTGTTTTCCTCTTTCCTTCTTTTTTTTGTTTTTGTTGCCAACGAAAACGTGACTTTCTACACCGTTGGATAGAGTGAAGAGGTTTTTCGATTGTTTGTTAGTTAGTTGAAGTTTGCTGCTGTTTATTGAATCAGATGCAAGAGAAGGGAGGAAAAGGGAATTTGGTTATTTTTCTTGGGGCTCAGGATGTGGATGCCATTTAATTTGGCCCTTCGAGCGAATTTAAATGGAAGTAGGTACTTGAAGGGAATTTTAACACCAGCAGGTAAATTAGTTTTTGCGTTTAGTTGACTTTTTGGTCAGTTGCATTTTATTTTATTTTATTTTAATTACCTTATAAAGTACTACCATCTACTTGTGAGCAGGAGCATCATTTTCAAATAAGAAAGTTGGGATATTGTTATGTATGTATGAAATTCAAACCTAAGCAGTAACATTGACAGTAAAAAGAGTACCCAAACAAAGCAAGAGAAGTCAAGATAGGTGTGCTATGTTCTCGATAGAAGGAACATTTTTATTAAGCCACAAATTTTCATTTTAGCATCTCTTTCACAGAGAATGTTTTATTCATCCGGTCGAAATAAAATGAGCTTATATTTGACGTCGTTTCGTAAAGGAATACGAGTCCTATAGAGAGATTACGTTAAAGATGTTAAAATGCTCAGAATGAGCAAATTATAGCCAAACCCGGTCTCGCGAATTTGTTATTATTACGCTAAAGACTTAATGTACTAGGTTCTAAAACCTTTCACTAAAGCATCCTATCCGTAGGAGCTTTATCAAAATTTTGACATCGTCCATCACCGCCCGCCGTCCGTCTCTAATTAAAATCAAATAATCCTCCGTCAGGCTTCAGACAGAAAGGACAGATTCAGAGGTTTTTCAAAATTGCTAGAGTAATTGCTCAGTAAATTGAAGAACGCCAACGGAGGCCAAGAACAGTCGAGAAACCATAATAGCCGAAGTCAGCAAAACCATCATAGACGTCTACTTATAGACCATTAAACGGAGGCTGTCCTCATAATCAGCCACAATCATTTTGAGCATTTGCTCATACTAGTCAGAGAGCACGTAATGGTTAGATTGCAATAGAATGGGCCTCATTTTAGGAACTTAGATCAGCTGTACTACTGGTACAAATGCTGTAGTTTACTCCTGGATCCATAGAGGTTTCATAAATATTTTATCAAGTTTGCTGATCTTTATGGATTACAAGCAAAATATTCCTCTTCACCTCGGCTGGTTGTGATCGAGTATGTGCCAAACATGTTAACTCTTGGTGTCTCACAGTTGTCCCAATGAGTCCGTCTATGACTAGCCGTAGAGAGAGAGTTTGAATTTGAGAGGTTTCCCGGCACCATGCCTGGGCAATTCTACAGCGGTAGAGTTCCTTGAGATGTCCAAATGCTCCAATCCTGAACAGAAACTTATTTTGTGCGGCAGTCTTTAACAGCCCCCGATATAAGGGAAGTGAAGGATCCAATCGCTCCTTGATGCCAATGTATTATATATTGCAATATCCGTCGACGGTATCGAATTCAGACTGAGTAAGGCAATGGCCAAATGAATAGCTAAGACTTCGCCTTGGAAGATGATGCAGTGCTCGCAGACGTCATCAGAGATAACCCTGACTCAACGCATCCAGGTATTCCAAAAAAAAAAAACAAGTCAGAGTGATTTCTCGTTGCTTCCATTCGCTTTTTTTCGAAATCAGATAATTGAAATCTATTCTGTAGTCAATTTCAAAAAGTTAAAAGGTCGGTTAATTAGGGAAGGCACGTGCTTTTAGTGCATTTTTTCTAGTAAGTCGATGCTTGTCCTCTTTTCTAAAATAGGCCATCAGACAGTTCAAACATCAGAGTGAGAATTCATCAAATAAGAGTTGTGACAAACGTATGGATAACTTAGGGTTTTAGGCCTCTGTGTTGGTTTTGTTCTTCATCATTTTCTATCCACCTCAGTCCAACTGACACTTTCGAAGAACTTAAAGAGATGACATTAAGCATGGTGTTTTGATTTTTCTTGTCAAAATGACAAACAACATTTTGGACAAGTAAGGGCACAACTGCGTCTCCAAGAGGAGGCAATAGATTAAAGATATTGGAGAATGCAAAGGAGTGTTTGCCCAAAACATAAGCTAAGCCGTGTAAGTAAGCTATCATGCGAGCATCACATCCCGAGTTATTTAAATTGATAAGCGGCTCAATGAGGACTAGTTTCCACAATAGAGTGCACCTCCTTCTTCGTGGTTTAAAATTTGACTCTGCCGGTGAGGAGCTGTGAACCGAGGCATATTTATTTCTTCAGAAGAAATGATAATCGCGTATGGCCAACAATGTGGACAGTTACCTCATTATCAACCCCTTGGGTGGTATTGAAGAAGCCAACCTTAAAACCGGATATATCAAACCTTTCCATTTCCTACTCTGTGCCGAAGAAGATTTATCAAGAGAGCTAGCAAGGATGTGTTTTGTAAAAGCAGATATGCTCAACCATCGATCAAGGTAGCCAGAGAAAACTATGGAAATGGGGTAAGAGAAAATATAGGCGGAGTTTATATATATTGGCAGACTGCTCCCAGCTAGAAAATTTCCGCGAATACCGCAGGGCTCTAGCCTCGAACCACAACTGAATCCCTTCAATATTCGAGGAGTCGTCAAAAGCTGGTTTTGCTAAAAATATTGCTAATGTGTTGGAGCTGAATGCTAGAGCGAGAATACATTTGCAGCGCAACAAGGAGGTACCTCTATTGAATTGATCCAACCTTAACTATTGATGCAGTTTTTGAAAATAGTTTTTGATAATAGAAGAACAGCGATGATTTAGTTCAGTACTGGCGGTTTATGTTACTTTGCTCACATATAGCATCCGATCGAGGCGGGCATTTTCTAAATATTGGAATATAACATCGTTCAAATGCTCGCCTCGGTTTCTCTGGGTGGCGCGCATCCGAAATATCCAATTTTCCATGACTCTGGCGCATAAATCAGACTGAATTTGACCGATGGCAAGGGTTATGCTGGCTTTGAGGGCCACTGTAGTTTGTGGCTTATCCGCAGAAAACCCCACAAGAAAAAGTCTAACGGGGTCAAATCGCACGATCTCGGTGGCCAGTTCACATCACCTCTACGTGAGATGACCATGCCCTCGAATCGCTCGTGTAAAATTTCCAATGTGGCATCAGCTGTATAACACGTAGCGCCGTCCTGTTGAAACCACATGTCGTTGGTGTCCATATCATCCAATTCAGGCCAAAAGAAGTTGGTAATCATCGACCTATAGTGCTCACCGTTGACGGTTATGGCTTGGCCAACGTCGTTCTTAAAGAAATATGGGCCGATGACACCGCCGGCATAAATCCACACCAAACAGTGAGTTTTTCGGGATGCATTGGACACTCTTGGGTCTCATGTGGATTGGTATCGTCTCGATCATTTTGTTTGTTGACGTACCCATTCATCCAGAAATGGGTATCATCGCTGAAGATGCTTTTTCGATGAAAATTAGAGTCAGTTTCCAACTGCTCCAGAGCCCATTCGGCCCACACACGTCGTTGTCTATAGCCGTTTACCTTTAGCTCCCGGGTCAGTTGAATTTTGTACGGGTGCAGGCCCAAGTCACGACACAAATTTCGCCAAGTTGTGGTCGAAATCGACTGCCACGGATTCTGCTGCATATTCTCATGGACAGCGGCGATATTTTCGGCAGATCTTGCGTTTCGTCGACGTACGGCTGTTGGTTTATCATTTATTGAACCACCGACTGGACTCAAATTTTCTTCTCGGTGGGACGATGACGACCGTAAAATGGGCGAAGCGCGCAGAACGTTGCCCGCACAGAACACCCTTTTTGATAAAACAATTTGCACATCTTGTTGAACGCTATGCCCGTCCATGGTGATTTGGCAAAACAGACTGAATAAATGACAGTCAATTTGACAGATGTAGCTTCAACGATATGGGCGCTATCAACTGTCAAAGTTCGGAAGTTCCTATTGGAAGACCCTGTAAGATATTGCAGCAGATTCCAAGACTAAGTCACTTACTACTTCCCTGTGTTTCTAATTTACTGTAAGTTTCCCACAAAGCTTTCAAATCCAAGTCAAGAGTCTTAATAGTGCCATTTACGACGGTTTTGGAGCACTGAGCATTCTACATTTTACTTCTACACGGGGCGGTGGGTTGACTCTGGAAAAACGTCAAAACAAGGTATTCAGCAAGGTTTATATTAAACTGATTTTATTATACCTTATTACCATAGATTACTGCAAAATATTTGAGCCAATACTGCCGATAGGATCTTGTCAAGGATGGTAAGAAGAATCATGAGGATGATGTAGGTACTTGGCCCAGTTAAGAGGATCTATTTTCATAAACTGCACTGAAATTCCTTCATCGTTTGAGACTCCAGAAATCTTGCTTAAACACAGGCGCAATGTTTCCTTCAGCTCTCGAGTCCAACCACAGCGGGGTCTTCATGTCATGGTTTTTCATGCTTCTGCAACCTGTCCTATCAAATCTATCACTACACTATTTGTTCATTGCTCTGGTGACTGTGTTATCATATTTATAATTTCTATCGTTATGCAGCACTTATAAAGCAACAAACAGTCTCCGATATATTCCAGTGAACATGAAAATGACAACAGTTTGACGTTACGCACGTCTTATATTCGCCACAGTCATATGAACACTTCAGTACTGTGCATGCATTTCCAAAAGGACGTCTTAAAGGAAGTTGACAGGCCTTTGGTTAATTTGTCCAAAAATATCATCAGAGAATGAACTGACTTATGGGGAAAGAGCAGAACTCAAAATACTTTCCATCACAAAAGAATTAAGAAGCCGGAACATGTGACCCAGATGGCAGCAATATCATCAAGGCAAGTATACAGAAATACGAGTATGCAACCTGCTCATGGCAAAAAGAGTCAAAATAATTGCCGATAGATTGAGTATCTGCTCACTCAGAACTCACTGGCATTTACAGATACGATAGACATTACATGAATTAGCTGAAGTTATTTTTAATTTTTAATAGAACCGCAATTACCTGGTAAAGGTCAATTCTGAAAATGTTAATGTAAGATATTTCCAAAAATATCAAAGCAATAAACGTAACTACGTCAAAAAAAAAGAAAACATAAATAAATAATACCTCTGAACTCATGGACAGCCAGAAACATTAACTTATGAAATCGTATTTACCAAACGGAAGCGGAAAACCTCTCGTGTCGTTATAAAACTGCCACAATCCACAATCAATTCTAGCCGACTGTGTGAAGACACTGTGGCTTCATCATCGTTTCGGAGAATTCACAGCACGTACAAATGTATTTCTGTGTGGGGTGCACACTTCACATTATAAATCAACAAAAGGTGCGAACTTTCAATCGCCTTTAGACTTTTAGTTCATCTGTGGTCTATCCATTGTTGGCAAGTCAAACTCAATTCGTTGCCAATTGATAGCCGACAAAACATTCGATTAGCGATTTAATTATTTTAATTCGATTAGTATGTTCTACAATAAAGTTGAATGAGATTATATACAAATATGTACCTATAGATACTTGTACAACCATTGTCGACCATTGTCGATTCTCGGTATATGGTATTTATAGATTCGAAACAAACTGGTAACACTATAACTTTTGTGTTTGACCATTTAGAGATGCGCAAATAAATTAACTTTTATCACCGGTCAATCAGTTTTCAGTTGGTGCTGGAAACTTTTGTATCTTTTATGCCAGCCAGAGAAGCACAAGCAGATAATTTTTGATTTTCCATTCGTGAAATATTTTATGATTTTCTGCGGAAATTGGGCGAAGCTATGCAAGATCTACGAGTGTAATTTTATTGTTTGGAAATTAATTTCAAATGCCACCTCGACGATGAGGGAGGGGTTTTTTTTTCAATTTAATTTAAATTTATGATGAATCCCACACCCAAATGGCATGCCAAATGGTCGATGATATTTCTTTATTTTTATTTTTATTTAAAGAAAAGAAAAATGAGAGAAACAAATAAGCAAACACAACAAAAATCGTCGTTGCTATTTGAATCTTTTTGATGGTCGCCCGATTGTTTTTTGGTTGTCTTACTGGTCGTGGGTTTTTGGTTTTCTGACTTTATGGGTGCTCCTCTGCGGTTGATGGGACTCCATTTGACAAATTACGACAGTTTAATGGTAACAAAATATGCTTTATTGATGTCGCCTTCCGACTGTGAATGCTATGCTTGGCTGGCGAACTGGTTTGCCTCAATTTGCCGGACGGGCGGACGGATCTTTTTCTTGGAAATGTTTTTCAGCGGTCTGAAGGCGCGGGCAATGCTTTGTCATTCAATTAGATTCACATATATTTAGCAGATTCTCTCGTTTTTTTTGTTTGATTTTAATTGACGAAATTAGATAAACCAGATGTGTTAGAGTGTGAAATCTTTTTATGGAAAGTGTTTTTGATTGATTTGTTATGGCATGTGCTAAAATTGTAATTGTGATTGGTTATGCTAGTTTAACAATTGAAAATAGAGAGCAAAAAACCTACAATTCGCGGAAGACATGAAGGTGAGCAAAAATGTCCGGACACGGACCGCAAATGAGTAGACATATTTTGTAACTGATTATGTGACTGGTTATTGAATTAATTATTGTTTCCTACGGCATCCCGTGGGTTGGATTTAGTGGTTTTGTAATTTATAACAAAAACGGAACACTCTATAATCACAAAAGAAAAAAAGAAATACTACTTTTCATGTATTTTCGTTTCAAGTTCGTGTGGATCCTATTGTAGGGAAATGCATTCCACACAGATTCATTTAAAGTTTTAAAAGTATTAGAAATTTAAAAAAATTGTTTTAAGGACTAACAGAGAATATAGTTCAAGAAATAGATGCAAGACATTATAAACAAATCATAATAATGCAGTTAGAAGTGTATCGAATCTAAGCACTCTGTCTAAAAAGGTTTTTTGTTTCCCTTGCATTCTTACAACAACCTGCTTTAGCGTGAGCCCAGCTTTAAGTTCAGTGGACATTCCAATCAGAGTTATTATTATCATATATATTTAAATTAATTAATTATATTGTCAAATATTAAACTATCAGCCTTTTTAGTTAGAAGGTCAACTAATAATGTCATAACTCTCCCGACTCATAAAATACAACTTAGTAGCTTGATTCAGCTAATGGTCATCGATTATTTACGACACTTAGACCTAATTACATTTATTCGCTACTAAAGTAATTGCTATTAGTTGCCTTGACATAACTCAATATCTCTATACCACCTCACAGCTGGTATCTCCTAATTTAGTCTTCAGTTTTCCTTTTTTTTTCGCAAAAGCAATTGCCAAAGTGCAATTTTATTACCCCACAGGCACCAAAAAAGAAAAATAAAAATAAATCTAGCGCCATGAGTTTGCTTTGACAATTAGTTAGGTACCTCAAAGCCGCTTGTCTTTCATATCTGCTGTTGTACCGGCCGTTTTTTTTTTCTTTAAAACAAACTTAAGTAGATAGTTGTACAAGCTTCAGACTGTAAATGGTAATCATAACATTTAACAAATCCGAAAAGCAACTATCGCTACTCCACACTAATGTCTCTCGAAAGCAATAAATCAAAATGTTCAACACTTGGCGCGCTTGGGCAGCACTAGGCAGGTAGTCTTCCAAAATTGCTTGCAACTAAGAATGACTACTTACCATTGAAGTCTCCCGACTATTATAGTCGTAGATGGTGGCGTGTCGTGCCGTGTCGTTAGCCTCTAGGTAAAGCTCGATCATGAAGTGAACTCTCATCGCTTGCATGCATCGCTACATCACATCATCATTGTCACTATCATGAATGTATCTACGAGTTTTGTTACGAGTATGCTTGTACTCGTTTCTATTCTTTTCGCTACACACGTAGCACATAAAGATATCCATCTAATATCTAGTATCTCTGGCATACTGCATGTGTAGTGTTTGTAGTTGTACGTTTAGATATATGTATGCAAGTACTGGGTACCTCGTGCGCGACATACAAAGATGACAATGACAGATAGCCAATTAGTTGTCGCTATGATGTTTCTATGCTGTCACTTGTTTTGTTATTGTTGCATGTTAGATTTTAATAGTACAACTATGAGAGTATCTAATTATTCACCTTCGACAGATATCATTCTGAGAAGTCTGACACGAACGCAGTCAGCGCAATTAAACGAAAAAAAAAATTGACAGAAACACCAAGTTAATGTTCATCAAGTGCTTCCAATTGTGTGATGATGATGGTGATAGCAAATAAGTGTACGAGCATCTGCGTATCTATATAGTGAAGATACTCTCGTACAAGCTTCTAAAGCCTGAAAAGATACGGCATCTGGAAATGTATCTCCGCTTTATGAGATACTCAATTCATGTCGAGTGTGTTATTCGGTTGTTGTTCGTTTAACTGCCACTTGGATTCTCTCATATTCCGGCGCTGTTAAGAAGGCAAAGACACACACGAAATTATTTGCTGCCACCCGACTGATTGAATCGGCTCTTGGTTTTGGTTCTCGTCGAAATTGAATGCTGCTAACGCTTGTGGCTACTTTGCCAGATATAAGTGCTTGACAGGCTTAACAGCGGGGCATTGCATCGGGTCGAGTGGTCAATTCTAAGTGCTGGTTGAATGAATGTAAGAGGTTGATGGTTTTATTATTATTTTTCTTATTTCTTTATTTATTTTTTTTTTCAGATCTGAAGATTTCGACATTAAATGGGAAATTTTGACGGATTTCTTTCTGTCTACCATTTGTGCCAGTATTAGTATCTATCCTTTTTTTTTTTTGAAAATTTAATTGAAGAGTTTTAAATATTCATTAATTCTTACTTAATGACTTGACATGATAATGCGGGAGAGTGTATGGATTGTTTGACGCAATCTTTTGCTGTACGATGAGCACTTGAATGATTTGGGTATAATATTCTTAAAAAAACGAATGGTAAACATGGAAAGCTTGCTTCCTGAAGAACCACACAATAAATTTCTAGCATGCCGCCATGTACAGTAAGAAGCCCCACTTTCCTAATTACTATTGGAATCTACGGACAGAACCCTTGAAACCTACCTCTTCCAAGATATTAAACAACTTTTTCATGTAGCAGCATCTAAACTTTACAGATCTTCAGGATGGATGAACTGTATTGAATAATTATTCGAAGCACGCGAGGCTCTAGGAAAATGAGGACTTAAGAGCGTTGGAGGAAGCTTTGTTTCCCTGACCAAAATTCCCAATCTAACAAACCAACAAAGCTAGGAAAGGTGATGAGGGATGAGGTACATACAAGCTACTGTGTATAGCTCGTTGAAAAAAGTTCGGCTCTGTCTGCATATGGATTTGTACATTATGATAATTGCGAGAGTAAGAACTGGAATCTAGTGCAGCATCATTTTCGCTGTCCTCTAGCTACCATAGATGAGCCAAATTGCGACTTAAGTATGCGCTTATCTAATTAATTATTAGATAAATGTAAGAAACGGAGCCTTCTCTATGAGGATTGCGATCATTTCCCAATAAGAGAATAAATTCGCTATAACACTAACCAGAAACTTTCTAGACCCAAAGGCGTTGCTTCACTAGTTTCGATATGATCATGGTCTTATCTACAATAAAGAACGGACTGATGGACACAGCATTCATGCACTATCGACAGTCTGATTTGGAAGACAATTGAGTCAGCGAGTCAGCTTCTTTGAGATACTCCTGTAGAGCTATAGTGAACGTAGTTTTGACATTCGATTAGTAAGTTAAAAGGCACATTTATCGCGTACAATATCTCATAGTGACAAACAGTCCAGGCGGGCTGTGATCCATGCCATTGTATCTGCAGTTTAATCTGGATGTATTCCTCAAGTGAGTTGAAGATCGATAGTGGACAGTACCTAGATTTGAGTAGTTCCAGCACCTTGACTTAGAACCTCGTAGCAAATGTTTTGGCACAATATGAACACATTAATTCTCAAGAAACAACGAACACTCCACTCCAACTTGACGACTAATTGACAAACGAGATTTATGCAAAGTTCCCGGGTAAACAATTTTTCCGCCAATTGTTTACAATCATGGGATGCGGTTCGCTCGAAAATCGTGCTGTCGTAAGTGGCGGCTACGAAAAAGCCAAAATCTTTCGGGTGTTGCGCCCACTGAAAATTACACGAAACTTTGTGTATCGTATCGTGAAGTTATTTGAGGATACAGGTGGAATAGTCGACGGTGCAAAATCCAGCCGTTCGGGCACTGTGCGAATGTCACAAGTCATCAAAGTCGTGGAGATCCGCTGCGTAAGCAGAAAATCATGCCTCGGTAGATGGATATCAGCAAGGACAGCATGTGGCGCATATTGAAATGTGATTTGACACTCAGCGTATACAAAAGTCACACCGGCCACTTGTATTTGAAGCACAGAAGCACTGAAACAGAAACGTAAGTCAAAATCGAAAGCCTTGGTTCGCACCCGAATTCTTTATACTAACGACAAAATTTTCACCGTTGTAGAATCGTTCAGAAAACAGAACGATAGAGTGTATGCTCTGTCATCACGATATGCGTCTAAATTCGTTCCGAAAGTTCAATGTGACCACTAACCAACTCCTGCGATGGTTTAGTGGAGTCACCAAGTTACATTTCTGCGAGAAAGGCGTCAAAACCTCGCCGAAACAGACGTTTTTTCGTGGAGCCCCTCAACAATACACAATTCGCAAATAAGCCGTGGTCCTTTCAATAAGACAAAAACGATTCAAACATGGCTCAAAAACCATGTTCCGGACTTCAATTCCACGGATGATTGCCCATCTGATAGCCTAGACCTCAGTCTCTTAGACTAACAAACTTTAGTCTGTTTTGGAGACTATGGCTTGCACTACTCGACAACCAAATATTGAGAATTTGAAGCGCGCCCTTGTGCGAGCAGTGGAAAATTTTCCAATACACGGCTCCTCCGTAGCAGGAAGGCACATGAGGGTCATTTCGAATAAGTTGTTCTACAATTTGTAGCCAATAAATAGAAAAAAAGTTTATTCGTGTTCACTTTATTAGCCAAAAACCGTGTACCAAAAGATTTGCTAGCACTAGGTGCTCGTTTACAGAACCATACCTTGCAGGGAAGTGGGGGACAAGGAATATATCTTGCATACGCCTTTGTTTGCATATTCAACAACCACATCAGCATTTCGTTAAACAAGCTTCTTTGATTCGGAGAGCTTTGAGCCAGTAGACCACCCGAATTGATGGAAAATGAAGAACATATACCAACAACCTATTCGGCATCATGTATCTACGAGTACATATTCAATAGAAATCACCATATACTCATATACTTGTTCAGGTGGAAGCAAGGACCCCAACCAGCCACGAGTATAACAAATGAGGAAACCTCTCATCATCATTAGTGGAGCAGAATAGGAGACAAATGATTATTAATAAAAATTAATAAGAGTACAGAAGATAAAACAGAACCCTGAGGGATCCCAACAGAGTTACACGCCGTTTAGTCGTATAGTGTCGCTTTTATGTTCCAATTTTGAACTATCTGCTTACTATCTAGTAAGCATATTAGAAGCGAATGAGGTTGATTTTCTTTCGAACATCTTTTCATTGCGGTTTAGAAACTGAGGATAATAATCGGTTCTTTAGCTTTGATAGTTCTTAGGGCACCTTCGGCGTTGCAGTTAATAAATGATCCTATCTCATAGGTGAGAGCTCAACTATCCATTCTTTCTATTCTATGTTATAACCACTCTTAACCACTATGATTATGAATATATCCCCGTAAGGGTGGACCTCCTACCCATGTCACACTTTACCGTCAACTCCTTAAAACAACTTCCGAGGCGATACCACAGTAGCAACCCTCTCTCATAAAACGTTCCAAAGAATTAATAAACTTGATTAGCAATTTTAATTACACCACTTGCGAATTGTTCCCCTTGGTCTTGACCAGGCGACAACCAAAGCCCAACCAAGCTCTGAAGTAGTAGAAGCAAACGCTTTGCGAGTCCTAAGGCTTGAGGCTTGTAATTTGCAATCATGTCACGAATTATGAGAACAACTCGCAAGCGAAGCGATTACTTTTACGATTACGACCCGACGACCGACGCTCTGTATTTTTGCTTTTTTTTTTTTTTTTAAGTGTTACTGTGCCTTTGGCGAAAATTAAAAATTTTGTACGCGTTTTTACGATCCCAACAACAAAAACAAAAAAAAAAAAAACAGAAAATTATTATATACGTTAACGGTTGTGGCTTATATTTGATGGGGTCATAAATCATTGTCGTAAAGTATCTCTCCCTCCTCTCATGACGGGTAGTTTAAGTTGCCTTTTTTGTTATTTTGTTTGTTACTCGAGGGGCTTTGAGTTTTGAGGTTTCAGGCTTTGAAGGTTTGGGGGTTTTTTTTTTTATTTTATTTCTTTTACTCAAGCACCAACTTCGTTGAGATTTTTACGACGACTTATGGGATGTACACGGCAGTATGTGTGTGGTGAGAAACGTCATTGTATTTAGTGGCAGTTGCAAATGGTTTAACGCAGGAAATATAATGTAAGTCAAGGAACCGTAAAAAGGTTATATGACCGTGTAAAAAGGGATTTTTGATTTTTTTATTTTTTATTTTTATGATGAACGATGTTACTCAAGAAAGACAGTAAATGAAAAAAAATGGAAAAAAAAATAATAAAATCATAAAAATTGATAAAAAAGATACGAGAAATGATCTCTGATTGCTTAATATTTTTTTTTTTTGAGGGCCTTTTCAAGGTTTGTGTGTATTACAGAGGCTCTGTTGCTCGGAAAGTAGAACGATTCTCTTATGGGTATTTGAGATGTGATAATCTAGATGTCATTAAAATATTTTCACGAACGAAGTAGATTGACGTCTTGAGGTAGTAAAAGTCTTGCCTCATCGCCAGTTCATATAAGGAGAAAATATGTTTGTCACAGTTGAACATATGTATGATGCATATCCATTCCATTGAACAAGATTCTATTTACTGCCAGTGACATGGAATGTCGATATTTGAGACCCGCCAGACCGTATATTTTCCTTTACTTGACTTTTCAAAACGTCGTAAAAACGAATGATTAAGAGAAGCCATTACATCCCTTACGACATTGAAATATTATATTGATTTAAAAGTAGGACCCACATATGTTCAAATAATAGGACTTTGCTAGAGAAGTCAAAGGTTAATGATCTTGAAGCGGTCATTTCATTTGGAAAGTTTGTGGTGAAGATTCACCAATGAGTTGAGAAGGCTCTCTAATACAATCATATCGAGCCATACTACAAAAGAGAAATTGTTCGCTCCGAAGAATGATATTGGTGTGCGTTATCCCAAAATGTGTACATGAGCTTCCAAATAACTGGGGAATTTCTCCGAAATGGATTTCCCGTCAGTTTTTTCAGGTCTATGGGGGACCGTCATTGCAGAAATGCTGTTCACCATCGATCATCGATGTGTCTACGATCGTTTCGATTTATCTCAGGGAAGTGGTAATGATCGTAGCGTTAAGATCAGTAGAAAATCGGTAGTGGTATTGATTTTTGGCGTTGTGTTTTTATTGATAGTCGATTTAGCGATGTTGAGCTCATGTACATACATAGATCGTTGTGATCGTGGAGATCGGGGAGACCGAAGTGATCTGGAGACTCAGCCATCATGTCTCTGCAACCAGCTCAGACCCAGTTCATCTGTGTTACGAAAGTAGTCCCGGAAGTAGCCGGTCTGACGTATAAATGGCGGTTGCTGTTTGAAATGAATGACAATTGTAGAAAGTACCAACCTTATAAAGCTTAAATTTTAAGTTTGACGACACTATATTGGTTAATATTTGCTCGGCAGCCATCAACAGTGAACACTTGCAATGAATTTTTAAATATGGAAAAGATTGGTCATCGTTATGTGATACAATACATTCTTTTGAAAGGACTCAGTCCAGCCAACATCAAAACGGAACTGTATTCTACTCTAGGGGAGTCTGTTCCTTCGCTTACAACAATAAAATATTGGGTGGCAGAGTTTAAGCGAGGCCGTACGATTTGCCAAGACGAACATCGCAGCAGTCGATCATATGAGGTGGGTTCACCAGAAATGTTGAAAAAAGTCCACAGTTACGGTAGCCATTTCAAAAAAACACTGTACATCGCATGTCGACTGAAAAATTGAACAGGAGAAAGCTGTGCGTAAGATGGGTGTCGCGATTACTCCCAATGGAACAAAAACAGCGTCGTGAGGATGTTTCTGTCGAGTGTTTGACAACGTTTCACAGCAATAAAACCGAGTTTTTGCGTCGATTAATAATCATGAACGAAACATTGATCAGTCACTTCACACCCGCGACGAAGGAACAGTCAAAACAATGGACTCAAAGGGGAGAACCGACTCTAAAGGAGGCGAAGACAGTTCCATCTGCAGGCAAGGTCATGGCGTCAGTTTTTTGGGATTCGCGTGGAATAATTTTCATTGATTATCTTCAGAAAGGAAAAACAATCAACGGCATGTATTATGCGAACTTATGCAGAGTTTGAAAGATGAAATCAAGAAAAAACGACCGCAGTTTCGTTTCATCAAGACAATGCATCAGTTCACTCATCCGTCATAGCGATGGCCAAAATCAATGAGTTAAAGTTCGAATTGCTTCCTCATGTACACCCTATTCGCCAGATTTAGCGCCCTCGGATTATTTTCTATTTCCGAACTTGAAAAAATGTTTCGGTGGTAAAAGATTTACCAACAGTAAAGAGGTGGAATCTGCGGTTCATGGCTATTTTAAGGAACTCGACAATTCTCACTATAAACAGGATATCGAAGCTATTGAACATCGCTGAGAAAAGTGTATTGAACTAAAAGGAGACTACGTAGAGCAATATACATATTTTTCCCCATTTTTTTTTTGTTCCCAGAGCACTTGGGAAGAGTTATTCTTCACTTCTTATATACGCTGATTTCATTACTGGTGTTCACTGCAGAGTTTCAACATCCTTAAAATCATTTTTCTTTTCTTTTACATATGGCGTGGTGTTAAAGGTCCTTTTTAGACGGCGGCATATAATATTGACGATTTCTCCCGATTATGTCAATGCAAGAAAATGTAGACAATTTTGAAGTAGTGTATGGTATATTTGGTTTTGGCTTGCGAGTTGATGTTAAAAAGTCGCATGATAGGCCATCACTTAACCTTTCTTTTACATCAAAGTGAGATTACTTTCGAGCCCAGCAGAGATGTTTACACCAGGCAAATGTACCTCAATATAGCCGGACGCTATAGACACCATCATCAGCAACCTTAAAACCTATGACGAGATGGTGGGCATTGATCTAATATACTTTTGTTTTCAGCAAGATCTGCCACAGAGTGAATATTTGGTCGGTTGTGGCCATACAAGTTCTAAATGCGCATTGATATGGGCATATTAAGTTGTTGTTCTCTTTTCCATAGGACCAGATATACGGATATACGGGCATGTGTTCTTACGACCAACTTAACAGATGTGCTGGTACATGCTCCTCACGCTAAATGTTAAAGTCATCACCAGGGTTAAATGCTGTGTCCTGTACGTCGTTTTCGCCGATTAATGATATCTACTACAATATTCCTGTGGTCATCCTTCGGTTTTCTTTCTCCAGTTTGGTTTCCTTCTTTGGCGTCATTTTTAAATTCTGGTAAAATTTCCCAACCTCATTCCTAAGTAGCATCTCACGATCGTATCAAGTTCGAGTTGTTCGAACTCCCTTTTTCTCTTTCGTAGAAGTTGTGTTCGGCTTTTCTCCTCCGCTGGTACAACAGTAAAACACGGTGAAGGATTTGCCTGGCTGAAAAGATTTCTGGTTTATGAACGCCTTCTGAAACTTTTCGGGACTCGCCTTAAGATCTTAGGACGATATGCAAATAGAGTGACTAAAAGCCTGCTTCGCCATTCGAGATAAGCCCATATACTCGTACTTCTCCTTGCTGGTAGTGTTGTTAAATCCTTTTTGTGAAGTCTATGCTGAATGTTAGTCTTAAATTTCAGGGAGATCGATAAAAAGGGTTTACGCTATGTTAAATGTCGTACCCTAAGTAGAGCCTGGCAGTAGCGGTGACAAACCGAATGTCTGATCTTCTTGTATCGTCTACAAAATGATTGATGTACTATTTTTTTATATGTCGGTCGAACATTCGCCGAATGTCGCCGTTGTTAAGATTATTGCATCTTTCATCGAGTCTTGAAGAACGGTTCTTAAAGTGGATGGAATAGTGGTGCAAAACCGACTGCTGACATTGTGATTTATTTCCCCCAATGTTCTACCACGGTAATGACTTTAATTGCGGCTTGGATAGGAATGCAAACTCGTTGAAACTACGTACCATATACGCTTCTTGTTTTGTTAAAATTTCCGTCTGAAAGACGAATTACTAATTTGGAAGGCAAAAAGGGCAATAGATTGTCATTTCTGCCGAGAATCATAAGATCCGTCACCGCATTCTATGTTGGAGTCGCCCGTAAACAATAGTTTTGGTAACTTCGATATTTCTGGTCTCTCTACTCCGTTCTTGTAGGAGGATCGACTTGGAATATTTAATTGAAACCCAGTGGATGTTATGCAGTTGTGTATTAAGCCGAAGTTCTAGACAGTTGATCTAAGGTCTTAGCCTTTCCGACCAGTGCGTGAATTCCTTTAGTCTTACAACACAACACAAAACAATATGCTTGCTATGTACGAGGGCTATTTGAATACCCGAATTGGAAGATAGATGGCGCTACTGAGCCAAAATGAGTGTACCAATATTTAGTATAACCTCTTTTAGCCCGCCTGTCAAAATTTGGTGGCAATCCGGGGCTTCGTTTTGTTTTGACATCTTTTCGGCCGAAGGCACGGTCTTCGACTTCTTTGGAGCACGTTCACCGCGTAAAACATATTGTTTCGATTGTACTTTTGTCTCTGGTGTGTACCAATGAACTCATGTCTCAGCAACGGTCACGAAACGATGCAGAAACTCCTCTCGATTTCGATTAAACAGGGCCAAGCACGTCCTTGCAGTGGTCTCACGATTGCGTTTGTTTTCCGGTGTGAGTGGCACCACACCCACTGTGCGGACAGCTTTCTCATGCCCAAAATCTCGTGCAGGATATGGTGAACGCGTTCAGTTGAAATGCCTGTCCGCGGTCCGCAGTACGAGATCATGGATTTTGTCCACGGTTTCCTCTGTCGTTTTTGGGCTGTTCATCAAAAACCGACGTGCGGCCACCATGAAACTCTGCGAACCAATGGTAAACCTGAACGGGAAAGTGAATGGGTCCCATACAAGCCATCAAGAATAGGCTTGATTTCCTTGCAGGTGTTGCCACTCAAAAACAAGAATCGGATCACGGAGCGATACTGCTCTTTTTTCATAGTCGCAAAAAAAAACTAACACGATATTTTGAAATGGGTGCCAAAACAAAACTAAGCGTCGGATTGTCACCAAATTTTGACAGGCGGGCTAAAAGAGAAGAGATCTAACTCATAAACGGATTCTACCAACGTACATACGTTGTCTGCTCCTGGACTTACCATCATTTTTCCACAAATACATAATTTTGTTTCCTTTCTAACCCGGAAAAAGCTTTGCAGTTAGACCTTTGCTTGTGGGTAACCCTATAGTAAAAGCCCTTCCTATGGTTCAATAGAGTAGAACGACAGAGCAGTTCAAAATATGATCAAGTGTTTATCGACATAAGCTTCACCAAATCCATACTCCAATGAGCGAACGACCACGCCTAAAACCTCGACATTTTATGGACGGGCCAAAGTTTTCCGCAATCCTTTCACAATACAAAAAAAAAAAAAATCCCAACATTCCGAAAATATTCAATCCAACCTGTTATTGGTCGTAACATGCTGTGCAAATTCAACTCAACTCTGAATGCAACTCCCTCTGGAAACAAATAAAATAATTTAAATTCCAATTACCGTTCGTTTACAATTCACAATGCCATTTACGAATTCGAATAGGTTCTGCCATTGTTTATAGAAAAACACAAAACCAGACACAGCAGCCGCAACAAACACAGAGAGATACAACCAACGAATAAAGTACACATACCACCGCGTCGACCATAACCAAATTATGCAAATATTTGCACACAATCCTTTCATTCCACCACCCCGACGACCAAAACCGAAAAATCCATAAATATTCTCGTAAGCGACCATCAAATCGAAAGCCAATTCCGAAACCGAGACCCCGAGAAACAATTTTCCAAGTGAGCAATAAATTTTATTTAATGGTGTTCCGCCTCTCTCCGCCACTGCTCAGTCGGAACTTGTAAAGGATGCAGCTAGGATACCCGGGCACTCCACCATGGGCATAGTGTACTCGTATAGACACGAATATTGCATTTATAGATTTTCGTTTCAACAAAATCCAGAAGCCGATGCGACAATGCGAATCAAGAAAACGTGGCAGGAAGCCAACACGAAAGTCATAAACAGCTCTATAGAGCTCCTTGATGACATAACCCATAATACGAGGAGGGTGAAAACATTCCTTGGCAAGTGTGTCCTGCAATATAGTCGTACAGTCTCGTGACTAAGGGGATGACCCCGATTTGGTGCGCCAACCGTTTAATTAAATTGAATAATTCACTTGCATGCGAATACGAATACGAATACGTATACGTATACGAGTACGCTGCATGCAATCTGGCTGTCAGTTGGTATCATCACAATCGAACTCGGCCAACTAACTGACAGGTGTCAAATGCTCCATGTCGAAGCGCCTATTAAAACCCCGTTTTGCACCACACAAACACACGCTTAAATGTGTAGACTGTAGAGTCCCATATTGAAAGTCAAACTCATATTGCACACGCCGACAAACACAAGCTACGAGCGCTTCCGCTATTCAACTGACGTCTTAAGTGTCATCGATTGTGTGGTTGTTAATTAAAGTGTCATTAGGTAAATGTCAGAGGAATGCCAGCCGCCAGAGTAATGTCAGAGCAATGTTAGACTGAAGGCAACAAACTAAATAAACTCTTTGTGTCAAATGTTTCGCCTCGGCTTATTTACTTTATTTTTGTTTGTTGTTGTTTCAAATGCGCGTATATTTCAATTTGCAATGCAAACATTTGCTTTGTTCGATTGTTTGACTTTTGAGTATGTTCGATTTTTTTTCCGTTTTATTTTGAAACACTCGAAAAGAGGTTAAGTAAGAGATTACTTGCGCGATACACGATGGTGTTGTATCTGTTGGGGATTTTTGCCTTCTTTTATTATGAGTTAATATTTGGTACTTGAGGTGAAGAGATTTATGACTATTTGTTCTTGTTATTGGGTTTCTATTGGATATACGAGTATGTATGTATGTACATTTACCTTCTTGACAATTAAGTTTTTTTTTTTTTTTTGAGGTTAAGTTGTAGGAATACACTTGCCACTTTGGATGTTACTAGAGTTGTGCTTACCTAAAATGAAAAGAGAAAAATTAAGAGTTATTGAGCTGAGTTGAACGAATGGAATTAGGAAATGTTAAATATTCGAATGAAAATAGTGTTACTTCCTTTGTGGTGCGAGGCAACATAAATGTAAGATGCCAGCGTTTGCGTCAGTATCAGATTTTGACGTGACATACTCATTTTTCAAGTACTTTTGACAGATATCATAGTTCTCCGAACTATTTATACTATCGACAGCGGTAATTGGAAGGGCAAATTGGGTCTAGTTTAAAGTGCTACAGTTTTATCTTAACTCACATATAATATTTATGTAGGACTATATGGTCTGAGTTGCAACATTTGGTAGAAGCTAAAAGTAGACACCAATCCGACAGATTTCGTCTATAATTTTTGAGGAAAAAGTGTATGAGAAGAGGCACACTATTACAAGATCTTTGCTTCAGGTGGGTGAACTTGACCCTCACTTAAGCCGTTTAGCGCGATCTTCTACTAACGACTTCAATTGCGCATTTGGGCAATGTTTCTTCCACTTGAACGTGCTATATATGACGAGGGCCTTACTGAATACGTTGTTCTCTCCAAAGCTGGTATTACTTTAATCCTGAAGCAGCCAACCAACTTAGGCCTATTGGCCCATTGTGATGCCACGTGGATCCATGATCCTCTTACTCATGGAACCAGTTAGAGCTTATGATGTTTACGTTTACGTCTATATTCTTTAGATCGTTAAGGTCATTGTAGGAGAAAGCTTCTGAGAGAGAACTGGACATGTGCAGGGTAGGTGGAGGATTGTCTCCTCTTCGTCCATGCAGTTTCTACAGGAATCGTTTGTAAAAGCGCCAAGCCTTCTTGCATGCTTGCCAATAAGGCAGTGTCTTGTGATGACACCTATGATGTTTCCTATTCAAAAGGATCAAACTCTTAGAGCGATTCAGATCCAGCTTTGGCCAGATCTGTTTGGTCGCTAGACATGTTGGTCCAACAGTCCATCTAAGGTCTGTTCTTTTATTAGCATCCAGCTTTAATATTAATTTGCACGTAGCGATTGGTATACCTATGCTAACCTTTTCCGGTAGAATAGGAAGAGTGGGTCCAATTTTGGCGAGTTCGTCAGCCCTACAGTTCCCTGGAATGTCTATGTGGCCCGGCACACAGCTAAGGTGAAGGTTGAACTACTATGTCATCTCCGTAAGAGATGATCTGGAATTTAATAAGACTGAATCCAGTGCTTTGATAGCGGCCTGATTGTCCGAAATAATGCCGATGTCCTTTGTAGATATCACGTTTTTCTTCAGCCAGAACAGAGCTTCTTTAATCGTCAAAATTTCCGCCTGGAACAAGCTACAGTGATTTGGAAGACGGAAAGAGAGGCTTAGATTGAGCTTATCAGATAGCTGCAGTCGCAGCTACTTGCCCGCTGAAGATATCGAGCGATGTCAAATGAAGCAGAATGTCTAATGCCGCGGTAGACCGTAAGGCTCCGCTTATGCATAGACATATTGTTCTTCAGACTCTGCTCAGATTGCTGCAATTCACTGCATTGCCTAAGATCGTCCACCAGACGATTGACGTTTTTAAAGGCACCCTCTATGTCCAGGAAAGCGACCATTGTGTACTCTCTATATTATAGGGATCCTTCGATGCGGCTAGTCAGTGAATGCACGTTGACATGTTGAACCGTTGACAAAAGTCTTGGATCAATTTTAGCTCGTATATGGCTATCAATCAGTCATTCTAGAGTTTTCAGAAGGAAAGTTGATAGACTTATAGGCCTGAGGTCCTTTGGGACAACATGAGAACATTTTCCGGCTTTGGGAATGAACACTACATTGACTTCTCTCCATGACAGTAGAATGTGGATCAGTTCTGCACAGCTTCTCATAATATTTTCTAACGCAGGCAGGATAATATCTGAGGACCTTTGTAACTCGGCAGGTGTTATACCATCTGGACCAGCAGACCTGTATGGTTTGAAGCTATACAACGCCCAGAGCGGTTTGTCTCTTGTAATCAGAACATGAATTTTGGTCACGGTTGCAGTAGTCCTGTTTGGGTTGCTACTGGCGGCGAATAGGAAGCTACCTGGAAAGTGGGTGTCCAATAGCAGGTTGAGTGATTCATCACTTGAGGTTGTCCAAGAGCCATCGGTTTTTTTTTACAAACAACTAGGCATCATATCATTTGTAAAGAGGATTGTTCTTAGCCTTGATGATGACTCAGAGGTTTCTGTGATTTTGTCACAGAATGATCTCCAGGATAGTCGCTTTGCCTTCCTTAGTTCCTTTTTGTATATTGTGAGGGATGCTTTGTATGAGTCCCAGTCAGCTTTTTGCTAAGTTGAAAAGTTTTCTGCAAATGTTTCTAAGTAGTCAAGATTGAATAAGAGGGCAAGAAGCGGCCATAGCCTCATTAAGAACCAGGGTGAACTCCTTGACTTTCATATCAAGCTGGTTGGGGTCACGCGGGGGACTTGAGAGTTCAAAGGATAGCGTTTCCGACAGATTAACTAGATTGAATATCATACGAATAGTCTTTTCTCAAAGCAATCAAGTGTGTTTGCATCCGATTTAGATAAAGTCTATGCCATACATACACCACAGACTGAAAAGATATGATTCATAGAGAGCTTAGATAATTAGCTGGTTAAAAAGGCTTATTTTATGGTTGCCTTCTTAGTTCAAAGAAACGCCGATTATCCGCTTGATTTTTATAGTGTTGCTGTTCAGCTGACACCATCGTTTTATTCAATATTGCTTGGCAAATCCCTATGTAAAGACTTACACCGAGCAATCAGTGTTCAGTAAAAAATGTTTATAGAGCGCTACGCCAATTTCTGGGAAAACATAATCGACCAAGTTAGTCCGCTAATGGAAACACAATTAAAAAATTCCACACTACATTTACGAGTACACTTTTGGACAAAAACAACTGACATACGCAGAGTGCACATAGATGAAAATATTGGTGTCGTTAAGACCATTGTTGAGGAAGATCCTAATTCATCGATTCATCATCGTGCCCAAGAACCTGGACCGTGTCCCAAGCTATGTGGAAGATTTTGGGCAAGGATCTTAGTTTCCACGCTTACAAGATAATTGCTATATGGATTGAAGCCAGCCGCTTATCGTTTGCATCGCAACTTCATTTATTGGGCGCTGAAACAGTTCGAAACCGATAAACTTTTTCACCGTCAAATCCAGTTCAAGGATGCTCACTTTTATCTCATTGGCTTCGAATTTGAAGCGAGGACAATTTAAAGGCGATCCATCTGTTACATGTGCACTTTGGTGCGATTTATAGGCCGGCGGCTTCATCGCGCCATACTTCTTCAATAAGGGAGGAGATCGAAATATCACCGTCAATGGTGCCCGGTACTGAGCCATGATTAACGAATTTTTGTATCGGTGCCAAACGCCATATTGCCGGCGAAACCATCGAGTTATTGAAGGAAGTGTTCGATGACAAGATTACTATTGTACTGCGGGACTATTTTCTGTGGGTATATTCGAAGTCGTTAGTCTATGTGGACAAGTCAACATGTATTCCAGTCTTGGAAGCCAACATCGAGCGCACCGTTCGTGAGATATGGCCTCAAATGCTCGAGAAAGTGGTCGAAAATTGGAGAATGCAGTTCCTGAAATGCTCCCACCATATACCCGAAATCAAATTTCATCATAAATGCCATAAAATATTCCAAAGAATACAAAATAAACCTTGGCTCTTAAGTTTAACTTGTGTGTGTCAGCCGCGCGCGCTGTTTCTTTCAAATAGCATATGCACTTTGTTTTGTTCCCGAGTAAACCCATCTTTCCGGTTTCTTAATAACGTTGATTTGTTCCCATGATATCAATATGTGATGCTGGTATGTGAGGTTCATTTTGACAGCAGTTGAATCCCTTTATGTCATCGAAAGCTTCAATAGTGTCTTAATAGCATTGTCAATGTCATTCTGCGGATGCGTGATTAAAGTTTTTACTAAAATCAACCATGTGGAGAATATCTTTTGAATGGTGGATTTACCAAGCCCAAGTCTGTACTGACAAGGACGTAACAGCTTGTTGACATAGTTTCGGACGTTCACACAGTAATGTACTCTGGATAGGGCAATTACGAAGTCCTCTTTTCGTACACCGACCATACTTTTATCTAAACCCGTCTAATAAAGTCTAGCATCCTTATCAGCCACCACCTCGTCATCCCGGAATATTTCACATTGCCTTTCAGCGTCATTGGCGTTAAAAATTCAGTCGGAGAGTTCTTCTGGATTTTCAGCCCCGACGACTGTGCCTCTAAGCTTCTAGCTTTGTCCCTGCATGCTTCTGTTCGGAATTTATGTCGTTTTTGCTTCATAAACACCATTGCCGCAGTAGGAGCGCTTCTCTAATTCTTTATTTTCTCTCGGAGATGCCGATGTTCCTCCCTTGGTTGTAGAATTCACGACCAGCTCTAGCTTTTCTTTGCAGTGCCGGCTTGTATGATTGTACAATTTTACTGCATACGCTCTAGACCCTTAGTGATTCAGGGATTTTGTTTTGACTTGTTCGTGGCTTGGCTAAAACAAGCTATTGGCGCCAATCAATATTTTCCGTCCAACCATTCTACTGCCGCTGTCTTGATTAATTTGGATAACTGGTCCCTGATCAGCATGTCGATATATGTATCACAAGCACTAGAAACGACATTTCTTTCCGCCGCAAAATCCTTCAATCGGAGATGATGTCGTGCAGTTTATATCTTTCAAATTTGATGCCAAAACTCTCTACTTTTCTTAAATTGAAATCACCAACCACCTAAATGTTGGATCTTAACATCATGTTAGGGGCAGTGACCGATGCTTGGTCCTCTGTGTCGGCTAATCGCATATCAGTCTTAGGTTGGCGGAGTCAGTCGTGACTCGAGCGACTACTTACATCCCTGATGCACAAATGTTATTAGGTTGCGCAAGTGGATCTGCAAAGATGTAACGGTACGGTAAAATCTGACGAGATATTATATTTTTACCGCACTGCACAGCTTTGCTGGATCTTCTCCCTATATAAAATGATGACACAGTTCTTGGATGGAAAAATAGTCCGCTTCGTTGTTGTCGAAGGCATACCGTCTGCACAACAAAAAAGTCGTATACATCCATGGAATCTAAGGTCGTCGGGCAGCTAACCAAACGTTAGGCTCCAGGACTAAATCGTTTAAAGGGTTCTGAGAGATTTTCATCCGTCTTTACTTCGATGTCCTGGTTAAATATCGAAGAATTCTCAATTATTCGCATATTTTAAAGTAGCAGAAATTATGTCAATAATGCACATTGTGAATTATTGGAAACGAGTTTAACAAATTAATCCAGCTAATGCAGGTAAGGGCGATCAGCTGCATTCACAATGTCAGGCATAGTACATTGCACAGCGGCCGGTAATGTGGTTTTACTCCTCCTTTAGCTACGGCAGTGTATGTGCTTTTTTTTTTCTTAAACAAAAGTTCTTAAATGCTTCCAGTTCGAAGGGCTCTTGAAAGACTTACTACATGATCAGGAATCGAGCCATCCAAAGATCTACCAATTGGCAAGTGATCCTTACTGCATAATGTGGACTATCTTGAAATATTTCTCAAATCTGCTGGTTAAGAAGTAAAGCTTTGGGAATGCCAGCAGCTATCATATCCTGATGTGAGATTATTTTCCTCATTGTAAGATTCTTATGATCCACCTTAGGCATGATACTATGTTTGGCCGCTGGGTCGTCCTATCAGGATACTTGATATCCGTAAGAAGCTGGTCATGATCTTATCCTCAAACAGTATCTGGAAAAGGGCAAAATACTTCAAAATTGGTCCCGTTAAAGCGAAAAAATAACCCGGATTTGCCGGGAAAAACCCCCGAAAACTTCAGCGCTTACGGGCGTTTAAATTCAATTTGGTTAACATGACTATAGTGGTTGGACTTTTTGGAAACTACTAATCGAGGGACGCTCGGGACTTAACAACGATTCTTAGAGTCGATTCTTTCTATGATAGCAATTTTTGGCCCAGAGTCAACAAAAGGTCTACCCGTTTTAGAAATCCCTGACAGTTTCCCAATTTCTAACGAATCCCTTCTCTTCTTCCTTATGGATTCCCGAACGCTCACAAGCAGAATCACGTATTTATTTTATGTTTATTCATCCATTACTTCATATTTATCGTGTTAAGGATGTTGATACTCAAAATTTACTCATTCCCCCAAAGAAGACACCGATTGCACATCACACAAATTGTGGTCTCTGGGCTCTTCTACTCATCGGCATATAAAGTTGCGGTAAAATCAATTCTCGATTTAAATTCTTTGAACCACATGGTGAACTAAAACTAAACCCCATTAAAACCAGTTGAGAAAAACGAGAGCATTTAACCTCTAACTTTACCCATTTACCCATCATAAAAGTAGTGGACCTAAATTACAACCTTGCGGCACTTGTCGTTAAAAAATGTTAATGGCATTTGGCATGACACTGTGAACTGTGTCATTTGATAATCTGGTACCTCCCTTCACTATAAAATTTAACGGTATTCCGCCAATTAAATCTTCAAACCTGGATGACTTAATTCCACAGATACTACCACACATGCTCTACGGTGAATAATAAATTTCATGTTCGAGGTCAGCTCATCTAATCTTTGAATAAAGGAAAAAAAAAAATCTATTTCCGCAGGCACGTTAGTTACCTCCTCTTTCAATTACCATAAAACCCAATGAATATTTGTATCTCCAACATTTTCTCTATATTAACTAAACCACTCGTATTCATCTTAAGAAAAAAAAAAAAAACTGTCAAAAAAAAACTTCATTACCGTAATTTATTGACAAAATACAAATTCAATTTGGCTGTGATCCCACCCGCTGGGCCATCGATTTCGTCGCCACATAACGCGAATAAAAAACAAATAAAAAATCAATTTATTTTATTGTCGTTGTTTTTTTTTTATTATTCACCAGTTTTGCGCTAAAAATTATTTAAAAATTCAAAAGGCATGAGGTGAAACAAGATTCTCCTCTCTCAAATCGTTTGTCCAACTAAACTGACAAAACTATTAAAACAAAAGGCCAATTTGCATATGAAAACAATGTGTTGCGGAATGTTCCGACATTGTCGGTCTGTTTGTTAGCGAGTATTTTTTTTTTTTGTTTTTTTATTTACATATTTGTTGTATCTAGATACCGAAGAGAAGGGAAGAAGAACTACGCCACTAATGATGCCCCCGAGATGTGTTAATTGAATGAAGAGGTATTTTGCATTTTAGATTGATGGGAATATGAGTAATTTAAACAAAAATATACAGATGTGGAGATAAATTTTCGGCTGTGTTTCCCCCTTTCCTTTTATTGTGTGGGTCGAGTCGGAATCTCGATACAATGGTGGGTAGTAGTTAATGTTGTTTTTTTTTTTTTTTTTTTTTTTTCTTTAAGTTTTTTGCAGAAGAGATCGAAGATAAAAGTCACGGATTGAGATATGTGTTGTTGCTACTAGATTTAAACTAATAATAATCGGCTTGACATTTCATCAGATGAAATAAATTTCTTTGTCACTTTAAGCGTAATTGTTAGCTATTTTGTTGACTTGGGGAATTAGGGTGTTGTCATCATTTAAATTTGGATAAATCCACTTAATGAGGATCTACATAGATGGACTTATAAATTTTGTGGTCCTTATAGTAGTTGCCCTTTTGTCATGGCCATAACCCACAAGTTACAAAGTGAAACCCACGTTTTTTTACAGCGTTTAATTACCACGAAGGGCCGCGATCGAAAAGTCAGAAAATTCTAAATTGAACGGGTTAAAGGGGTGAGCTATTCATTGGCAATAGATTAACTTCATGTATGACTTAGCAATTTGTCGTAGATACAGCGATTGAATATACTAAAGTCGACGCTACAACCTAAAAAATAATTAGAAATGTTCAAAGAGCCTTCAAAGCAACTGGCTAAGTGAAAAGATTCAACCAAACAGTGAGTTAGTATACGCTTCATTTGTCCATTCCCACAGATATTCAGCTTCCTTAGTGAATTGGATCGTGAGGTTTACTATCATAAGTGGAGTCTATCTAGCCAGATTATTCATTCATTGAACATACGTGATTTCAGTTTTTGCAAGTAGATAAACAGAAAACTTGTGTACACCAATTGCAAAGAAGGGTGTAGGTCAGGACAGCGTTTATTTTTATAATTCGCTTAAAATGGTTGCACAAAGCGCGGGCGAAGGAACATCAGGTACACCTCTCAGAAAGAGAGGTACCGATGAACGTTGGTTTTAAATGTTTAAAGGTTATAATGACTAGGAAATAAAGAGCGCTAGCCAGGGCATTCCACAAGCGAGTTATACGGCTTAGAAAAGAATCACGATATTTTAGAGTACGTCCGAAAGTGGGCTTGAAGGTATACTGATCGCCATTCATAGCGAGGCGGGTGTTACGGTTAAAAGTCTGAATGGGCAGAATGCTACCGGCGATTTATATGGAGCACTGTTGGTGGAAATAGCGATAAAACAGAATGAGACACGAGATATTACGTCGCGGTCGGTGTTCGAGGGTGTCCATTGTTTGAATGATATTAGTATCACCTAATAGTACGATTTTGAATCCTATCTAACACGTGCAGAGATGTTTTTGGGCGCACCTGACCAGATGTGGGCATTGTACTCCAATTTTGGGCGGATTGAGGCCAAATCAGAGGGGTGAAGCATTTCTTAAATCGCTTGAGGAAACTTAGACGTAAGTTGTCATTGATCGACATATCGAGAATGGAAAGCTTATTGGTTTCGACGATGCAAGTTCCATTCATGGATAATGGCTAGGTCTTTAAATTTTGCTTTGAAATTAACCAATTAGTTATGCTGTTCATATCTGAATGAGCTTAACATAAGCTGGCGTTCCCGTTCTACAGCCGATGAGGAGGGACGTGAGTCAGGGAACGAATATAAAAAGAAGGAGTACTAGCAGACAAGAGATCGTTGATGAAAATTAAAAAGAGATAGAACGGAGCCCTGGGGCACACCAGCATTTATTTTGTGAATATCAGAGTTGAAACCATTCAAGACAACATGAAAGGTAATTTCTAATTCATTGAAGAAAAAAGTCGTCGATCGACAAAAGAGCCTGATGCCAAACTCTGTCAAATGCCTTAGAAATATCAAGTGCAACTATCTTACTCTCGTACATCAAACGCTTTGATTCCACTTTTCGGTGAGACATGCCATCAGATCACCAGTGGACCTGTTATTACGAAAACCGTACTGCCGGTCATTGAGAAGTTTCCGTGTTTCGAGATATTTCATGAGTTGACGGTTTATCAGCGTTGCCATGACCTTGGAAGAAAGGGACGTAAGTGCAATGGGTCTGTAGGAGGAGTGAGAGGAAGATTCGCCTTTTTTAAGGACGGCCTGGACAAATGCTGTTTTCCATCTGCTCGGAAAGAGTCCTAAATAGTAGGATTGATGAATAAGCTTACGCAGGGGGTTTTCCAGCGTGGAAGAACACCTCTTCAGAAGGAGGGGAGATATACCATCTGGTCTAGCGGATTTGTGAATTTTAAGATCTTTAGGAACTCTTGCTACTACACGAGTGCGAAAGTGGATTCGTCCCATTGAAGATGCGTTGAATCTCAAGTGTAGGCAGAGACAAAACACAATCTGGGAGTGTTGAGCTGGCCGCATAGAATACAGCAAGCAGATTGGCCTTGTCCAAAGAGCTGGCAGCTGGAATGTCATTGATTTACGTTTTGATGGAGGATGAGACAGAATTTCTAATGTTTTTGTCACGACCAACGATTTTTTCTAGCTTTGGGGCATTATACCGTGAAATCGAAGCCCAACAGAAGATTATCCGTGATGCTAAACTAGCCGAAGAGAAGAAGAGGAACGCTGAGGCTGAGATCAGGGCCCTCGAAGAGTTGTCGAAACCAGTCAAGAAGTAGACAAATCTTTCCCTTGCTCCCGAATGTTAGTTTTATATGGTTTTGCATTACTGATAACTTCAATAATCTGATGCTGATTCGTAACGAAATCAATAAAATCAATAAATAAAATAAATATTGGTACACAACTGAACTCACTCATTACGAATGCAACACTGGGCGCATCCATTTCCTATTGATTGCGATTTGACAGTTGATATTTATGCCTCATTGTGACGTAAAAAGTTTTTGACATTAATTGCTTACAATCATGGAATGGGGCGACATCGAAAATCATATTGTTGTAGTTGGCCTACTTGAATACAACATGGAAAAAGGCGATATTTTTAGGACGTTGCGACCGCTTGGAATCACTCGCAATTTTGTGTATCGTGCTCTGAAGTTGCTTGAGGATACTGGTGGAGTACGAGACCGTCAAAGATCCGGCCGTCCGCGCACTGTGAGCACTCCGAAAGCGATCAAAGCCGTGAAGAAACGAATCGACCGAAATTTCGCAAAAATCCATGTCTCGCATTATCAAAGAAGATTTAGGACTCAGCGCGTACAAGCGACACACTAGACACCTGCTCACTGCCGCATTGAAGGAAAAACGCAAGCGAAGATCGAAAGTGTTACTGAGCCGGTACGCGAAGAACGCTCACAGACAAATTCTGTTTACTGACGAGAAAATCTTCAACGTAGAAGAATCGTTCAATAAGCAGAACGATCGTGTGTACGCTCGGTCAGAAGTATCCCAACCCATCCCGAGGGTTCAAAGAGGCCACCATCCCGCGTCTATAATGGTGTGGTGGGGAGTGTGCTACGATGGCGTTACCAAGCTCCATTTTTGCAAGAAAGGAATGAAAACATCGGCCAAAGTATATCAATCAACCCTCTTGGAACCCATTGTGAAGTCTCTCAACCAATCAATATTCAACAACAAGCCATGGACTTTCCAGCAAGACTCTGCTCCAACTCACAAAGCAAAAACGACTCAATTGTGGCTCAAAAACAACGTTCCATACTTCATATCAACGGATGATTGGCCAGCTGGTAGTCCAGACCTCAACCCGTTGGATTACAAGTTTTGGTCCGTATTAGAGGACATGGCTTTCTCTACTCGACACTCAAATATTGAGTCGTCGAAGCGAGCCCTTGTCCGTGCAGTGGACAATTTTAACATGCATGAAGTGCGTTTCACAATCGATGAATGGCCACATCGTCTTAAGTCGCGCTGGAAGGCAAATGGAAGTCATTTCGAATAAGTTGTTCTAAGATTTGTAGCCATTGAATAACCCAATAAAAACAAAAACAAATTTTTTTAAATATTAGTTCATTTTCATTTGGCGCTGATTTTTCTGTGTAACAGTACTATATATACGTCACAACTAGGTATTGGAATTTCACACGCTTAAGAAAGGCGTTGCAGTCATTCCTGCCTGGTTTGAATTCTTTTCGGTTTTCCTCTGTCGGTATGGTATGGTTTTTTCATAAACAGTACTGGAATTCAGATACTGGTATTGCCATCAACTGGCTACGGATTTTTAGTCATTACGATTCAAGAGTTAAATTAGTCATTGCGAAGCTGCAGTAATGTTACAAAAAAAAAATTCCAGCTGTCTTATGAAACTACGAATGGTTTTTTTGTTGTGGTTTTGCGTAATCCTAATTCAACGTTTAAAAGCTGATCAACAGTTCTGGCACAGAGAACAGTGGAAACTCTGACCATTTTTGTTGTCAACCTACGTTCAGAACGCACAATATTCCCGACTCTGTAAACATTTTCTTCATTTCTTGAAGTCAATGGCTTTCCTGAGCGATGTTTTTTGTTTTCAATCGACTTTCCTCATTCAGAAAATGCCTTAAACTTTCCGCAAACCATCTTGTTGGCAAAATTATGTCTTTATAGGCACGATGCATCAGAAAAATCCAATTTTTCAATACCACAAAGTGACTTAAGGATTTTTCTATCGAAACAGACCACTCGAACAAAGAGCTAGTCCACAATACTTATGTTCCTTTTGTTAGTGGTTTTTGCAAAAAAAATTCAGTTTCTACGGTACCAGAACCTACCTCATTAGCTTCGTATACCTCCGGCCTGATGCGAAGGACGGACACTCACGGATAAAGTACTTTGGGGTGTCTCACATCACTCTCATAGCTAGCGTCCAAAGAATCTGGAGGAACTACGTCGCATAGGCAATCGAATTGTCAACTACCAGAAACCCTGTACCGCCGATGCAACTCGAATACACTAAGCTGTGGCTGATTCGATTCAAACATATGTGCTGCTACTGGAATTCTGCTAGGTTGTGATCAACAATCCTTCGAGTAAACTTGTCAATAAAAAAAACCTAATCCAGCGCTCACAATGCTCCTAAATTTGAAGCAAATTAACCCTGCGCCTCAAAATGGCACGGAGATAACTTTAATGCTTAGTGAATTTATGCACAAAATTAGAGGCCTAAAAGATCAAATGACAATTTCTCGTCTTGCTTTTCTGCATAATCAGAACTGAGAGAGCTGGAGGCGACACTTCGACTAACGTCTCTTTAACGACGCATTTCGTGCATTTCATAGTTCCGGACGGATGTCGTACACAGAAAGCAGAAGATCACAATGCGTATCGATGGAAACGAGGGAGGTATATACGAGTACAATGAAAATATGACCAAATGGACGTCTAGAAGACATGTTCCAGTAAAGTCTTAATTCAGACAATTCGACAGATAACAAATACTTTCTGAAGTCACTGACCTTTTCCAACACAGACATACGAGTACTTCTCTCATTTTTGCATCACTGTCCCCAGACAAGCCATAGAAGTGCCTCAAAACCAATCTATGTAGATACCATGTCTGACAATGCAAATGACATCTATTCGGTTCAGGTTAATTGGGTTATTTGAGCAATGCTAGCTCTACATAAAAATTTGTTTTGTCTAAAATTTTCCAATCAAATCTTCGTATGAATAAATTGGCGCATCTTTTTACGAAAACAAAATAACAAAAAATAGCAAAGCACACATCTGAACTTTGATAGATACGCGCAATCGAATACGTCAATCACTGGCGTTCCGGATAACCTTTTGATACTTAGAATTATTATTGTCGTAGCCTTACAAATAGTTATTTTATTTTTACTCATTTTATTTGAAAACGTTTTTTAGATTCAAATTTTTTTTCATTGGTAATTAACTTTTATGACACCAAAGTGTTGCTCTGGTTATCGCATTTGCATAGCTTCAGACGGTTATGTGGGTTCTAATAGACAGACAAAGGAGTTTCTGAGTGATATAACATATTTGCCCTTTCCTTGGCCTTTTGTCAGGAGTCAAAGGGTGGGTTATAACACTCTCAGATACTGTTACAATAAGAAAGTTCGCGTCAAGTACTTGCCTTACCTCGGTGGCCCTTGGGAACTGTAGAAGTATGTGCTTATATATCATATTTAGCCAAAAATTGCAGAGCGCAGGCCAAAATTCCATGATAACGAGAGCCGAAGAACTGCCCAGATGGAATCAACGTTGTTGCCTTCATTGAGACTCTTGACTTGCTCTTCAAAAAGCCATGCAGTTTCCGGCATCGCACGTGGAATTTTAGGTGCCTTAACAGACTACTTGCAGCCGAATAATTGGCGGCTACTATAGACTGATATAGGCCAGATTCTGAGTAGATAACTCGAACCAATACGTTTTGAGTGCAAGTTACGAATGCGAATATCCTTATTGCCGATATATTCTATGAGGTAAATTAACATTGGATCAAGTTTTCCTTAACCCCACTCGGTGTCCTGCGCCACTAGCTTCCTGTCTCGGAATGGAATGGAAAACTCGATGCCGCCTCTAATATGCCAGATTTCGCTTGAATGACGGTTAACGCATGTCCAGAAACAGAAACCCTATAAACCGTCGCTGCAAGGGAGGACTAGAATTTGAGTTCTAAGAACAAAAAAGGAAAGACAAGACCCGGCTTGATGCAGAACATGCCAGGTGAACAAAGTTCAAATGGAAGTCAGTAGAAACGAATAAGGGAACCTAGTGGTAGGTTCGAAGTCAATGCTGAGGATATGGAAGAGCAATTTATTCCGACTGTTAAACGTAGGCAGACGGAACCTTTCAACGTGGACGATGGACTCGATGTCGATGAAGTGAGGATAATGATGTCCAACAAGGCTCCCGGTGCTGACAGCCAGGTTGCCGAGCTGTTTAAGGTGGCAAGAGTATTCAGTCATCTTCGAAATATGGTCGGACGAAAGTATGCCGTATGGGTGGAACCTCAGCAATGTATGATCGACCCTGAAGAAATAGAGCCCTCTAGTCTGCGTTAACTATATAATTGGACGGGGAAACTATCTACTTTGGTAAAAAACACAAAAGTTTCAACACACGGCTTTCAGTACATACCTTACGAAATAACAGCGTTTTGGGGAGTAGAGAAACATAAACTAGACGTACCAATGAGATAGATGAAGGTAACTGTTCGAAAAAAGTGTTAAGAAGTGTGATACAATGATGTTAGATCTGCTTGCAGCGAACTTGCTATACGAGTGGCAGAAGGATCTTGCTTCATTTCAAAGATAACAGAAGCAGATCTCTTAGGTAAATTAAGACATCTGGAGGAACGAAGAAGGGGACTGTTCATCAAGCTGCCAATGAAGCATAATCTAATCTGATAGAATGCGAAAGCCAAAAAAGAAAGATAGCCCTAAATCAGACAAGAGAATACCTAGACTCAGCACTTGATATTGAATAAGTTGGCTTCCTAACTAAATATTTTCACATAAATCGTGTCGACTATGATCTGAATCAGATCCTATACTGCCTTCAAAGATATGTTGCGCCTTAGTTGACAGGTGACCTATCGTCGACAGATTTATTCAGGTCATGCCGCAGAACTATTTGCCGATTCTTTTATAATTGAGGTAAATCCCTTAAAAAGAACGAAGGAGCTAACTGGTCGTACGCAACTAGCGGCGAAAGGCGTCACTATTCAATTTTCAACTAAGCTGAGTGTCAACTGAATCTGGATAGCAAACTTTGTTGGAGAAACATGATTCCTAGAAACCTGTCAAGGCGCTGTGTTTTATTCTGTGAATATTCTATCCACCTTCTTGTATAGTCGGATATATGATGGAATAAACGGTTCACTTTAGCTGCATGCGGCTTTCGTTGCATCAATGAATCTTCTTCCTCTTATACTGCGGGCTGCACTCTCTGAGTCATTTTCCGATTAAAAACAAGTGACCAGCGCTGTTTTTATCAAGAACACAATGGCTACTGCGACATTATGATATAAATTTCCTCTGTAATAAGCACTAACTTTGGCCAGAGTTCGCTTCAGAAAGGCCTCAAAACCAATCACGAATGTGACGTGTCGTCTGAAGATAACTCTACCTCTGTCCCAAGCATTGACATACGCAATCCTAGTGATAAGGAACTAGCTTATGAACAACATGTGGAAGTGTCAAAGTATATACAAACGTTTGTGGCGACAGCCAAGTTCCACTTTCGAACAAGCTCAAGAAGTCGAAAGACTGCATTTACCTATTCGAGGCAGGTAACAATGTGATCAGGAAAAATGAGATTGCCATTGCGAATTACCCGCGTTCCACGGCCAAAGTTTCTAATAATAGAAAAAGATATTCGTGGACACAATTGTAGGTCTCGGACTCACCGGAATAAGGGCAGACCGACCGTCTCTAAAAAGTTTGCAGCATTCTTCTTTCCGCTGAAAATATTTCAGTGCCTGGTTGCTGCCTATTAGCAATGCATCTAAAAGTTTTAAGTATGAGTGACATCAGCTCGTCCGTGGTTGTTTTAAAAATGACGATGATATTGTAAGCACTTACTAAGATTTAATAATCTCCAAAGACGTCGCCAACAATAAATTTAAGATGTTTTACAGTAAGGAGATATCTAAATTGAAAGATTAGCCATGTAGATCAATCTAACCGCCAAAGAAATGATGCGTCTTACGCTAATTTCAAACAGAACCGTGAAGAAAAAATTCAAAATATTGGGAATGAGCTAGAAAACGGTGAATGTCATTTCAAATATCCTAAAAGAATAGCTCTCTCCAATAAACACAAAAGCTTAATCATTCGTAGATTCGGAACTTGTAATAATGACAGCTAGTCACAATGTTTACAAAGTTAAAGATCTGGAACTGGAACCTTTAATGCCTATGCTGCCCCAGTAGAGGTACATAGCTATTGATATCGCTTGGGGAATACCAATCCTTCGATGCCTAGCTGTTTGTAAAAAAAAATCGACGGCTCTTGGACGGCCTCTAGTGAGGAATTACTCAACCTGGTACTAGATACTCACTTTCCAGGTAGCTCCCTATTCACGGCCAGTAACAACCTTAGTAGTGCTACTGCTGTCGCGAGTAAGATTCACGGTCTGAATACAAGAGACAAACTGCTCTGGGCGTTGCATAGCATCAAACCATACAAGTCTGCTGGTCCGGACGGTATAACACCTGCCGAGTTACAAAGGTTCTCAAATATTATCCTGCCTGCGCTAGAGAATATAATGAGGAGCTGTGTAGAACTGGTCCACATTCCACTGTCACGGAGAGAAGTCAATGTAGTTTTCATTCTCAAAGCCGGAAAATGTTCTCATGTTGTACCAAAAGACCTCAGGCCTATAAGTCTATCATCTTTCCTTCTGAAAACTCTAGAACGTCTGATTGACATCCACATACGAGCCAAGACTTTAGTCGAGGGCTCAACATCTCTGCTGTAAAGGAAAGTCGGTGGAAACGCCTCTGCATTCACTGACTAGCCACATCGAATGATCCCTGCAATATAAAGAGTACACACTGGTCGCTTTCCTGGACATAGAGGGTGCCTTTAACAACGCCAACACATCCGCAATCACGACTGCGCTGTCAACTCTGCAGGTAGACGACTCATATGGGGAGCTGATCAGTCTTATGCTAAAAAGCAGGATAATCAACTCCAAACTGGGTGAGGCTTCTGCTAAAATATGTTTCAGTGGGGGTACGCTGCAAGGCGGTGTCTTCTCTCCCTTTCTCTGGAACTTAGTGGTTAATGAATTGCTGATATAACTGTAAGCGTGTGGTAGCAGAGTGATTGCCTATGCGGATGACGTTGCTATAGCCGTCTTAGGTAATCTTAATACCATTAAAGAACTCATTCAGCTAAATCTTAATAGATTAATCCGTTGGGCAGATCGCTGTGGATTGCGAGTAAATCCCCATAAAACTGATCTTGTCCTCTTTTCCAGGAAATATCTCAATTATAGACCCTCCCTCAATAAACGGTACCAGTTTAGTCTTTTCCGATACTGCAAAATATCTGGGTCTCATTTTTGACAGGAAACTAAAGTGGAAACCTAACATTCAAGAAAGGGTTAATAAATCTACAGTAGCTTTCTTCTCTTGCAAAAAAGCCATTGGGAACAAATGGGACCTTTAACCTCGCATAACCCACTGGCTACATATCTCGGTCATAAGACCGATACTCACCTACGGGGTTGTTGTCTGGTGGACGACCTTAGACAATGCAGTCAACTGCAGCAATCTGACCAGAGTCTGAAGAACAGCATGTCTATGCATAAGCGGAGACTTACGGTCCATTCCCTCCGCGGATTTAGACATTCTGTTTCATTTGACATCCCTCTATATCTTCAGCGGGCAAGTATTCGAATCACTTAGAAGTAAGAAATCAGTGGGAACCGATGAAATACCGAACATTGTGCTTCGACATCTCCCACTAGAAGCGGTGAACATTTATACCACCCTGTTTAATAATGCAATGAATAATGCACATTATCCAGTGCATTGGAAAACTGCGGTGGTACATCCCATTCCCAAAAGGAATAAAGATACTTCCAATCCGTCGAATCTCCGCTCGATAAGTCTTCTTCCAAACATCAGTAAGGTTTTCGAGAAGGTGATCAATAGAGTCCTGTCTAAGTGGGTTGAGGACAAACATATAGTTCCGGATAATCAATTCGGTTTCAAGGGGGGGCATGATATCATTCATGCTGCGTCTAAACTGGTTTCTGATATCCAATGGAACAAAGGCAAGAAACAGTGCACTGGTGCCTGCCTGATTGACTTGGAAAAGGCATTCGATACCGTATGGTTAGAAGGACTCTTTTTCAAGTTGGACAGGTTGGGCATTAGTAAACCACTGCTGTATATTCTCTTTGATATGCTTTCCAGTAGACAGTTCATCGTGAAGAGTGGCGATGTGACTTCTGCTGGAACATTTAACATTAAAAACGGTCTGCAACAAGGTGCGGTAACTTCGCCGATCCTATTCAACATTTACACAAGTGATCTGATAGGTTCACTTCACCATGCCATAGCGTACGCAGACGACTTAATTGCGTACAGATCACGTCCAAAGATTGAGGTCATTAATACACTTTTGCAATGTGACTTCGACAAAATTAAGCGATATTGCGATGACTGGAAGTTGAAAATCAACTTTCAGAAATCGGAAATCATTCTGTTTAGGACGCCTTTGTCTGGGGCCTCTAGGGATACCAGAAAGAATTGGCGAAAGTTCTCTATCGTCGGACAACATGGACAGCCACTTGCTTGTATTTTAACAAACATATAGATGTTGCTCTGGCCAGAGCCCGAGGTGCTTTTGCCCTTACAAAGAGACTGTTTTATAACAGCCAACTCGATGCGAGGGTGAAGGTGATCTGCTACATGGCCCTTATCCGGCCTATGCTAGTATTTGGATGTCCCGTGTGGTTCAACGTGAGAGCAAGTTTATTGGAAAAGATTCGGGTGTTTGAGAGGGCTTGCCTTAGGGCTTGTCTTCGGTTATACAGAACACCAGAGTCTGAGTACATAAAATTCTATCGTAATGAGGTCTTATACAATAGGGCGAACCTAATAAGAGTGGACAATTTTGTTATTAAGTTGACTCGAAGGCACATTGCAAGAGCAATGACATCGTCGAACAACCTGATCTCTGGGGCTTACTACCCTAATTATATGTATCATGAGAGAGTTCGCTTTGACGGCTATGTTCCTCCAGAAGCATTCCTCTACCTTGATAGCAAAGGTCTGATCCAGGACAGATTGGCTGTGCCGCTAATCTTCCACGTTGCTCGAACAGCTGCGGACAGGCGACTCAACTACGACAGAGACGTCGCACACGGGAGTGCGGAGCGCCTCCGGTTCAGTAGGGCGGTAGGGAGTCGCGACAGGAGGGATGTTGCTCAGCAGCACCAGCAATTTTGGTGGCTTGTTGAAGGAGAGGATGCGTCGTCGTCGAATTCCTCTAGCAATAGGTAGCTTCATGTGAAGCAAAGTCGGTTAGCCTAATTTTTTGTTTTTTAGCCATGGCCGGCTTACATAATTTTAGGTAGGATTAAGTTAGATTTAAGTATATAAAAAAAAAAAAGAAGTATATATATGTGCATATATTTATATATTAAGTATATATATATCATGTATATATATATATTTGTATGTGTATGTTATGTATTAGATGTAAGTAGATTAGATCTTAGGTAGTTTGTAAGTGTTAGTTTTAAGTTTTATAATAAAGTAAAAAAAAAAGTCAGTTTTTGTTAAAAAATGTTTTCTTAGTTTTAATAATGAATAGAGATAGTATAAACATATAACGTAAGATTCGTCGAAAGACATAGTTTAAGTGTTAGGTTTAACTTAGAGTGCCCGCATGGGGCCAGTAAGTTAGAATAAGATAATTTTAAGTTAATTAAGCTAATTTTTAAGCGTTTTTTTGTCTAGCATGTAAGAATTAATTAATGAATGAAAATAAAAATGCATACAAACTGAGTAAACTGACTCAGCGGGCAAGTAGCTGCGACTGCAGCTATCAGATAAGCTCGTCTTTCGTCTTCCAAATCACTGAAGCGTGTTCCAGGCGGAAATTTTGACGATTAAAGAAGCTCTGTCCTGGCTGGAGAAAAACATGATATCTGCATCTTTTCGGATAGTCAGACCGCTATCAAGTCCATGGATTCAGTTTCATTAAATTCTAAGACCGCCCTGGCATGCCGGTTATCCCTTACGGAAATGGTAGTGCAGTTCAACCTTCATCTTTGCTGGGTGTCAGGCCACAGAGAAATTCCAGGGAATTGTAGGGCCGACGAACTTGCCAAAATTGAAACCACTCAACTTATCCTAACGGAAAAAGGTATCGGTATACCAATCGCTACGTGTAAACTAACACTAAAGCTGAATACTAATAAAAGAACAAACCTTAGGTGGACTGCTAGCGACCAAACAGATCTGGCCAAAGTTTGATCTTTAAAAATAGGAAAAATATCAGCGCTATCATAGGTGTCAATGGACACTGTCTTATAGGCAAGCATGAAAGAAGACTTATGCAGAAGTAAATGGACGAGGAGGAGGAAGAGACGATCCTCCACCTACTGTGGACATGCAAAGATCTCGCCGAAAGAGGGAAACTCCACTTAGGAGCTTTCTTCTACAATGACTTAAGCGAATTAAACAATATAGACGTAAACGCTTCGTCAGAAACACAGGTTGATTCCAAGAGTAGGATGATCGCTAATCGATGTGGCATCAGAATGGGCCAATAGGCGTAAGTGGGTTGGTTTTTTTCCCAGCCACTCTTGCCTAGCCTAACCTAACCTTGAGGAATAGCCCATCAGGTTCCCATTAACAGTCGAGCAGGTATAATATACTTATGTAACATATGTATGTACAGCATACCTTGAAACCTCAAATTTTGTCACAATGGGCTATTTACATACATATGAATGTATATCACTGACCGTGTCAGTTACTGCGCAACGAATTTGCGATGATGCTCGTATTAATTTGAATTCATCTCACTTTACCCACTCAAAAAATACATTTGTAGGTCGAAGAGCTACAGAGACATCACTAATGAATTTATCGTCTAATTAATGGAGATCCAAGAAAACCTTTCACAAAAACAAAATCTCATAAATTTAAAGACACGACCGCCAAGATCTACCGCCAAAAGATCGAAGCCAAAACAAATTTAGCACATGTCTAACAAATTCCCACGACGCGACGTTTCACGCTTGATCTCATTTTGATAGCTTCAATTTATTTAACTTTACGGCTAATGGGAAGCAGTTTCTTTGATTACTGCTGGATAAAATTAAACGACATAACCTTTTACTATATATTGCCATTGGAGCAGCAGCAATAATCCAAAACAGTTCAATTGCACTAGCTTCCTACCATTACCATCTCTCAGTGTAATCAGCGAATTTCTACTTTATTACCCCATTTGGTTGCAATTAATTGCTCGTAAAAAACTCCAGTAGTTCAAAGAGTCGATGATAAACTAGAGAAAAAAAGAATACAAATACTCGCATTACCAATCTGTACAAAACCGGTCGAGAAATAAATCCAAAGTCATTTAAATGCTATAAAGTAGGTTGAGGTGCATTTGTGCCTCAGTAGGTATACTCTACTAGACACACACCCTAAAGGAATCGTCGCCTCCTTATTCGCAACGTGATTTGTGGCAAAACCTGTCATTTGAACGATGATCATTCTACGGTCCGTCCATCCGTTCAATTCAAATCAAACCACACTGAGCTGAGCCTGAGTTGAGCTAAGCTAGAATCATCTACATACATACTCGTATTTGTATGTAGTCCTACTATGCGCACACCGCCTGATACGAGTAGTCATTTGCAACTCAATTATACGGATTTGCATTCGCAAATGAGCAACGGAACCGACCGACTAAATTCCACTCATTACAATGTTCACTAGACGCATTTACATGACAAACGTTGGCTTGGATATTAAGTGAATTATATTACTGCTGCTACACAGCCTTTGTTGCAACGAATACGATGGATAGAGGCAAAAAAAAAAAATGCAACAGAAAAAACGATACGAAGTCCGTCAGATACTGCATGTAATGCGTGCACCCAATAACAAATGTGGATCCATTCGTACGACCACGGATACACGTATTCGTATCTAGAGCTATCGAATGAACTAAAATTACAGATTGCCAACCGCTTGCCTGAGTGCCTGTCAGTTTTAGAAGTCTAGCGCATGAGATGTGCAATTGCATTTGGTAGTAGGTTGAACCAGGCCAAAGCAGGAATTGTCCAACGCAAACTGCTGGAAAGGTACGAGCCGAGCACATACGGATACATGCTCTTCCAATCGCATGTTCGCATGCGGGAGATGACATCAAAATCGCAATCACTTAGAGACCTGGCTGCCAGGGGTACTCGTAGGTACACTTGCGTTTGGATTGCGCGTTCTGTCTAATAAATTTAAACGCGTACTCGTATCTAGACACAACGTAGAGAATAGAGATACTACTAATAGTTTTGCAGTGTGACCAGCATATACAAGGCAACAGCATTAATTGAATGTACATACATATGTGCTAGTTTTTGACATATCTCTCCTCTAAAGCAATGTACGAGTATCTATCGCTCATGGATACAAAATAAAAATTGAGGCAATCCCCCAGGATATGTTATGTCAAGTCGCCGCACAGTTGGTTGATACGTATGCAGACAATGTCCAGAGCGCTGGCTACTATTATTGTGTAGGATTGGTTTGATTCGGGGGCACTTTGACAAATTATCGATCGAACTCATTCGACTGAATAAGCCGACGAAGCGGTGATAGTGGGCTGCGCGAATCGAGGCTGCGGCAAACATAACATAGACAATAACACTCGTCTAGCCTGTGTATTCGACAACGACCACGTATCTGTGTATCTATTCATGAATGCTTTCGTCTGACGATTGCACAAATTAATCGAATGCATTGTTGTAGCACATGCAACGACAGTCTAACAGTGGCTATCCGCTACTTTACGACTTGTGCAACGCTTTTATGGCATGCCAACATCGACTACGGTGACTAGAGGTGATTGTTTTTTTTTTCGATTTTTTTTTTGTTCGAATAACGCGTTTCATGCTTTTGTGTATCTGTTAGCTGCTGTTGGTTGATTGGACGTTTAGTATTACTCCGAAACCTAGCGAATTGCAATTGCAATCGCAATTGAAGTTGCTGCATACTCGTACTCTGCACAAAAAAGTGACAATTTGCATAAAACTGAATGTCCTTTGGATGTGCCCGAATGGACTGAATACTGAGGTCTTTGTGAATGTGCATTCGCTTGAATGGAAGGGTTTTTGTCTTTTTTTTTGCCCATGTTAAGGCACTCAAAATTGTGAATGTGAAAGTATCTATCCACTTTTCGATTGGGTTAAGCAGCCCTTTCTATCATCGAATTGTAGGTTTCCCCACCTACTTTTGGTGACAGCATGAAGTTTTTTCTTTCAAAGGCAGGACATATCCATACATACAAACATACAAACAGAAAACTGTCAGAGAGACAGACAATCTCGATTTATAAAGCCATGTCGTTCTTGAGCAAATGGAAATTAATGATGGATGCGCTTTTGAATTGCGTCGGAATGAAATGGTTGGCAAGTCTGAAATGTGTCAATGACCTCGCTCTTTTGACACAAAAACAAAATAAAATTCTCGTTGAGTGGCCTTCTGTGAATGGCAGTGGTGAAGAGATTCATTTTGTGAAATTGAAACTGAGGACTGTAAGTGATTACGTTTCGGGTGACAATGACTTCCACTCAAAGTCGTGGTATGGTAGGAAATGTATGTCGTAAAAGCAATAAAAAAAAACTTTTTACAGCAATCATTGGCAAAAGGGAAATCACGATGCTCAAAATGCATTCGACTTAGCATACCTGCACACTTACACAAAAAGCCACTTTAACTGCCATTCGGGTGATAGCATGACATGATAGCGAAAGTCGTCCGGCATCACTATCCGTAGCAAACGTTTAATGTCGAAAAAAATCCGACACAGATGATCTTCCCAAAAGACAAAGAGTCCAATTTGAAAACATTTTAAAAGGTTGAGTCGAATCTTTAGTCTGAAAGAGCTTGAAGGCGAACTCTAAATAAAAGTGGACCTACGTGTTAATCTTGTGGCACTCCACTGCGGTATATGTAGCAAATGAAAAGGCCTTGTCGCCTAAGTATTACATAATTGGGAAGGATAATCAAGCAGTTTCACCAATAGAAAATATTCGTTGATTCAAAGATATGTATTCAGGAAATATATCACTGTTCAACATAATTCAACTCTCTCATTTGAATTTCCCCTTGGGAAAATACAGAGAAAACCTGTATGCTTCTATCAGTTAGCAAAAGACACGTATTCAAATCATCGAAGCAAGTCAAGAACCTTACTCTCCCTGAAGAAAATTGACAACGACGGTAGTCGTTAATCCTCAGGACTTAAAGTGAGATTAAAATCACTATTACATAAACAGCCCATGTCTTCAAAAAGCTCAGGGATTAAGGAATTAATATTAAAGTGCTCTGCTACTGAAGAAAACACGATCGTTCGTCACGATCTATGGGAGCCATTCACAAGCGAGTGGCATACAAGTGCTCGTACATTTTGTCTGCCGTCGAAATAGCTTACGGGTCGATTACTGGTAGACGTGCCCGTTTCTATGTAAAACGTGACTGCTACTGCTATACAGGGCAAAGCTTATAAATTGCATCGTATGTTAAGATTAACTGCTATGCAGCTCCTTCGGTAGCAGCTGACTGACTAAATTCTATGATTATAAGGAAGATGAGAAGTATCATTTGCTCTAATGTGAGACGGAATCATTTCTAGACTTCATCCTATCGTTTGACCTGGTTGTCAACAATTTTGGCTCTGTCCCAATAAATACGCTAATGCGCCCTATGATCAAATTAACGAGCTAACTGCTGATAACTCTGAAGAGAATCTTCATTGCTAGCCTGACATACAAGATGAGTGCCTAGTTGCTTATACGACGGCTTTGCCGCAGTTTATATCTTCTTTTGTGAAGGTGAATTTGACTATATCTGTCAATGGAATACTGTTCAGGATGAAATATCATATACTGTCCCCTCATCGGTTCTACTTATCATTTCAGTGCATTTGCCCCAGATTTAAAATTCGCTGAAGTTGGTGAGAAACTATGTATTTCGAACTTATTTCTTTTTTTGCTTTTAATAAAATTATTGTGTTCCGCATGGTCCTCAACTAAGGAGTACAAGGACTCGGTTCCAAAAGCAACTTTATGGCTGATATTCGGCAAGGTGGCATAGCTCTAGATACTGACTGTTGTCAGTGCCGTTTCTATAAAAAGCAATATTGCTGTTCTTGCTCAGTTTAGGAGGGTAGTCCCAGAAGCAACCGACTTGACGTATAGATGGCGGTTGTTGTTTAAAAAGAATGACAATTGTAGAAAGTACCAACCTTATAAAGCTTAAATTTTAAGTTTAACGACGCTATATTGTTTAGTATTTGTTCGGCAGCCATCAACAGTGAACACTTTCAATGAATTTTTAAATATGGAACAAATTGGTCATCGTTATGTGATACAATACATTTATTTGAAAGGACTCAGTCCAGCCAACATCAAAACGGAACTGTATTCTACTCTGGGGGAGTCTGTTCCTTCGCTTACAACAATAAAATATTGGGTGGCAGAGTTCAATCGAGGCCGTACGATTTGCCAAGACGAACATCGCAGCAGTCGATCATATGAGGCGGGTTCACCAGAAATGTTGGTAGCCATAACTGTACATCGCATGTCGACTGAAAAATTGGACAGGAGAAAGCTGTGCATAAGATGGGTGCCGCGATTACTCCCAATGGAACAAAAACAGCGTCGTGAGGATGTTTCTGTCGAGTGTTTAGAGAAGTTTCACAGCAATAAAGTGAAGTTTTTGCGTCGATTCATAACCATTGATGAAACATGTGTCCATCATTTCACACCAGAGACGAAGGAACAGTCAAAACAATGGACTCAAAGGGGAGAATCGACTCTAAATGAGGCGATGACAGTTCCATCTGCAGGCAAGGTCATGGCGTCAGCTTTTTGGGATGCGCGTGGGATAATTTTCAATTATTATCTTCAGAAAGGAAAAACAATCAACGGCGTGTATTATGCGAACTTATGCAGAGTTTGAAAGATGAAATCAAGAAAAAACGACCGCAGTTTCGTTTCATCAAGACAATGCATCAGTTCACTCATCCGACATCGCGATGGCCAAAGTCAATGAGTTAAAGTTCGAATTGCTTCCTCATGTTCTCTATTCGCCAGATTTAGCCCCCTCGGATTATTTTCTATTTCCGAACTTGAAAAAATGGTTCGATGGTAAAAGATTCGCCAACAGTAAAGACGTGGAGTCTGCGGTTGATGGCTATTTTAAGGAGCTCGATGATTCTCACTATTTGCTGGGAAAAGTGTATTGAACGAAAAGGAGACTACGTAGAGAAATAAATATATATTTCCTCAATGTTTTTGTGTTTTCTTGGGTAGGTCGGGTACTTCTGAGTCTACCCTCGATGTATTGTATATTTCGTTTGGCATGATATCGCATCTTTCTTTAAACCTTCCTTTGCCTATCAGTACTAAGTAATCAACATAAATTCGATAATTAAAACCGAGATAGTCAAACATGTAAAGTAATTCGTCTATACATGTACGAGTAAATAAAAAAAAAACTTGAAGAGTAACTACGGACCACACAAGCTTAAGTAAATTGATGCAGCAAAAGCCCGATAAAGACCAAGGACGCGCTGATTTTTTTTTACGAAAATCCAACTTTATTGTGGAAAAATGGTTACAAATGAATCATTCAAAGTATTGCCCATCGCTAGCTACAGCTTCTCCAATCTTTTTGGCAGAACCGTTACGGTAAAAGTGTTCATCTTTTGAGGCTATCCACGAATCAAGCCATTTTTTGATGTCTTCATAGTTCATATGAGCGGAACTGCTGATCGGCAAGACTATCTGCCATCGAAAGGAACAAGTAATAATCGGACGGCGCAATATCTGGAGAATATGGCGTGTGGTGTAGGACTTCCCATTTGAGCGTTTCCAGGTAGGTTTTAACGGGTTTGTCAACGTGAGGCCGAGCGATAGAATCACTTTTTCGTGCCTCTGCTCGTATTGTGGCTGTTTTTCGCACAGTGCTCGCATCAATTGAAGCCGATACCGTTCAACAGTAATGGTTTCGTTGGGTTTCAACAGTTCATAATAAATAACACCGACCTGGCCCCATCAAATACACAGCAAAACCTTTGCATCGTGAATATTTCCGGCGAGCCGACGACGTAGAAGCATGACCGGGCAGTCCCCATGACTTTCTTGAATCCCTTCACGATGGAAACTGCTGCTGGAGCAGTTGTTCGCAGGAGAAAAAGCGGCGCTTAACGTCCATTGGCTTCCAATCATAATGAACCCAAGTTCCTTGTTTTTATATCATTCCCAACGCATGCAATCACTTGGAATTGGCTTGGCGGGCAACTCCCAATGCTGAAGCAAGCTCTTCTTGCGTTTGCCACGGATCCTCACCGAGCAATGCCTCCAATTCAACGTCAATTTTGGCCTTGCTTCACGTGGACGGTCGTTAACATCGAAATCACCGTCTTTGAAGTGACGTAACCAATCATGGCACGTTCTTTCACTTAGAGCAGCATCTCCATAAACGTTTTGGAGCTCTCGATGTGCTTCTTCCGCCGTTTTCTTCGAATGCAAGAAGAAAATAAACACTTCCTACAAATGACGCTTATTTGGCACAAAATTAGACATTTTCACACAACCAAACATATATGACGCCAAAACAAAATCACTAACGTAACGTAACGGTTTGTTTACCATATATCTAAGCTGCTTGGTGCATGACGTTTTGGATATGTCAAAATCAACCAGCACTTACCGCTGGAGACATCTATTGACAGATGCAGAACTTGCGCACCTAATAATTTCTCGGTGGTGGCCTGTGGTTCGAACCCAGACCTGCTTGCATAGTAGTCGCCGAACTCAACTGCTGTGACACGTGGCCACTTCAGCCTACAAACTTAAACGACATTTACGTGATACGAAAACTAATAGACAATTTGTATACTTTTACCTTGCTTCAGCGAATGTTTGCTTATCAGATAGAATTTCTAGTAGGAGGTATGGAATTTTATTAGAAATGACAAAGGCTCATTTATACCTCGAGCCTGTTTTATGTTTTTAGAAGAAGATTGATAAGCCTTCAAGGTTCGATCCATCCCATCCATTTAGGATGAAGTAAGTCGTGTGTAGCCGGTTTAATATGAGGGAAAACAGTATTCCACATTATTCCATTTTTCTGTTGGTTTGGTTTCAACATTTCTGTTAATTTTGTGTCCAATTCATCGATTTACTTATTTAGATGCTATTAGGCGGTGGGATACTTAAATCAATAAGCTCTGTTAGAAAATATTGAAACCAATTAGACCTTCCGAACTATAGTTCGTTTGGCAGGACCTTGGTTGAATTATTTTTATGACTGTGTCGATTACTGTGACTTGGAAACAATTTTTGACAGCTTAAGTCAAGATGATATTTGAGTAATCTTATCAATGCTATCGGACAGAATCGCTATATCCTATTGGAAGAGCGACAGGAAGCAATCTCTCTTAAAATATGTTTAGCTAGGAGCATGCTGGGTAGCTAATAGCATTCTGGTTATACCCCAGAGCGAGACAACTTTTAGCTACTTGGGTAGATGCAGAATGATTTCTACTTGCAATGCTATCCACTTGTAGTAGATATAAAGAGCTGATTATCCGATAGCTTGATGACAATATAAAGAATTCTTCGACTAAAAAGATGGATTGCAAATACTTCGAATATAGTGGCAGAAATCAAGAACGATCCCATCAAAACTCCAACATACTTTGGAACTAGTTTAAGAAAAGAATTACAAATCCAATTGCCAATTAGTTGCTTGGTCTTTTCATCTGTTTCTGCACTTAATGACAGACGCAAACTTAAAACAACTATAATCAGTGTCAATTAACAAACGAAGGTCATAGTACTTGTATTCGTACTCGTACTCGTACTTCTCCAACCAAACAGTTACGGCCCAGCTCCTCAAGTTACTTCAAAAAAAAAAAAAAAAAAAAAAAAAAAGACAAACCTTCAGTCTCTTGTACTTATTGGCGAATCACGCGATTTTCAATGCAACAACCATCCATCCATCCTTACCAAAGTAATTACCTAATTTCCCATGGGTTTCCGTGAAATACAACTCCCAGCAATCATCCGAACTTCATTTTCCCCCTTGAGATTCGGATTTCTTTATTCCTCCGCTTGGTTGGCGTAAATTTTCAATCCATTCTTCCGCTGCGCTGACTGACTAGAAAGAAACAAAACTCAAGGAGCCCGCTCAATTTTTTTCTTCTTTTCTTTTTTATTCTGTTCTCTGCCGTTGTCCCGTCTTCATCACAGCATCATCAGACTTCAGTCTCATTTGAGGAGAAGAGATGACTCTTTTCAACCCGCCACCATGGGGATCCTTCTTTCCATGGAGAAACCCCTCCATTCTTTAGAATGAACACTGAATATTCTCCATGAACAACACGATTCGCAGAGTAGCGCTGACCTCAGAGATTGGCTTTTAATGACCGGAAATAGAAATTGTTGGAGCTCACAATTTATGTAAGTCTTCCACAATACACAATACGATCATGACCAATCCCACTTGGTCTCCTTAGCTCTGGAGCATGCGATTATGAATATAACCACGAGAGACAAGCAGAGAGACAATCGTCGGCGTGTTCTCATGCGAATTATCCGGACAATTCGGCTCGGCCACTGTGTGTGGTACCACAATTGTCTTGTCATCATTGTATTGCCGGGACAGTTGCGTTGGCGTTTTCTCTGATATCAAAGACACAAAAGTTGCAAACAATAGAGAATCTACAATACTCGTACGACATAAAAATAACAACAACAAGCAAAAATCCCTCTGTCAACACCCACATAATGACGCGAATACTTACAGTCCATTCGTTTCGAAGTCTAGAGTAAAACTTCCCACCAAATTGTCGGTGCCGTTGTCGCTGTCGTCATTCTGTTATTTTGTCATTCTGTCACTTTGACAGTTCGACTGTTGTGCAGCGACAAACACTGCGAATGCGAGTTCATACTCGTACCCATGCCAAGCGAATCTGTGGGCGTTTTGTAATCGGTAGGAATAGGTGTTTCCGACGGGTGGTACCACAAAAACTACTCCAAACATTGGTATCTTTTGTCACTTGGGTGTCATTAAGCTTGACTTTGTGACTTGTTTTTTCTGTAGCAAATGGTGGAGGCCCCCAAATCCAGATCTCTGCTTTGGCGTGTAGTTTAATGTGAAATCGATTTTCTACACCTAAACCTTGTTTCCTTTTGTAGTTTGGAAAGTTTTTTTTTTTTTTTATTGAAATTTTATTTTGTTTTTTAACATTTCGTTGTGGTTGAGCAATTTATTTAAAATTAAGCGATTACCTGACAGATGACAGTTTGACAGTTGCCAGTTGAAGTCTCCGACATTAGTTGTTGAATACATTAATTGAGTTGGCTTTGGTTGTTGCTGGTTTTGTTTACATTAAAAAGCAGTAACTTTGAAGAGCGATTTGGTTTTAAGTCATTCGACGGATTTGGATTTATTTTGATTAATCGATGGGAGCGCTTGTGGTTTGAGGTATTTGGATCAGGTCATGTTGATTTCATTGACCTCAGATCAGTCAACAAGGTGTCTGAACGTATCTCACAATTAGTGTAAGTACATTCGATTTGGAAAACGTTAAGCATGTTGATATGCATGCTTCTTTTCTACTTTTAGACTACAAAATGTCAGATTAAAAGTGGGTTAATCCCGATATTAAGTGTCAAAATGACAGATAAGTTTTACCCGGCGCTAGACATGACAGCCTTAGATTGCTTAACTATGACACTTGGATATGTCATTTGTTTTGCATTAGGTTTTGGAAGTATTTACCCATATTGTTAACCCTACATTTTGTGTGGTTTAAAGATCGGAATTTGAGGAACGATGTCGCTTTTATTCAATAGTCAACACGGAAAATAGTATTTTGCCGGAATAACTGGAATTTAAAGTTAAAGACAGTGAATTACAAAAAAGAAAAATTGCTTCAAAAAGTGTGGGAGTCAAAACTTAGTCTTGTGGTATCCCGTCTAATTTAAATTATCCACGAGACTGCATATAGGAACCCCGTTTAAAACTCAACAGTAACTTAGTGTATTCAACTCCGAATTCGAAACGAAACCGGGAAAAAAATCGAAAGCCCTTCAACTTGGCCATGCGAAGAGATGTTAACTGGGGAAGTCATTAAGTACTCGTTCCCCGATGGAGAAATTACCTGGAAACTGCAATTTACAAAACAACCGAGGATATCTCCCTCTGTTTTCTATAGAGTCCATGTTTCAGCACCATAAAACCTTTTTTGACACCAAAGTTCTCCGTTAAGCCATTACCGACTTTGACGGAGCAGCGAGCGTTCCCCATCGCTATTCTGCAATATATTGTAGGTTTAGTTTTGTTATACTAAAGAGCAAGAAAAGCGTCAACAGTAAAAAAAACAGACAGTTCCTTCAGTGCAAGGCCACCTACTTCCTCCTGGTATCTTTCAATAATTCGGAATTTGCTAATGGAAGGGTTGGATTCTTGTTAGAGAGAACAAGGCTCTTGCGGATTAGTCATTGGCCTACGGGGACTATTGTTTCGATATGCCTCGGAAGGAAAATATGCTGGCGACCTTTGACTATGAAATAAAGACAGGAATCTTGGGGGTGAAAACCATCAAAAAAAAAAAGGTTCCTTGGGTTGATAAGTAATATAAAAATGCTTTAGCAGAACGTCCAAAATCGGTAGAATTTGGCTTTCAGTAGATACCTGATGATGGGCATATCGTATTTAGGCTCAAATTTAAGTGATAAGATAAGTACTTACTTTATATTAGTAAGGGCACGTGCAGAAGTATCAGATGTAACAAGCAAAATTACACCGACGAATTGGCCTTAAATAAAGCTCTTGCTGTAGACAGGGGAGTGGCACCTTCTATAGCATCACTAAACAATTTATTGAGATTACAGAGACTACCTTAAAAACCACATAGCCAAAATTAATGTGTTCCTAAACTTCAACAAGCACATCGAAGCAACAAACTTTCGAATTCGTGCTATCTTCACCAGTATACACATTGAACTCCTTACAGCTTATGCTTTTAAGCTTCCAAATCATTTAACTACCTGTGCTGGTTTTAAGCTGTCCACATATCTTCTCCGAACAATAAAATCTACTTTTATGGGTCCGTAGGCAGAGACATCACCGACAATGAAGGCGCTAACGAAGTTGCTTAGGAGGGTGCTCAGTCTCTCTTGATTGGCCCAAGATCTTTTACTAGGAACCTGAAAGTTATCAATTTCTCCAAAAAACAGAAGATTCTAGAAATGAATTGACTACAGCTCTGCCATTCTATGGCTTATGTTTGATCACTGCGATATCTGATATCACATCTTCCTTCTCTACGGTAATCCTTGGCTTCACCCATGAATTTGATGTCAGTTAGTAGGCAACCCAAACCGTCAATTACCTAAGGAGGAACCACAAATGAATCTAAGTGCTTCATAAGACATCTCTCATAATGTTTCTCTTTTATAACAAACCAAAGTTTGTTCATCAGGTTAGTATGCGAGTGCCACAAGGAGGAGTATTGTCACCACAACTACAACACACTTAAAAACTTTAAAGTTGGTACGGTCCAATCACCACACGGACACTCCCTTAAGCAAGTCCATCATTCGGTGAAAAAGGCGGACTAATGTCCTTCTAATGTTCACTAGTACTTACAAGATACGTCGTAAGTACAAGACAAAAGCCAGCAATGATAGTTTTTCCAATTGTTTTGTTTCAACAGCTGTCAAAGTTACCAATGACATCCAGCTGTCAAAATATTCAGTAGATAAGGCTTCCCATTTCATCATGCATCGTTCGCTTTACGTTTGCCGAACTTGCGGAAAATATTATCGAAATTCCGGCTCGGTTGTACATACAATACGCAACGTGAATTTGGTCGGTTGTCATCATGGCTTCAGTTTGCAGGGAATTCGTCGCACCGTGGAAAAGTTTGAGCGTGAGTGTACGTTGGATCTTAAGCCATCAACCAGACAGAGAGAATGGTACGGAAAGAACAAAACATAGCGGCCGTAGCGTCCAGTACCCAAAAAGATGGAAAAATATCGATTCGGCGCCCATCAGTTGAATTGGGCATCGCTAGTGAGTCATCCCGGCTTATTTTGCAGTTGGATTTTGGCCTACATCCACATAAGATTTTGCTGACGCAAAAATTGAAGCCAGATGACCATAAACAACGCCGTGAGCTCGCTAATTGGGCGCCGGATATGTTGGCCGCATGTCCGGATTTTGGCTAAAAATCATCTTCTCGGACGAGGCCAAATTTTGGCTATGTCAATAAGCAAAATTGCTGTTATTGGAGCGAACACAATCTACAAGCGTTCGGCAAGCATCAATGTATCAAAGATTAACTGTTTGGTGCGATTTATGGCATGGCGGCATCTTCGGACCATATTTCTTTTGAAATGAACCGTTACCGTCGGGAATAGAGCGATGTTAACTGACTTTCTGTAGTTAGAGCTCGGCAACATCGATATATCCGAACTATGATTCCAACAAGACGGCGCTACATGCCATACAAGCGACGCAACACTCACTTCAAAGTTGTGAAGTTGGCAACTGGATCATCTCACGGCGAGCGTTTCATCAATTGGCCTCCACGATCACGCGATTTGACACCACTCGATTATTTTCTCTGGGGCTACCTCAAGTTGGTAGTCAACACGCTATTGCCGGAATAATACCATACTTATCGGACCGAGTCATCAAAAGTTGAACCGACCGAAGCAGCCATTTGAATGATGTGCTATTCCACGCATAATGGGCCAGAACCAATTTTACATCTCACACCTATGTTGTTTTATTTAAATTTTTTTTCCTATCTCGTTACCCAGTAGAAGCTAGCGCACAATCCAAAATAGAAACCCAAATTGGATGCGCAGTTCTCAAAAATGAGCAGGAAAGGCATCGTTCGCTATGTTCCTGCCTGGGACCGAACTGAGAACTGCATCCAAGGTAAATTTATTGGACCAGATGGGATGGGCCTGACTGCAACAGAATTTGTCTAGAAAAACTCCAGTGACTAGACTGCAGATACAGTGATGTGAGATGTGAGCACTAAGATCCACTTGCACAGCTGCACTCTTTGCTGGCAAAGACCAGCCAACACTTATTCTTAGAGAATCTTACTCTTAGCTGAACATTGAAAATATAAGCAAGAAGCAACCCTACTATCCCTGAGCTTATTGGCTACTTGCTCTCACTCAGAGATTTCAAGGACCTAAAGGAGCTCTTGAACATCTGAACACATCCGGTGCCATGAGCCCCTTTTCTCACAAAATTATAATTAGGTATCCTGGCCGAAAGATAAATGCAATGAAAATAAAGATTATGACCACCCGAGGAATGATAGAACTTGAATGAATTAAGGTCTTACAGCTGCTTTAGCTTCATGTTCTTAACTGAAAGATACTGCCTCTGATATTTGGTCAATTTTCTAATGACGGCTTTCAGCAAAAAAGGTGTTTTTTTAATCGAATGTGTGATTTACCAATCCGTAGGGTTCATGCATTTTTAAGGGATTCAAAGGATATACAATTAACAACCTGACTGCTCTGTTGAGTGGTTAACTCGCCCCTTCAAAGATGCCAGATTCTGGTCCAAGCCACAACCTGGGCTTATGTTTTATCCTTTTTTAGCATGACCTTATTGCCTGTCAATCAACTCCTTCTGGAAAATGTCCGTTGACTGGTAAGACGAGAAGCAATTACATATATAGAACCACTCGGACTCCACACAAACAAAAATAAGGCAGACTTACCGATATGGTTTCTAAACCAAAGAGGTGGCAATTCAAAATGCTACAACCATTTCACTCATTAAATCGAAAACGACTCTGTGAAACTCAATTCTTCTCAATAAAATAGAATCACCTTGGACCCCATTATAAATAGATTGCCCCGTCTAAACTTTCTAAATCCCCTCCAATCGTAACAATTTTGCTGTATCCTATGTCACGACATGAATTCTTTATTTCACTTCAAAAAAGAAAAGAAAAAATAGAACGTTTTATTGAGTTGCGAGAAATATTTTATTTTACTGCCCACCCAGTCGATTGAATAAATGTGTAACCCCATTAACCTTGCCATGTAATTTAATACCGGTACTCCTCTACCAGGTTGGCTGGATATCCAACGACCATCAAAGTAAGCCAAAAACTGGGTTATCTTTGATTTACTGCGTTAACCCTTTTCTTTTCCCCCAGATCAATCACCCACCGACCGGCATCGTCGTATCCTCCCTCCAATGTGCGCAATTTTAATGAGCAAATTGTTAAGCGTAATGAAATATTTACAACCACCCATAAAAGAATCCAAGACAATATTTTTACCATAAAGCGTGCACAAGACGTTTGGGAAAACGCGATTTCAAATTGGTCATCGGGTTGGTGTTTGTGTACGAGTAGGGTATCCTTGACTTGGTTTATGGCTGTGGCTATAGCTACCATTAAGCAGGAACCCTTCCAAATCCAACAAAAACCTTGTCGCCCTTTCTCTTGTTCTTTTCTCTTACAATTTGCCCATCGGTGTGTCGAAAATATTTTACGACTTTGCAAAGGGTTTTTACTCCTGTTCTGGGCAACAGCAGGACACCCTCTTTCCTTAGATCTAAGGATCGTTTTTTGCCAAAGCTGCTACGACTTATGGTAGGTATTGAGTTACGATATTTCCATCTCTTAAATTAGTCATTCCATCACAACCCTTCGGGTGTAAAATTTTCTAACAATAAGAAGGAAAAATATAACAAAACCCAGGAAGGCGAAGGCGCCCTTCCCTTGGGCTGTGCTCTTCAATTTTACTACCCTTTCCCGGGAACAGACCGTCACCATCACCAACACGACTGCTAGGTTTTTTAAAGGGTGTTCAGACCGACATGACCTTTTTCTTGGTTTTCTTTTTTTCTTCACAAATTTTATAGCAGGCTCTTCTCGTTCGTTGTGTTTTACGAAAAGAGCCAAGGGCGGCGTACAAAATGAGAGGGATAGGAAAGAAAACGCGCGTTAGTGCGTGCTAAAAACATCGTAAACAGACGGCGGCGGAACTACCATGGCAAAGCGAAGCACAGAGAAATGGAAATTGATGATGCCCATCCGTCCCGTTGTCTTTTAATGGCTGCACATCGTAGAGCCTCTTTCCTTCTGATTAAAGATTTTTATTATCGCAATGGCTGGATGTGGATGTCTGTTCAGTCGTAATGACATCAACAACAACAACAACAACAGCAGTAACGACGACGACAACGTCGTCGTCAATTCTATGAATGAGCAATAGGAATGCCAAAGGGGTCCGTTCAGCAATGACGCGGTGTAACGATGCAGAAATAATTCTTCTGTGACGGAGCGCAATGCCAGTGTAATAAGCACACCATATGTCCGGCTAATATCCCTTTCTCGGTTAGTTTCCTCCACGTCATTGTGTGTATAGTATTTTTCGCAGGGAGAGTACTCGTACACCATACATAACCATAGACCGATCGACCGCTTAGTATTTTTGGCTTCACGCCGGCCTTCTCGTCCCCCCCCTGAATGATTCCATTGCCTTCAGGGTATCGTGTTGGTGACTGGTTTTATATTTCCCTCAACCGTGTGCATTATTGTTTCCAATTTGTGACTCGTGTCTATTGTCCAAAGGGAGAGAAAGACTCAGAGTCCGGGTTCGTGTCCACTTTTAGGTTTCCATTCACGTTCATGACGTTGACGAGAACGACTAAAACGACTAAAACGACTCTACAACGACGGCATCGACCACGACTATGCGAATAACTGTCATGCCATGGTTTTGGGTTTTGGGTTTTGGTTTTTCCCTTTCCTTTTCCTTTTCGTTGTTCGGGGGTAATTTAGACGCTTTTGCCGGAGCGTTTGTCCTTTAACTTCTTTTTTTTTTGTGGCTAAAAATTGATCTCTGACACAATGGTAACAAAGTCGGTATATGTACATACATACGTACGTACGAATATATATGTACAGGTATGTAAATATATCTACCCGTGTGCAGCTGTTAGTCGCTTAGATATTCCAATTCCAAACAGGGTGTAACATGGCAAGATACCGTAAACCCGGCGAATGGTGGTCGCAGTGCATTTTGTGAATTGGAAACTAATATCGCGCGTTGCGACAGTGATGTTTGTTTTTATTTTGTAACCGCGAATTAACGACATTGCCGCCGCCACTAAACAGTAAAACACAACATGAGGATATCTACATTGTTCGGCAGTTAAAGTTTAGTACTTTTACAATGCGTCGTAAGTGGGTGTGGCAGCTCGCTACAGAACACACCGAGAGAAAGGAAGATTGTCCAAATATGAAGGTGATAAAAGTGCACTGTTTGCGACTACCGCAGTTTTATTGATTTTTTTCATTTGCGATGCATATGCAGGCGCGGAAGGAAAGTGAAAACAAATAAACTTGTACACATGTAGGTACATACGTATGCATGTATTTCATCGGAAGGTGAATTTCCGACATACTGACATGACATAGGTTAGATGACCCGCACAATGGAGAACACTTAATTAAACAAGTCGATCCTATTTGCGAATTTGAAAGATTGGCAGCCGAACAGAAGTAGGTACATCTGTATGTTAACACCCAAAATATTGAAACATGCTCCAAAGTTATTCCCACGATTGACACATGCCATGCATTTGTCGCATGCATTCGTTCCCATGGCATATGAGCACACCAAGTTCAAACATCTGCACATCAGACAATAACATCGAATTCCGAGAAATCAACCTGCAAGTAACCAAGCCACCAAGCCACCTTGTCAGCACATTTGCCCGTTCAATTCGAAGGTATAAATAATTGTATTTTCATTTCCAAGTTCAGTTGTGACTACGAAATTAAATAAATCGGACAAACGTCCTTTAAAAACCAAAAGATTGTTTTTTTTTTTCCATCTTCTCTGCGCGTTCAGAGCTAACTCATCTGCACTTATACATGTATCAGATAGTATTGCGCGATTTTTAAATGCCCGTTTAAAGTTCATTAATTTGCGACAAATGCAAAAATGTTCTCGGCAATGTATGTTACCCACCTAATTTTCTTAGGCACCGTAGACAACACTTCTGCCGACCTCTCAGGCAACTTGTTAATGCCGTCGCTAAAAAAATCGTTTGACATTGACAAAAAAATACCCTAGAGCCTCCTGGACATCTTCCCGAGGTCTAAAATGTTATCCATCAAAGAAGTTTTGCAGACTTCGGAAGAAGTGGAAATTTGAAAGTGCTAAATCTGGAGAGTAAGGCGGATGCACTATTTTTTCCCCAACCGATTATGACCTTAGCATTCTACAGTAACGAGCGAGCGAAGTTCATCTCAGACATGTTGTGCTGGTCTGTCTTCTAAACTAAGGGTTTGTTGGCGATGTTTAGTGCTATTGTGCAGAACCCATTATTCAGCTCCAGTAACGATCCGGTTCAAGAACGGTTCTTGATTGTGACGCAACACAAACGCAGTGCGATAGGTGGTGTGGTAACAGTTTTCCTAACTTTCTGACTTTTCCCATATTTTTTAGATGTCGATGGGTAGTCATATGGGTTACGTTGAGTTCCCTTGTTAGTTCCTAACCGGAACAGTGAGATTTCTTTCGACGGTGGACTTCGAGAGAGTCATTCTTTAGGTCAAAATTGCCATCTCTAAACTTTGCAAACCAAAGCCGACACTTTGACTCGCTAGGAATACCGTTTCCACACACAGTTTGGACTTCTCTAAAGGCTTCACTTCCATTCTGGTTTTTCCGGAACAAAAACAATAAAATATTCCGAATATCTATGCTCGCCCGATACATCTACAGTACAGTGAATCCATATTTTTAACACAGTTAAACACGAATATGCCATCTTGCGTACTTTGTATCTGTCATCGTTCTACGTTTTGCATTCTAGGCTGCGTAAATATTCGCTTGCAATTTAATTTTTTTGATTGGTTTGGACAGTTTAGAAAGTGAAATTTTGTTGGCAAAAATGAGTCACAAGCATTTACTTAACTTTAATAGAAAAAAACTGAAGTTTTAAAGGAGTTGTCTGCAGGTAAAATAAGGTCCTAGCCATGATCCATTAGAATTTTACAAAAAATAAAAACAAAATTCAAGGTGTTACGAATACAGTATTGGCAAAAAAATATGGAATAGCCAAATCGACTATTTTTTTATTTTTTAATTGAATTGAAAGGAATTGTTTTTTTTTTTGATCGCTTTGACACAGTAAGATACATCTTATCAAATAGAGAAAGCCTTAAAATTGAATTAGCAAAGGGTATAAAACATGTAGTTCGAAAAGTTAATTTAAATTATTGTAATACAATTTATTTTTGCAAATTTTAAATAATAAAAAGGAAGGCAAAAAGAAAGAGAAAAACAAAATTAATACAATAAAGAAAGAACATGAGAAAAAACGTAAAATTAAAAGACAATTTTATATTACCTAATTATACTCACTGGCCAAGTACCTCAAAAGTGCACGAAGAACTGGCGCTCTGACGTCAAGAAGCAAGGATATGCAGTTTGAATTAAGGCAAAGGTTCTTTGTGACCGAAGAAAGACTAGTCTTTTATATAGGTACTTAGGTTGATGTGTTTGTATAATATCGTGCAAACAAGATGGGGAACGAAACTCTAGCAAGCTATCGAACGAGCAACCGACAATACGCTTTGAGTAAGCGGATATGCGATCACGTCTTCGAACACCATAAATATTATTGTACACAACATTAAGCTTCCTTCTGCTCAAACAGTCAACGTTGCCATATACTCGTATCTCGCACCCAAACAGTAAAATTGGCAGGAGAAGCCGTTTTTGCTAGCATACAGGTGTAGGTGTGTACATTTCAGTTGACCAAAGAAAACGAAGGCCTCTGTAAACCTTTCCGATTGCGGCGTTTATATGGTCAGCCCAGGTGAGGGTACTATTAAAAACGAGTCCGAGCTAGCAGTGTTTACACAGGGGATGGTTTCTTGAGCAAGTTTTAGCAATGGCAAGGTAGACAGGTCTAGTGTTTTCCTATATATGGCGAGAGCTCTCGATTTCGCTGGGAAGTTACGTGGAGCCCAGAGAAGCATGTTATTCAAATCTTCGTTAATCAAATCAGCGACTTCGTCTAAGACATCAATATGCCCACTCAAATACAATTGAACGTCATCGGCATACATATGGATCAAAGAGTGATGGATAATTTGATACAGTTCATTAATGTATGTAATGTAAAAAAAGTATTGGTCCAAGTATTGAGCTTTGGGGAACGCCACTCGAAATCCTAAGAAAACTTGAAAGCTTATCGTTAGCCACAACACATTGCTCCCTTTCTGTCAAATATGAATAAATAAGCTTTGCAGATTCTTTGGAGAAGTTATATTTGTTCTGGAGCTTTTGACATAGAACAACATGGTTCACTGTGTCGAACGCTTTGGAAAAATCTAAAAGAACTAGTAGAGTTAGATACTTTTTATCCAAAGACTTCCTGATATCATCTACCACAGACAGTAATGCGGTCTTACAACTGTGTTTGGTGCGGAAACCGGACTGAACACTGCTTAAGAGATTATTTTGGAAGAGATACGTTTGTATTTGCTTCAAAATTCATTTTTCAAACACTTTACTTAAATTTGGCAGAATCGCAATGGGTCTGTAACCACCATTTACTTTTTTAGGTACCCGAATTACTTTGGCCTTTTTCCATACTTTCGGGTATTCAGAAGTTGTGATTATACTGTTGAATATCTGAGTCATATATGGTAAGATGTATGGAAGCATAAGTTTTAAAATCTGGGATCAAGTCCGTCAATACACTGCTTCGACAACATCTTCATCACTAACGCATACGAAACCAAAGGATTCGTTGGTCGTGTTGGTTTCTGATGGTTCAAATGTATTGTATCCAGTTTCATCGGGGAAAGATGATGGCGTTTTGATGAAGTCGGCATTGAGTAGCTCACAGTCAATATCATCAAGCAGTTTTGGGTTCCCTTTTCCAACACCAAGTTCCTTTAAAGTTTTCCATGTGTTTTTCACCGAACACCTTTGGCTTAGTCTACTGCTGTAATAGAGCGTTTTTGCAGCTCTAATGTCCAGCACCACTTTGTTTCGCAGACGACAGTACTCACGATATAGCATCTAAAGTTTATATCTCTTCCAATTTTTGTAGGCTGTATTACGTTGCTGCATCAGCTGTTGGACATCACAACCAAACCAAGGTGGTGATGCTCTGCGAACAGTCCTTCTCTTGAATGGGGCATTTTTGTCAAAAGTATGCCTGACCTGCTCTTGTTAGAATTCCACTTTTTCGTTAACGGATTGCATGCAACGTTATTGTCCATCAAATTGCAGTTAAGGTCACTGCATAGAACAGCATGGGAGGCGGTACAAGAGAATTGCTCAAGAATTGAAATTATCGCCATGCAGTCCACATATCGGTTTGCTCTATGTGGACTATGTTCAATTGGGTATCGCCAGAGAGTTAGGCGGGCTTATTTTGCAGTTGGGGCTGACATACGTATAGAATTGTGCTGATGCAAGAATTGACCGTAGATTATGCCGTGAGTTCGCACGCTAATTGGACACTTGAAATGTTGGCCGGAAATCCCGATTTTGGCCAAAAAAAAAACATATTCTGTATGCAGTATCTAGAAATATTTTTTCATTCTCGCACACAATATTGACGAATCAATAGTCTAAACCAGTGTCCTGCATAGATTTGCAAACCAACTTGCACTGTATCCCTTCGGGCACATAAATCGCTGAACCTCCCCCTACACGACCCATTCTACCACCACGAAAAACTTTAAATCCTATATGTGCTATTAACAAAAAGAAAGCCGATATTATCGTAACAGTGGCTGATACTTACTCTGACCCTGGAAATAGGAGGGCCCTGAAGTCGGAGGAAGAGTTTACCTATTCGTAACTTAATCCTGAACCAAAAAGCCATTGTCATAAATAGAAGCCTGCACGGCAACGAGTCCGCGAGGTTTTGTATTCGGTATCTCAAAATATCTGGGGAAAAATTGTCGTCACAACCAGAACTTGTGTGTCCTTTGAGAGGCAAGAATTCAAGATCAGAACCAGATCAAATTTATAACGCCAATGAGTCGGGACTATATTGGAAGCTTCTGCCAAGGAAAACGTATGTTTTCTCAGGATCAACTGAGAAAACTGCTCCCGGACGAAAAACAGAAAAGCAAAGGATAACGTTTTTGGCGTGCACTAATGCCACAGGTCGGCACAAATTGAAGGGGCTAGTGATAGGCAAAGCGAAAAACTGATTCAGTAACTTTTTTGTTCCCGAAGATACAAATTTCCTTAAAAAAGACGGCTTACCGGCAAACTAAACTTTTTTATAGAAAAAGCTTTCTGTTATCGCTTGTTGATGCAGAAAAAGGTCCGAAATTTTTTTATCATAAACGTATTGTGTTTTGTAAGTTTCATTGGATTATATTTCAGACAACATGCTGTGAAGCTGTACTCGTAACAATAAAGGGTGCAGTGTTTAGCTTGGGATAACGTAAATGCTATTATTGAAAAATGTTGGAGTAACATTCTTGGATCCGATGAAACCTATAACGACGAAGACGATATACCCCTTAGTATTCTTCGTAGCCATTCAATCACAAATGTTGCCGATGCAATGTTGTGATTGATTTGCTCAATCATATTAATGTTGAGGTAACACATATGAACAGTCGTTGATATCAACAACTGGAATAAAAATCAAATGCCATTGGGTATTGAGGAAGCGGAAAAGGAAAATGAAAATGAAGATGAAGATGAAGATGAAGAGAGTGTCAACTAGTTTCTGACCGCCCGGCATGTGTCTTTTCTTCAAGAGATGCTGTTCATTCATTTGACTTTGACAAAGTACTTGAGTGGGCAGGATGTAATGAAGTACACTACGAAGATATTTTACTTATCAAAAGGTTGCAGGAAAAGGCAATGCAAATTGATTTAAATTTAAGGAAAAAACAAACAAGTGACTAATTACTTTCAAAAACATTGAATTGAGTTTATTGTTCATTCACGATTTATTATGAATTAAAAGTTGTTGATGGATTTTGCTTTTTTTTTGTAGCTTTTGACAAAAAAAAAAACATTTCACAGTATACACTTTTTGACTACTTGTACTATAGATGCTTCAAAATTTGCACGCTCGGTAATGTGAACAATCTCGCTCGTATGAACAGGCCTAGTTTTTATTATTGTAGTTCACTCTGCAGAGAGTGTACTTTATTTCAAAATTCAGCTAAAAATGCTTACAACGATGTTAACAGAACGAAATTTGCAGACAGAATGAGCAATATATTCCAAATACTAATTTCAATAATGGTTTCAGCATTAAATTGGTTATGTGCCTTTTATGGCAATTGGAAAATAACGCCCAAAAAAAACGCGCAATACGTTCTTATGTTACAATCTGATAAAAGAATACCGGAATCCAATTTTAGGGCCCTTACTGCTGTGATTATGACCACTAAACTTCTATAATACTGCATTTTATATGTATTCCCTCATTGTGAGCTTCAGACATTGGAGAGTAATATGAGATATATCAAAGATATTTGAATAACATTAGATTACCGGAAAATCGAGATAATAAATGTGTATTTTAGATTTTCTCACATTTAATCATGAAACGACTTTTACAAATCAGCCAAATTTTGAATCAAAATTTGCATGCCAGTGAGGCAGAGAAGCGAATTGATTTCGCGCCTTCATCAAGATCTGGACATCTTTCGAACGTCCGTGTGGCGTATTTTGCCAAAAGATTTGACTGTACATCTGTATAAGATCGTATGGACTCCTCAAGAGCAACTTTCGCTGATTGGGCTCCACTAAAGATGGAAGAAGATCCAATTCTTTACCGAAAAAACATCCTCAGTGACGAGGCCCATTTATGGTTAAATGGCTTCGTTTATAAGCAAAATTAGTCCGACTTGTTCAATCGAACAGCCAGAGGTGTTTCAGCAACAGCAATTTATATGGAGAAATGTACTGCTTTGTGTGGTTCTCATGACGGAAGTGTCATTGTGTCATTGGACCGTGCTTCTTATGAAATAATGCGGGCCAATTTTTTGGGATAAATTGGCTGTCACTTGGCCTCGTGCGATTTAACGCTTTAAGACTGGTCTCTTTGGGGTTGCGTTAAGTCACTAGTCTAACTTTAGATGACTTGCGGCCGAATATTCGCCACAAAATTGCTGAAATATCGGCCGAATTATGGGAAGAAGTCATGGAAGTTCAGCTTCTGTGGCCGACATTCGAATGTTGTCATATTTCAAAACTGGTATCAATTATATTTCAAAACAAAAAAAATTCAAGCGCCTTTTCATTTAAATTGGGTAGATGCGGTCCATCTGTATAGTGCAAAAGCGTATGGTAAAAAAGAAAACACCGGTACTTTAGCCTTCAAGTAAATCTAAAGGCATTCGTTTCTTTAGTGCGCAAATAGTTTACTATGTTTACTCCATTGCCGATCAACTTTTCGCGCATTTCTCGATAATTTAAAGTCAATTTTTCTGCAGAAATTGCCGCCAAATTCTTTTTAAAATCAGTTTAAGCTGTTGACATCTTACATCTTTCCCTTGATCCAGACATTTTTAATCGAATTGGCATCTGAAGATTGTGGTGAACAATCAAACAGATACGACAACTATGTTTCAGATCGTTTTTGTCTCGCAGAAGCCAATCCCGGATTCCACGAACAGCATTTCAGCGCCAACAAATTTTTTTTAGATGGATCATTCTTCATGAATTAAGATTAAGCTGCACAGCTATAAACATGCAGTTTTGTCAGATGGTCCACTGTTCGATGAACAATTGTTACAGCATGCGCAGTCTATATTGTGTGTCTCAAGGGATTGTTTAAAGAATCATTAAGCTTTGTGGGTGAAAGTAATTGTCTTTTTTAACAGATTAATACGCTTTTGTCAAAGACACTGTAGTTCCGCTAGATCTGAATAGAGGAGGTGTGTGTTACATTCCTTAAATCTCTGGATTCCCGAAATCTCTGCTGACTTGGTGCAGGTATCCACCTAACATGTTGTGACCTCTTATAACTCTTCTAGCAAACATTATTTCGATTCCGTTTTCCGTTTTGCATGAAAAGGTTGCTTGAGCGGTTTCCGCTAATCTTAGGCCCAGTGCCTTAGTGTGAACATTATCTTCTCACTGCAATGCTCTGTAAGAGTACGCATTAAACCTGGTAAAATGCTCGATGGTGGTATACACACCGCAGGTGAAACGACGGTTTGTTCAATTTCAGTTCTATTTCATCTGCTTTATCATTCCCATAGCTTTGGAGCAAAATATCATCGTACCATGCACGCGATTCCTGCATCCCGACATTCTGATCAATCTACCACCTTATTTACACTGCGCTCGATCCAGTGCGTGTTATTCAGTATTCTGAGTAACCAAACCTTCCAGGTGGCTAATATTGATCCGGATCATAGTCTTGTTGTGAGCAGGTAACTAATGCGGAACGGAATTCGAAACGGTGCTAAGTAGACGAAATTCTGTGAAACTTGATGTCGAATGGCTCCAAATGCAAGCACCATGACATTTGCCGATTAAGTGTTCCTTATCTTTGCTCGGCATCCTGTGCCACCAGCATCTTGTCACTTAACTCAGTGATAAAGCTGCCAATAACCGATTAGAGATGCTTTTTCTGCAAAACGCACCGCGAAACCCGTGGTTTGACAATGAATGGTGGCTGGCGCGTGCAGAGCGCATCATTAGCTCTATGAGCAAAAGAAAGATGAGAACTGGCTTGGGAGATATTATGGCAATAAAGGCGCTCGGAAATTTTACGAAAAGTAAGAGAACATGACAGGTCAACAAAGTATGAACGGAAGTCTGAAAGAACGGATGTGGAAACCGAATGGTAGGTATAGAAATAGAATATGCAGACTGTTAAACACCGATGACAATTAATATTCAGCTGTAAGACGGAATGAACAATTCGATGAAACGAGAACAGCTGTATACAAACTTAAGTCCAACACGGCTGCTGGTACTGACGAAGCTGTTAAACTATTCAAAATCGGATCGGTCGGATGAAAGCATGCCAGACGAATGGCATCTCAGCATTGTACTTAATTACATGGCACTACCGTCCGGGTTGGACCAGGGCCTCAGCTAACATGCGATCTTTTGCCAGATACCTCCAGTTGCGCACACGAAGTTGGCTGACGTTCCCTTCCATTTGTGTGCGCCACCTGAGATGAAATAGTCCTTTACTGCGTTCACCCTCTCCGTTAGAGTCGCTCAATGTGCCCTAGCCATCTAAAGCGAGTTATCCGACCTTTTCTGGCGAGGTTGGGATCGCTATATAGCCCATACAGTCCGCTATTGAAACGTCTCCACGCTCCGTCGATGCAAACGGGACCGAAAATTACACGAAGAACTTTTCTCGAAGTGCCCGGTAGCATTTTCATCCGCTTTCGACAGTGTCAACGCTTCTGCGCCGTAAAGCAAGACTGTGGTGATCAGTGTCTTGCATAATGTCTTTTTGTCTTTTCGAGACAGAACTTTACTACTCAATTGCCTTTTAAGCCCAAAGTAGCCACGATTAGCAAGAGTGATTCTTCGCATGATTTCTGCGCTGGTATCGTTGCCGGAGTTGATAGCGAAGTCGAGGTAGATGAAGTCCCTTACTGTCTCTAAGTTGTAGCTGCCTATCGTGACGCTTTGTTCTGAGCTTCGATGTTTTTCGTCATCACTGTTTAAGAGTTCGCAGAAATATTCTTTCCAGATTCTCAGCACCGATTTTGTTTCTATCTATAATACGAGGGCGGGTCAATAAGTCCTTTTTGAATTTCTGACCTCTTTACTGAAACAGCAACACTGCTCCTGTCAACAGGCATCTGTCAGTTGACTCCTGTCAAAATTTAAACTTGCTGCGTCAGTTAGTTTGTGTTTGACAGCTATTTTTATCAGACTACTCACTAATTTGAGGAGAAAATGGAAAAAAGTGAATTTCGTGTGCTTATTAAGCATTATTTACCGAGACCAAGGCTAAGCTTGATAAATACTATGGGGACTCTGCACCATCGATTTCAATGGTAAAAAAGTGGTTTACTGAATTTCGTTGTGGCCGTACAAGCACTGAAGATGCCGAACGTCCTGGACGCCCAGTTGAGGTCTCTACACCCGAAACAATCGAAAAAATTCACGATATGGTGTTGGCCGACCGAAGATTGAAAGTGCGAGAGATTGTGGAAGCCGTAGGGATCTCGCATGGCTCAGTGGTTTCAATTTTGAATGATCACTTGGGCATGAGAAAGCTTTCCGCAAGATGGGTGCCGCGTTTGCTCACAGTCGACCACAAACGCAATCGTGTAACAACTTCACAGGAAGGTTTGGCGTTGTTTAATCGCAATATGGAGGAGTTTTTGCTCCGTTTTGTAACCGTGGACGAAACATGGATCCATCACAATACACCAGAGAACAAACAACAGTCAAACAGTGGGTTTCTAAGGGTGAATCGGCGCCAAAGAAGGCCAAGGTGGGTTTGTCAGCCAATAAAGTTATGGCGACTGTTTTTTGGGATGCACGCGGGATAATCCACATTGACTACCTTCAAAAGGGAAGAACAATCAATGGGGAATATTATGCCAACTTATTGGACCGATTCAATGACGATTTGAAAAAAAAACGACCTCATTTGGCCAAGAAAAAAGTTCTTTTCCACCAAGACAATGCAAGGGTGCACACATGTGCAGTTGCCATGGCAAAAATCCATGAATTGGGCTATGAATTGCTCCCTCATCCACCCTATTCTCCAGATTTGGCTCCGAGCGACTACTTCTTGTTCCCAAACCTGAAGAAATGGCTTGGTGGAAAAAGATTTGACTCCAATGATGAAGTCATCTCGCAAACAAAGGCCTATTTTGAGGACCTCGACAAATCATTTTTTTTGGAAGGGATAAAAAAATTGGAGAAGCGTTGGACAAAGTGTATAGAGCTCAAGGGAGACTACGTTGAAAAATAAAATTATTTTTTTATCAAAAAATCTGTGTTTTAATCCAAAAGTCACGGAGTTATTGACCCGCCCTCGTACATACTATGAGGTTTGCTTCTCCATCCTTGCAAATTCCTGTTTGCGACTTTGGCATGTTTGTTTTATTGTTGATAAAACTTCATTCATCCGGTAGCACCTCTCTAAGACCTCTATAGAGCACTTCTCGTGTTCTTTCTTTTTTCTTCTAAGGAGCCTATGTTCATCCCTTCTCTTCTGATCGCAGAGCTCGAGAGCCCCGCTTGTTCTTTTCTGCAGGGCCGCTCTGTACTCCGCTGTTTTTTCAGGTTTGCCTGTCTGCATTCGTCATGGAACCAGGGGTTTCTTTGTTCGGACGAGTTGAAACCCAGTACATCAGAGTAGGCCTCTCTGATTGCTTTTTGGCAATGATGGCACTGATTTTCTACGTTCGATGGCGGCATCGGATTTCTCGAGACGTTAAGGAATCTGAGTAGCAGGACGCTCTCCTGGACAATCAAAATAGACCTCTATAAAACATCGATCGTCCCAGTCCACCTTTTTGGCGCAGAGGCGTGGACTTTATAAAAAAAAAAAGGTGAGGAGATGGTTGGTCATTCCGAAAAAAAAGTGCTTCGAGTAATCTACGACCCTGTATACAACGGCAGAGAGTGGAGGGGCAGATTTTACCAAGAACTGTACGGGCTCTACAGCAACATGAACTTAATTAAAAGAGTCAGAATGCATCGGTTTAGATGGATGGGGTAGGTGGATGGACACTAGCATTCTAGCTCGGTGTCTTAGAATCCATCACCGAGGGAACCGCGTCATATGGCCCTCGCAAGCGGAGAAAGACCTCAACCAACTTGGCGTGAGTAATTGGAAGCTGGCAAACAACAGGGCTGTCGGAAGAGAAATGTTGCAACATCACCTAAAAACAACAATAATAATGAGCATCAAAAATGTCAATAGTTTCTGTTCTTTTGAAGGATTTAGTGTGATTGTAGTAGTCCATATGTAAAGCATCAGAATGCCTCTTGTAATTATCATATTTGGGTTTTGGGATTTAAATCAATGTGCGTCCTTTTGATTATTATCTACTCACGTACGCATGCCAGAGCCGAAATTTACCTGAAACGAAAAAAATAAAAAAAAAACCATTAGCAGGTGCATTTTAGTTTCACTTTTCTTAAAATTAAAATTCCTAAAACCAAGTGCTTGCAAATTAGAACAGCACTTAAAACTTAACTTAATTCGAATTGAATCTAACGATTATTTAATGTGTAACCCAACCCCTAATCCACTCTAAGAAGGATACCACCACTCACCATCACTAACCCAATCTAACGCATCAAATTCGATGTTTTCACTGGTCTAATGCGATAACAATGGTCGGTAATTCAACTTCTACCCTAGAAAGCAATACAGTTGTCTGTTCCGCTTCAATGAAATCCATATGGCGCATTTATCCGTAGTAACGTATTCGGGAATACAATAGACCCCCTAGCAGACCCGTGCTTAATGACATCAGCAGGGTCAATTCCATTATTCGGATAGTCAGTCCCTCGAAGCCATTATTCATCAATACAATTATTTCCCGTTTTTATATTGACGGAACGAAACCAAAGCCTTAGATAAAGAAGGAAGTGAACATACGTATACACATTGTACACCTCTAATTTGTCCATTTGTTCCATCTATCTCTATCTGTATCTGTATCTGGATCTGGGTGCCTTGATAGCTATCCGACTAACGCTTCACGTAACGAAGTATGAAATTTCTTATGCCCATTGTGTTACATGACAACAGGAGACCGGATAAGGCGGACCAAAGAGGACAATATTGTGCAGTCGAGGACAGAGCAGACAGAGGTGATAGCAAGAGGTAGGAAGACATTTCATTTGAACAGTTTTGAAGAGTGTGCAATTATTTACTTGAAATGGAAACTAGCTACCGACAAGCGACACTGACTGTTAAGGACAGGCACTTTCATCTTCGACAGTAGTGTTTTGTCTACAGATACTGAATTTTTATTCCCCCCTGACTGTGACTGTGACTGTGCATGCGTTTACGAACTGGTCCCAAGGACTTGAAATACTTCGGAAGATCCTTTGTTCGAAATATTGAAAGAAGAAGAAAATGTGGACGGACAGTACAATAAGAATGGAGAGCAGCAGAAACATCTGCTGTACAAAAATTTCAAGTCTTTTGTTCCATCATCTTCGGTGTAGTTACGATGAAGGCTGGTTGTGTGTCTGGTCTTTCAAGGAGCATCCCGGGGAACAAGATTGTTACGCTCAGATAATGTATTCGTAAAACTTGATGATGGTTTTTTTCAATTCAGTTTTGTTTTTCTTTTTTTTTTTTCGTTTTGTGTTCGTTCTTTTCTTCGTCTTCTCCAGATTGTTGAGAGTAGATTAAGAGAATGGAATTTTTAAGTACACAAAGTTGAAGACCGGGTATAAATATGTAAGTGGATGTGGCAATGTGCGCCTCGAATGTAACTGAATTCCGACTGGTTTTGGTGTTCTACTGGTGTTTTCTTTAAATGAATGCTTCAGATGGAATTTATATTTCATTAGATGCCCCATAAGATAAATTAATTAAAAATGTTTGTAGTTCAACTGCTTGGGAACAGGTAGGAGTGTCATCAAATTTTTTCTAGCAAAAGGAGGCCGAACAATGTTGTTTGCTACTATGACATTGTGGTAAGCTGTGTTTTTTTAAGAGAAGACTATCAAGTTGATGACAATGATTAGGTATCTGCTTAAGGTTAATTTCACTCATAAAAGCCCAACTTCAAAAATGTTTTCTAGTTTTGAGATTTTGGAAATGACTTCTCGAGGAGTTCATAGCCAGGCACGATTTTATCATTTAAATGTTCCCAAAGGGAATTGGCTTGGCTGTTTCGATGGAAATTTGGAATGGAACTTATTTCAATAGTCACAAAGCATTTATAAGGGTGTTGGCACTTGGGAATTTTGAAAAGATTAAAGTTAATCGTTTTGATAGGAAAATACTGCCCGTGATTTTCTTTGACGGGGAATGGAGAAAGAGATTAAACCACGAACTGTACAGCGTGTACAGTGACATCTGAGATAGCTTGGCCATGTTTAGCCAATGGATCCTACATCTCTGACGCAAACAGTCTTAAAGTCGAACTGCGAGGACGGCGCAGTAGAACGCGACCATATTGAATGTAGTACACGCAAGTGTAGGGGGACTTTAACCAACTTGGACTGCAGAACTGGAGGCAGCTGACGAGAGGAGGTCAATCTTGCTGTGGAGGCTTGTTGGTTAAGGTGCCGATTCATTTCCAACTCTAGCGCAACCTAAGTTAGTAAGACTGTCAAACAAAAACAGACAGAACGAATAAGTAAATTGGGACGATTTCAGATAAAACTTCTGTTTACTTGACCATATCAAAATAAGGGTAGTGATCTTAACACAAATACAAAAAGACTTCTGATTCGAAACAAATTATCCAGGTCTGGTCGGCAGCTGATTACAAATTTCACATAGCCTGGGAGACTTTGCCAGACGTAAGAGTATGTATGTCGATTGCTAAATTGTTGGATATCGAATTTCGCGTTGAAATATCGTTGGTTCTTTGACCTATGTACATACCTTCGAAGGTAATTAAACAGTAACAACTTGTCCCTGAATGCATGAACTTTGCAGCGGAATTGTCCACGCAAAAAAGAAAAGCCTTGTGGCACTCCAGATACGGTCTGCTTCTCAGGCGAGGTAAACTCATTTATTAAGTCATCGCGAAATTTGATTCTTCGATTTCTATGGTGGAGTAACATTTTTTTGATTATCGGGTAAACGATGCTGAAATTCCAAATCAACTGCTCCACTTTAAGCATTGAACCTGCTAAAATAAATGACAGTTGTACCAACATTAGAAATTCTATTTTTTAAGAAACTATTAACACGTGCCGTTTGAATGACTGAGTCTCGGTTATATTTTGACAGAATGTATATACTCGTACATATGTCCAAAAGGACTACAGTGCTACATCCTAGATATACAAATTCACTATGAAATAAAACCCTTGAAGCTAAAGTTAATGTCTATGATATTAGCTTTGTTTAATAGATAATTTTATGCCATTATCTGTTTAAGTATGATATCGGGTATATGCGCGCCACGGCTAGCTCGAATGAAAGCGCAATCGTTAAGTCCAATTTTCGACAAATTTATCGAGCAACTGGGGCAGTATATCAGCAATAACACGGCAAATGTTGACTTCCAAATCGTCCAACGTCTCTGGTGTATCACCAAAGACTAGTGACTGCACATACCCCCAAAGAAAGTAATGTAAAGGTGTGAGATCACAGGATCGTGGAGGCCAGTTCAGAGGTCCATTACGCGAAATTACGCGCCCAGCAAATGTTTCTCCCAATAAATTGATGGTGTCGCGCGGCGTGTGTCATGTTGCGCCATCTTATTAAAACCAGAAATCATGTTTCAATAGCGCTCTCCATTGACGGTAACATTCCGGCCGGCATCGTCCTTAAAGAAATATGGGTCGATGATTCCACCAGCCCATAAAGCACACCAAACAGTGAGTTTTAATGGTTGTAAGGGTATCTCGACAAAGGCTGCTGGGTTTTCTCCACTCCAAATACGGCAATTTTGCTAGTTTACATATCCTCATCGGAGAACAAAATTTTGCGTAGAAAATGAGGATCAAGCTCAATCATGTTTTCGGCCCATTCACCGGACCTACGACTCGTAAATGCCACGCGGTTTCAACTCTTGCACAACCTGGGTCTTATAACCTTTTACGCCAAAATCTTTCCGTAAAATCTTCCACAATGGGGATGGACATAGCTCCAATGGTGAAGCGGCTCATACTGATTCTCCTCAACACTGCGCTCCACAACGGTAATAACTTCTTCTGTTCGAACTGTTTGTCATCTTTGGGTATGTGTATTAACCGCTAGAGTGCACGTAGTGCGAAAACGATTCATCGTGATCCGAATAACTTGCCCAGATGGACTATTATGTCGACTGTAAAATGGACGATAAGTTTAGCGAACCGAACAATGGTTTTCAAAATAAGTTTGCTCAATTTGCACGCGTTGTTCTGGCATTAATCTACAATATTCATCGTAAAATGTCAAAACGTATTAACCACATCAACTTTCAACTGTTAAATTGACAATCTGTAGAAAGAGTGTGGCAAGTTTAAAAAACTAAATCTCCAAAAAAAAAACACCCTTTAGTTATCTTTGACGGTTTCCGGTGTGCAAGCTACTTTCTTTGTTCACGGTTCAGTAAACGATTCTTTCCAGAGCTTTTTGCATGAAATATACTATCGGTTTCAGATGACTTGAAGTCATGAAACGACGCGGCAGCATATTTAATGGGCTCCTCTGCCGCCACAACCAATGCCACAATTTTCCTCCAAATTAGTCCGATATGACCTGTTTAGAAGCTTTCAATTTCTTTTGATGTACTTGCTGTAGATTGGCATTCCATTATAGAAAGGGATGGATGGTTCTGCAGAAGTTGTTCCTGGTGAACACATTTGATCAGCGGAACTTTTAGGTTCTGAACAAGTTCTTTTTCCTTCAATCTCGTTGGGAGTTTAGAAGGGATTTTGACCGATTCGGAAGCTAGTTCCTAAAGCTTACTACCATAATCCGAGAGCAGATCTATTCCTTCTTCACAGCGCCGTCTATTTCAATATATATCCAACTATAAAGGCGATTTCTGAGTATATGTCCTAAGTTAGTGTCGCCTAGGATTTTTCAGCTGTGACGCCAAAGAAGTTCTGCTCTTTCAGCATAGCGCGCTGCTCCATCACATCGTAATTTTCGGATGCCTTTACAGAACCCCCAACCTGGACCAGTTTTGTTTAAGGGATAGCACGAGTAATACACCAGAGGCTATGAACCCGACCTTTGGTTCGCTGAGGAGCCATCTCTTTTAACAACTTATCTACATAATTATATTCCAGATAAACTCTACATGATCTGAACTGTGAATACGAGTACATATGTTCAAATACGTTAACTTCATCTTAGGAAGTCATTGATCGAGACGTCGGTATTATGTATTGTCTGGACCAAGTTTTTACTCGCGGAAGTTCGCTCAGCTGTAATAGCACCGGAGAGAGTAGGTAGTCAGTTAGAGTTGCATGACCAGACTCAGCAGTGTGTCAGTATACTGCTTATATAAAACAGTAGGAGCGACAACCTTCAGTCTTGTGGCACTCCATATAAATTTGTAAACTCTGGGATTTCACGCCGGGGTACGATGCCCATGTGGCATTTTTTCTCAGCAGCACGCGGTGTACCGAGTTCCCATGTGGTCCCCCATATAGGTGCTTACCGCGCCCATCACGCGTGTAAATTGCAATTTATCCGAAAAGTAGCTTTATGATGCTAAACTGCAACGAGTTGTGGACTTGTCTTGAATGTATTGTACGAGGGCGGGTCAATAATTCCGTGCATTTTTGAATTTCTGACCTCTTTACTGAAACAGCAACACTGCTCCTGTCAACAAGCATTTGTCAGTTGACTCCTGTCAAAATTTAAACTTGCTGCGTCAGTTAGTTTGTGTTTGACAGCTATTTTTATCAGACTACTCACTAATTTGAGGAGAAAATGGAAAAAAGTGAATTTCGTGTGCTTATTAAGCATTATTTCTTGCGAAAAAAAACCATTACCGAGACCAAGGCTAAGCTTGATAAATACTATGGGGACTCTGCACCATCGATTTCAATGGTAAAAAAGTGGTTTACTGAATTTCGTTGTGGCCGTACAAGCACTGAAGATGCCGAACCTCCTGGACGCCCAGTTGAGGTCTCTAAACCCGAAACAATCGAAAAAATTCACGATATGGTGTTGGCCGACCGAAGATTGAAAGTGCGAGAGATTGTGGAAGCCGTAGGGATCTCGCATGGCTCAGTGGTTTCAATTTTGAATGATCACTTGGGCATGGGAAAGCTTTCCGCAAGATGGGTGCCGCGTTTGCTCACAGTCGACCACAAACGCAATCGTGTAACAACTTCACAGGAAGGTTTGGCGTTGTTTAATCGCAATATGGAGGAGTTTTTGCGCCGTTTTGTAACCGTGGACGAAATATGGATCCATCACAACAAACAACAGTCAAAACAGTGGGTTTCTAAGGGTGAATCGGCGCCAAAGAAGGCCAAGGTGGGTTTGTCAGCCAATAAAGTTATGGCGACTGTTTTTTGGGATGCACGCGGGATAATCCACATTGACTACCTTCAAAAGGGAAGAACAATCAATGGGGAATATTATGCCAACTTATTGGACCGATTCAATGACGATTTGAAAAAAAAAACGACCTCATTTGGCCAAGAAAAAAAAGATAATGCAAGGGTGCACACATGTGCAGTTGCCATGGCAAAAATCCATGAATTGGGCTATGAATTGCTCCCTCATCCACCCAATTCTCCAGATTTGGCTCCGAGCGACTACTTCTTGTTCCCAAACCTGAAGAAATGGCTTGGTGGAAAAAGATTTGACTCCAATGATGAAGTCATCTCGTCATTTTGAGGACCTCGACAAATCATTTTTTTTGGAAGGGATAAAAAAATTGGAGAAGCGTTGGACAAAGTGTATAGAGCTCAAGGGAGACTACGTTGAAAAATAAAATTATTTTTTTATCAAAAAATCTGTTTTAATCCAAAAGTCACGGACTTATTGACCCGCCCTCGTATATAGCGTAAGATAATTATTAGAATTCTCTGCCTTCTTGCATCATGTGTAGAGTTAAAATTCTTTTAGTGAATTCCTAAAGATAACTTTTTTAATTAACTTTACGCGTTTTTTATAGGACATACCATAACAGTACCTACAACCTCGAATATGCCAATAAAAAGCCAACCTCACACCCAAACTCTGTCGCTGTCGTACTCTGCCGGTCTTGAGTAATTTCATTTATTTTTATTTTTTTTTTATAACCTCACTCATAAAAATATTGTGTATACGATACACATGTAGAGAAAAAGATACAGAGAGATCACTAAAAAAAGATACATACGCGGATACGGCAAGTACCCGTACATTACCTCATCCGAATCAAAATTACTATGAAGAACGGAGGGGAAGGTTGGAAAAAAAAAAAAGTATTGTCGGTCTCGGTGCTCAAACGTGCGTATACCTCTCAATTACGTTCATTGTTGGAATTTTATTTTTTTTTTTTTTTTTACGACTACAAAGCATTTTTTTTTCTGTTCTCTGGCCTTCTGTTCTTTAGTTCTACTTCGGTTCCCTCTCGGTCTCTTTAACTTGTGTGGTGGTACGGATGTTATAACAAATTCTCAAGTGACTCGACAAACGTCGACTTTGCCTATAAATTACGTGCAAATAGACGTTAAGTGGATTTTTAACACTACACCCTGTGGCGATTTTGTTTCCCTACTGGAAAAGAGGATTCTTACGTATCTACGAGTTTATGTGCAGGGAACATACTCGTACGTGGATTGAGCGATACAGTACGAGTACCTACTCTCGTAATAAATACGAGTTATGAAAATGCTTAATTTGAATTGAAACCTACAACCAGAATCTGGCAAATTGGTACTCTCATCGATTTTATATGACTTCTTCAGATGAAATAAGTGTACGAATATCTTTTGGGCTTATTTTGATTGTATGTGGTCTAAATTGAGAACCCTCGGTGTCTCGAGAACTGCTATTTGTTTTAAAAATATAGATACTCGTACCCATTGAATTTAGAGGGGCTTATGAAAAACGAGAAATGTTTTGTGGAATAAAACTTTTTTTTCCAGTGTTTTCAACTTGATGGAACACTCTGAACCATGAACAGAGGAAACCATCAATAGAATAAGAAACAGACTGTGAAAGAGAATGATAAAACCAATTTCAATGTTACTTTTTTTTTCCCTAGTAGAATCGCGTCCATGACTACTTCTATATACTCGTAAGTGACTTGAAGTTAACTCTTTTTGCTGGATGTGATTGTGTGGCTGGCTCTTTGGCCATGTCGCCACGCTTGTTAGGACCAACTTAACAAACCAGGACGATGTTGTTGTTTTTGTTTGGAGAGTACTTGGCAAAGACAACCGGGATTTATATCAACGCCGAGGAGCGATTTTAATGCTGATGCTGCTTCTTCTTCAATAATTCTTGTTGAATTGGATTTGCTTTTGCTGTAGAAGTAGTCAGAGTAGTCCTTTGCTGTCTACGTTTTATGAGAATACTCCAGTGCACACACAAAGAATCCAACAACGAATGATGGGTACGTGATCATGTTACAAAAGTTCACACTCCTTAGTTATGGTTATTCGAGTACAGGGGTACTATAGGAAACAAGAGAAGAAGCAACTAGAAGCAACTACGTATCAGCAGCAGTTCTGGCGATGGAGTACGAGTATGTATTTGCTTCGCGTCGCGGTTTCTTTTGTTTTCATCGTGTCGGTTCGGGTATTTTATTTCTTTTTATTTCTGAATTCAATGTATCTACGAGGACGACTCGGAGTAGGTACCCAAGATACTGCTCATTCTTTATTCATTTTTTTATTGTTTTCAAGTTTTTTTTTTTTTTCTATAAAATTTTTTTTTCTGCATTTTATTATTCGCCTCGTGGTTCTTGATGTCTTGTTTCTTTTTTTTTTTTTTTTTTTTTTTTTTTGTTGTTGCTTTAACCTGATCTTTAGGTTGGGGGGTTCTTGTTTTTCTTTTTTCCTCGTATACTCGTAGCCGGTTGTTGACGAAATATGCGGTCCCCCATCAAGGTTTCGTCTTAATCATGGGAAAAGTTGGTTTCATATTAATTTTGATAAAATTCTTCAAGTCAGTACGTGATTTTCGATTTCAATTAGCTGACCTGGAACAACCTCATGAATGTTGAAATACACCATACTTGGTGTGGCAGCGTGACGGATGTGATAATTGGAAGAGTCTTGGCAGACACCTATGAACTCACGAGAATATAGAAACCAGAAAGATATGAGATCAGTTTCATAGAACAACTCATTTACTTATGCTTGTAATTTCTGCATGATATTAGCTTCTCATCACGTGTCCTAACGACGAGGAGTGACTTAGAAGAGATTTCTGCCTAATCTACCGATAGGGTCTTGAAAGTCATAACGGGTTTTAGCTTACTTAACACGTATTTGAGGACTAAAATGCTCAAAGATTCGAGTCGCTGTGAGATGTGCCTTGAGTAAGGCGAAATAACATTGCCTTGCATCCTTATGAGCGTCCAGTGTACGAACAAGTCAAACACATTTCGTAAAATGGGATGTCTAAGTGTTATTTCTGGAAATAACGTCTCTTCTTAAACCAGCTATTACCTATGTTACATACATATGTACGTTGGACATTATTCGAATAATGACGTAGCCTCATAATTATAACTATTGAGAGTACTTTTGATCCAGGCCATAGATATGTTATGGGTAGACCAAAGCGTAGAATCTGCTGAGAAGTGATCCAAAGAAATGATCTATTGGCGCTAGAACGGAATTAAGAGCTTCCATCCAATTCTTTTGTATAAAATATGATTGAAAAGTTCGCTTCGAATTACATTCTTTGAATATCTATTTGATTCCTAGTCCCAGTAGGAGATGTGGTCGTTAAAAAAAATCATGTTGACTGCTTTCAGAAATGTTAATGTATCCGATTTCCGACGCTTTTATAGGTACCTCCTCAGCTAACAAATGTTCATTATGTCTCCCTCATTTGCATATCTTTACGACTTTTATCTCGATTGGTGATCAAAATTCAACACTTGTAATATATCTCAATCTGATTCCTCTGTTTAAAAATCAATTTCACACAGCAATGTTAATTGTGTCATTGTAAAACACAATTCCCCCAACACAACACAACCCACCAGCACGCCATTCAACCGTCGAACAAAAAAAAGAAGACAAAATCAAAAGCAAACGCCATGAATTAATTATGCTAAAATAAATAACCAAAAAAACATGAAAAAGAAAAGTTTTATGGGAAAGAGAGAGGAGCCGGGACGGGACGGATGAGTTCCCGCATTCAAAAATTTATTTATCATCAAAAATAAAATTCCAAGAATCCCGATTCGCATTTCATTCACATTTGCCATTGCCATCATCGCCATGCCTGGTCAGAGATCCAGAATACCCCCCAGAGACCAAAGGCAACAGCACAGAGAGAAGAACAACTCTGGAGGCGCATCTCCATCATCTAGAATCCGCATGGTATATACCATATAAAAGCAACAACAAAACATAAATGAACAAGAAGAGAATGCCCACTGTAAATGTTTGCTTAATGGCGAGAAAGAAAATCTTTTCCACTTTAGCCCGTTTGCCTCTGCTGTGAGCGGTACTACGTATCTTTCTTGTCGTAGATACGAGTAGAAGCGCCTACTTCAAAGAAAATTCCCATAAATGATGGCAAAAGCTGACGAAAAAAAAAAATAAGATACACGACCGACACGATGAAGACCCCGAAGTACGAAGTACAAATAACCAAGGCAAAAAAGTAAAAGATACAATTTTTTTCTTTTTTCTTTTTTTAAGAACTCACTGAAAGAGCCTCCTCACTCTGTGGATGATTTTGCGAGTTTGGGAGTGGATCTGACTTGACGATGAGATGCTTCATCTTCATGTTTATACAGATACATACTCGTGCATACTAGTAGATACTCGTAATATTTGCATGCGGAATTTTTTCTGAGTTTCTTTTATTTTTTGCTGATTTTTTTTTTTTTCGTTCCTTATGGAATAACCCCTGTGACAATATTTACTTAAGAACATTGGCGCAATAATATTCGTATAGCAGCAGAAGCTGAGTTCAGTGCTCAATTCCACAATTGTTGACTAGTGTGTTAGAATGTGGAGATACGATACGAGTAACTGATGCTGTTTGTACGTACTGATTGGGAGCTGATTGTCAACAACGAATTGCTAATTAAGAAGTGCCAGAATAGTGTGTATCTTTTCGGGGGATTTTAGGAAAATATTTAGTCTAAGTAGGTACGTTGATGGCTCGTGGATATAATTTGAAAGAACATCTACAGACTTTTGACATCGTATAATCATGATATTTTTTCCTAATTACGATGAGGACTTTATTCTTCATTTTCTCTCTAAAGGCATTGAAACTGCTTCAGCCAAAAAAAAAACTCGATAATGAAGCCTATCTAAAAATACCTTCATAGCGTTTGTGGGATAAAGTGAACATTGTTAATGTCTTTACACGAAAAAACCAAGCTTCCATCTTGACTAAATTATTGTTTCCTTCTACGACTCTCATATTCGGCTAGAGGTGCTCGTAGGCCTTATTGTATCTACTATATTGCAGTCCGAGACTTGGTCTTTCTGGTGGTCTTAAATAAGTCAATTGAACCCTCATTCCAGCAACCAACAAAACTATGTACAATATGTTCTGCTTTTGTCCGTTTCTTAGAAAATGACTCGAAAAACAGCACCAACATTGAGATTTACCAAAAGTTGTAGCCTGACACATATTTTAGAGTGGAAGCCTCTAAACAAGTCCTTCGAAATGTGCAAAAGTCGGTACTGAGAACCACTAACCATCAGTGAATAACTTCAAAAGAAAAGTCTTGAATCAGTTTTCCAGGAACTTTACGCCTGATGTACTCAGGCATTGTACGATTTCACAGCTAAGGCTTTATTGGTTATAAGCAGGGATAGGATTTTGCTAACTTTGCCTCTTTTTTTTGCTTAATCGGAAGATAGTACCGACTTTACACAAACACGTTTCATGTCCTCCTGATTCCATATATATGTTATATATTTTATTTTGCCTTTTTTTGCCTTTTTATACCATTATTGCCTTTTCTTGACTTTTTTTTACTGTTGGTGCCTTTTTTTGCCTTTTTTGCTCTTTTCTCAAAGTTTTGTGACCACAGACGTCATTGTGGGTATAACTGTATTACAAAGTTCTTGTTTGTATACAAATTCGAAAGATCCCGGGTGCCATTCAAATGTATTTACACAGATTGTTTGCATTGTATGGGATAGTTATTTTTTTTGTAAATGTAATTCTTCGATTCATATGGTGCGATACATTTCAGTGTGGCTGCATCTTCTCCGTTATTCCGTTAAAATGTAGAGAAAAAACGTCTGCGAATACAATAATCTTGACGGCCTAATACAAACAATGAAACTCAGTAACTCGAAGTTCGTTTCTGTACGTGGACATTACTTGTATCTAGGAGTGTTTTTTTTTTTAACTGGAAGAAATCAGTTAAAGTGCTAAAATGCCTAAAACGGCTTGTAAAGAGGAAACAAAATTGAAAAATTTTGTATTAAAATTTGGATCAGATTATTTTTCATCTGACGGAAAGGTCCTTTTGTGCAAATTGTGTGGTGTAAAAGTCAACCATGAAAAAAAATATTATATTTAACAGCATATAAAAAGAGTAAGGCACCAGCAAGCAATGGCTTTAAAGACAAAACCAAAACCTCAAACGATTTCATCTTTTGTTACTGGAACTGAAAAAAATGAATTTTACAGCGATATGACAAGAATGTTGTTAGTATGTGACATACCGTTGTATAAAATCAATCGTCCAGAGTTCCAGACTTTTATAGAGAAGTACACACAAAAAAAAAAATGCCAGGCGAGTCTACACTAGGAAAAAATTACGTCGAAGATTGTTACCTCGAAGTGCTCCACAAAATCCGATCTGAAATTGGCGACGACAATATTTTTGTATCCATCGACGAATCAACTGACAAAGCAGGGCGATGTGTATCAAATGTGATTGTTGGGCCTTTGCGAGCATATGGTCGAGGGTACCTATTGTACTATACGTCCGAAGTTCTGGAGAAAGTAAACTCAACAACCATTGCCCAGCTTTTTGACGATTCAATGCGGTTGCTGTGGCCAGATGAACTTAAGCGAGAGAAAGTTTTGTTGTTCGTAACTGCACCGTATCTGAAGAGTGGCAAATCAGTGCAAATATTTTATTCCAAAATGGTTCACGTAACTTGCGTCGCTCACAGTGTGCATAGAGTCTGTGAAAGCATACGCAGTCACCACTCAAAAGTTGACGCCTTTGTATCTAATATGAAGAAAATATTTTTAAAATGTCCATCCTGGATTGCTGTTCTTAAGGAGATGGAATCTGACATGCCGCTACTGCCTCAACTCTTAAGTTTACTTAAAATTAAATTTGAATTTAAATGTTTGAATTTACATTACACCAGGTGTTAACTCGTTGGGGGACTTGGCTAGAGGCACCAACGTATTATGCGGATAATTTTGTTAGGATCAAAAACAATCATCGACGTTCTTGAAGACGATGCAAGCTGTGTTGTGTTTGCGAATATATCTGCTGGCATATATCAAAGTCAATTTTGGATTTTTAGTCGACCCAAAAAAAAAACAAATTTTTGAAGACTTACAAATAAGAGGTATTTTTGAGAGTCTATACTTATACAATAATTTTAACTAGCATTCTTCTCATTAAGGAGCATCAATTGGGGAAGTGTTTCCGGTTTTAAAGAATGTTCAGCAAAACTTGGAAAAAGCAAAAGGGCCGATAGCAAAAGAAGTTTTGAAAAAATTTACTGACATTTTCAATGCAAATACGGGGCTGAAAACGATTGAGCTGATAAATTCTGTAATGAACGGCGACTTGGATTCTAAACTTCCAGAAAATATTGATGTTAGTAATGTTGAAAGCTTTAAATGGGCTCCACTCGTTTCAGCTGACGTGGAAAGGTCATTTAGCCCCTTAAAGGCACTTCTAAGAGACAACCGGAGAAGATTAGTACCAGATAATTTCAAAAAGCTTTTGGTATTTAGTTCAATGCTACTATAACTAAATTTGCATTCCTTTTCTTATTTTCTAATAAATGCCTTTTTTGTTTTTGCCTTTTTCAGTGTTTTGTTTTGCCTTTTCTTACTTTTTAATGTCAACAAAATCCTAACCCTGGTTATAAGCATTTTTCGAACAGATGTTGATGGTAGACCATCGTAGATACATTCAATTTCAAACGCCAATAGCACTTGGTCTGAATATTTGGAAATAGGATCTTCAAAATCAAAGAAGATGGGAAACAACTGAAACTCTGAAACTCAGGCTGAGACGGTCTACGCATCTGGAACCCTCATTCTATTTATTAAATGAGCCAAGGTGGCCTCGAAGACTGTCCAGCCAGGAATGTTATGCCGGCAGTCCACTACGTGAGCAACGCATTAACTTCGCAAGGGGTTAAGCAATAATTTCAAAAGAACGCGCAAGGCTTTAGTCAAGTTCGAAAAATACATACTCGTATATGTATGTATATCCCTCGGGCCGCCCAACAACATCATCATCCGCTTTCAACAGAATTCCATAGATTAGGAGTGAAATGGATAAGAATCTCCTAGGCTATTCGGGATATGACATTGGCATACACATTTGCAGTCTTTCACATGACTCAACTTGTCTGATGCCTGTTCAGATATCAAGAATATCGGTTATAATGGCTCCGATCTTGATGAAGCAGCGGTATAAACCATAATCATAAGCTTGAACATCCGGTCGCTACAATTGCTGTCATAGTGAAGTGATATGTGAAGGGTGTTTTTTTTTAGAATAATACAAATTCAATACGAAATAAAACACTTGAGACTAATGTTAATGCCTATGATATTAGCTTTATTTAATAGATAATTTGATGCCATTAGCGTTTAAATATGACATCCGGCATATGCGCGCCATGGCTAGCTCGAAAAAAGCGCAATCGTGAAGTCCAATTTTCGATAACTTTATCGAGCAACTGCAACCGTATGTCAACAATAGCACGGCAAATGTTGACTTCCGAATCGTCCAACGTCTCTGGTTTATCGGCATACACTAGAGGCTTCACATACCCCCAAAGAAGGTAATCTAAAGGTATGAGATCACAGGATCGTGGAGGCCAGTTCACAGGTCCATTACGCGAAATTATGCACTCAGCAAATGTACCCCACAATAAATTGATGGTGCCGCGCGCCTTGTGGCATGTTGCGCCATCTTGTTGAAACCAAAGCTCTGTCACGTCAATGCCATTCAACTGAGGAACGAAGAAGTCAGAAATCATGTTTCTATAGCGCTCTCCATTTATGGTAACATTCTGGCCGGCATAATCCTTAAAGAAATATGGGCCGATGATTCCACCAGCCCATACAGCACACCAAACAGGGAGTTTTAATAGTTGTAAGGGCGTCTCGACAAAGGCTTCTGGGTTTTCTCCACTCCAATTTCAGCAATTTTGCTTATTTACATATCCATTTAACCAAAAATGGGCCTCATCGGAGAACAAAATTTTGCGTTGAAAATGAGGATCAAGCTGAATCATGTTGTCGACCTACGACGCGTATCTTGCACAAGCTGGATCTTATAAGCTTTTAAGCCAAGTGGATGGGCATAGCTCCAATTGCTGTGCACGATAGCGAATCGACGCATTCGGATTCTCCTCAACACTGCGCCCCACAACGGCAATAACTTCTTCTGTTCGCACTGTTTGTCGCCTTTGGGGATGCGTATTAGAAAACGATTCCGAATCGTGTTCCGAATAACATGCTCAAACGGACGATTATGTCGACCGTAAAATGGACGTAGCGCACGATAAGTTTGGCGAACCGAACCGTGGTTTTCAAAATAAGTTTGCACAATTTGCACGCGTTGTTCTGGCGTTATTCTATTCATCGTAAAATGGTAAAACGTATTAACCGCAAATCAACTTCGAACTGTCAAACGTACAATCTGTGGAAACACTGTTGCTAGTTTAAAAACCAAACCTTTAAAAAAAAAAAAACCCTCTTTATATAGGCGAAGTCCATAAAGATATGCGAAGCATCGATTTGAAATTTCAAATATGGTCGATCTGGTGTAAAACCGCACTAATAGGAGCCAATAAATCGAAGCGATGCTGGAGAGCTCTATATTTTTCTGGCAGAAAACGCATTGTAGCTAAATGTTTGATGACTTTACTAACTAACCAAGAAGATGATTATGGAACTACTATACTTCACCTTTTTGCAAAGAGATGAACGACGTTCCATGAAAACTTTAGAGTGAGTTTATAGAGACTGGTTCTAAGAATTTGGTTGCAGATTGGCTATCCGAAAAAATACGGATATCGTAGCCGTATATCATATTTTTTAATACATTAAAGATACTTCGTCGATTCGACGACGTAGCATTCAGTTCCAATTTTTAGACAAAGTTTTTTATTATTTCCTATAATTTTTTTAATAATTTATGACTATAACCCGTTTTTTAATTAAATGACGAAAAAAGTTTTTTTGTAACTATAGGTCTTATATTTTGTCCCGGGTCGACGTAGAAGTGGATCGATTTATTCTCCAAGAATTCATCTGCCTCCCAGAATAACCTCGAAGTGGTAATTTGGAAGTTTTTGTTAAACTGTGTACACCAATTTAAGGTTCCAGATCACACTGTATTAAGTTTCCTTGCACATAGCTGTTTCTCCGCTAAAAGCGTCAAGGCGTGTCAGAATGGAACAGAATATCTAGTGCGTCGGGATGGAGTAGTTCAACGTGTTTTTCCAATATACCAACTTGCTAATCTATGGATTTTGCTAGGCTTATCACGATTTATCGGTTTATCAAACACAGGTGGCTACATAACTACCCCACACGTAAGCATCCAATGTCTTCCTTGCCAGACGAGAGTGATGTGGTGGCCGTTCTAACTCTTTCTTGTACGTTGGGTTTCCACCTCAGCTTTCTCGTAACTAAGGCTCTGATAGAAAATGTTATGCTGTCGTGCCATAAATAATCTGCCCATCTTCTTAGTTTATTGGGAGCGTCTCGTTGGAGTTCTTTCAAGGAATTGGGTAAATTTCCGGCAAGAGCAACACTTATATTGTGTAGTTAACAGCAAATTTCTAGAGATGAGGACAAGGTGACACCTTTTGGACTTCCTCCACTGATAGATCATAGATCTCATAGGCAGAGATCTCGCCTATTTTTGAGTTGATTATCGGTCTAGTAAGTAGCAGATCAATGGACTAGCAGAATGAGCTATCTAATGATAGTGCAGTTGCGATTGAAGATATGATGACGTTGTTAAAACCACCTTCTATGACTAGAAAGGCTACCAGTATATTCTCCTTGGAAATGAAGGACAGGTAACACTAGCATATGGTATGCTGGGCAACTATACCGGCTTATCGTTGCAAAAGCGGATTAAGCGGCAGAAAGAAGTTCCATATCAGTAGCTTTTGCCAAGATGGATATCAATTCGCCGTTTTATAGATTTTACAAGGAATTATGATAGGTTAATGGGTTTGAGATCGTTCATGAACACATTTATCAGACCTTAAGTTGTCTTTATAGCAGAGAAATTTGGAATAGATCTGAATCTCTACATACAACCCTTAAGATTATCTCTAGCACTGTCAGTATGATATCTGATATTTGAAGGAAGCGCAAGAAAGAAAACCTACAATACTTTGTTCAACAGTACAGGCTCCACCACAGATGCCTGCGGTATGTCTAAATTTTCCTAAAATTTACTATGTATACACATGTACATATGTTATATGTAGAGAAGAGTTTGGGTAGGCCTATTCAACTATTTTCAGTTGCAGTCATCGTATTATTGTTTCTAGTCAGAGGTCGGATTGAGTCGGTTTAGTCTAGCAATCTTCTCACAGGACCGTCCAAAAAGGAAGAATCTGTGTATGTATATAGTTTTACAACAAAATTCTAGGGAAACCAAGCCACTGACACACGTATACTGTACGAGTATACCTATGTATATGCAAATCAATACACTGCTACTGCTACTGTCTATAACATTCCCCTCACAATGCCCTCTACCATATTATAGACGCTCGCCTCCGATCCGTACTAAATTAATTTCACAACAAAACTTTGCACTAACTGATTCTGCCAAATACTTATCGTCACCTCTGTCATTAACGAGCAAATGAAAACTCTTCGCCATTATTGCCAATTTCAAAGGCGCCCCCACATTTACCCTCGATTTTATCGATTGCAACAAAGTACGATTACTATTGACAGGGTACGATTAAGTAAACATTTGCACAGCAAATGCGCCATAAATTTCCCACCGATGGTCGAGTGTTAATACCAACTAAATATTGTGTGTAGATTTCAATACAAGTACATAGATACCGCTCGTATGTCCATAGATACAGGTATAGTCGGAAATTGCCACTCGAATAATTTGTAAATACAAACAAAACGAATAAAATATAACAAAACCAACAACAGTAGATGAGAAAAACAAATGCTAATCACTCATTAAGCCCTATAAATGGGCGCTTACATGCACAAAAGCACCGACATCTACCACCTGACAACCCGCCAATAAAATCACATCACTGCACGTAAGCTACTGATAGATACACCTACCCTATCACACCTATCTTTCGGTGGCTTTCATCACCGATTCCGCATAGAAATAAAAAAAAAAAATCGTTGCACTGCTTCTATGGCTTCTGCTCCCCTGTAACAACCCGCTCTGACTGTGTACTGTGCGGTCATTGCAGCACAAAATCACGCTCTACGTACGCATCCATCTGCGACCACCAAAAAAATCGGCAAAGCGTGAACTAACAATATCCCCGGCGGCTGGCTGGTTGCTGCTACCGTTGATGATACTGATGCCCCGACATCAATATTAGTTTAATTATTCACCTTTCCTTTGTATTAATTGCGCGCATGGACAGGCGAACTCAAATAAAACATCATTACCAGCAATCCCCCTTGGAAATTAAACTAAAAAGATACTCGAGTACGAGTACAGCCAACCGGGAAGGGAGCTGTTTATAGTTTGACGCTTCATTGCTTGTTCAGGGAGGTATACTCTGACACAGAGGCCAAGAAGATGAGGCTGTTCAAAGTATCTACAAACAAACAAACAAAAACGACAAAAAAAAAACGCAGACAAACATTAAGAGGAATCAGATAAAATATGTATCCAACAGAAGCGAAGGAGCTGAAGTAACGAAAGATATTTAATTACTCAGCAGTACCTACTATCTCTACCTTCCAGTAAATCTATTCCTCCTCCATCCACGATTCGACAGAAGCAGCAGAGTCATCAGAAAATCGTTGTTGTTGTTTTATTTTGTCCCGTCACAACCCACTCAACTTTGTGTGTAGAAATTAAATCACAAAAAAAAAACCATCTCATATCTTTTGTATGTACGAGTGGTTCGTATTCGTATCTACCTGTTTATACTTGGAGGTAACCGTGGAGGCAGGCACTACCTCGCCTTGCATCGCAGAGATACTTCTTCGTTCCCATTTGCGAGTAGCATCCATCTTCATTCCGTACTGTAGATGGAACAACTCTAGAGGATAGCATGGCATTCCGGGGCGAATCTTTCTGTCATGATGCTGCCCTGGTACGGATGCCTTGGGTCCTCTCCTCTATTGGCGTGGCAACAAATACATACATTCACTACACCTTCTCCATTCGAAACTTCCAGTCCCGATTTGTGTGGAATCGCGCTGCGATGTTTGTAGTTTTTGTTCATGCAACGATGACGATTGTTGGGATGTTTCTCACTCCGGGGGTTATGGAGCTCTTAAGCAATAATTAACGAGATTCCGGAGATCTTGAGATTTTTATTTTTTTTTTTTAATCGAATACGAGTAGATAGCTGCAGTCAGAATTATAAAGGGCGACTGTGCATTTGAGGTGACTCTTTTTAGATTTTCTCTTTTTATTTTGTTTGTTTTAAAATTGACGCGACGAATACATTTATCTGTAGGGAGTTACGACAGAGAGTAGGAGTTGAAGTCGTGGTTATTTAAAGTGAAACGGCAAGAATCTGTTGGAGTTGAGTAATTGAATTAAGCGACGTAATTGACATTTTGACATAATATCTCACGATCTTTAAACTATGGAGTCAGACACTATCTTTTGAGTTGATTGTGTAAAGTGAGTACATTAGTCGAAGTCTTCATCTCACAGTTAGGGCACGATGTAGCAGTAGATGCAGATCTTGTAACTGGTGATAGGCTCGGGTCTCGAAATTCATGAAACACAGGAACTCTACACACGTAGACTATCTTTTATGATAAAGCACGCTGCAATAGCCCGAAAAATTCACAGTATCATGAGCGAAAAGCATCCAAAATTTAAGCCGCTGCCCAGGCATTAAGACTCTATAGAAGAAATTCCATAAGCCCTGACTAGGATCAAATATACGAGGGCGGGTCAATAAGTCCATGACTTTAGGATTAAAACAGATTTTTTGATAAAAAAATAATTTTATTTTTCAACGTAGTTTCCCTTGAGCTCTATACACTTTGTCCAACGCTTCTCCAATTTTTTTATCCCTTCCAAAAAAAATGATTTGTCGAGGTCCTCAAAATGACGAGATGACTTCATCATTGGAGTCAAATCTTTTTCCACCAAGCCATTTCTTCAGGTTTGGGAACAAGAAGTAGTCGCTCGGAGCCAAATCTGGAGAATAGGGTGGATGAGGGAGCAATTCATAGCCCAATTCATGGATTTTTGCCATGGCAACTGCACATGTGTGCACCCTTGCATTGTCTTGGTGGAAAAGAACTTTTTTCTTGGCCAAATGAGGTCGTTTTTTTTTTCAAATCGTCATTGAATCGGTCCAATAAGTGGGCATAATATTCCCCATTGATTGTTCTTCCCTTTTGAAGGTAGTCAATGTGGATTATCCCGCGTGCATCCCAAAAAACAGTCGCCATAACTTTATTGGCTGACAAACCCACCTTGGCCTTCTTTGGCGCCGATTCACCCTTAGAAACCCACTGTTTTGACTGTTGTTTGTTCTCTGGTGTGTTGTGATGGATCCATGTTTCGTCCACGGTTACAAAACGGCGCAAAAACTCCTCCATATTGCGATTAAACAACGCCAAACCTTCCTGTGAAGTTGTTACACGATTGCGTTTGTGGTCGACTGTGAGCAAACGCGGCACCCATCTTGCGGAAAGCTTTCTCATGCCCAAGTGATCATTCAAAATTGAAACCACTGAGCCATGCGAGATCCCTACGGCTTCCACAATCTCTCGCACTTTCAATCTTCGGTCGGCCAACACCATATCGTGAATTTTTTCGATTGTTTCGGGTGTAGAGACCTCAACTGGGCGTCCAGGACGTTCGGCATCTTCAGTGCTTGTACGGCCACGACGAAATTCAGTAAACCACTTTTTTACCATTGAAATCGATGGTGCAGTATTTATCAAGCTTAGCCTTGGTCTCGGTAATGGTTTTTTTTCGCAAGAAATAATGCTTAATAAGCACACGAAATTCACTTTTTTCCATTTTCTCCTCAAATTAGTGAGTAGTCTGATAAAAATAGCTGTCAAACACAAACTAACTGACGCAGCAAGTTGAAATTTTGACAGGAGTCAACTGACAAATGCCTGTTGACAGGAGCAGTGTTGCTGTTTCAGTAAAGAGGTCAGAAATTATTGAATTATTGACCCGCCCTCGTAAACAAACGCTAAACCAGCACTGCTTCCTCAAAGGAGCAAAGGCGATCTTTATCTGCGGTTAAAATTGTTCATGGGCATGGGTTCAATTCCCAGACGATACACCGAAAAATAGAATAAAATATTGATGACGTCACCACCCGTTAGGCAATGGCAACATCCACAGTGAAAATGTTTGCCTCCTCTCAGTGGACATATTAACAAGACGAACAACACAATGAGTGGAGAGACTGACATCAGACTGCCACATGTCATCAATTTGTTTATTTTTTTTCTTACGAATTTAATTTCCCTTTCTGGGGCATATAAACGTGCCATGAATCAATAATACCACTGTAAGTCAGTGACTCATAATCGAAGTCCAAAGGAACCACAATTTAAACCTGCAAATGAGACCCCAGAAGTAGAAACGCCATGAATTGACTGCAATAGGTCCTCAGACTATGGTATTCTCTGCTCTCTTCAGCCTTATATTCGCTAAAGAATATCATTCCGAAGCCTAGGGTCTTGGGATAGAGTAGGTATTACTCCTCGGAATTGGGTTCTACTATAAATGTAGAAATTAAAAGAAGCTGATCAAAATCTGCGCATTTCTTGCAACTAGAGGCATGGAATGATGAACTCAACTTCAGTGTGTCAGTGTCAGGGAACTGAGGAAAACGTTTTGAAAAGAACGGGACGCTAACGGGGACGGGAAGCCTAACTGGCAAGACGAAGAAGCAACATACAGAGCTCCTGGTTCTAGGAAGATTTTAGAAGGTTATTGCTTCGACGTGAGGGACACGTTATACTAGATGGAGTGAAAAGTGACCTCCTTGGGAATTAACAAAAAATTTTTTTTAAATGTTTTTTTATATTATTCAATATAGTCCTCTTTTAGTTTGATACAGCTTCTTGATCCCGTCCGAAAAGTTATTTTCCGGAAGGTCTGCAAAATACTCCTCGGTGGCGTCGATGATTTCCTCGCGTGAGCTGAATTTTTTTATTGATGAGCCATCTTTTGAGGTTTGGGAAAAGAAAATAGTCCGAGGGATCCAAATCCAGTTACCAATCGATGCCAAAAGTCCGCCCGATTCCGCATCAGCAAGTCTAAACACTCTTTCGAAGTGCTCTCGAGTTCGTGTTTTTGGTCAAAAGTGAGCATTCGCGGCACCCAGCGGCGGGATAACTTTTTCAAATGCAGAATATTGCCCAAAATATGGCGTGTGCGCTCAGTACTAATCTTTGTGGTATCTGCTAGCTGGCGCACCTTCACTTTCCGGTCAGCCAACACCATTTCATGTATTTTTTTCACATTGTCCTTTGTAACCGCATCGGAGGGCCTGCCGCAGCGGACTTGATCGGTAGCGGAGTTGCGGCCACCACGAAACTCTCGAAACCAATATTTGACGGTGTGATCTGACGGAGCATTAGCCCCATAATATTTATCCAACTTTTTTTTTGTTTCCTTCGCCGTTTCGCCTCTCAGAAAATAATGTTTTATGAGAGAACGGAAATCGTTTTTGTGCATACTCAACATGATGCCAAACACGTCAACAACAATCAGCTGTCAAAACAAAACTAAAGACAGTATCGCACTGAAATTTGGCATGTCTGCCTAAATATGAACGGACTTCAAGGCACCATAACCTTTTTTGCAGTTGCAGCGCATTCTGGCGGTCAAGGAGGTCACTTTTCACTCAATCTAGTAATAGAGCAAAAGCAGAGCAATGTGCAAACTCCTCAAAAGCATATATCAATCAATCCTAGCCATAGGTGTTTAGCAAGCTGTAGAGTGTCTCAAAGATTGCATAACCTTATTGAGCCTATACAATCGACACAATACCATTGAGCTCGATCTCATTAAACCAATAGAATACGAGTACGAGTACCAAAAGGCAGTTCAATCTCAATTGAAATTTAAACCTTTGGCAGTAGAGCATTTGTTCATATTTCCCCTTGGATCGTAATCTCAATTAGACAAACCAATTTACATGCCGAAACGATGAATAGAAATAAACGAAGAGCAAGACAGAGAAGTAAAGACAAAAGAAGAAACAATTACAATTTGCCATAATACCAAAACCAAGCGAGCATTCTTATCTACTTGTACGAGGAAGGGAAACTTGTATCCACAACCATTATTGCTAGGATCCATTGTTTTCCATGAACCATCAGTAACCAACAACCAGTGTTCTTTAGCGCCAGTTAGGCTACCTCTTCTCCCATTCAGACTATCTCTATCCGCTTTGTCTATGTATTAATGCGATTTCAGCTTAGGTTGAAGGAAATATTTATCTCTGGCCCCAAGTCCATTCGCCTTTCATGAGTCGTTTGGCCCCACAAGCTAACCTCTTTTACACCTCAACGTTCTAAGTCGGTTTGGTCTAGTCTGTATGGGTCTAGAGGTGGATGAAGAGTTGAGTTGGTGCCGAATTATCGCCTTTGAATATCTTATGGTATGTATTCGTTTTGCAGTCGTAGATACGAGTATTCTCACATGGAGCTACACGTATAGAGTGCATAGTTAGCAAAGTACGAAGTGCAGATACTTTTTGAGTGCATAACCGGGTAAAAGAACTGACGGACAATTACACCTAGTAGGGGTTTCAAATTACCCTCCATTGGATTACGAAAAGTATCTACTCGTACACACCTCTGTATGACTGAATTTCTATCTTAAATTGGGTATATATCTATACATATTTGCATAGGTGTGTATGGATTTGACTGTGTATGAGAATGGAAAGATACAAAAGGTGTTTAGAGTTTCGTTTCGTTTCGTTTCTAAGCCGGCGGCGACATTTCTCCCATGCTTATTGCTCAGGAATTCCTTTTGTTTGAGTTGTTCCTCCCTAGTGTGTAGAGGGTTCTCGTATTCTATTTCTGCTTTGTCAGTGTTTATGTTATGTATCTTTTAGCCACATATTCCTCTCTCTGTTGTTGTTGCCTAATGGCATTCTAATGCCAAGCTAATAGTGACATGAAAATTATCAGGTACGTGTGGTGTAGAGCTCCATGGTCTTGATGTAGTCCTCCCTAATCGTCTTACACTTTAGTATAGCGCGTTGAGGTATTTTTTTTTTTTTTTTTTTTTGTTTTTTTGTTAATCTTTTCCATTGTGCAGATACTTTTTCTACTTGGTTGCGTCTTTTCACGAGGTTGTGTGGTTTTATTGATTTTTTTTTTTCCGCTTTTGGAATCGAGTGAATATTGTGGTTATGAAATCAACACGCGAATGAAGAGAAGAATAATTCTGGTAATCGCTTTTGGAACTTCTAACCGGCTTTGGGTAAATAGTTCGCGTTTAACATTTCAAAAAATAAAAAGGAAAATTCGATAATTTGATGAAGAGGGTGGGGACAAAACGACTTAGACGTCATAAGCTCTTTAAGGTGTTGGAAATAAATTTTCGACGTGTTGAACGAACCAACTATTGGCTTGAAATTATATCATCGCATTAAGAATAGAAACGATTGCAAGTTCGGGTTTTTAGGTTATTCTCTGGTAAATGATGAAATGAGAAAAAAAAAAAAACTCAACAACGGTAATCCGATTAGGAACTTTAACTATGCTCTGATGGGTAATGTGGTGCTAAGACTTTCAAATTGTATTCATTTGTGGACTAACATGTGAATTAAGTTTAAATTGACCAGTTTTTGACAGGTGATTTGTCGATTAGATTCAGGTATCATTGATAATTGGACAGAAGTCTGATATTCATAGTCTCATAGTCTCTCTATTCGTTTATCCAGTTTTAATCCATTTGTTCGTATCTGGTTATACAACTGTTTTTAAATGACTTGAACTCCACGGTAAGTGTTTAGATTTTGACATTAATCGTTTCCGCTAAGGTTAAGTCAACCTGCCAAGCATATGAATTTCTATTGTTCAAGGCTTTGTCGTATATAGTTGGATCAGTTAAGGTCTTATATTTGAGGATTATCTAAAACGGTTTGGTGAAGACAAAAAGCGGGTAAAGCAAGTTATGATCCACACACATAAACTTGTTTGGAGATAGACCAAACAGCCAAAACATTACACGGTTACCAAGATCAGAGAAACCTAAAATACATCACCGTCTTGCTAGTAAGCCGAAGAAACAAAGAAAGAAGGCCGTAGTATTCATACGACATCGTAGCTGAGTGCAGAGGATAGTAGGTGATCGTCATTGGTGATGGATTATATATCGACTTTTTTCTAGTCCTCTAAGAGACCTTTTGGATTCAGCAATGGCTCAAAACGAGAATAAGCATCCACTGACTCGCTTTACAATTCCAAAAAAAAGTTATGTCGAAACTCGACTTTTTACCCTGAGTGAAGTAGTTTCAACACTCAGTAGCTTCACACGAACTAGAAAGCTTGTGCACACAAAAAAAACCATAAAGACGCCAGACGTAATTCTGTGACGAAATTGGTGGGCCAAAAGATGTAGTGATTCTGATAAGAAATTTCTAATTTTGCTGATGGGCAGTCACTTTCCTGTAAATACGAGGAACCGCTATCAAGGGCAAAAGCTCTGTCCAACGATATGTCGAGACACAATGCAAAGAAAAGTGTATTTTTCAACTAACATAATATCTAGTCCGCAACCCAAAAGGTCAAAGCAGTCGGTAAAATCAGCAGGCTAGTCAAAGTTTGAAAACGTAAAATCAACCAGGTTGGAATCGATCAGAAAATCGGATAGCACCTACACTGAGTGGAAAGCGGAAATTCTTTATCTCATGCTTGAGGCCCACTGCCCAGGTTCTATTAGTGAAAAATGAGCTGAAAAGCACAACACATCAAGGCATGGGGCTTGTCACCGAGGAGATAAGGCCAATTACATACTGCATATCCTATGCGTCGACTGTCCGATGAAGCAAGCTTTCACGAAAATATGCTAAAGCAGCAGACTAAACTCCCAAGAACGATCTGTCACAGCTGCATGGCGACTTAGACTTACCACGCCTGGCCCTGCTCTAGACGCACTGATGAATGTCCCCTTGATATTCACATCATGGACAGCACTGTGAAAACCATCTCATGTTTAAAGAGGAGTGGTGTTTTGTATAACACGCACTGGAGTTTTGATGACTTCCTTTAGACTGTTTTCTGGACACCTAATGCAATGACACCAGAACTCTGATTGCGGGAAAAATACGAAAACTACTTGGGCCCAGGAATGGTTTCGTTCTGAATATGAGCCAGGAAATAAATATTGTAGGGTCTTCAAGGATGGCTCGAAAACGGATTTAGGATACGACGCTCGTGTCAATCTGGAGGACGACAACGTTAGATTGCACTCCTCCGTAGGACAACTTTTGCCTGTCTTCCAAGCAGAGATACACCCAATCCTTAAGACAACGAACTGTTGTATATGGCGAAGAATCCGTAGATGGGTTTGCATATATATATATGCAAAAGACAAGCTGCGCTTGAGGCGTTTCTACGTCCTCTCACGACTCCCAAGCTAATTCGAAAAAGCAAGACGTCACTAGGTTTTGTTTGGGTCCGAGGTCACAATGACATCATGGATTATATGGATTAGGATCACCTGCGTCTTCGGTCAGGGCTTTCATTGATAGTTGGATTTCAAAATTGTAGGTTACCGGCAGAATAAACGAATACTTCCCGATGTCTCCAAGAGGTCAGCGGTTTTCCTGCTGTTCCTCAGTAGGAAGGAAAGACTACAAGATGCCTTCTGGCATCTAAGGCACTGCGATTTTGCAATTAAGTGACACAATATCCTGCGACGCTTGCTTTGAAAGTGATGACGATATCGTAGACTACTACCTCTGAGAGCATTTGGCCTACGCTCCCATCAGGCTGCAGGTATTCTGCGCTGATACGGTGAGTGGTGGTACTGTAGGCGCTTACTCAACATACAAGGAGTACAATGGAGTTGTTCTCTGTCTAAGTGCTCTATTCCGACAGAAAACCAAATTTAGTCCCAGGTTGTGCCTTCACATATGACGTCGCTAAAATTATTTGTGATTTCGCCTAACTTGATTTTCATAGGATTGACCGTTGTGGTCTTAATGTTAATCCAGCTAGAAAGGAAATGATACCCTTTAACCAGGAAAAGTAAAATTTCAATCTTTGCCCTATGAAGTTTGAAACGCACTATCATTGATGTATAGAAGATGTCTCTATAGCACCATGCGGTGTTCGCCTTGGTATATCAGACCGACTTATAGGAATCTGTCAGCATATACTGGCATTTCAAGCCCTTTTATACTTGCTTCCACTCGAATCAGTGAAAACATAGCTTAAAATGCAGCATTTAGACTAAATAACATCCATCAACTGAGTTATCGAGACGAACATCATGCAAGCTTAGGTCCTCACTTTTAGTCAATCGATACCCTTTTCTCCTGAGGTAGTATTTAGCGTCAACTTTCAAAATCCTTTCAAAGCGATGTTAAGCGCTTCAACAAGCCGTAGGCGAATGCTTCTCTGAAGAACTTGACATTCGACTTCTGACATACATATAGTATACATTAAGAATTATAAAGCACCATAAGGTCTAAGGCAGTGAAAAGAATTCGAAATCTTTAAGCACGATAACCAGACAGAATAATCTCACTCTCCACTCGATTTCTGGATCTGGATACTGAGCCATCCCAGAGCATCGTATGTCCGAAGAGGTTCCTCAAGCGACAACGGAACTCACCTGAACATCGTCGCTGATGTAACAACAGAAGCCAAATTCAAAATGCGGACTACCGCAACACTCATCAAACTGAAGATTCATTGCACATTCTAAATTTACCAATGTCACCACCTGACATTGCATTCTAGCAAAACATTTTCTTAGACTAGGTTTGCAAACTAACGACCTTTGTCGGGGCTGACAAGATGAACACGAAAAAGAAGCAGTACGAGTAACTCAAATCCTCTTTATCTGTTAAATTGACATAAGAAAGGCGTCCTTAGGGCTCGCAATAAGAGTGATTGGTAGTCGTAATGAAATGCTATTGCGTCGATTGTTAAGTCGATTACTCTGCTGAGTTTTATTACCAAATCCTGTCCGCAGTGAGAAGACAAATCAAGAACTTTTAAGGGACGAACATACAAAAGAATTGGTTCTATGCAAGCTACAATATTCTCTAAACCTATAGCCAAATGTTGCTGATCCATATTTAAAACAAACAAAAAGCAGAATCCAGTATCCAGTAGCGTTTTGCAAGAACAATTTATTTCAAAAATTAAAAAAAATCACATGACATATCTCATGACACAAACAAAAATATTCACTTTACATATTTTTAAACTGTCAACATTTTGGTAAATCTTAAATAAAACAATAAATCGTTGCGTTGGTACTCGTACCACATGAGGATCTTCACAAAAATATACAACAATCTATTGTATCTCTCTCACGACATATGTAAATACATACTCATACATTCCCAGATGTAAAAGAATATTAATACTTCTTGTATATTTTTTTTTTATTGTTTTCCTTGTCTCATTTTTAACTGATTTACGATTCACGTTTTATCCGAACATTAACATCATGTTTATGTCATATTTCAGTAGTCTCCTCATAACATCGGAAGACAAGAACCATAAAACAGAAAATATCAAAGATATGACGCGACGTTAAGCAAAAAGATATCACATAGCCCGTTGTGGACCGCTACTGGGGATGCCATCAACAGTAGACGATTCTATTTTGTATTTTGATGATACATACAATATTTTACGAGTTGTTTTGTTGATGGATCTTACATGAGACAGTCTGAAGTTGTAACGCGACTTCTCACAAAGTCTAAAGAGCCCTTAATTTAAATCTTCATTTTTGAATGTGTTATCTTCCTACGTACTAACAACGAGTATCTATCATCTATCCAACAGCTATCTATCATGTGACAAAATTTAAATTTAATAACATTATCACATCCACTGATCCGAGACACGTTTTCAATTTCTTTCTTGTAACGAAAGCCACCCACGTTGAAGTTGTCGCAAACTAAAAAAAAAAAAACAAAACCGCTGAATCCACTTCTTAACAAACTGACAAACAAACAGTCAGAGAGCAATGTGGGTTTTTTTTTTTTTTTGTATTTTGTTTCACCAATGCGAACCATATCCACGCCGCCTCGTGTTGGAAATTGGGTGTTAGCATAAATTACCATATCTCAAATTGTAAGGGAGGCCTCCGCTTTGTTCAGCGATACAAGGCAGAGGCGGCAGCGGCGGCGGCGGCAGCGGCATACCTTGTGCGTCACACCTTCCACATAAAAATAAATAAATAAAATATGCTCATACTCGTACTTTGTGCCAAGTTTTGTACTCGTATTCCCATTTAGACGACAAGAAGGCATTGTCTTGTATGAATGCCAAATCATTTGAGGTGGTGACTTCAAATGATTGAGGTGGAGGATCAGTGGTGAGTATTAAAATAGCCGTAAGCCTCCACTGTATGCATAAAATACCTACAACACCTCAAATGGTTAATGGTCTTTAGTTTTGTTGCCAATTTGTGGCCTGGGAGTGGTTGAATGACCGATAGAAACCAATTAGACTACCAGGTACTTGGTTCTGTAGTCATCGGATAGGCGATAGTTTGGAGTAGACTTTAATGGATTTGTCAAATATCGAATCAAAGGAGACGATAAGTGGATAAGAATAGTTGTCTAGTTCCAAGTATAGTTTCGAGAGGTGTTGTTGTGCAAATGAGTGGCTGTCATTATTTGAAACGTTGGTTGAATGATTTCCCCGAAATCTGTTTTTAAAAAGTATGGGTTTAGGTGGGGCACCTGCGTGGCGATTGATCAGGAAACTGCTGTCTGTCCTATGGCTTGGATTAGAGGCCATCAGCGTAACAATTAAGTTCGTAACGAAGTGCTTGTCTTACCTCCCAGCGGTATTTATGCAGTTTAAAATGGCAAAGGTATGCTCGGTCAGTAGAGCAATACTGGTCTACGCCGTCAAAGGGCTCGCAACCATTTATGGAAGAAAGTAAAAAGATGTGACGAAGCAACTAATGGTCTCGGACAAAAACGGTTCCACAGTTGATGACCATAGCAAACTTTTAAATGACAACGACATTCGGATCTGCACGTGAAATGTTCGGACCTTTAACAGGCCACGAGCAATTAGCAGATACTGCAATTACGCAGATATCGACGCCATCCAGGAAGTGCGATGGGACGGGCCGGACATAAGGAGTACGCAAAACTGTTATATGTACAATGGTATGGCTAAAAGAAACGCCATATGCGGCAGACTAAGGCAAGAAGTCTTGAGCTTCCTACACGTAAACGAGCGCTAATTTCGCTAACAGGCTTATGTTAGCCAATGTCCCTACGGAAGACAAAGACGACGCCACCAAATAATGTTTCTACGAGATCCTCAACAAGAGATATGGGCAATGTCTGAAATATAAAGTTAATATCGTACTAGGCGATTTTAACGCCAGCAAAGGAAAGGAGGACTCCTTTGGTATGACACTTTGTAAGCATACCCTGCACGACATCACCCCTGGCAACGGACTTAGGCTTATGACCTTGTGGCGGCAGTACTAAAAATTACTATAGCAAGCATACGATTTCCTCATTTTAATATGCACAAGGGGACATGGCGGTCCATTTCGGTATCACGAAATGCTAAATCAAATTGATCACATTTCGATAGACGCATGGCATGCCTCCAATACTCTGGACGTCCTAACCTTCCGGGCAGCCATCATTATCTTGGATCAGCACCTTGTTGCAGCCAATGTGTAATACGAATGCGGATTTCCCAAGCGACACAGCAAAGAAAAACTACTGTGAGAAAATATAACGTAGAAAAGCATGAGACCGCCAAAATCTTCGCCAAACGCGTATTCTGGAATCTCTCAACAACTCCTATGACGCCAGCATCAAGTACCGAAGAGCAGTAGCAATGTCAAGAAGCCATCAGACACGCCGCAACTGATGTGTTTGGTTTCACCAGACCACCACCACCACCCACCACGGAATCACTGGTTTGATGAAGAATGCCGGCAAATGAAGCTAAACAAAAAGCATACAAAGCGGTATTGAAACGAAGGACGAGAGCCACTCGTGAGTTCTAGGAACAGAAGATTCGTACAGAAACCTGTAGGGATGAAGACGGAAATCTTATAGCAAAATCACAGCCGGTGCTGAGAATATGGAAAACTTTTCCTACAGACTGTATAACGGGGGAGAAGCCAAACATCCCACCGTCAGGCAGAATAGACCATTCGGCTTAGACGATGATGGCCAAAGCTTCCGTCCAGTCCACCTAACATATGTGAAGTTTTACCGCCCGAGGCATTCAAGGCTGCTGGAAATGACTTTGTGGATAGCATCCACCTACTCATATTTCAGATCTGAGTAGAAGAGTATATGCCCGATGAATAGAATCTCAGCACCGTTTGCAAAAGATAGCGGCACTCATCAATAAAAGCTAGTGAATGCTAGTTGTGCATCTTTTGACAGTTACTTACCGAAGTTTCAGTCATTTTCTACGCGCAGTTCTTAGTTGACAGCCGTTTGAGTGAGTCGATGTAAATTCTTGTTTTTGAAAGGCCTACGCAAATCAAAAATGAGTTGGACTCTGTGTTTGGGGACTCTGCACCATCATTTACCACAGTGAAATTTAGGGCAGCTGAATGTAAACGTGGCCGTAAGAGCTTGGGGGATGATGAACGTTCGGGAGGTCCAAAAACTGCAACCACTGACAATAACATTTCTAAAGTTCACCAAATGGTGTTAGACGATCGCCGAATTAAAGTGAAAGAGATAGTAGAGGTTATAAAAATGTCCAAAGAACGTGTTTGTTACATATTAAATCAAGATTTAGGCATGAGAAAGCTGTCCGCGCGTTGGGTGCCGCGTTTGCTTACGTTAGACCAAAAACGTGTTCGAATGAACATTTCCAACGCTCTGTTGGCGCAGTTCAGGCGCAATAAATCCGAGTTTTGGCGCCGATTATTTACTGTAGATGAAACTTGGATACACCATTATACGCCCGAAACAAAAATTTAGTCAAAACAGTGGACTGCAAAGGGCGAGCCGGCTCCAAAAAAAGCGAAAACTGTTTTTTCGGCTGGGAAAGTGATGGCGACTGTTTTTTGGGATAGTAAAGGAGTTATTTTAATCGTATCATTACTTGCCAAGCTGGAGGCAGAAATTGCGGAAAAACGGCCACATTTGCAGAAAAAGAAATTCCTGTTTCACCAAGACAACGTGCCGTCTCACATCTCAGCGGTTGCCATGGCGAAAATGCGGTTTGAACTGAATTATTCACCAGATCAAAATGAGTCCGGAAACTGGAAAGCGGAAAACGTTGAAAGTGCCAGAAATGCCCAAAATGGAGAAGGCCCTGTTCGAATGGGGATGGATTCAAAAATTTCGAAAGCGGCATGGAGTAAGGATCTTGAAAATAGCTGGCGAAAAACTGTCTAACGCTGCCGACCAAGTCGCGCCTTTTATTCAGGAGTTTCATCGAAAAATAAATGGCATGGGCCTTACAAAAGAGCAAATCTACAATGCGGATGAAACTGGATTGTATTGGCGCTTACTTCCTGACAAGACCCTAGTAGCTTCATCCGAAAAAATGTGCTCCTGGAAGTAAGGGAAGCAAGGAAAGGGTAACGTTCTTAGCCTGTTGCAATGGGTCAGAGGAGCACAAGGTTCGACCATTGGTAATTGGAAAATCAGTAAACTCAAGAGTGTTTAAGAAATTCAACAATCCACTGATATTCAAGTCATTTTTAGAAGACAACAGAAATCTTTGAGAATTGGTTTCACCAAGTTTTTGTTCCTGAGGTAAGTTACGCTCTTCGTTATTTACCTTATCATACGATCCTATGCAAAATCTTTTTCAGGTAAAACAATATTTGGCAAAAAATATTCTCTTCCAGAAAGCAGTGTTATTACTGGATAATGCTTCATGCCATTCAAAAGGATTGCAAAGTATGGATGGCGCTTTTTTGTGCATGTATTTTCCCCCCAATGTAACTGCACTCATCCATACTTGAAGCTTAATAGCTTCAGAAGAAACCGATATCGCAAAGTGCATCAAGTCGTTCAGTTTAAGAGATGCTATGCACTTGCTAGCTTCAGCGTGGAGTCAAATAGCGTCGAAGAGTATAGAAACATGTTGGTCGAAAATATTGCCTCGACAATCGAAATGGGATGAAGACGACGATTTACCCCTTTCAACTCTAATTCAACAGCTTCGTCAAGAGAGCGGTGACGAATTTGCATTGGCTCGTCTTCTAGTCCAAATCACGCCAGGAAATGAATTTGGAAATACAGAAATTCGACATTGGGTAGAAGATGGAGCAACTGAAAATTTGAACGGCGAAAATATGACTGACTCTGACAGCGAAATTCAAACCATACCTGAAAACAAAGCAACTATCAGCAGTGGCAGTGCTCATCAATTTGTGAAGCAGCTAGTGGATTATCTAGTAGAAAATGAAATTCCAGTATCGCAAATCGAAAAAAAATTCAATCGTTAAGAAAACCGTTGAAAAAAAAATTAAACAAACTAAAATGTCAAATCTTTTTACGCAACTGTAACTATGTATATTTTGTGTTTTGCTAAACAGATTTCATTTTGAATTTCATTAATTATCTTTTGTTTCTTTGTCCGAAAACTTTTTTTGAATAATCTTATTTATTTTAATGTTAAAAGCAATTTAAAACAAATTTTTCGTACAAAGTACTGTCTATGAAAAGGGTATTCAGTAATCTGAAAACCTCCGTGATTCAAACTAAGGTAGGTTTCTATTAGTTCGAATTACCGAGGTTGTACAGCACAAATATTATTTAAAATACTCCGTAGACATGGCGGTAGTCATTCATAATCAAAGAAAATAGAAAATTAAAAACTCCTACGCCAGACGATAATTTTACTCATTTCAATCACTCATTCACAATTTTTGTTTATATAGGCATGAATGAAAACAAAAACGCCTTCTTTCATTAGATGACCGTGTCATAAAACTTTTATTACAACTACCAACATATAGCATCATAAAAGTGTTCTCGTTAATCGAACTTTATTGTTCTAAAACCACCTGCAAGTTATGTAAAATCGAACCTTTAGTCAGATGACGGTATAATAAAAACTACTTTTATTAGCCTCGGGCCAAGAAGCTGGTAATAAAACTAGAATTTGATATCGAACCTAATTACTAAGCTCTCAACATACGTACGAGTATGTTCTGTAGACTAGTCGTATAATTAATCACAAGATTCGTGTTTGCCTTATTATTTTCTATACTACGAGTTTTATATTGTACATCCATATAAAAAATTTTAACCAATTAAAAGTATGGTACATTCACATATGGCAACACCTACCGCTGTTTTCGTTTAGTTAAGGCTCACAACAGCTTTTAAGAACAACAAAAACCAAAACAGCTTGTGAAAATACAAGTGAAAAAACAATATGGCTTTGCCAAAATTATTGCTGGTAACACTGGTCCTGTTAGAAAATCCAGAGGATATCAATGGCGGGATACACAATACGCCTTCGACCTCAGGACAGGCTGCTCGCATTTGACTTGTGTTGGATTGTTATAGGAGTTACAACAGCAATTTCAATGTAAACCAGTGGCAATTTGTAGTATTTTGAACCGAAAACTGACCGATAGGTACCCCGTGTTCGAAAAAAAGCTCTCCCATAAGGCCTGTAGTGCAGATTTTTGTTGAACAGCTAGAGATGCTTTCAATACGTTTTTTGAGTAATGTACTTGTCTTCCAACGCGATTAGAGGAAGCACTGGTATGACCACAAAGTTTTTGCAAGCGAAAGATGAACCTTACTGAACCACAACTTGCCAAATTTTGCGGTACAAAAGCGCGCGATTTAAATTGGTAGGTGGACAGAAATAATTCCCCACACGATTCTATTGGACCCCTTCCCGCAAAAATGAAAACGGAAGCATGGTCACAGCTTTCCAGAGGATGTTGACGTACACTCAGCGAAATTTAATTAAAGGCAGATGCACTTTTGTCCAGAAAATGTGTTCGTATTGTAAACGAACATTTATGTCCAATTTTTTTCTTTTGTTTTTGCTTTGTGTCCTTTCTTCAACGTATGTTTTGAAAGAACCGTTACTTCCGCTCAGAGAATTTCAACATCTGTTGTTTTGTCACTAATGATCGTGCGAAATTCAATTAAATTCAGTCGCGTTTATGCTGAAAAGTTGTGAGTTGGAAACGAAATCGGAGTTTTTTTTTTGGTGATTATAATTGAAAATATTTTTTTTACATTTAGAACTTTTGGATTTCAATGATTGTTGGCCGTAAATCAGAATGGGAAAAGGGAAAGCGCTTTCGGATGAGGAAATCGCCAAAATCCATGCGTATAAAGATGCCGATAAGTCCAATTGGACCTGGAGAATTATGTAAAAACAATCAAAAAATTGTACGAGGCAGAAATCGGCCATTATCCGGAGCTGGGTTGCAAAAAAATGCTACTGCTTCTAAAATTATTTCCGATTTAAAGTTGCCAATATCTAAACGGAGCGTAAAACAAATTTTAGCCGGCAGTAATCGGCTGGTTTGGAAAAAAATGGTCAAAATCAGCACTTACAGAAGCACATAAAGTTGACCGACTAAACTTTGTCAAAGAACACACGACAAGGTCTAAACAGTGGAAAAGCGTGATTTTTTCGGACGGAAAAAAGTTTAACATTGATAGGCCAGACGGTTTCAATTATTATTGGCATGATATAAAAAGTCCTGAGAGCTTGTCCACTAAGTGAAACTATGGAGGTGGATCTTTGGTGTTCTGAGCTGAAAGCTAAATTGCATGCAGGACTCCAATATGAAAAATTTCTGGCCGAATGAAATCAAAAAATTATATTACTCTGTTGGAAGAAGTTTTGGTAGACTTTTTGGACCATCAGCCGGATTCAAATACAATTTTCCAGCAAGATTATGCTGCCATTCATGTATCGCGGGCCAGTCGTGAGTGGTTTTCAGACAAAGAAATTTAACTTTTAGAGTGGCCAACACGTTCACTGGACTTAAACCCGGGGAAATCTGTCTCGTTGTGTTTATGTTGTCCGGCGCAAATTGGCTTCGGTGGAGGATTTACGCAAGGTTGCTACAGCGGGCTCTAATTCCAGCTCAGGAGTTCAAAAACGTGGTTAATTCGATGTCAAGTCGGATTTTCGAGCTTATAACCAAGTCTGGCGGTTGGACTCACTATTAATTTAAACTTTTTTATTTGTTATACTGAAATTTCTTCTGTTTTTGCTTTACCTTGACTGCCTTTAATCGAATTTCGCAGTATAAATTGAGTTTTTTCTTTGTTTAACTAAGTAAAGTTATGTTTATTTATTTTAATCAATTTTTTTCTTTGCTTAAATAAATCATTTGTTTATATTTAATAAGTTTGTAAATAGTATTATACTTAAATCAAGTTTGTTTTTGATATTTCAAAGGAAAATAAGTTGCCTTTAATTGAATTTCACTGAGTGCATAGTAGGAAAATATTTCAAAAATATTGAATGGCAATACCGATGGCTATTTCGATTCAAAAATCAATCAGAAATACACAGTCACTGTTGGCCGCGTAGACGTTCGTCACTCACTAGAATAAAGTCCTGATAACCGCAGTGTGTCTGCAAACAACAAACTGGCAACTGTGCATGGGCATGCATAGGAAAAAGCTTATACAATACTTCAAGGTATCGATTGGATGTGCTCCACTTACTCGTAATCCCATAAATGAGTAATCCCATAATTACTACTAAAAGTAGTAAGACTGACAAGATGTCAGGCATTTAAACTTCGCCAAACCAAATCAATACTCAAACTAATCTAAAGATCTATTTGATCGACTAAATCAATCGTCGGTTATAGTAGGCCCTTAACTTTAATCCCAAATTTTTTTGTACTTTCTTTGTGCCAAATACATGCATACGAGTATATAAATGTCGGATTCTAACCTAGCCTTCCGTTTCCACCCATTTCTAAACATAGCACTCGCATTATCAATTTGTGTATAAGTGAGCAGGGTCTACGATTTTTACAACTTTGAAATGCAAATGATTTTTCGGTTTTTCAGTGTGTCATGCAAGATTTGAACCCAATTTCACTTGTGATTATCGATTATTGCATGTCCTCTCTCCAGTAATGGAATCAAGTGATCAAGTTCGTGCTCAAATAGACGGTTTTCAGCGCCCCAGGTATAGAGTTCTATTGGCTTGACCACTTGACCCTTTATTTTAAATAGCCCAGCCAGCCCATTGAAATAAAAAGCTTCATATTCTTAAAAAGTCTAGAATTTGTATAAGCAGCTAAAAAGTCTTGCCTTTGTCTGCTCAGGCACTACAGATCAGCAGTTTGGTAGATCTGTTGACGCACCTAGGATAGGAGTAAGGAGAATGCCTGTTTTGACGAAGCACGTTCCTAATATTGACTATAGATATTAAATATCGCCTTGTTATGGTCGAAATTTGAAGCCAATGCAGTGGCTTATGAACTTCATATTGACATGAACGGATTTGTAAAATTCCACACAAAAATGATTACAAAGAAACAAACACTTCACCAATGCCCTCATGCGTGACTCTGCAATGGAAAAACGTGAAGGACTATCAGTGAAGAATATTCACTTTCACTCTGGGTTGATATTTTAGACTTGCACATATGTACGTATGCTTACTGATTCCCAGGGCTTCCCTAGACTGATTATTTGAAAATTTGCGAAATTATGATTTTTTTAATAATACAGGTCCTAGTGCGTTCCCCTGAGGAACTCCACTTACAATCAAAGTGTTTGCAATGCTTCAGAAACTCGGTTGAAAATAAGATGGAGATATTAAAAACTGCGACCCATACGATTTTTAGTCGCAACAAGGCAAAAGCCAAGCTAGTAACGTATTTAAAAGTGGAGTATTTTGCTCAGTATCTGCGGTAAGTACAATGTCAGCTTGAGGTATGAATACCCTTTCTTTACTCAAAGCAACAGGCAACTTTCTATTCGTGATTTATGATGGTAGGCAATGCGTAGTTGTTTATGGAATTTTTTTAATTTGTTTGGGGAAAAGGTCTAATGAATTGTCGAACTTGCATAAAATTCAGAATATCTTCGCAATCTTCCTTTCTATATAAGGTAATTACGCGTAGATAGTCAGGTCGAGCACCTAAATAGACCTCACTTATACCTTAATCGACACAATTCTTACATTATCTTTCAGTGGTATCTGTTTATCTCATCTCTCTTAATCTGAACAATAACCCTGTTCCACATACCAAATTATAGTTTATCGTGTCCTTTCACACATCATCATCAACAACGTCGTCACTGTCATCATAAAACGAAAAAGCGCGAAAATACTTGACAATGAGAGAAATTAGGCCTCAGATACACAAATTAATTTCACCAGATGTAGGTACTCGTATCTGTCCGTACCGAGTATGTTCACTCTGTTCGTCGTACGTTGGCATGTTTATTAGTACAGTTCGTTCGCCCAGATTATGTGCAATTATGCGAGAGGAATTGTTGCCATCGTGTGTAAATATTTAAACGATTTCTATACTAAGAAGGATGCGGGAAAAAAGAAGAAAAAATTCACACTCTCCTTCTTGACAAATTCGTCCGTTTGAATTACAAAGATTTATTTACATTTTCTGGTTGGTTGTTCGAGAGATTATTTTTTTTTTTCGTTTTATTGTGATTGGAATTAAATTCGCTTCCCTTTTGTGTGTATTCGTACTGTGTTGTGCCTTTTTAACAAGTAGAACCGAAAGGCAACAAATGCAAAAAGCAAAGCGGAATCATGTAATGTAAATGCAAAGGTAAATATTCGTTGTTCTGTGGTTCGGGTAGGGTACGGTATTATGGGGCGGCTTTGAGGATTGAGGTTTCAGGCAACCCCCTCGGTGGTACTTGTATATATTTCTTGGGAAATCATTTTTATTATACTTCTGCTTTGTTCTCCTCTTTCTTCTGGTTGTATTCAAACGCATGTAGGTACCGTCTCTCGTTAATGAGATTCATTCGTTTGCTTGCGAGCCAGCTATTCATTTGATTTATGAAGCGGAAAACCTCTTTAAGCATTTTTAATGGAATTTTATAGAAGCAAGTAGTAAAAGATAAAGAAAAATAGAAAAACACCAGAACACCAAAACACCAAAACAGCAAAACGATGAAACAACGGAAGAGAACGATAAAATTGTGAGTTGTAAGCGCTTTGATTTGGTGGTGTTCATAAGATGCTAGTAAATGTGGCATCAATGTTGCCGTTTAAGAACAGAACGAATACCTTGCTGAGATGGTAGATATACTCGTAAGATATTTCCCGCAATATCTGCCTTTCCCACTTTCATGAGCATTCAAACGAAACACACCTCATATCACTGGCAAATCATGTCAAAATTACAGACATACCCAGAGTTGTTTCATTGCAATTCGCCCCGATATCTTTGTGGCCAATTGTATCCGAAAAAGTGTCAATCCAAATTAGAGTTCCTCTAGAATCAGTTCGATAGATAGGCTTTCTATTAACAAAATTCTCTCAAGCTCGGCTGACAACTAGTGCACCGACCTTACTCCTTAATAACCAGAACAAATCTTGAGGAACGGCATAAACGGTCGCATATCGGCATCTAAATGGGCTACAGGTTATTGGATATTTGGCAGACTTCCTAATAGATTTGACCTCCTTTGAACGATTTCGGCAGCACCTGGATGGGTGAAAAGAAGGAGGAAACCACCCTGCTATGTAGTTGTTCTGCTTAATTGGCTCAAAAATCCGAAAATCCGAAAAAAAACAATCAATAGGCTACTCGGTTTTGCTAAAAGCACCAAACGGTTCGCCCTCTAAACAGTTTCCTATGAGCCTGTAGTCTCCACAGAGATCTTATACCATCACGAACAACTATGGGGTTTTTTTTTGTGTTTCATGGTTCTGCTCGAAGTGGCCGACATAAGCACCAAATGACATAGTCATCTACCCTGAGGAACTCCATTTAAAATCGCTGAATTTCGAATTGGTTTGGATTAAATGAATACTGCCTACCTTGATTCTGGAAACGTTTTGAACATAAAACAGTTTGTAGCATGTATACGCTGTAATTCTCAAGTGGATAAGGACATCTTGCATAGCCCTCCAGTTTCAGTACAAAATTCAACACCTGGTATGAACAATAATTTGGCTTATCCCTACATCAGGCTGCAAAGTTCGAGGTACTGTTGTGGCAAGGTACTGGCACTTGATCACTGAAGATTTTAATAGCTTGAGAATGTTACACATGGTGTACCACAGGGCAGCCAATTTTCACTGCAAATATTTCGTTGCAATTATATTTAGTGGTTTCCACGCCACGATGCTAAAAAAGGGATAGGCAGAATCGGCTTATGCTGAAACCAGGGACTAAATCGTTTCTGAGTGAATGGGCTAGTAGCCAATACGTCGTCAAATTAAATCCGCCGCCAGATAGTCAGAGAAGCAGCTCGTTCCATCCACCAGCTGGGAAAGCAACAAGTGATACCCAAAGTTCAACTTTTAAGCACCGTCAGCCGTCGATGTTTTACATTCAAAAGCTGATTATAAAAATACTAACCGGCTTGGCGCAATTAATAGTAGGTACCAACATCATTAGAGTAGTAGATACTATCATAATAAAGAATTTTCAACAATAACTCGTCGTCTAGCGCCTAATGCTTCTACTTCCTTCAATTGTCGATTGTCGATGTAAATATGCGTCTTCACGTAAAATGCATGAAATTAGCTAAGACCAGACCACAACTACGAGTATACACATTGCATGCGCGTATTTGCTCGATGATGTAGCAGCAAGAGCGCCATTTGCGCGAGCTATAGATACTCTTTATTCGTACCATTTCATGTGTATGGGAGCAGATGGATGGATGAAATTTAGGTACATACATATGAGTACTCTTACTCGTACTCTGTTCATTGGTAGCACTGAATTAATTATGATACCACATGCAGGTGATACAGATACTCATGTGCTTTTGCATGATTTGTTTAACGCGCGCCATACCTTCATACATACTCGTGTGTACATACTTAGAGATGCGGTGTGTGCAGGTGAAATTCACTTTAATGCGCTGCATTACACTTTTAATTGTTCGACATTAACGCAGACCGTTTTTATATTATTTTTATTTTTTCCTACCTCTCCACTGTACTCCACCAGTGTGTCTTGTATTTGTAATCTGTAATTAGAGCGAGATACCTGCTCTTTTTTATTTTCTGGCGTTTGGAAAATAGTTTTTTACATAATTTAAACTTTTTTTCTGTGGTGACGATGATAAGGTGGTTGGTATGTGAGTTGCGTATCGAAATGAACGCTGTAATGAGTGTTAAGTTGTAGTTTTAGTGTAGAGTGCCTACTACGTGAAGGGATTAATTGATGGAAATTCACACAATTCAGCACAGCCCATAAATGGGGAGTTCTTGTGAACTATTCACTATGGCTGGAGGTATTTGGAATACTTTCACATTTTATGACCGTGGAAATTAACAATTATCGCCAAGATGGCATTTTACATTGTGTCCGGTGTTTTTTCTTTCATTTAGATACTCGTTTTAGATTTTCTAATATCGGCAACTGAAATTTTCTCATGACTGGCAGAATCTTTCCTGTTACCTCAGCTTAAGCACATCTCTTTGAAGTTAAGTTGGGTCAAATTAAAACCTTTACAAGTCGGTGTATTCTTAACACACTAACGCCATCTATTGACACAGAGTTGTATAACCCTAGAAGAATCAGCCGAATCATTTATGTATTCTTGTAATTACAAAGATTTGTGGCTCCAATGTGCGGATAACGATTCTGCGGGAAAGGACTATTTTAACACCCCTGCCTATCACTTTGTTATGGGTTTGTCGTCTTATAATAGTTCTCGGAATACGATTTGGTTTATGAGATTGGCTTCTAACAGAGATGATTCTAGACAAATTTGGAACAAATACCACACAGAGTTGTTCTAGGAAAGAGAATGCACACAAAGCCATCCCGTAATACAAGTAATACAGTCACAGTCAGTACAGAGGATATGGAAAAACCACTTCTGCAGACTGTTAAGCTTAGGAACATCAAGGCTGCAGGACCGGACGGCCAACCTACCGAACTACTTAGGCAGCGGGATATGACTCCTCTAAGTAGAGAGCATGCACTAACAGTAAACGCCCAGTTCAGGCCCGTCGACCAATTATTCTCTATATACACTATGTTACGCCAGATCCTGGAAAAACCCCAAATCAAGGCGCACAACCTCTTTATCGATTTTGAAGCCGCATATGACAATATCTATAGAGAGGAGCTATACATATCCATGTCTAGCTCGGCTTTCGTTGCCAAGCTCGTCAGTTTGGGCATGGCCGTGAAGAACGCTTAGAGGTCCGTAAATATCGGAAACAACCTCGCCGATACCTTTGATGTCAAAAAAAAAAAAGGATTTAGGCAATGTGAAGCGTTGTCACGTAACGTTTTCAACAGCATGAACGAATCGGACAGATCGCACAACATACAACTAAAACGCTGAGGTAATCAGGGACTTTGTATACCTTGACCCCCTATTAAATCTAAAGAGGGCATCTCATCAGAGATGACGAGTTAGTCTTGTCAACCACGGTTTCTTTGAACTAAGAAGGCAAAAGAGTAATGGGCTTTGTCAAGAAACACTAAAGAGATTCTACATAAGACCCTCATCACCCCAGTCGTGTTTTATGGTGCATAAGCAAGGACGTTAGCTAAGGTGAATGAAAATGTCTTTGGACGTTCCAAATGTAAAATTCTTCGAGTGAGTTTTGGTCTCATTTGCGTTGACGAAGTCTGAAGGAGAAGATTTAACGACGAAATCTACAAGCTGTACAGTGACAATGACCTCGTTGGAAAAATCGACATAACTCGGCTGAGATGGCTAGAATATAGTATGTAGAGCAAATGAACACTAACGCTCCATCCCGTTGAAGTCTTCGATTCCAACCCAGAAGGTCAACGCAGTAGAGGAAAATTTTGCCTTATGCGAAGAGAACCTCAACCAACTTGAAGTGCGCAACTGAAGGTAGTTAGTTAGAAGCAGCGCTAACTGGAGAGGCCTATTTGTTGCGGCCTAGGTCCACCCTGGACTGTAGCGCCATCTAAGTAACTAAGTTAGCAAAATAAGAGAATAACCAAAGTAGTAAGCAAGCTACTTTCCCACTTGAGGATTTTAATAGAAGATGACAACAAGTCATTTCGATGTTTATGCTGTTTGGTCGATCAGAATTCGTATCAGGGGAAAGAAGATAAACATAGAGTCGCAGTGATCAATCCATCACTTGCTACGTGAAATAACTGAGTTTACATTTAGATGGTCCACCAACGTCTCCTCCCAGACAATGTCATACCACTTAGCTTCATTCCTGTCATTGGTACATCGTGAAAACTGTTAGTTCCACAGATCTAACTACGAAAGACTGTTAGGAAGACTTGACAATTTCACGTGAAATGTCAGCGACCTAAATTCAATTTTGCTGTTGAAGGAGCCGAATTAATGTTATGCTAAAAAATAGCAAATCGAAAATATCACCTCACCTTTATGATAATTAATAACACGATGTGAGCATTACATATCACCAGTAGGTATCTATAGCCATTATGAAATTGAGAAGCATTTTTACGACCACTTGGCACAGCAATAAAAGCAACAAAACAAAAACCGCAGTTACATACATCTTTGACCCCGAAATTTACCATCTTTATGGCATGTGGTCATCAATGGCTATCACCTCATCTTCAGTTGAAATATCTTTCCCAATTAATCGTACCACAGCCATCTACGAATATGTCCACAGCGCCAATGTTGAATTTTTATCTTTTTCCTCAAACCATTGGTTTTTAACGTCAATAAACAAATTAGCACAAAACCCAAGACGCCGTTCTCAATCTCAACTCCAAAACGACTTCGACGGGGATATGTGACTCCATGGGGACATGCGACTCGAGTTACATGAACGCCGCGTGAATTTCTGAATTTATCGTCGATCCAAAAAGCCACTAACACAGATATTTTGATTAATTAATGTCAAATTACTGACATTTACTCTTTCTCCATCCCAATTTTCACTATGATTAGCTACTGTGTCGAATTGAATTTAACCACAGCAGCATGTGAATGTATCTGGCGTCTAATTTGCCTTAGGAGCATTCGGTTGTGTTAGGTTTTTTTTTTTTTTTTTTTTTACCTCACGTCAACCGCAAATGTGTTACCATTTCTTATGCCCCTTCATCGTCGTTCTCCATGATTTGTTTTCGATTTTATTTCATTTCAACGACCGGTGAAAATGTGGAATAAAATTTCCATAAATGCTAAAAAGTAAATGTGGCAATTAATTTACACTCATGCATCGGACCTGAGTGGTTCTTTGCACATGGACCGTGACAGTTACAGAGGCTTTAGATGTGCCCACTAGTTGGACATGGAAAGAATTTGCGTGAGAAACCATAGTGACAGGCGGTCAACCTCATTAATCAATGTAAAAAAATCTAGCAACAGTGATTAGATACGAATCAAAGAAATGTGGTGCGTAGAAGAGAGAATAAACTTTGACAAGTATCTACGGTGTGGCAGTTGTAATTTCAACAAGAAACATGGCTAGTGATGCCACTTCCACTTAAATAAGAGGCTGGGGTTAGACAAATCTAGAGCTTAGGTTGCCCTCTATTGTAGAAAACGAATGTGGCAAACATAATCAGCCACAGTGATTTTTATCACATTTTTTGAGTCGCTTTAAGGTCCAAGCTATCTGTGTAAATCTATCGAGGACAAAGAGATACAGCTTAGAGATGGATATAAGAACCTCAATCTTCTTTCAGAAGGTCTGCAAAGCTATGCATGGAAAATGGGAATTGAGCTCATGTCCGAACCCATTTGTTATCGCAAGATGATAAAATGGACCCACAAGTCGGCATATGATAGTGAAACCAAGTTTTTGAACCATCCGATCACCTTATACGATCACATGACAAAATCGATGATCGGCATGGCATGATCGGTGGTATGTATATCGAATCTGCTCTCCAAATTTATCTTGATCCACTCCTGTCAAGTCTCTTTGAAGTGGCAACCCTGATCGCACTACAAAATAATCAGATCACTTAAATTGTTGGTAATTTTTTATTTGCAGTTGAATAGATCCACTTTGCGTGGATGTACGAGTACGAAGTATCTTATACAGGTTGAGATAGGTTTAACATTCGTATCTCTTAATTTTTGCGTTGTTAGCTTAGTCAATCATGCGGCAATTGATTGAATTCGTTTTTGTTTTTGTTTTTTTTTTTCGCTATTTTTGCTGGTTCTGCGTGGCGTTTCACTTCCTTTGCTTAGCTCTTTGCATCGTTATTATGTACGCAGATACGAGTGAGTATCATTCAGATACATTTCATCTGGTTGAACTGGTTGTTGTAGATTCTTTTTACACTTTTTCAAATCGTTGCACATGAAGCGAGAAGATGGTTGTAGATTCATTTCTTTCATTTTCGTGAGTTTTTTGCTTTTTTTTTTTTTGTTGGTTGTGGTTGGTGTAATGAAATCCTTTCTAGAGTACCAAAGGTGTGGCATGAGTGAATGCATAATAACGCAAACATCGGACACACCACATCCACACAAGGAGGGGACTGTAATGAATTAATGAAAACCGCAGTAAAACGATATTGCCAAGCGCCCCTGACTGGTGGAGGAGGAGATGTATCTGTTTTTTTTTCTTCTTCTTTTTCCCTTTTCCACTTTGCTTTAGCTTTTGAAATTGCCTCTGACTCTGGCTCTATTTCCACCTCCACCTCTGTCCCTGGGTCTACATCAGCCTTCTGCCTTATCGTATCTAAAGTGATTTACGAGCGAGTTTTACTGGGTGCGGCTTAGTATTTATTATACGCAAAAATATCTAGGAAATGTTTAACGACCTATTCGGTGGTTCTATTGTGCAAATGGGGAGAGTTAGTTTCGGCACGATAAAACCCAAGTCAGGCTAACCTCTCTCCCCTATACTCAGGCCCGTGCTAAAGTCTAATGAGAGATAGACACATCTCTTCTTTATTACTCTGCTGAGTATCGTAATTCATTTGACGGAATTTATTGGCTGCTTTAGAGAGTGCTGGTTTATACGTTTAAATAGATACGACACGACTAGGCAAATGATGATGAATGGGTTGTAAAATTCCTCTGCTTGCTTGCATTGATCTAATTCAATTCAAAATGGATTACATAAAAAAAAAACTACTACTTAATCTGAGATCGTAAAAAATGTATACGGACGAGTAAATAACTCCATATTCATGTGTGAGCGGATGTTTGTGTGAAGTTTTTATGACAAATATGCTGTGATTGCGGTAGAAGATGGATTTGAGTTGACTTTTAGGTGTTGGGAGTGCCTTGCTTTCTGGATTCCTTAGGTGTCTATTGAAAATTTGTCTATTAAGCAGCTGCATGCTAATGCCAATGATTTACATAGATTGGGAATGAGTTCATAATTTCGATAGTCTATCTTGGAGAACTTGTTAGTCATTTGTCAGGCACATGTATTTGAACACAAATGACTGAGTACTGCTGCGAGTTTGATACTTTTTAAGCACCTCCGAGTGCTAACCAACACTAGATGAATGCGAATATTTTGAGTCAAACTATCGTACACTGAGGGGTTGATGGCCATGATATCTGTTTGGACTCTTACCAAACGAAAAAACGATCGAACATGATCAACTCACAAGGACAATATCCAAGAAACTGTGCGCTTAAACAAGTTGTTTGTTCAGGCGCCAGAACAAAGATTGTCCTTATTTATTAAATCGAACAAGTTGCTATAGAATATTTGATTGTAACACATCGGCTGAAAAGTCGGTGCCGTTTCTAAGAGAGGGCACCACTTGAATTAAATCCATACCATTTTCAGTTAGTACCAGCCTTCAAAAGATACGTGTATATATTTGACAGCTGTCGGACGATTAGTTCTCGAGATATACCGTTGTGAGTGAAGCAACTTTTGTAATTGTGAAAAAAATTGATTCAAAGCAATTTCGTGTGTTGATTTATCATTGCTTTTTGATGGGAAAAAAGCCGATGCCGATGCCGATGTTACCCGGACTCTGCACCAGCCGAACGAACCATTCGCAAGTAGATTGAAAAATTTAAAAGTGGTCATACAAGCACCGAAGATGATACATGCAGTGGATCCAAAAGAGGCTGTTTCAGATGAAAACAGCAAAAAAGTCCATAAAATGATTTCGAGTGACCGTAAAGTGAAGTTGATCGAGATAGCTGAGGCTCTGAAGATATCAAAAGAGCGTGTTGGATATACGAGTATCATACACGAATATTTGGACATGCGAAAGCTCTGTTCAAAGTGGGTGCCGCGTTTGCTCACAGTCGACCAAAAACAACAACGTGTTGATGATTCAGAGGAGTGTTTAAAGCTGTTCAACCGCAATAAAGCCGAATTTTCGTGTCGGTATGTGACAATGGATGAAACTTGGCTCCATCACTTCACACCAGAGTCAAGTCAGCAGTCAGCTGAGTGGCGAGCAGGCGACGAACCTCGTCCTCGGCTGGCAAGGTTATGGCATCCGTATTTTGGGATGCACATGGAATAATTTTCATCGACTATCTCCAAAAGGGGCAGACTATCAACAGAGACTATTACATTGTGTTGTTGGAGCGTTTGAAGGACGAAATCGCAGAAAAACGTCCGCATTTGAAGAAAAAGAAAGTGCTGTTTCATCAAGACAATGCACCGTGTCACAAGTCGATTAAAAACCGATGGCAAAATTGAAAGAATTCGGCTACGAATTGCTGTCCCACCCACCGTATTCTCCAGATTTGGCCTCCAGCGACTATTTCCTCTTCGCATACCTCAAAAGAATGCTCGCCGGAAAGAGATTTAAGACCGAATCGCCGAAATAGAGGCCTATTTTGAAGCTAAACCGAAATCGTACTACAAAACTGGTACCGAAAGATTGAAAAATCGTTTCAATCAGTGTATCGCCCTCGAAGGCAACAAATAAAGTTGAATTTTGCAAAAATTTTGTGTGTTACTATAAAACGGACTTTTCAGCCAATGTGTTATTTATACTCACATCTATGCATGTTCGTCAAAATTAAGGAAACACTCTAGAAGTGGTTTGCTACAGAATGTAATCGATGAGATTAGGGAGAATCAGGAAACATTTGTACCAGAAGCTAACAAAACGCTTCCATCTTATTTGCGGTTGCGCAAAATGTCTATTATACTCCAGCACTTACCACAATAAGAAGGTACAGTGATTCCGGCCATGTTCCTCAAGGTTCCATATTAAGTTCGCTACTCTTTACCTTTTTGCATTTTTGTACTTAACTCAATAACACGCACTGAGACTACCGACCCCAGAGTCGTCAAATAATGGGGCTCAGTGATTACATAGCGATCATATTGCTATCCGCTAAATATCCGCACAGTTTAAGTGCCTGCCCATCGCCAGCTCCTTGTCTTAAAATGGCATTTTCTGCCTTGAGAGATATCCCATACATTTATTTAAAATGTTGCCAGCATCGAGCATCACTTGGAAAATTTCCTAAAAAGCCGTTAGCTGACGCCCTGATCACTGACATTTTGAAATAGATTTCTAAATAGTTAACAATACCTCATATAAACTTAATGTTTAACACACAGGTTCAGTACGTCTAGTTTTCAGATCAACCTGATAGGTAAACTTGGGAAACAAAGCTGTCAACAATGACGACAAGCGTATATTGAGTTTTGTGTCCAATAACTTCAAGACCTACAACTCTAATTTTTGTTCAATTCCCTTAAATGACTCTACAGCAATAATGTCGATATCGTAGGCGAGGCTCATGAGCTTAAGAGACTTGTTGAAAATAGTGCTGTTAAAGTTGAAACGCATCCTTTTCACCATCTGTTTCACTGTAAGACGTAGAGTATGAAAATATTGTAAAGAAGGGGACCTACGACAGAGCCCTGAGGATGACCACGTAGATACGATAGATGCCATTGTGAAGACAAATATCTAGATATGTTAGTAGGACAATGTTGGACCAAGTTTATATTAAGTTCTTCCAAATTTCTAACATTCTGGGTTCGTGACTCTTGTTTTTAGAAGAAAATGACATTTCAATGAGGCTTGAATCTAGATTTGTTAGTCCTGCCCCTCTCCTGCGGTTGCTGATAGTATTTCCTAATCGCTAGTTCGTTTGGGAGGGATACGTTTTTCCATCAATCCCAATCCAAATAGTGGAACACCCTGACACATATGTACTAAAAAGCGCGTACATCCGAGGAACCCGGATTTGTTCTTTAAATCGTACCCTAAATACGGTATCAATATTGGTAAGAAAGTCTTAGAAGTATCAACTTCAGACGGTTGTTGATTTGTCAAATTAAAAGAAAGATCCTCTGCAATCGAACACTTTGCTAATAGCCCTTCTTCACGCCGCCGGCGAAGTCTAGTATAAATCCCGGAAAACCTGCAGAGGCCAGATATACAGGGTCAAATTCCAGAGTAGAGTTAGAGGTGCAAACTACGACTAAAGATATAGAATGATGGCTGTAACTTAGCGCATACTGCTCAAAACCTGTCCCAAGATCAACTTGATCTGACACGCAGAGAACATCAGACTAGTTGGACCAAATTGGGATTAGTGAACAACTTAAATTTTATTTTCTCAACGTCCAACAGTGGCACACAGCCGATAGTGGAATAGGTTGCCACAACCTTCTTTTGGCAAAAAAAAAAAAAAAAACAGACCGTTATCACATAGTGCTCTAACAAGTTTCAAGAGTCATCCTAACCTAGAAGCGCATAGAACCAGCAGATATGCAAATACAAATGTGCGAAGAACCATCAGAGATCTGTAAACAAATGTTTTCGCTACGTATTATGGTAAAAATCAAAAGACCACAGATCAGGTCTATAAGGTGGCTGCTACCTCCAGATGAATTGCAATCAAAGTTCAAACTGCAGCAGCCTCGGGGCTAGAAATATTTGAATCTCAGTACCGTGTGAAAAAAGAAAACCGTGGAAATCAGTGTGTCAGAAGGAGCAGCATTCTTCTATAATGTCGATAAGCTATCGGGGAACACCATCCCAAGCAATATTCCATCCACAGCCCATATATCATATCAGACATCAGATGATTATCTGATTAACTCGCGATATAGGAAGCGCATCAGCGGCATCCCTCTGTAAAGCTGGAACTAACCGCAGAGCTATTAATAAAACCCATTACAGCAAGCGCATTCAAAAATTCGCCGATCGGTGAAATGTTAGAATGATCGCTGTGGTTGTCGAAGAAAGACAATAAACTGCGGAAATTGACACGATGCATGCGTCCAAAATAATAGGATTGAAGAAAGAAGAAAAGTGGATCGTCCTGAGCAAAGATTCTTCCACAGATTCGATTGCATTGAATTGTCGTCCATTGCGGGCCCCGCCCAATTAGCAAGTCTTCGCCCATCAATGACATTGTCTAATAAAAAGCGTGGACAAAGCAAAGTTCCGGCCTTATCGTAAAGGTTTTCAGATAACGTCACCGGAGGTTGCTACGATTTAACCAGATACAAGCTGCCGGTCATGGGTCTTGTTGGTGGCAAGACCACCGGTAGTCCCTACCAGGACTTAAATTACGAGACCATGGCAGTCAGGAGACCCCCGGATATCGGGCCAGACTTGATGAGATAGGCCTCCTTGTGGGAGCGTCGTGGTGGTCGTGGTTTAAAACGTAAATCGCCGGAAAGGTCCTAAACCCATTTTAGAGTAGCAAATAAGTACTGGGTGCTGCTAAGGTCAGCAAGAGGTTTTAGATCGGCATCGATCTATGGCAAGGCGTATCCTTGCTCCCGTGGATGTATGAGCATCCTGTGAAATTAAGCCTTCCGAACAGGTGTTCACGTTCAACCCATGCCTCGTTGTCCTCAATTGCGAAAGAATCGAAGGCACTTGAGATAAGTTGAAAAAAAAGGAGTATTGCGAAAGAATCGAAGGCACTTGAGATAAGTTGAAAAAAAAGGAGTTCCTCCCGAAAGTCAAACCAAACGAATCAGTGGAATTCAGAAAAAAGTAAAAGACTACCACAATGACGTCATGCAGAAGAGTTCAACTCGCTGAGCCAGAGATTTTCGCCCGAAGTAATTCCTAACGAGAAATTTGCGATACACCATAGGCAGAAGCGCTTTGCATTAGTGTGATATGTGTAGGTCTAGTAACATGTCTCATACAAATTTACATACGAGTACATTGTATGCAGACTTTCCGGACTATCAAATGATACCAGTACACCAGTGGGTGTTGGACAAAATCAGATAAACAGTAATTAGTTGCATAATATTTTTAAGTGCCTAAATGGTGGAGTGAACTGTAGCTTTAAAACACATAACTTTGGAGGGATCTAGTTACTAAGTGCAAAAAGTTCTGATGCAAAATAAATTCCACAATAATAAATGAATTGGTGGCGTGAACCAAAGCCAACTTTGCTCATCAACTGTGTCCTTTTGTGCTGTCCTGAGGGATCTATGGTTTTTCACAGACCTCAGAAGTGAAAGAATGAGATGTTTTGTTTGTCATTGGTAGTGTCAGAAACCATCGTCGTAGACTGGCTTACCTTCTATTACACCTCGATTACAAAATAAATAGGAAAGAAAAACCCCCACACAGTCGAATTCAAATGATTTAATCTCTATTTATACTACCTGACAAATGTTATCTCATTTCAATTAATACCCTCCCTCGACTGTCATTCCACTTATTCCAAAGTCCCTCCCTTATCTATGAGTCATCAATGCGGATTAACTCAAGAGGGCTTCCGCGTAAGCCCCCATTAAGTATCAAACGACTCATCTAATACTCGTCATTAGCCTTTTAAAAACCTTTCAATCTGATTTCAATGACTTTGGCAAACTTTACTGACGTACTGAAGTACATTCATACATACGAAATATTGTGATTAGCTATTTGGCGGTGGAGTGTGTAGGAGAACGACACCCCATCATTTAGAATAAGCCAAATACAATGAAAATCGAAATTTTACAACATTGTCAGGGTTTTACGATTCAATATAAACCCCCCAAACTTCAGCCATCAACAACGTAGTCGTTGTTGTTGTCGTCGTCGTCGTCGTCGTCATCATCTCCTGTAATTTTGATATCATAGCCCATAGCCCATAGCCCATAATCATTTACGATGCGATGATGAAGTTTCAAAGTTGGTTTCATCGTTATAGCAACCCATCCACTCAAACCCACACCCATCCTCTCAACCATTGTCTTTCCTCTCGTAGATATCCGAGATCAAGTCCCATCGAATTTAATTTGTTTGTTTTTTTGTTCCTTCTTTATCTCTCGTATCTAGATACATACATATATGAGTAAATCGTATTTGCGGCTACAAAAACAATGAAATAGAATCCAAATTGAACAGACAATGACATAAATCGCTAAAGTGATAACCATAAAGAGACACAGAGGCAACAAAAAAAATCCCCAAAAATCAACAACAACAGCAGCGATATCATCTTTGGATTTGTTATTGTTACAGGTATTCTCCAAAAAAAAAAAAAAAAAAAGAACACAAAACCGCAAGTTAAAAAGCGGAAACAATTCCAATCCAAAGTTCATGTCTGTCATGTGAATGCGGACTGTGGAACAACAAAAAAAAAAAAATAAATCCAACGACAAAAACGAATGTGAACAACTGAAAAAGGAAATTTTCGAATTTCTCTATACGAGTTCAACCTCTGTACTCGTATCTGAGTATCTACACCCACAAAATCGAGATAACCGTCTCTGGAAGTAGTCATGGAATAATGCCAGCACTTTAGAGTTCAAATCTTGCAAAGGAATTGGCCTCAGAGGTATTCGTAAATACTCGCAGATATTCGTACATACTCGTACAATGTAGAAGTACAAATACCTCGCATATTCACTTTACTCATTTCGTTCAACAGAAACAGAAGCAATATGTAGACCTGAGTGGATTCTGGATTTTAGATCCAGATTTGTATTCAACGCTCTTCCTGCCACCAGCAATTTGTACTACACATGCGTTTGAAATCCACCGCTCCAGCACTCCATGCGGCTCCGCTTATGTGCTGTGTATTTGTGTATCTTTAGTGTGTATCTGCGATGGGATTTCATTTATGTAGTGGTTTTTATTTCTCTCATGGGAGATGAGCAATACGAGTATGTATCCGCACGCAAAAAAAAAAAAAAAACAAAAAAAAAAAAACTGATTATTGCGGGGAGATGGCAAAATTTCAATTGAAATTATCATAATGTGCGATGAAATTGAAAATGTGGCGAATTATCTACAATGGTTCGGTTGATGGTTCCGGAATTTCAGGCCTAAAAAACACATGGCTTCAGGTATGTTCTCATGTTTTTGGATTCCAATTGAATTGCCTCCCAATTTGATATTTTTGTCATTATACCGACGACTGCTGTTGGCTGATGTTAGTTTCTACTTTAGATGACACTGTAATGATGGCAAATACTAATTAATTGAAGTGTGTAGCCAGTATCTGGGTTGTGTATCTATAAATAATTTAAACAGATGCTTTGCATTTTTGGTGTGAAATATTTGCCAACGGGCTGGATATTGGTAGATTTCATATACCCATGCCATATCTATGTATGAATATGCCTACAACAACACTATCGTCGATCAGTAATCAGAGTTAAACGTGTGATTTTCAACGATCGATAAATACTTTAGCTGGTTTCGTGCAGGGCGCTACAGATTGCCAGAATTTGATTTTGTCGGCTTGGTTTGAACGTGCTGGGTTGGTTATGGTTTCGAATGCGGTGAGATTTAATTGAATTTGATTTTCGGTCGGTATTATGGGTGTATCGATGTCGAAGAGATATTATGTAACATATGAGTGGATATTTGTGCTAGGAGTAATCATTTTCACCCGATGAACCATAGCCAAAGGTTAATTGGAAATAAAGCCAAATAGAAAGGGAGAAAGATTTGTTTTTACAAAGAATTGGAAATGGATTGCGCCCCTGTGTTTATGGTTGATAAAATGTTGATTGAAACATTTTTGAGGTTTCATTAATTGAAGTGTGTTAATTTCTTTTAAGAGGGTTGGCATTGATCAACTCAATTGTTGCTAATTTTTATCGAAAGTGGCTTCGTCCTTAATTCTTTCGTTTGCTTCTACAAGAAGGGAAGGGCAGCTGAATTTGGCTTAATTTTTCTATTTTATTTTAACAATTTAACAAAACAACTTTAAATAAAAACCTAATATAAATTTCCAAGTTTATCTTTCAATTCCACGGGACACCTCACGAAAGCCTCATTGAGCCTTCTGTTTTCATTTGTATTCCTTGACTGATTATCGACGGTTTTCGCGCTTCTTAATTGCTAATACAGAATCATTTGAAGGTTTTTTTTGATCGAATAAGTCGTAGACTAAAAAAGAATATATTGGTGTTCCTCAGCGCTGCCAAGTTGGACCAATACTATTTATTTATTTTTATTACAACACTTTTAAATGAATTAACAAGTTTCTTACCACCAACTTGGATTTGATTCCAGAATCGGGTTAAGGAAATAGATTCAATTAGTCAATGGAGTGAAGTGATGGAACAAGAATGGAACTCGTACAAGAAATTGGATGGAATTTTTAGTACTAGAGGATGATTAGATAAAATGAACGAGAGGATTGGTTCCTGTAGGCCAAAAAACTAGACCATTTCCTATAACAGGTATCTGGATGTCGTTGTTATCCAATACGGACACAGAAATCAAACCGTCCTTTTTGAATTATTAGAAGTAAGTTCTGACGCCAAGAATTGTATGGTCTATCTGACTCCATGATCACATCAATAAAGCCATCATTTATTAGGCTGGAGACAAGCACAGTAAGGAAAGAAAATTTAAACTTAAATAATTGAAGCAGAGCCATTTTAAACCGACATATTAAAAGCATTTTGAAATTTGTTTAAAACGATTACCAGAGAAAGCAGCAGAAAAATCTTACTAACCTAGTTATGAAACTATGTCTTTTCAACTGGAGACTTGTAAGAATCTTACTGGTAGCCTGACCACAGGGTATATTCTGGACCATGTAAGGTAGGAGTCCCCTCGGTTCCAATCTGACTTGAAGAAGCTATAGTCGGAGTGACATGGCAGCTGTAGTTAAAGTCTAAATCATAGGAAAAGCTTATAAATTGTCTGTTGACTCGGCATGAAAAAACAAACACGCAACTGACTGCAAAGACCCAAAGAATGGAATAGATTTAGGCGAGGTTTATGCTTTACATGAATTCATTTGGTACTAATTCATAAGTGGGTGGCTTTCCTTTTTTCATGTACGAGGGTTGTCTGAAATGTTTCCGAACAATGATACAAGACATTTTTTCTCAATTTTTTTTTTTTTATTTTTCTACATAGTTTCCTTGTAACTCTACACACTTCTAACCCGTCTAAATAGTATTGGGCATATAACTTAATTCGTGAGGTTTTTTTTTCAAAATTTGAACGTTTATTTAAGAAAAACATGTACAATAGTATTATTCAAAGTATTGCCCATCTGAAGCTATAACTTTTTCCCATCTTTCTAGCAATTTGTGGATCCCATCCCAAAAGAACTGCACCGGCTTGGCAGCCAAGAATGAGTCAAGCCAATTTTTCATATTCTGCTCTGATGTGAACCGTATTTCAGTGAGGGCGTTCTGCATCGACCGGAACAAATTGTAGTCAGAAGGGGCAAGGTCTGGGCTATAAGGCGGGTGGGGTAAGACTTCCCATCCACTGTTTTCCAAATAGTTCTTAACGTGGGGCCGAGCGTTGTCATGATGGGAAATTGCCTCGTGCCTGGTCGCATATTCCGGGCGTTTTTCGGCCACTGCTCTCTTCAAACGGATTAATTGTGTTCGGTAGCCTTGTCCATTGATGGTTTCACCCGGTTTTAGCAGTTCATAATACAGCACACCCATCTGATGCCACCAAATACAGAGCATTACCTTCGCGATATGGATATTCGGCTTTGCCGTTGATTTGGCTGGTTGGCCGGGTTTCACATATCATTTTTTGCGCTTGGGGTTGTCGTAATGGATCCATTTTTCATCACCAGTAACAATCCGATGCAAAAATGACTTCCTTTTGTGGCGTTCCAGCAGCATTTCGGACATGCAAAACCGCCTTTCGACGTCTCTCGGCTTGAGTTCATGTGGAACCCAATTTTTCTTGCTTTTGAATATATCCAGCTGCTTTTAAACGTTTTGAAATGACTTCTTGAGTGACACCCAAAGATTGTGTGAGTTCTTCTTGTGTTTGGCAACAATCCCCATAGAGTAATGCTTCCAGTTCTTCATCTTCAAACTTTTTTGGCTGCCCAGGACATTCATCGTCTTCCAAGCCAAAATCACCACTTTTAAATCGTGCAAACCACTTTTGGCACGTTCGCTCAGCTAGCGCATGTTCACCATAAACTTCCACCAAAATACGATGACTTCCGGCAGCAGTTTTCTTCATATTAAAGTAATGAAGAAGAACTCCCCGCAAAAACACTTTTTCAGGCACAAAGTTCGACATATTTGAGTGAAAAAAAATTATTGTGGTTTACGCTTCAAATGACATATACTGAAATGACGTACAATGACAGTAGCTTTCCAACGCTTGTTCCAATGGAATAATACAAGTTACGCCTTCTCTTAGCAAACCGCACGAATTAAGTTATAGACCCAATACTTGGCGTTTGACGAAAATCTCTGTCCTCCGAGTGCAGTTTTTGAATCAGGGAACAAAAAGAAGTCGCTTGGGGCTAGATCTTGTGAATAAGGCGGATTGTCAAACAATTCAAACCGTAATTCATGGATTTTCACCATGGCAACCGCTGAGGTGTGAGACGGCGCGTTGTCCTGGTGAAAGAGGATTTTCTTTTTCTGCAAATGTGGCCGTTTTTCCGCAATTTCTGCCTTCAGCTTGGTAAATAATGATGCGTAGTATGCTCCGGTAATGGTTTTTCCTTTTTGAAGATAATCGATTAAGATAACTCCATTACTATCCCAAAAAACAGTCGCCCTAACTTTCCCAGCCGAAAGAACAGTTTTTGTTTTTTTGGGGCCGGCTCGCCCTTTGCAGTCCACTGTTTTGACTGAATTTTTTTTTCGGGCGTATAATGATGTTTCCAAGTTTCATCTACAGTAATTAATCGGCGCCAAAACTCGGATTTATTGCGCCTAAACTCCGCCAACAGAGCGTTGAAAATGTTCATTCGAACACGTTTTTGGTCTAACGTACGTCTCCGGTTCAGTAGGGCGGTAGGGAGTCGCGACATGAGGGATGTTGCTCGGCAGCACCAACAATTTTGGTGGCTGGTTGTAGGAGGAGAGGGTTCGTCGTCAAATTCCTCGGGTACATGATAGCTTCATAAGGAAGCAAAGTCGGTCGTCATCTAGTTTATTAGCCGTGGCCGACTTACATAGTTTAAGTAGGATTAGGGTAGATTTAAGGACAAAAAAAAAAATAAAAAAAAAATAAAAAAAAAAATTTATAAAAGAACAAAGAGGTGGGTAACCTTCTCTAAAAAAAGGGGTAATCCTAAAAAAAAAATTTTTTTTATGTACATATATATAGGTAGAAGTAAAATTAGATAGTCTAAGTAGGTTAAGCAGGTTAAGATTTATTTTTTACGTAGTGTATAGGTTTAGTTTTAAGTTTTATATTACAACAAAAAAAAGTCCAGACACTAAGTTTTTTTTAATAAAATCTATTTTCTTAGTTTTAGTTTAATAAATGTAAAAACAAAAATAAAAGTAGAGTGTAAGAAACGTCGAAAGACATAGATTAAGTATTATGTTTAACCTAGAGTGCCCGCATGGGGCCAGTAAGTTAGAATTAGATTATCTGTAAGTTATTTAAGCTAATTTTTAAGCATTTTTTTTGTCTAGCATGTAAGAATTAATGAGTTAACTGAAATAAAAATGCATTTAAAATGAAAAAAATTGGTCTAACGTAAGCAAACGCGGCACCCAACGCGCGGACAGCTTTCTCATGACTCAATCTTGATTTAATATGTAACAAACGCGTTCTTTGGACATTTTCATAACCCCTACTATCTCTCTCACTTTAATTCGGCGATCGTCTAACACCATTTGGTGAACTTTAGCAATGTTATCGTCAGTGGTTGCAGTTCTTGGACGTCCCGAACGTTCATCATCTCCCAAGCTCTTATGGCCACGTTTACATTCAGCTGTCCTAAATTTCACTGTGGTAAATGATGGTGCAGAGTCCCCAAACACAGAGTCCAACTCATTTTTGATTTGCGTAGGCGTATTGCCTTTCAAAAACAAGAATTTAATAACAGCTCGATACTCAATTAATTTTTTCCATTTTCACAAAAAACACTCACATCGACTCACTCAAACAACTGTCAACTAAAAACTGCGCGTCCAAAATGACTGAAACTTCGGTAAGTGACTGTCAATAGATGCACAACTAGCATTCACTAACTTTTACTGGCGAGTGCCGCTATCTTTACGGAAACTTTTCAGACAACCCTCGTAAGAATGAAGCCGCTGGTTAAACGCCATTTTAATTCCATCTGTAAAGACACACCACAGTCAATGCAGGCCCTTACCTTTTCAGCGTCGTCAGGGTCTGAATGACAACTTTATTTTTGTTACTCGAAGCTCGGAATAAAATTAATGCAAGCTGTATCGAATAGGACTTTCAATTTGAAATGAATTTGGGAGCCGATAAAAAAACTCAAGAAATTATAAAGACACTTTTGTTGTATCATGTCCACTTACTATAAAGTTCGACTGGTTATTTTGTGCACAAAGACAGGGTTCTACAATTATTTTTCGACACTCAACGACGAGAAACGTTGTTCAGATTCAGGCAAAAAGGCTTGCTTTTGCATGCCTAAAAGATAGTAGCGGGAGAAATTTTTTTTTTCATTTTTTAGTGCATTGTCTGGGTTTGAATCCAGACCTCTTACGAAGTAAACGGCGAACTAATCACTGCCGACCGCAACGAAAGGGATTTCTTCTCAAATGTAGCAAACATTAGACATTGTTGTTACCAAAATTGCGAACTATACTGCATGATTCTCAAAAAAACCCAGGCGACACAGAGCAGGATCTTGGTATTAAGAATGAGGCTAATGAATTGATTTATTACAAGCAACTTATAAGCAGTCTCTCCAGGCTTGATGAAACTGAAAACTTGAAAAATTGTCAAACCAAAGTCGAGCAAGATACGACTACAAGCAAATGTGTCAATCGGGAATGTCAAAAAATCATATAGTCATAGCAAATTCCTTGAACATCGCTCATATGTTGCTTCCGCTTCTATGATTCCTTAAACGATCATTAGATGATCTTCCTTTTTTTTCTTGTAAATTTCGGTGTCACCCACTGTACGAGGTCTTCTGTGCCATAAGAATGAGAGCACTCCTTTATATTCAATATCATCAGCATGTTGTGAAACAAATTTAAGGATAAGAAAAAGGATCAACAGATCGACGAGAAGACAGGTAACGATCAGAGTTGAACATTGTTGGCAAGTGATCAGTAAATTAATGAATTCTGTTGTGCCGTGCTGTCGATGTAGATTTCAATCCACACAGCGACAGGTTTGGTTTGTAAATATGTAGATACAGACGTATATAAAGGGTACTCACACCTCAAAAATGCTTGTGTGTCGAGGAAATATATTCCTAATTCTGTTGTGTTCGCCTAACGTATAGAGCCCTTTGGATGGTTTTTTGTCCTCATAACTGCCCATCTTAGCAATCTATTCGTCGAAGTATAGATCAATTATCATCCAAGAATACACTGATGGCCAAGCACATCCAGTACCACCTTGTAATATGCGCATCGATGAAAATTTAGCTGCTATAAGCGGCAGGAGACTCTAATTTGACAATTTGCTCAAGATGCACGCTAGCAAAAGATGCAGTTGGTGCAAAAAATTAAACCACAATTTCGCTCTGGAGTAATTCCAAGCCGAAGCACTTTTCAATGATGAACTTAATGGGCTTAACAGGTACATACTCGTATGTGTAGTACTCGTATTGAGCAGAATCCTAAAGAGGTGCTTGGAACTCCATTAGATACTCGTACATCCAGAACTGTGCCGTGTTTGGTTCGGTTTATAAACTGATGGTATTAGCGCGCCTCTTGTTCCAAAATAAAAGTGAATTTTGCCTTAATAGAGATCAACGGACATCGATATCGGCCCATGCTTAACCAATATTTACTTCAAAATATGGATGACACTCATCCGGGCGAGATGTGATTTCAACAGGATACGATACATGTCATAGAACAAGTAAAACGATTTATTGAAATCGCAATTTGGCGCGAAGGTGATTTTGTAAAATGGACTCCGAGATCATTCGATTTGAAACATCTCGGATATTTTCTTTGTGGCTACCTGAAGTGGTCAAAAGTTGGTCTGACAAGAGGACCTTTCTAATACCTAGTTCCGTTCTAGTTTAATTTCGAGAGAAAATTTGACGAAACATCTTTAAAAGACACAAATCCGATGAAGTTGTACGCTTTGATTGGAATATTCTTACAATTTCTGACAAAAATAGATCAAATAGATGTCAGAAGCTAAAGCTCAAAACATTGTTACTCTTGGTTTACTTAGCTACGACTATGACCCACAAATCAGGTTATACGAGTCAGCACGCGAGCGCAGTGATTGTGTTACAACACCAAGTCAACACACCCGGATATTAGTCACATTGTAATACTAATACTCGTAAATGTCACACAGTAGCTCGTAAAAATGTGATTTAGTAGCTAAGATTTGGACTCCAAGGTCTGGAAGCTGTAATGATGTTGTTATATTTGATTTGGCGGACAATAGTGGTTTGATAAACTTTTCTAATGAAACATGACAGCTAATGCGTGTGCTTTATGAGATTGAGGGTCATCAGCATTAGCTGATTAGCAAACTGGTTCACCATTCCTCTTAAAAGAAAAACAGGTTTCAAAAACCCATTCAGGGGTAGAAAATCAGCGATGTTCTCACCCAAAAATACTGTGATTGTCATTGTCACTTCAAAGCATGTTTTAATGAGTTTTAGCTGCATGTGTTGATGCAGAGTTACAGTCGTCCTGAAAATATGTAATAATTACTTCTTCACTGTTAATGGACAATGATCAATAGCAACTCTATCCATTGTCTATATAGCGATATCTGAAGGCCAATATGGCTGCAGGACCAGACGGACACCTTGCCGAATTTAAGAATCGAGGATTGATTTGTTAAGGGGTACAAAACGGCTCTCCTGCAAAGTGTGGTCGGCCGATGAAGTGTATCTCTGTATCGTTTGCCCGATCTAAATTGTTCTAGTTATAGAGGAATCATTCACCTTAACATGGCGTACAAGAATGTAAGACGAATGCTTAAATCCCTTTATCAACAATCTGAAAGGATCTAGTAATCGAACAAATATTGACCTTACAGCAGACTTTAAAAAAAATAAACAGGAACTGCAAATCGATATCCACACCTGATGGCTTTATGCTCGTAGAGGTATGTTACATACGTTTTGGTATTCATGCAAAACTCATACGTCTGTATAGGATGACAAGGAAGAACGGTGGCAATGACACCACCGATGCTTTTAATGCCACGAAAAGGTATCTACAAGATGCCGCGTTGTCAATGCCATAATAAAGACTCAATCAATCTTTCAACATCATACTCGAAAGTATTGTGCAAAACACACAGGTTAATACCAGCGGCAGACTGTTGCAGAAGTCTGTATTAGGAAACATACGCTGACGACGTTGACCTTATAGGAGGAAGCTATTTCAGAAGCGCTTACGGGCACTGAAGCAGAAAAGGCGATGATAGGTTTTGTGGGAAATGAGGGCAAAATAGTGTATATGCTATCGACGAAAAAGAACCCCCAATACCCAACAGCTCGGACAGAACTAAGTATAACTCTGAGATTTTGTTTACCTGGGTTTCGTTGTAAAATCAAAAAAATTACAACACCGTAGAGGTCAAGCGAAAAATCACTCTTGCGGATCGCTGTTTCTTTGGATTTAAAAGGCATCCGAGAAGTAAGTATTGAATCGTTCCGGTTCTTCTATGTATATGGCGCGAAAGCACCTTATCACTCAAAGTCCAGTCCACATCTGGAAAAAATATATAACCATAAATCGTGTGGGCGTTACAGCGACGTTGACCTTGCCCGAAGGGAGCTTCGACGGATAGGACATATTAAACGAATGAGCACCACCGCTCCGAAAGCAATCTCAGCTAACTTGATATGCGTAATTGGAAACGATTAATGCAAGGCAGTGTTAAATCCAGAGAGCTCTTGGTTGAGGGTCAGGTTAATTTCGCACTGTAGAGCCAACAGTACAGTGTTAAGTAAAGTTGGTGCTGTTCTGATGGTAGGCATGTACAATAAATCTAAGCAAATAAGAAATTATAATTTCCAATATGTGCCACGTGCCACGACTAAAGAAGTTTAAGTAACTCTTGATCTTTTTCGGTAGGATTGGAAAGATCGATGCTAGAAAATCTTGTAAGATAGGCCGGATTGTCCTATCAGAGAATTTAAGAAAGATGGAAAATGAATTTGGTATTTGGTCGAGGGCACTTAACTATGAATCGGAAGAAGCTATGCATTTTGAAAGAAAGATAAAAGAAGTGTTTAAGCGTGGACTACTTCAACCAATCTTAGAGGTAACTCCAAACTGTACCATCGGTCTACCGATTACCTGGTGGGACTAAGACCAAATAGCTGGATAAGCTTCATATATTCATAAATTCAGCAGCGGTGGGTCAATGAAAGTGGTAATGAGAAGATAGTCCACCTTTGCCGCCAAAACCCAATTCAACATCCAACACGGTAGCTCTATTGCATTTTCATCCCCAAAAATTTAAGCCATCGACAGATAACACCTCAAACGATAAATCCATTCCGGCAATCAATTGCCTGAAACCGCTACACACGACACCCCTCATCGACTATAGGAAGAATGAACCAAAAAACAAAAAACAAAAAAAACACTCAAATGAAAGCACAAAACCCCAATTCTCTTCTTCTTCTCTTTCCGCTGTTTTTTTCCTAAAATCCAATCACTATTCGTGTGAATGTTGTGCAAAGCAAAACAAAGCAAAAAGTCTGCGCTCCCCAAAAAAAGAAAGAGGTTTCTGAACTGACCGATAATACTCTACCAAAGCGGAACCAAAGGAAATAAGAAAATAAAAAACAATCCAATCGAGAAGAAAAAGATACAAAGAGTAATAATAAACCCCCCTCGACCGAAAAATCCATTCAACCCGATTGACAGCTCGCAAGAGAGCACACGATCCAGCGAACGGGGTGAGCAGAACAGTGTGTACAAATAGTTGGAGAGTAGATACAAACTCATACATGAATAGCCTATAGATGCATGCGATGGATGTGTTGTAGATGCATATGTGTGTACCCATATTCGTATACCAATTATCCAATTGATTGGGTTGAAGTAGAAAAATTAAAAAAAAAAAAAAAAGAGTACGAGTAAATTAACAGAGAGAAGGAAAATTACAACTTCATTGACATCAAGATGGAAAATTCGAACAAAAAAAATCTGTAAATCCAAAACAATAAGAATCCGACGATTGGGGTTTCTCATTGTACTCCCAAGATGTACCTATAAAATGGACAAAGACCAAGAGCAGGAAGGAGTTCGAATAAACTACGAGCGCATGGTTCTCTATAAAAATTAACCACAGAACTTTGGATACATACAGCCAACGCAGTCTTGTCCTTTTTCTCTGGCTCCCTAATTACATGGATACTGTAAAAAACTAAAAAAAAAAAAAAATCTGGAAGAAGGCAACTAAAAAGGGGAGACCAAATGTACAAAGGCAGCATTTGTGTTGGTATCTACATGCCTTAGTATCCATGTAGTGTAGATGAAATTCAATTCGAAAGGAGCCGAAGCTACCTATAAGGAGTACTTCATGGCTTTTCATCGTCGTAACAGGTTTGTGCGTTGTATAGGTGTCCTTAAAAGCGAGTATACTGTACGAATTTTTACCCACCAAAAGAATGAAACCTACATTGAAGGCAACACAACACATACAAATATATGTATATGCATGTACATAACTACAAATGCCTTTAGATACAAAGCCGACTTACCTTTTTAGATACGAAAATCGCAATTTATAATCCACATACGAGAAAAGTTAATCCTTTTCGACGGCTTTCATCCAAATGAACATTTAGAGGGTGCTTCTGATTCGTTATTATTTCTAATTTTTTTTTTTTGTATCTGTATCTCTATGTATCTTTACTCTAGCCCATTTGATAAAAGAAAAAAATACACCACTACCCAGTAATCCACAGAATTTCTTAGGCGTTCCACTATACCGGGTTCCGGGCGAAAAAAAAAAAAAAAAAAAAAAGGATTTCAAGCACAGGGTGTACAAAGGGTGTGCGAAACGAACACAACGAAAAAAAAGAACCCTTTCTCGTGGCTTCCTTATATTTTTATTTTTATTCTTCTTTCTGCCTTTAGTTCTGCTTCTTGGTTGGTCAAAAGAGAGATGGAGGGATACAACGTTCTCTCTTGAGTTCGAGTGTAAGGAAAGCAGAACGACGGAATGACGAAATGACAAAACGACCACGAAGGAGATTCCTTAATTTGTCGTACCGAAATTTTTCCCGATTTGTTTCTGCCGTTGTTGTTGTTGTAATGTTGTAATTTTTTTTTCTATTCAAATACTATTATTCCGAAACCGAATCCGTACATAAGCCCCCAGGGGGGTTAGGTTTTGGGTTTTTTCTTTTTTTTTTCTTCGTTTGATGGGTGAATTGGTAGTGCGCAGCCACTGGCTGGCATATTATTTCACTTTACGTTGCCTTCTTCTTTGACTTGATGTTGTTGTTATACCGAGAGATGTAAAGACGAACCCAAGGAACAGAAAAAAAAAAGAAAAAAAAAAAGGCGGCGGATAAAATTGAAGCCGAATCGAACCCGAATCACTAAAAATTGACAAACCCAATTTTTTTTTCTCTTTTCTTACGAACGAACCACGACACTCGATAGATTGAAAACCGAACTTTTTTTTTCAAAAGCAACAAAAAAAAAAAAAAAGAAGACAAATGGAAAAATTTTTAAGCACTATCAGACTCTGTGACACTTTTTGAATTTTCCCGACACTCTGAGGTACACTTTGTAAATTTATTTTTCCATACACTTGGAATAGATACTTTTTTTTTTTCTTCTTCACATTTCCATTTATAGATACTCCTTTCACGCACTTTTTTACCTTTTCGATGGATTTTAATTTTTATTCTCTACAAATTGTATTGAGGAAAACTTTTTATTATTTTTTACTTTTTTTTTTTTTTTTTTTAGAAATAAATTCACACAAAACCTATCACTGGTATCTGAGAGATACTTTATTTTTATTTTTCTAAATATTCCAAGTGGAAATCTTTTCTTAGATCCAAGTAGTACGTAGCTGATGGGTAATGAGAAAAGGGAGGACAAGTACGAGTTTTCTTTTCTTTTTTTTTTATTATTTATCTGCTTGCCCCTTTGGGTTATAATCCTTTTGGAAATGTTGTTGTATCTGTTTTTCGTTTTAAACAATTTTTGGATATTTTTTTTTTTTGTATTATTATTGTTTTTTTTTTTTTTTTTTTGATTGCCGTTCGAACCGAATAATAATAAGAACCGGAGAACGAACGTTAACACGTACAGCGCGTACAACGAACGAGCAAAGTTCTCCCGTATCTATACACAAAGCGACGCGGAATTTCTACGAACCAAATAATTTTTAGACACTTCTCACCAACACATCTAATCACATTCAGATACAGTATCTGCATGAAAAGAGAGTACACTCATACTTGTTTAAAATCAGTGGATTTCGTTCGAGTAGTGGTGATGAATAATGGCGGAATTGAGAACAGTTTGAGAGTAACTTTTGGGATTTGTTGTGGGTTTAGGTGTATGTGGACAGGTTACTGGCGGCCATGATGTTTTTTCCACAATCAGACTATCTCTTTCCATCGAAACCAGTCGAATTGATGCTATTTCGAATTTGGTGTTTGTTTTAAGTGTGTTTTGTGGTCTCTCTTTGATTTCATTCACTTTCAAACTGTATCTTTTGATTTTTAAAGAATTCTTTTAAAAAAAAATCTTCAAATGCAACTTCTCGTTGACACGTATTTTGTTTGTTTTTTTTTTTTTTTTGATATAAATTTGGGGAGTTTTTCAATGATTTTGAACATGAAAGAGAATTAAAGTCCATTGAGGCTGTCGATTTAATTTAATTTAGAAAAAAAAAAATAATAATAATAATTTCAAATCAGTTGCCTTCAAAATGTATTTATTGAGCATGCTTATCGTTTTTATCTACCGGCTTTTGTTGACAAATATACAAAATGTACAAAGTATACAAAAAACTTTTGTTTCGTTGGTTACTTTTGATGAGTTCCTTTGGTGGTTCTTTTCCAATTTTTTTTTTTTCATTCCCCCAGCCTAGTTAGGAATAGAAATAGGAAATTGGAATGAAGGAGTTCTTTTTGTAAAGTAAAGCTCAATTAAGGATGCAAAGATATGAATTGATGGAGAAATGGTTTCTGAGAACGGATAGGTACTTTATTTTGTTTTCTTTTCATTGGTCCTGTAAGGGGGATACCTACTTCTACTTGTATCTACATTTGAAGGGGAGTTATGTAATTTTAAATGGTAGAAGATACCATATTTTCTGTTTTCCTTTTTTAAGGATTCTTTTGTTCGAAAAGAAAATGCTGATGGAGGGATGGAGAGAATGTTGATGGTTGTATAAATATAAGGACATTTTATTTTAGATGTATGAGGTTGACAATGGTGAGTAAATAGTTATGAAAAGAAATCAGTCTGTTGAGGAGGTAATAGGAATTTCATTGAATGGGATGAAAGAATTAAATTGTTTGTAGAATTGGTAATTGAAGAAAGATATATTTTATGGATCATCTCACTTATTCAAGCTTTTTTAGGAGAAAGACAGTTCACTGTAGAAAAAGGTTGAGCAGGGAAGGGGCAATTCATAAGCCAACGTGCTGAAGCAATTAGTTGAGATCATAGGCTGCCATCAAATAGATACCATTGTCATCCAAGCGTGCGATGGGACGGCCCACCCAAAATAACAATGGGAAACTGCGATATCTTCTATGTACAATGATTGGTTTTCGCAGCAAACTCATGGCTTATTTTAATGCAGATTAGTTGTTCGCGAAAGATCCCTTATTTGAACTGGAAGATTCCGCATCAAGCCTAAATTTGCCAACATTAGCCCGATATGCGGGCAGGACTCCACAGAGAAACAATGTGATAACCGAAACACTGTTTTTATTGTACAAAAGATGAAGAATGTCAGACCAAAAGAAAAGGCATGGTACGACTCGAGCTGTAAAGAGGCTGTCAGGATTAGAGAAATGTTTTTTCGGTCCTTCAAGACCAATCCGACAGAGGAAAACCGAAAAAAGTTTGAACGGATCAGGAATGACTGCAAGCGCGTGAAATCGCAATACGACCAAAAGTTGCGGCAAAAAATACTACAATGTCCCAAAGGTAGTAAAAGCTTTTGATCGTTTGTCAAAAACACCAGCAATTCTGCCTCATCCTCCATCCCAACGCTCATTCACAATGACATTTCAGCAGTCAGCTCTTTTTAGAACCAATCTGCTTGCCGCACACTCTGCGCCCAGTTCAACACTGCCAGATTGTGCTTTGTCTCCGCCTACACTTAAGTGCATCGAATCTTCAATGGGACGAATCTACTTTTGCACTCGTGTAGTATCAACATACAAAAATCCTGGCCCAGATGGTATATCTTCCGCTATTCTCAAGAGGTGTTCTTCCACGCTGGTAAAACTACTGCGTAAGCTTTTTCATCAATCCTACCCTTTTTATTACTCTTTCCGAGCAGGTGGAAAACAGCATTTGTCCAGCCCGTCCCTAAAAAAGGCGAATCTTCTTCTCTCCTACAGACCCATTGCACTTACGTCCCTTCTTTCCTAGGTCATGGAAACGCTGATAAACCGTCAGCTCATGAAATATCTCGAAACACGAAAACTTCTCAATGACCGACGGTACGGTTTTCGCAGCAACAGGTCCACTGGTGATTTGATGGCATGTCTCACCGAAAAGTGGAACGAAAGCGTACATCAATCTGGCGAAAACAAGATTGTTGCACTTGATATTTCTAAGGCATTCGACAGAGTTTGGCATCAGGCTTTTTTGTCGAAAATGCGTGCTTTTGGTTTCGATGACTCTCTTCTTCAATGGACTAGAAATTACCTTTCGGAACGTTCAATTCAAGTTGTCTTAGATGGTTTCAAGTCTGATGTTCACAAAATAAATACTGGTGTGAACCTGGGATCCGTTCTGTCTCCGACAGTCTTTTTAATTTTCATCAATGGCCTCTTGTCTGCTACTTCTAATCCAATATATTCCTTTGCTGATGACAGTACTCTCTGCTTTTCATATTCGTTCCCGGACTTACGTCCCTGCTCTTCGGGAACGGGAATCATTTGATTCCGATATTAACAGCATAACCCATCGGGGAACTATCAACAGAGTGCAATTTAATGCTTCCAAAACACAATGCTGTCTGCTGTGGTTAAAGCGAAATTAAAATACCCAGCCATTATCCATGAATTTCACTTACATCGTCGAAACCATTCTCGGTATGTGTGTCAATGACAACTTACGTTAGAATGATCACATATTTGATGTGGCCAAAAATGCTGCGAAATGTCTAGGCTTCGTCAAACGATGTAAGAAATACTTTGCCCTTATACGGCATTCATCCGCCCACAATTGGAGTACAATGTTCATATCTGGTCAGGTGCGCTTAAAACATCCCTGCATCTGCTAGACCGGATTCAAAACCGAGCGATAAAACTCATAGCTGATACCAATATCACTCAGTCAATGGACACCCTCGAGCACCGACGAAATGTGTCGAGTCTCACTTTGTTTTATCGCTATTTCCACCACCAGGGCTCCATTGATATCGCCAGTAGCGTTCCGCCCGTTCAAACTTTCAACCGTAATACCCGTCTCGCTACGAATGCTCATCAGTATACCCTCAAGCCCACTTCCGGACATACTCTAAAATATCATGATTCTTCCCTAAGCCGTACAACTCGCTTATGGAATGTCCTGCCGATCTCTGTGTTTCCTGGTCGTTATACTCGTAACTTACAAACATTATAAAAAAAAAACACTGTTTCTACCGATTGTTAATTTGACAGGTGAAAGTTGATTTGTGGTTAGAACGCTTTGCCATTTTACGATGAATAGATTAACGCCAGAATAACGCGTGCAAATTGTGCAAACTTATTTTGAAAACCATGGTTCGGTTTACCAAACTTATCGTGCGCGACGTCCATTTTACGGTCGACATAATCGTCAAGTTATTCGGAACACGATGAATCGTTTTCGCACCACGTACACTCTAGTGGATAATACGCATCCCCAAAGACGACAAACGGTGCGAACAAAAGAAGTTATTACCGTTGTGGAGCGCAGTGTTGAGAGAATCCGTATGAGTCGATTCGCCATCGTGCACAGCAATCGGAACTATGCCCATCCACTTTAGAGATAGAACAAAAGGAAACGATAGACTCAATATAGAGTTACAATTGCAGGAATAAAGTTTGAAAGTCTTTCCAACGGGTAAAGACAACATGTGAAGGCTATAAATCCAGAGCCGAAAACTGGAAAGAAGGTAAAGGAAACATATGATAGTAGCCGAATCGCAATCGGTACGGAGGATAAAGAAAGACCACTGCTCTGATTATTAAACCGACGGATATCGCTGTCAGCAGGACGAGTCCACAAGTCTGTCAACAGGATCTTGATGAAGTTAAGCCAGACATATTGAAGCTAAAATTGATTAAACGCAGGTTTTGAATTACTCGTGATAAGTAAATAAGGTGTTCTCGTATTCATCAACTTACGTATTTTGAACAACCTGATAGCTCCCTGTCAATGTAGTTTAATGCCCCCTTTGACTAGATGTTCAAATTACGACATATCTTGTAAAAATCTACTAAAAAATCAAATCCATACATACTGCCTATTAATCGGCTGAAAGCTTGCATATCACTGCATTTTTAGAGATAAGTCTTTCGCGATCATATCTGAAAACTAATGTGTAAACCCATCGCGGGTGAATTCCCCAGATGAAATCAACAGTGGGGTCTTCATCTATGCTTTTGCCCTGGGGATCTTTTTCAGGGTCACTTTGGAGTATTCTAAGCCCCGAGTCTAAGTCGGGTCTGCAGAATCAGCTATCAGGGTTTCTGAGATAGAAATGGTGGTGAAAGAACTTACATAAGATTATTTGCAGTACTCATAACTGATAACATACTGAGGCTCACCATTATGTCCGCGGGGCGTCACAAGCCGCCCAGCTTATATATGAGCGTCATCATCGACGCAGATCAATATCCGGTTATGGTCAAGAATGAATGCGGATAATCCGTATGCCCCAAGAAGACGAAATATGTACTGTGAGAAAGTTTTTCACTTAACCTCGCTGTACGTTCTACATGTCTTTCCGCGACACCCAGTGGCAGAGCTACTCACAACAGAGGTCCCGCGTTTAATTTGCTAGGTTACGTCCGATGACAACAACGAAACCTGTGGTTTCACGATGAATGGGGCTGTGAAGAATTGCAAGAGCGGCTCTTGAGCTCGAAGACCGTCTTCTCAGAAGGATTTAATAAAAGAATTAAAAGTCTTCAGTGACGAAGCATATTTTTTAATAAGCAGGATTGCCGAATGTGGTCAAGCGAACAACAGCCAGAGGTGTTCCAACTGCAGCCATTCTACACCAAAAAATTGGCTGTTTGGTGTGATTTCCATGCCATTCATTGGGACGTACTTTTCCGGAGAAGATGCCGGCGAATCGAATTTTCTGCCGACTTATGCGAAAATATCATGGAAAAATGGATCTAGCGCATCCGCTCATGCATGCTGTTCCGTGGAGGGCCTTTGAATAATGTTGTATTCCATAAGTGATTGCATCGATTATATTTCAATCCAAAAACTCCATTGCCTCTGTAAGCACACGTCTTTTTATTTAAATAACAAATTGATCCGAACCTCAGGTGATTGCACAATTAATCAAACAATTCAGCTTAGATTTGTGTATGACGTTATGGTTCTGCGTAAGTTGAGAGGGATGAAGTTTATCTTTAATCCGGTGGCAGCATCGAAACTCCCCATATCGAGTCAAAGTCGACGTCAATAACTCAAGGCAGGACGAATTAGATATTCAGTGGGGACCTCATTACAGCTATTTGGATTGCTTTTTTTCTGTTTCTTATTCATGGTTTAACAAAGCTATCCCAGGGGTCAGTGGATCGGCGAATGCAATTCCACAGCGTCGCTTTACTAATAATCGAGCAAATATTAAACTAGCACCCACCCTAGAGAAAAATCTTGTGAAAAGAGGACGACCGCAAACATCTAACTATGATGATGCATTCATGTGAACAAATGTACAGAGTTTTCCAGTGAAAGGTAATTCAAAATAGATGGCAAGCAAAAGCTTCACTATTAATAAAAATAGAACAGGCTTTAACAATGCTATGAAATTTTCAAAATTTACTTGAAAACTGGTCGACATGAAGTAGCTTCTCGCTCAGCGTTTGTTAATTTGATTCAGAACTTTAAGTCCAAGTAAGTGATATGAAACAAAATCTGGCCAGTCTTGCAAAAATAGCCGCGAATATTGTGTTTGTAACTCAAAATTCGGCTGACGGTTTGTCAAATCCGCACGATATCAGGAATTGGGCATATCACAAACAACATTCCACCGAATTTTGCAGAAACCTAAGGTCACAAAGCCATAATTTGGCTTGACTCAAGAATTTAGCCCCCCCGACGATTAGCAGCATTATAACTTTGCCAATTGGGCACTGGAAATACAAGAAATCGGCCAGGCCTTTAACCGTGAAATCGCACAGATGAATTCCCGCATTTGGAGCTTAGGAATCCTACAATGATTATCGAGAAGCCTCTTCATACACAATATGTTGCTTTGTGGTGCGGTTTTTAGGGAAGGAGGCATCATAGGGCTTTATTTTTTTGAAAAAGAACCTGTTACCGTAATGGATTGCACTATCGAACCATGTTCAATAAAATTGTATCCCGGGAACTTCATGGTATGAAGGTGAGCGATGTTTATTTCCAACACGACGGCGCCTTTCATTATCGATTTCTTGATAAATGAAAACTAAGCTTGTTATTGGATTTCCATTTATGTATGTATAAAAACGGATCGAAAGGATATCAGCACCACTCGACCACATTAATCGCGTGTAAAAACCCTACTATTGTGAAGCAACCAAGAGCCTCGAACAAGGACGAAATTATTGCTAAATTACGACCCAACTTAACTTAAGACAAAAACAACAACGGATCAGCACACAGAATGTTTGGATCTTGACCAGACTACGGGATATCCTGTCCGGGATTTCAATGAACTGTGAAACTTACTACGGCAATTTCTGCCCACAGTAAAAGCAGCGCTTAATTGCACATAAATTTGTCACTGTCAATTTCGATTTACCGCTGAATAGTATAAGCTCCACAAGAATGCTTCTGATAACAGATTAAGGCTAATAAGCTTTGCGACGGGGTGAAACATTATACCGGCCAGTAAGCGTATCCTCGCCTCAATCATCAAAATGAGACTTGAAAGATCCTGATCAATCAACCGTCAACCAGACTGACCACATTGCAATCGACATTATGCGTTCCTCTAGTATGATCGATCTTTTTGACGGAGGATCATTGAATCGGACTACTACCTTGTTGTAAGTAGGAGGCGGTTATAAATATCCCGGACATCCTAAAAGCAAGAAAACGTGTAAAAACATTGTGAGGCAGTTTGAAGCAGAGCTATCGTAAGAGGTCACCAGAGTTTTTGCTGATCGGGAGTCCCTAAATTTTCAGAGGCCCTATGCCGCTTAGGAAACCAACAAGCTTATAGAGCTGTGATGCATAGAAAGACCAGATCTGCTTACCAGCGCTACAAATAGAGAGGACGAGATGACCCAGGGCCTTTAAAAAAAAAAAAACATGGAAAATGAAAACCGACATGGTGGAGGGAATACTAGTATTATTGCAGGAAATATTTCAAGGGTTAAAAAAATGAGCTGGAGCTTGTAAATGCGACCAGGGGAGCATAATATGTTCGAGTTCTACAATAGCAGTTTATGTTGAGAATATATGTTAAAGACGGATGGTTCTACCTATCCAACCCCGATGGAGTGCAGACAGCAATATTTTAACTGAAGTCAGACAAATAAATAAATTTTCGACCGAAAATATTTTCAATACATCTCAGCACTGATTAACCGATAGTCAAGAAAATGGACCCTCTAAGTTGTGGCAACTAGAGCCTCATCTGTTTGCATACATTAAGTTTGGACAGATCTTTCAAGGCTCGCTCGAAGAAGGCGATTCCTCGGTGGAGTCGAAGGCTATATATGTACATATGTAGATGGAGTTTTTATGATGAGATATGCTTCTCTTCTCCGTAGCCTTAAAAATCATCCACCGTAATGCACTGCTTTTTCACAATTCACGTTGGACCTGGAATACCGCAAAGAAAGGAGCCCTCGAATGGTTAACCAACATAGGGAGTGACTGACATAGGTAATAAACTCGTGGAATTCTACGAATCTATCGACTCCGCCACGGAAGCGTTACATTTATCGGAAGCCTTAACTAGAAATTCACTGCCAAAGTTCTATATTAAGAGATGCGATGGTACCAGGACTGACTCCCATAAAGAGATGCTATTAAACACTGATTTTTCTTCCTCCTCGGGTTCCTCCGACTTTTCAGAAATCAGTTCGGATTCCAGGAAATCTACGATAATACTAGATGAAGTAGAAACCACTATGATCGACTATCATCACAAGAATCTTGTTATAGCTTAGGCGACTAGATCTTTCTTGCCCCATAAGACAGACACGGATGATATTCGACCCGTGATGCTTCAAAAGTCGGCAGAGAATATTATTACAAGGCTCAAGTAGATCCTCAAAGTCTATCTGAGGCTTGGTCAGGTGATTTATATTAGGAAAAAGATGGGTGAAATTCATAAAAGCAAATCATATCTCCATAGTCGGCAGTGGAAAGCACTCGATAAAAAATGTCATCTCTTCAACCTTACCCAAGTGCCGAAAGAAGCCCTTATGAGGATTTTGAGAATACATAGACCTCCCAAAACGGCGATGCTAGGTCTCATCTCGCTGGATCTCTACTGCAAAAGCTCGACGGCTAAGACTAGACTTGTACTGATGAAGTAAAATTATGCATATGATCATGTCTCCATCTTAACCAGATTCAATAACCATGAAAAGTGACTACCTATTTCCTATCTTTAACTTGGATAACGAATATGTACACTAGTAGAATTCCCAACCGAGCTTAATGGAAGGGTCAGGTTATGACCAATAAGCAGGAACTAATTTTCCATACCACTGTGGAGTTGAAATTGCACCTTAAATTTAGTTTTAGTTTTAGTAGTTTTATTTTATTTCACATCAATTTCTTACGAAGTTAGATTTTCAGCGAAGTAATAACGGTTTTTCTACAGAAGGTTGTATTTCGAAAAAAAATGTTTTTAATCTAAGTTTAATGTCTTAGCTTTAAATTAACACTATTGAACAATTTTTTTTTGGAAATTCAAAGAAAAATATTTAAAAGGTTTTAAGGAAAATTTTACCAAAAAAGAAACAAAATGCTAATGGACTTAAGATAACATAAATTCTGTGCTAAGCTTTTTTCTAGTTTTAAAATTTACAATATTTTTTAAGTCTTGCGGAAGTTCATTGAAAATTGAAGGAACACTATGTTCAAGTTTTCTTCTCCCATATATGTTTATACGAGGGCTATTCCAAAATCAACCTCCGAACTGAAAAATATTTTTTAAAAAAACCAAAAACATGAATTTTTTACACAAAATAGTTTTATTAATATCTACATAAATTATTTTTCTACATATGTTAGTCTCCGTTTAAATCTATACATTTTTGGTAATGTGGGACGAGTTTTTATATACCCTCCTTAAAAAATGGCACCGCCAGTGCGTTGAAGTATTGATTCACACCGTTCATAAGTTCCTCATTACTTCCAAAATGTTGAGATGCAATGGATGATTTCAATTTTGGGAAAAGGTGATAATCACTTGGTGAGAAATCAGGACTGTAGGGAGGGTGATTAAAAATATCCCAATTGAACTCCTCCACTAAAGTTGTTTGCGTGCAGCAGTGTGTGGTCGTGCGTTGTCAAGCAGAAGCACCAGACCTTTGGTAAGCACTCCTCGTCTTTTGTTCTGGATTGCTCTTCTCAACTTACGTAGAGTTTCACAGTAAACCGCTGCATTTATTGTGTTTCCAGGTTCCATAAACTCGGTCAACAATATGCCTTTACTGTCCCAAAAAACTGTGGCCATCATTTGTGTGCATCCATTGCTTTGACTGTTCTTTGCTTTCTAAGTTTACATACTGGACCCAAATCTCATCTCCAGTGACAATTTGCTGTAAAAATTCTTCACCTTTCATTTCTAAACGCTCGAGAAATGCTTTTCCTGAATTGACACGTTGGGTCTTGTGGACATCTGTGAGCTGTTTTGGAACCCAACGGGCACAGAACTTGTGGTAACCCAGGTTTTCAGACACGATTCTGTATAGAGTAGTTCAAGAAATCTCGGAAAATTTTGTCGCAAGATCTGAAATCGTAAAACGCCTGTTTTCTCGAACAAATTGTTTAACTTGGCCTCCTTCATTATGCACATCTGCGCGTCCGTTTTTGATTCGTCTACACCAATCACGTACCGAACCATCACTCATCACTGTATTGCCGCAAACAGCTCATAACCGACGATGAAAATAAGCTGCGCCATTTCCTTCGGCTTCCAAAAAACGAATTACACTTCGTACCTCACAGGCGGCGGGAGATAAAATTGTATGCTCCATGTTAAAACGGCAACTATTGGAAAAACACTGAACGAAAACGGTCGAAATTTAGCATATTATTAGAGAATAGTGTACTGGTTGCGACATGCAGAAACACGTCACCGAAGTGCACGTACTCGTATGTAATGAATTGTAACACATCGGAGGTTGATTTTGGAATACCCCTCGTATGTTGTGGCAGAAGAAATGTTTTCTTGTGCTATGGTCATGGATAATGGCCATCTTAAAACGCACGTCGTCGTAGTATTCCAGTAATACTGTCGTCTTGAAAATTGCTTGGACATTAACCTCTTTAAAAGGTCTTCCTTCAAGTTCGCTGCCTATTTGTTTCAGCGTAGCAATTTGCAGTCCTTGTAGTTTCTGTAGTTTCTATAGTTGTGTCGTGCATGCTTTGCCCCATGCAAGGATTCCATACCTCAGTTTTGACAGCGCATAGTAAACTTGTTTTAGAAACTGTGAAGTAGAATAATTTTTTTAAGTAATTAAGCCCGAGAAGTGCTCCCTTTAGATTCAAACACAAGTTGTTAATATGTTCATACCAAAGAAAGTAACTTTCAACAAATTCTATTGTTAGATTAGCCTGTGCACTTGGACAAGCATTGTTTTGCATTTGTACCATCTTCTCTTTTTCTTAAATGTGGTCCACGAATGTGCATTATTTTGGTCTTTGTTGCGTTGATTATAAGCCCATTGTCGTGGCACCACTTCACTGCGTCATTAAATTCGTTTTGCATGATTGCCGTAGCCATGTCCAGGGACCTATGACTGACGACTATAGCTGTATCATCTGCATAGGCAAATGGAATGCTGAATACAGGACAAATAGTACTGAGCCCAATTTAGAGCCCTGTGGAACTCCGTGCTGTGTCCTTCTTTCGCAGCTGTAAGAGCCCTTGATTCTCACTCGGAAAGTCCTACAGGAAAGATAATCCTTAATCCAATCAGCAAGAACTCCTCGTACTCCAATTCGTTCTAGAGCTTCTATCAGTTTTTGATGGTTTAGTGTGTCGAATGCTTTACTGAAATCCATTAATACAGAGTCTTCCAATAGGGACTTCCGAACTTTGACAGTTGATAGCAGCCATATTGTTGAAGCTACATCTGTCAAATTGGCTGTCATTTATTCAACCTCTTTTACCAAATCACCATGGACGGACATAGCGTTCAACAACACGTGCAAATGATAAAATTGTTCTATCAAAATGGGTATTCTGTTCGGACAACGTTCCACGCGCTTCGCCCATTTTACGGTCGCCATAATCGTCCTACAGAGAGGACTATTCGCATTGTGGTGGATAAATTTGAGTCCACTGGTTCAGTAAACGATAAACCAACACCAACCAAGATCTGCTGAAACATCGCCGCTGCCCGTGAGAGTGTGCAGTGTTTGGCCGTGGCTCAAGTGGTAGTGGACTGGCTTCCAAATCGGAGGGTTCGGTATTCGAATCCTAGTCCCGCCCGAAAGACATATCATCCATTTTTTCAGTTGACGAAAATCAAGTGAGACGAGTAGTTGACTAGAAATCAACATCAAGCCAACTTCCACTAAGAATTTAGTCTCTCCATTAAATGTTGGATACCACCCATGGAGCGAAATAACCACTGAGCCCAAACATCTTTCTTTCTCTCTCCCTCTATCCCATTTTCCAAAAAACTTAACACATGCTAAGGCATTATAAGTGTATTCATACCCACTTGAGTGTTAAGTTCTTTTAAAAAAAAAACAAAAACAAAGGAGTATCCGAGGCAGCCGATTTCGCGTCGCTCACAAAAACTCGGCCTTTCGCAGACCACAACTTGGCGAATTTTGCCCCATGACTTTGGCCTATCCCCGTACAAAATTCAACTGACCCAGGAGCTGACCGTAAACGACCATAGACAACGACGTGTGTTCGCTGAATGGGCTCTGGAGCAGTTGGAAACTGACCCAAATTTTCATCGAAAAATCATCTTCAGCGATGAGGCCCATTTCTGGATGAAAGGATACGTCAACAAACAAAATTGTCGAATTTGGGACGATACCAATCCACATGAGATCCAAGAGCGTCCAATGCATCTCGAAAAAGTGATGTGAATCTTGGGCTGGCGGCGTCATCGGTCCATATTTCTTTGAGAACGACGTTGTCCAGGCCATCACCGTCAACGGGGAGCGCTATAGGTCGATGATTACCAACTTCTTTTGTCCTGAAATGGATGATGTGGACACCAACGACATGTGGTTTTAACGGGACGGCGCTACGTGCCACACAGCTCACACCACATTGGAAATTCTGCACGAGCGATTCGAGGGCACGGTCATCTCACGTGGAGGTGATGTGAACTGGCCACCGAGATCGTGCGCCTTGACCCCGTTAGACTTTTTCTTGTGGGGTTTTCTGAAGTCGCAGGTCTATGCGAATGACCACAAACCACAGCGGCCCTCAAAGCCAACATAACCCTGCCATCGGTCAAATTCAGTCTGATTTATGCGCCAAATTCATGGAAAATTGGACATTTTGGATAGGCGCCACCCAGAGAAGCCGCGGCGGATATTTGAACGATGTTATATTCCATACATAATGGCATCGATAGGCCTTTCGAACGAATAAAAAATTTCGATAATATCTCATACACGCTTTGTCTTATTTAAATTTAAAGATAGTAAGCGCTTAATGACTGTTTAGTACCAGCACGTGATGCTTTTTGTTCAAACTTACGTTAACAACTAAAGCCGTTAAAATCGTGCATCACCTTACAATCTACATTTATCAACAAGTTATCGTTTGTGTTTGTGTTATCCATTTACAAATGAGTTTAGTGGGCCTAGGTGTTTGTATAAATGCAGTGGCTATTTAGCCACAGGATACCTACCTCCCTTGGTGAATTGTAGTGCTCGCGATATTAAGATACGAAGTAGCAACTCTGTCTAGTGCCGATTAGATAGGGTATTACATCGCTATTGGATTAACTAGGGCAACCTTTAGCCAGTTAATTACCCTCGTATGCTGTCCTCATATCGGGCCCAAGGACTTTATAACTCACGATACCTTAAGAAGAGCAACGTCATCTGCAGCTTTCTGTACTGAGTCAGTACTTGTGTTTGATTGTTCACATCCTCTGAATCAGCGGATGGAACCTTGTGGTCTTCAGCCTTTCGGCAGTGCGTCTGACTTATCAATCATTCTTCCGTCTTTAGTTTCTAATCAAACGCTTGGTTTCTCAAATTCATAGAATGCCCGGAAATCTTTTCTGCTGGAGAACCTAAGTAACCCGTGTTAACTAATAAAGATGCTAATCTATCAGACCGGCTCATCAGGATTCACAATCTTCCAATTTGCAGTTTGCTATTGGTCGTTGGTATTCGCAACAATCTTCAGTATAACTACTCTTCAATAATACAGCCCGTCTTATACGTAAGTGTCCTTCTTGTTCCGGTTGGGGTCGCTCCCAGAGCACGTTTACCGGACTTTATTCTGGGATGGATGCCTATCTTTATTTGCTGGTAATCAAATGCCACATGGCTTTCATTCCATTCACTGGTTGCTACGTCCTCACCGCCATTAAGGCGCATGCCTATTTCAGGTTAGTTTATCCTAACAGAGTGCTTGTTGATATTCTCGTTAATGTTTTCCTTCTTCCCATGGAACTGATGCAGAAGGCAGCAGCGCTGAGGGCATAGTTTTTGCTAGCAGGTCTACCATAACTGCAGAAGAGCTCATTGACGGGGTGTATCCAATGAATCCTGATATGTTCGTCAACATCATTGGATGATGGAGTCATCAGTCAAAATATAACACGTTGTCAGATGTAAGCAGATCCTCTTCATCAGCATCTGCGGGATAACAAATCTCGAAATTACATTTCATATTTCTGATTTTTTATAAAATGCTTCATGTTTGGTTTCCCCAGTAAGCCGACAGGAAAGGGCCTCTCGACATCATGAATGACAAGATTTGCCAAAGCCCTTGGAGCAGTTACTTTCCTACTGATTCAATATTACCAATGGACTCAGACTTCATTCTCTCACTCACAGACCATACAAGTGGGAAGCTTTACCGCAAAAGCTTTTGGAAATCTATTACCTATAAATGATTAACTCCTTACTCGTGTCGGTCAGTGGTCCTGATCCTTGGGACAACATTTTCCTCAACTCAAAATAATACTTTTGAGGTTTCCAAATTCCTGTAGGATGATGAAGGAAACTACACCCCAACTCCTCGTCTTCACAGGATCATACCATATGTGCTTCTTCTTAAAGATGCCGGAAATGTACGTATGTACAATGTCGCTGTTCCCAAACCTAAAGCCTTTAATTCAATACCAAAGATATGAGAATGATTAAAGATATCAATTGTGTCATTCCAGCTGTCGTTTCCTTACACGCGCCTTCAAATGTAAGCGGCAAGTGCTAGTTTTGCTTATTAAGCCACATCACGACTTGATTGTTTTTTCCTGTCATCTTAATGTGTGATCAAACTCAATCTGCTACCAAAGTCTCATCCTCCAGTGCTAATACCAGTTACCATATGTAGGTATCTGAGGCAGTTCAAAGTTTCACCCAATCATCTGTTAACTTTCTGCTTCCTGATTCCTGATCCTACAAAGGACAACATCAATCGGAAAAAAAAAGTTTTCATTACTTTCACTTTACTCCTCTTTCCTCCACCCAATCAATTTCAGTGGATATCTAAACACATTCCCTTTCACAAGACATCAGTTATCCAACACATCCCATCCGCCCATCGTCAAATATTGGCACGTGCTTGAACAGCACACCCCAATAATGTTCCAGCACCATGCTTGAAGTTCATCCTCGTTCTCGTCAAGTGTCTGTGCCCAAGTATCCTTGATATTCCAAAAGCTGCGTCATATTCTGACAGATTGCAGGTTGAAGTAGAAGAGATTTTCACTTCCTCTTCTTTGGTTATGACAAAATGCCTCACACTCCCAGAGGGGGTAGAAGGACCAAATAAATAGAAAAACAACCCAAAATCCACCAAAAGAATGAGGGAAAACTGTCAAAATAACGGTAGCTTCTTGCACATACTTTTGCTGGATTTTCAATTTTTTTTTTAGCAACAAGGCGACATCAAACGTTTGTGCTCACGGGAGCAGAAGAAGTAAATTCCTCCTAAAAGAGAGAGGACGACAACGCCAACGACAACGAGAACGACAACGCCAACGCCAACGCCAACGACAACGACAACGACAACGACAACGATATAAGGAATGAAGGAATGTAAACCAAAGGACATATGCGAAATGTCGAAGACGTAGAAAATATAAAGGGAAGGAAGAAATAATAAAAACACACACCAACCCACCCAAACGAGCAGAAAGAAGCAAAATCAAATCAGAATATGAGAAGGAATTTTTGCTATGCTAGCCCCCCTGCCCCACCCTACATAATAACATTCAATCCACAGTTTGAAAGAAGCAAATTTTATGATGTCCTTATTTCGTTTCTCGTCCGGAATAATATCATTTCATCTCGATTGCTATTTATGAGTGAGCTCCCACACAAATGTCATTCGTACGAGCTGTATACCACCACTACAAAACCACAGGCATGACTCCATATATACTTATACATCCGTATCCTTTAGTTAGGCAGAAACCATACGACGTCGTCGTCGCCATCGTTTGGTTGTGCGGCTGTGTGTATCTGTGTATCTATTGGGCTAATAGAAATGAAATTGAGTGAAGAAATATGCGCGCCGGCATTGTTATTAGAAATTGAATTGAATTTTTTTTTTCACAAAAATAAAAAATAAAAAATCCACTGCAAAAAAGGACTAAGGACGAAGGACGAAGGACGAAGGAGATTTTTCATGATTCCCTTTGTCGTCGTTATTTTTTATTTACTCGATCTCTTCTCCCTCTTTGGCAATTGAAGATGGAACTGGAGCTAGAGCCGGATTCGGATTCGGATTCAGATTCGGATTCAGATTCGGATTCAGATTCGGATCCCTTTTCCCTCTGTCAATGGGATTTCAGTTTATAAGCTTTTGCAGAGTCTTTTGTGACACAGGATACCTACGTGCAGAGTATCTTACAGATGGTTTGCTTCTCTTTTTCTATATTTGTGTATTTGTGTAATCATGTATCTTTAAAGGGGAAGTGTGTAAATTTAATGAACGTTATTGACTTGACCTTTGAGTGTTGGCATTTTAAATGGAAATTTGTTAACCTCAAAATTTTGGGTTGAAGGATTTGTCGTTTGTCCTTCCCATCTATGGTAAGCTGTGTAGTTGAAGACTTTATCCTCTTTTCTTTATGAATGTCAATGTGCAAAAGCCAAAAGTTTTTCTGTGTGGGTAGACTGATTCTTATGAAATCCACCCAATACGATGTATATGTATCTATGTATGTAGCTCAATATTGTTGTTCTGGCTGAACGGATATAAATGAAAATGGTCGACATTATTGTGTGTAGTTGGCAATAAACATAAGTAAATGGTGATTGACACTGTGGTAAGTATTATAACATAGTTGTTTGGAATAAATGGCCAAGGAAAAATATGCTCAATGTGCTGGATGTAGCCGATACTCTGTTTGCCAAGTTTGTGGGTGATTTGAAGGACCAATTTTAAGTCTTTGTGGTCCTAATGACATCGATATGGGACGCATTGTACAGATGTTGACATAGGGTTTGTTTAAATATGAATTTTGAGGCATTTTGTGGTAGTGGTTGCTTTGATGTTATCAATAAAAATGCCATACACAACACCGTCTTTCAATAGATATGACACATACTATGTAGGCACTAAAGATTGTTTTTTTTTCTAAACTGTAACAACAGGAATTGAATTCATAATATATACATACCTATGTACATTGAACACGGATAGGCAGGTGGCTTCCTCGAATGTTTTTGACGAAGCACATCCGCGAGGCCCAGTTTTGGGCCGCTGTTTAGAACATTTGATATTCTATTTCAGCAGTAAAGGGCTGAGTATTGGCACTCTTCGGGATAGGGCTTCACTACCTATTTGTCTTCTTATCCCAAAGAAAGAGCTATTGACAGGAGTTATTCTCCGACTTACTTTTACTGAGGTGTTTTGATGGCAGTACCAAGGTAGACAATGTCCCTCTACCTGAACACATATGCACTTGGTAACGGATAAACCCATTTTGGCAGCTTCCGTTCTGAGTCAATTACATCAATATCATCGGCGAATGATAGCAGTTGCACAGACTTTTGAAAGATTTCTGCCTCAAGTGTTGGTTTTTGAGTTCCGTACTCTTTCAAGTATATTAAAGAAGTCAAATGGCAGCGCGTTACCTTGTCTTAAATTATTTTTGACAGCAATGGTCTCAGTTAAGTCGTAAGCGTTCTTGACAGAGCAGCGAAAGCTCTTAATCGTCAATCTGCACAGAGCTTGGCGGGTATGCCAAAACTAGACATGGCTCTATGTAGCTTATCTTTATAAATGCTGACATATGAGGCCTTAAAACCGATAAAAAGATCGTGGGTATCGATTTGAACTTCTTGAAATTTTTGTAGGATCTGGCGGAGTGCAACTGTGGACTTCCTGGTCTGAAACCGCACTGATAGGGACCGATCAGGTTGTTGCCGAAAGGTTTCACACGTTCACATCATATTGCAAATAAGATCTTGTATGAGATGTTGAGGAGACTAATACCTATTCGGTTGGCGCAATTGTGGGGTCTCCCTTTTTGTGGACCGGGCAAACGATGCTGAGACTCTATTCATCAGGAATACGGTCTGAGTTGGCGTTTGCTCTGTACAAAGTCAATTCCAGCAGCTTTGATGGATTTAAACTTAGATATTGCTATCCTTACTTCGTTTTGGTCTGGTGGGAAAGTTTTGGCTATCGTCGTGGTCGATTTTGGTCCTCGTCGCCGTTATACAGTCTGCAGAAGAAGTTTTTCCGTATTCTCAGGACCGACTGTAACTCTACTACAAGGTTTCTTTCTACATCCATACGGTCTTCCGTAAGGGTCTTTTTGCCTCTAAATGGTTTTTGTACCTGGAGTAAAAACTCGGAATGTCATTCAATTACGCGCTTCCCGTGGTCGTTTTTCTTCTTCCAGAGAAGTCGATCTTATTCCCGTATCTTTTGCTCGCAGAGCTCATGAGCGGGTCACGTTATTCATTACAGCGCCACCGCTTTGTACGCTTCATGGTAAGTTTGCCCGCATTCCTCATCAAACCCGGGATTTCTTGGTAGTGGTCAGCACATCCTTTTTTTTTTTATAATTTACGCGCGCCTAAGGGGTTATGAATACCCTTATTCTGTTGCCAGGGCGCTGGCCTAAAGATAGAAGGAGGAGAAAGGAAAGTTTGTGATGTAGTGGTTTGAAACTCAGGTGTGTTTGGTTTCGATATTGACTCTCCAGGGGTGGGAGTCCGAATAGGACGGAGATTTTCTTCACTCGGAATGATGAGGTTGTGAATTTTAACGGTTGTTTTTGTGTTTGAAAACCCTACAACAGCCAAATCTACATGTCAGTGTTATGCCTTCACACGCAGATTTTTCTGACTGAGTTCCAATTACACAAGTGAAAGCTTGTCGTGGATAGGATTCGAACCTTGACCCTCTGAGTGAGAAGCGATTGCTAGTACCACTACACCACGGCCACCCTGGTGTTTTTGATGGCATCTTGGCCGAACAAGGTCGAGGCCGAGCAAATGGACGTTGGATGCCTGGAAGGTTCGAGTGTCTAGAATACTGGGGTCATGCTTTACGTGGAATGCAAAGTGGTTAATTTGGTTTAGCGTTTCATGATCCGGAGACAGTCTTGGCCCTTGTATATTTGGGATTTCATCTTACTTTTGCCCAGCCCATTCCATTGCATTTATTGGATGGCGCTGACATCTACACGATAGCAGTAAGGAACATCTACTAATTGATTGGCTGCACGTGGCCACTTAAGGAAACGTACAAGGAAATTCATATTCGAGGTTTGTTGTTGTTTCAGAACTTTTTGGTTTTTCCGTCGTAGGAACGCTACCCTGACGCACAACCCCTAATTTGTAGCTCCAGGTCCTTGGTTTTAACCCCTAGAATAAGTGACCAAATGCCCGTAATCCACCTCGGGGATGCGAGAGCTGCGGTTGGTCCATCAAGGGTTGCCCCGCCACTATTCTCAGTTTTGAAAGTTCCTTATTGAGCTGAGGTCCGGATATGTGGAAGTAGTTAAAAAAAAACATTCGTTGGTCTGGCTGTAAACGCTACTGTTGACTTCATCGAGGGGAATTTCTCCGCCGCACGTACTCCTTCTGAGAGCCTCTTGTTAGACATCTGCCGGCACTTGTCCATCATGTAAGGGAGAGATGCTTCGTCTGGCACATGCGTGCTGAAGTTTACCCGGCTGAGCTTGCGCCGTTCTGAGTACTCAATTGCATATATACTTTTCGGTTCATCATACACTCATTCTTGGCTCACATTACCACATGGAGGTGATGATGTGGTTTCATCCACTAAGCACATCGACGATCGATGCTGCCGTTGACTCAATCGCATTTATAAGCCCTATGTTCTTGTTCCATTTGTGAACGATTTGATTGGGCAGTATCCGTACGGTTTTAGGCTCGGTAAGTTAACAATTGACCAAATATTCACACTATGGCAGATCCTGGAGAAAACCCAAGAAGTTCAGATCGATGCTCACCACCTTTTTTATCGATTTCAAAGCCGAATATGACTGCATCTACAGAGACGAGCTATACAGAGCCATCTCTGGTTTTGATATCCCTGCCAAACTCATCCGCTTGTGCAGGATGACGATGTACAAAGCTCGCTACTGCATCAAGGCAAGGCAACATCATACTTGAAAGAATCGTGCAAAACTCACAAGCCAACACACGAGGTACGAGCTTTCAAAAGTCTATTCAATTGCTTGCATATGCCGACGATATTGATATTATTGGTAGAATACAGCGAATTATCACTGGTGCGTGGAAAAAATGGGTCCAGCGGTAAACGAGGGCAAAACAAGGTATATGCTGCCAACAAGAAGGGACACCCAACATCGAAGAATCGTCCAGAATTTCGCAATCGACAGCTATAACTTTGAGGTAGTAAGGGACTTTACCTCGGTTCTGCTATCACATCTGAGAACGACATCTCTTCAGAAATTAGGCTAAGAATAACGCTTGCCAATCGCTGTTTCTTTGGGCTAGTAATCATATTCCTGCTCTATGGCTCCATAGCATGGTCGTTCTTCGTAAGATTTTTGGTTCCGTTGGCGGGTTCTAGAGGAGACGATTCAACGATGAACTCTATAGTCTGCAGACGAGGTTTTGAGGTTACCAAAAATGTTTCCAAAGGAAGCGAGCATTCCTATCTACCTCTGGAAAAATGACGGAACCTGGGCTGAAAGTAGCCAAGAGGTTCTGGCAACACTATGGAAACCCACTTTCCATCAAGTATCAGGCGACCCTGGCATGCTACAGCACACTGAGAACCTTTATCTCTCCGAAGAGGAAATAGGTGTTCTTATTAACAGCAACGAATTACCATGGGCAAAACTCCCGGTTCGGATGGTATTCTACCGGAGGTAGCAATCCAGAAAATTATGGAAATTCTTAGACACAGTCTAAAAATAGGGAACATACCAATAGCTTGGAGGGAAGTTAAGGTGGTCTTTATAGCTAAAGCTGGCAAACAGGGTCATATAAAAGCAAAAGATTTCGGACCAATAAGTCTGTCATCGTTTATGCTTAAAACCCTAGAGCGATGATTACAGATTCACATTAGAAATAAATGCAGTAATAGCTTTTTGACTGAGTCACAGCATGCATATCTGAAAGGAAAATCTGTAGAAACCGCCCTACACGAGGTGGTGGGGAAAATAGAGAAGGGTCTACACTTCGGTGAGTTTGCTATGGCAGCCTTCCTCGATATTGTAGGAGCCTTCAATAACGTGAAGTGCACCGCCATTAAAAATGCTCTAGTAGACGCTAACATTGAACAGGACATTACAAACTGGGTTTACTGCAAGCAGGAAAATAAACTGTTCCATTGCAGAAAGCTCGGTCAGAATGTCCGTAATCAGGGAACCACTCAGGGAGGAGTCATATATCCATTAATGTGAGTGTTCAAAAGCAGAGGAAGTAGCAGGTTTTGGAATCTACTCAGAAGACCCAGAACTAAGACTACCGGACGCAAGCAGTGTCTTCCAATCGTAGGATCTGGCTATCCTCAGGGCGGCTGAGCTAATGCGGATGAGTTCGGCATCCGAAAGAGATATCGCTATCTACATCGATAGCCAGGCCACACTCAAGGCAATGGAATCAACCAACGTCAACTCTGGTATAGTCAGGGGCTGTCACACACAGCTCAAGCCACTATGCAGTCAGAACCGAGTAAAACTGTGCTGGGTACCAGGACACTGCGGTATTAAAGGAAATGAACAAGCGGACGAGCTTGCAAGAAAAGGAGCACACTATAGTGAGGTTTGCAACATCATAGTGAGGCGCACTATCGAGGAAAAAATCACAAACACTGCTAACCTAAGGTGGTCAAGTCTTGAAGGAAACAGGGCTCTTTGGCAGCTTTTGACGACAAAAGATTTAGGAGGTTAATAAAATTAAACAGAGATAAGCTGAGGACAGTAATAGGAATCTTGACAAGACATTGCCTCTTGCGGCAACACGCAAAGAAACTTCAATTGTCAGATAAGGATATTTGCAGGTTCTGCGGTGATCTGCAAGCTGTTGAGGACATAACACACATACTGTCTGAATGCGAGGCAATATCGCGTAGTCGAAGAAAATTTTTAGGGTAATACTTTTTCGAAAACCTGGAAGAAATAGACGGCATGAACTTCATAGGCCTTCTTGGCTTTTACAGCGAAATTGGGTGTTTCAGGGCGATTGCTTAGGTTTTTGCCATTTGAAAACAAATTCTGTGGTTCGACAGAGATCGCGATGGGAACGTTTTGGTGGCTGGTGTCTGTGTGATGGTATATCCATCATACCTCTCTTTAAGCTAACCTAACCAAGCCATAAGCACCGTTAATTTTACGCCAGTCAGTGCATACCACGATCGTGCAATACCCAATCACCAATAATTGTCTAACGAAATACTGACAGCAATATTCGGATCTGAAGGTCGGGCGTTGGAAAACCTAAAAGGTCTGGGATATGTGAACACCTAGAGTTAACACTGGTTTCAAATTTGATTTAAGATCATTTACGTTAAGGCCATAAAGAGGTGACTTTATTCATTTTAGTACTCATATAGCGAACATGACGATCTCCATACAATCAAATAGACCACACAGCGATTGACGCAACGTTTTTGAGCACCCAAAATTGACTTCAAACATTTCATAGAGTTATCGTATCAGAAACTGCCAAAACGCCTTTAGAAACAGAAGAGTTGAGTTTTAGCTGATCATCACTATGAAACTAATAGAAATCTAGAAACTGGGTCTCTACTCATGTAAGAAAGTTGTAGGCATAAAGTAGGGTGGACAACCCAAAGACATGCACTCGAGTCACACCATGATTGTTAGATCAACTGTCTCTTATGGCTTGTACTCAAAAAGAGGACAATCATCAACTTGCTAGATAAAAACGCAACATCAGCATCGACGATGCGCTGGGGACCTCTCCGTTGATATACATCCAACGCCACTTAGCTCTCCACTAACCCTTAGACCGAAATATACGAGTACGAGTATAATGGCGCATACAAGTTTACTCACGCATCATCGTAGTCTTCTCCAATTAAGCGATCTTGAACTTACTGAAATATATTTCAGCATAAAATTAAATCGCCTGATCCCGGGAAATAACGAAAAGAAAGATCGCAACGGCTCAGACGGCTCTGAGTTTTTTCCGACGGCCTCCGGATAAACCGTCCATGAATCTGTTTCAACACTGAAGCGCCCGTCTTCCAAGCCGAAGTCCAAGCTACATATTTATTAGAATGTTGTTTGGGTTAGGCTGAAAAAAATACTTTCCACGGATATTCCAGAGTACGTGTAAATAGGCAGTCAAGCAGCGGTCGATTCCCTCAGTTCGAACGCAACAAAATCAAGGACGGTTACACGATGAATGATGAATTATCTTACACTCTGTTGGATTCCGGCACAGTCGTCACAGAAAATGGTTCGAGGTTGGTCAAGAGATCAATGTCTTTCCACCCCAAGTACATGACATACTCTTAAGCACTTTGAAAGGTTAACCATAGATGGACTTATTGTGACAAGTTTGAGACCTCTATGGCTCGGTCTCAAATGATGAACAGAACTGATCAACGTCAGATTTAGATTATTGTGGGATGTGGTATAAAGAATCCCAGAGCACTGCGGCCAAGATGGGCCTATTGTGATATTCTCCATTTAGAGCGCATCCATGATGCCGCAATTTGTTAGGAATTCGGCTACGTCTTTAGGTGAGTTGGCAGCTATGTCCGCCGCTTCAAATTTACCTAACGTTGACGTGTTTTGGTTAAACCATTGCAGTCACATAGTATGTGTTCTGCTGTTTCCACGTCCTCGTTGCACAGTCTGCATGTATTGTCTTGTGCTGTGCCCATGGTCATCCGGTGTTTTTTCACACGGTTGTGTCCTGTGAGAAAACCAGTGGTTACTCGAATCAGGCTTCAACTTAGTTGTAATGGTTGTTTCGTTTTCTTTTTGTGGCAACAGCTTGACATAAAGTTGTTGGGTTGTATGTTTCCTTCGGTTTCTCTCCAGAAATTAAGCTTCTTTTCCTCTAGCCAGGTTTTAATTAAGATTGGTCTTTGCATCATAATTGAGACGCGGATCCTTTCCTGGCTAGTTCGTCGTATGTCTGCTGTGTCCTGGCACCCAAATCAGATGAACTTTATTCGTGGTGGCCAGTAGTTGTAGGAGTTGAAGGCAATCCCAGATCTGTTTTGATTTTATTTCAAAGGCGTTTGACAACTCCTTCATTTGTTTTGGATCAGTCCGTGTACCATACATGTGAGTCCTTGGCAAATTTTGGTTTTTCTTGTTCCCAGTTAAGACCCTCTGGAAATGTAATCCTAAAGTTCTGCCGAAAGATATATCGTGGTAGACATTTGTCTATTCAGTGTATTCCAAGTAGTTGTTTCTTTTTTGGATTCATGAAGAATTGCAACATGAACTAGGTTGGAATTGGATTCATCTTCTGTGATGAGCATGTAAGCATTTACTATTGCTTCTTTCATGAGTTCCAGAAGAAGTGGTGGGATGTTTGGGATAACTTCAAGCACAGCTGCTGGTGCGGTGTTCATTGCACCAGTTGCATAGACACAGGCTAGTCTCTGTAATTTGTTGAGTTTGGCCTGTGTAGACTTAGGCGTCATGACACCAAACGGCAGCTGAATACGTAATGATAGGTCTCGTTATTGCCGTGTGCATCCATAGTTTTATTTTGGGATTAACTTCCCAATTTTGTCCAGCTAGACTTTTGCCGGTCCATAATGAGGTCCTGGCCTAGGTAATAGTCTTAGAAAGATGAGTGTTCAACGTAAGTCTTTCTTCCAGTGCGATTCCTAGATATTTGACTTCCGTTGAGGACTCTATTGTTTCACCGAAGAAAGTGGCATTTCTGGGTCTTTCTCGCCTTCTTCTCTTGGTGAATTTAACAATTGTGCTTTTCTTGGAATTGGTTTTGAAGCCAACTTTGGTGCACCATTCAGCAACTAGTTTTAAAGCCTTCTAGATGCGATCCGAGATTATGTCGTCTGCATATCCTTGGACATAGAAACCATCATTGCTGAGTATAATCAGTAGTTCATTGACTACGATGGACCATAGTAGTGGTGATAGAACTCCTCCTTGAGGGCATCTTTACGTAGGTATCACACTGAGTTTATTGCTGCCTAATGAGGTTTTCATTGTTTTATCCTTTAGCATACATTTTATCCAGCCATCAACTGCCATGTCTTGAATGCCTCAAATCGAGGAAACAACCGACCGCTACCTCTCTAAGAGGTTTTTCAATCCTTGTGGCAAGATTTTGTAGGGCGTATGTGGCTGTTTCTCCAGGTTGATAGGCATATTGATATCTGTGAAGAGGGTTTATTTGAAATGCCCCGTCTCTGATATGTCTGTCGAGTATTTTTTTCATAGTTTTGAGGAAAAAGGAAGTGAGGTTCAGACGGTCTACATCCTACCTTAGGAATATAGTTGATAGTAACCGCCTTCCACTTTTTTGGTAAATATCCCCATGCGTAGCTAGTTAATTAGTACAGGCAGCAGTTGGGGGATGCCCTATTGTAGTAAAGCTGGGAATATCCCATCCTCACCAGAGGCTTTGAAGGGGTGAAAAGAGTTGATTGCCTAAATTATTTTGTCTTCATGAAAAATTTTCTTTGCTCTGTTCTAGTCCTCTTTGCACGGTCTATTTATCCTTCTCTGGGAAGAGTTTTTTTGGGCTTCTGGCACTGTCGTTGAGTCTGGGATGTGTATTTCGGCTAAGATCTGAAAAGTCTGTAGCCCGCTTTCGGCGTATGTGCCATCAAGTTTTTTCATTGACCCGATAGGTTTAGTATGCTCAACGTTGAGGATACTGAAATCTCTAAACTCACAAATATAATTGAGGAGGCACTCTGCTAATGGAAGACGCGAGCAACGGTAAAGCAAACTTCACACTAATTTCCGGAGGAGCTGCAGATGCATAGGGAAGGAGAAATCTACAGTGCACTTTCTGTGTAACTGCCCTGCTGTGGTATGCCTTTTAATTCAAGTTTGCACTTTTGGGATCGAAATATTCAGGACCTACAACTGATGTAAGTGCATCTCAGATGAGGATTACTCGGACCAATGGGAGTTGTGAAGTAAGTGAAATCGCCGAATAGAATGACTCCCAACATTCCGAGGAACTGTATGCTTGTTTTAATGCGAAGAACTCACTACCTTATGGTGCCTAGGAATTGCTTTAGGTTCCTTTATCCACATCTAGTACAGTCTCATCGATGGGCTTTCATCCTCATGATTAAACAGTTTCCGGAGAACTCATGCGTTTGCTATTATCCTGCTTCCAGCTCTTTTAATGCGTTTCCCACACTGATTCTGTGGCTCACTGAAATTGTTTCTTGCTCTGCAATGATCCAGCAACCAGTTTAGTGTATCATTCTACCCTTCAAATTGTTTTCCGTTTTATTAGTCTCATGCCTTGAATTTGAGTCCTAAGCTCTACAAATCTCTTGTTTCAATTTCACTGACATCCTTTTGCAAAAGCAACGAGAACCAGCAGCTGTTCCACAGGAGGATAACATTTTTAATGCATTCACCTGATAGTGTAGGTGAACTACATGCTCGTAAGTAGAATGCACATCAAAGGGATTCCTGTTGCAATGTGGTTGGCTACAGATGCACTTCTCGTTCACCTCGTTCACATATCGATTATGTGTGAATGTGGACATGGACATGAACGTGCGAATGTGGGGATTCAATCTCGCGCGCATTGAATTACTCGTACTCGTACACGCACTAAGCTCCAATTTGCAATTCGATGCCTTCTGCCTCCTGTTCCCATCGATGCCATCGATGCAACGATGGCTCTGACCCGCGTAATCATTGTTCCCAGCTATCTGTATCTTGCATAATCCTTGGCTTAGTTTCAGCGCCACCAATGCTTAGTGCATTCGTGTCCATTCGCTGGGACTCGGCACGTATTGTGGAGTTAATCTGATGAAGATGTTGAACAAGTTAATTGCATGGAGATGGAGCAGTCGTCAGACGGTGCACATTACCAATCCGGTTCAGCTGGAACTGAAGTGAACCACTTTTCAGTCAATTGCAGCAACATCGGCAGCACTTGTACGTACATACATATATCCGTACCACTATACAGTACACGGTGTCATCATGTGCACAGTGAAAGAGCTGCAATTAGCTGAGATATGTGCTCATTAATCATTTTATCACAGCGTCATCTTGCTCGAGAGTTGAGTTTCTGAGTTTCAGTTCGCGTTAAGGACACTTTGCGCTAGATGATCTATGTTTAGCTGTCGCTAAATTGCGATGACTAAATCGATGCAATCGATCATTTCACAGATAGTGGATCAATAGGAAGGAAGGCAAATTAAACCGAAGTGTGGTGTTTTTTTTTTTAAATTTGGTCGGGTTTCGTTTAACAGGGCGGAGGTATCTGCCTGATTGGATGATTGCATGCTATGAGCAGGTTCATCATTCATCATTTGCTAAACCAGATATTGACATTTAGCATTGAAAAATCAACATTTCCAATCAGTTTTATCTAAAAGATGCTTAATGAAATCAAGTGACTGCGTATACATCGTTTCTAATTAGGACGTATCATATCAATCTTCTCTAAGCTGGTCTTGATTTCCGTTTAAAACATGTTACTTACAGTTGTGAGAGTGATATAAGGTCTGTCTATAGATTATTCGCTTTACTTTATTTTATAATATCAGGAAGGACATCTTTATTTCTAGAGCCTTGCATCAAAGTCAAATTTTTTTTTAGAGCCATTTTGAATCTAAATACATTAAAGACCTTACCAATATATTGATTATCTCAAAAGCGCTTTTGAAAGTGATGAAGCGATGTTAGTATTTATTTGGATCATCCGAGTTTCTTTCAGGATCTCCGAGAATAGCTCATGAAAAGTTCTCGTTCGCATTTGCCATACGACCTTAGACGCATCTGTTTCTGGTTCGATTAGGTACAATTGCGACCATTTTACGTCCGTGTGGTTGCCACCGGAAACTGATGTCTTCCAAACGGACTTGACTTGCTAAACTTATAAGCACGGGTGTTGAGCAAGAAGAAAATACTGAGAAATAATTCCATGCTGAAAATAATTGAGCGGCTCCCGACAACAAACACAGCGGTTATTTGGATGGCGGCTTTGTCATTGGAGCCAGAATTATGTTAGCAGTTCACAGCCTTCGACAGTTGCCATATTTAAATTGAAATTCTTATACAGAGGAGGAAGACGACGATACCAAAGACAATTTCTAAAAGCTCAAGGCCAAAACGTACGAGCAATGCCATAAGTATACCAGCTCAGATCTAGGAAGGGAGAGCATCTCTGTGGCCTATGTTGGAAAGTATTGCCTGCACAATACTACTTCCGAATACAGTACGTCATTGCCACAACACAATATTCACAAAAGGCCTTGAAAGACCGCCAAATAGAGTGACCACATAGTAATCGATGTAGAGCACTTCTTTTGCATGATAGATGTCAATTGTTCTGAAAACCGAACATTGACTTGGACTACTACCTAGTTGTAGCCAGGGTACGATTCCAGATATCCCAAATTTTGTGGGGAAATTTGAAGTCGAACAGCTAAAATCGCAAAAGATCGTCAGAGCATTTATCAATTCATTGTCCTTCTCTCGAAGAGTTACTCTCGACCAACACAACGAAACACCTTTCGATCAGTAGCGTTTTTACCGGTCTCTGATCTTCTCCGTTTAGTGTTGGCAGAATGCCACTTCCCGAGAAATTACTGAAGACCAGATCTGGAGATGCTCTAATAGTCCCTTTCGATTGCAGCCGTTTGTCACCAAATAATCACAGGGTTCTCCTTTGGTGCCTTGATATGCGTTACGTGGATCTCATTGAGCTCAATCTGACTGTCGATCTTTTGATTAAGAGACTGTTAGGTCTCATGCTAGCCTTGATGATATTTCGCTTTGCCGCAATGTAGATTAGATTCCCATTTCTTGCTAAGTGATAGTGCTTTTCTGCAACAAGGTTTTCCTTTTGCGGAGTCAAAGCCCAGTGGCAGCTTGAATTTGTTGCCAGCCCCTGTTGCAGAGGTGACAGTTTAGCGATGGAGTAGGCTACCATGTAAGGCTGTGTCGGTTGTTAGATAAATACGAGTATTTTAGTTTGACATAGTTTGACGTTTGAGCATCATGTATGGTCTAATGTACAAGCCGGTTGAAGGCTGAAAGAGATCAGTCTGTAATGTCTGGAGAAAAACGCAGAACTTGAATATCGGCTGCCGAATGTTAGCGATACTCGTTGAAATGCCTCCCTCAGCTTTTGCATGAAGATTACAGGCTCGTTTGGGTTTATATCTGTTTGGAATAAATCTGCCGAAAGGCATATCTTGGTGCCGTAAAACATGCGGGCGCAATCTCTGACTGATTAATGATTCGACGCAGTCCTACCACAGCAGGGAATGAAGGGAGGTAACTTTTGTAAAGAAATGCGGTTGGAACTGTCTTTAGTGAGCGGTACCATTGCTCTTCTACATCCTTTGCCTGATGATGGTAAGCGCGGTGTGTATAATACCGAGATGAAGATCTGTAAGCTCTTATCCCCAGACTGAGTTTGTGTACAAATTCGTTTGTTGTTTTTTGGAGCTCCTTGGATATAGAGGGGATAGCTCTTCCGAACGACTCACGACGTTACGAATGTGAGTGTTGGACTCGGTTCAGGGATGAACAGGATTAGTGAAATGAAGTCTATGACTTAAAAATTTCAACTTCTTGGGCTCTGTATTTGCATTGAGTTATTGCATTTTAGTCTACATATATGCAGGAGCTATTTGTAGCTGCGCTGTGAGACAGTGCGTCTGTTGCGGCATATACTGATCCGCAGATATGATGAGTACCAGTGGGGAATTGGGAAGTCAACTGTAGGTGTCGATGCCGCCATAGTATTTCTGATGTCAATAATCCGTAGAAAAAATTAAATGGCAAGATCTTGTCGTCCATATTTATGGATCGTCCCTCGATTAAGCGCCGAACATATTCTTCATCTCCTTTAAAAACTCGTCATCGGTGACTGTGATTACCATCTTCCACATCTGAAGGTAAACGTAACAATCAAAAGCACCTGATATTACTTTTGTACACTTGCTATTATTTGGCGGGCTCAGGAAGATGTCAGACCTTTGTTTCAGGCCTCCTCCTTTCAAGATTTTTTTCTTTTTTTTTTTTAAGAACTTAACACTCAAGTGGGTATGACTACACTTTAAGTGCCTGAGAACGTGTTAAGTTTTCAGAAAAATGGGACAGAGAGAGGAAGAAAAATCCAGCATTTAAACGGGAAACTAAATTATTTGTGTAAATTGACTTGCTGTTGTATTTTAGGCAAACATTCACCTCACCAGATTTTAGTTGCCTGAAAAAAAGAATATCCTTCGGGCACGGTTGGTATTGAACCCCCGAAATGTCCGATTTGGTATCCAATACACTACCACATGAGCCACGGCTACCCACAGTGTCAATCACGTCCTGGAACTCTATGTTATTCGTCAATTTATTGCAATAAAATGCTCAACCTCTCACATAAAATAATGAACTGCTATCAGTTTATTACTGTAATCAAATTTGCCTCAGAAAATCCATCAACCTTGTCTGTATCTCAATTTTCAAAACACAAGCCCGAAGCTAACATTTTTCCTCAGATGAATTGATTCAAAGAATTTTCTCGACACTCTGCAAATTGATCGATAAATACCCACAGAGGCAAAGGACATTCCCGGAAATGTAATTCCAGCCGCAAATGCTAAGAGATTTACACAAAACCAAAGCCATTCAAACCAAAAGGTACAAAGCAATCGGATTGGAGCATTTATTCATAATTCATGTAACACATGCCACTAAGCACAGGAACACGTACGAGTATGAGTTAGAGTATGAGTACGAGAACGACCAAGAGTAGGAGTACACCCTATCCAACTCAAAACCAAGATACTCTTCTCAGCTAAGTGGATCCTGAATCTATTGGCATCTAACGGATGCGTACACACGTAGCCTTTGTGAAAAGCTAAAGCAAACGAAGGAACAGACTCATTCCATGATAGCAAGGCACGTATTCGTAACTTCTAAAAGGAAGACATACTTATAGCATTCCATTCGAAGTCTCGCAATTACCATGAGAATCATCGGAATGTGAGTACATCTATACAAATAGTACTGTATCTATACGAGTACAGCAACGGAGGACTAAAACATTCATGAGAAACTAGAACAGAGATATAGACACAGACTATAGACTACTATACAGCAGCTATATCAGTGATTGAGTCTTTCCGATAACAACAGCAGCATCGGCAGAGTGTGCCATAAAAGTTAAACCACCTTCGCCAATCCAAACCAATGCCCAGCTTCCAATAAAACGTATGTTTGCCAAATTGAATTCCATTTTCTTCTTCATCTCCGCCTCCACCTTAGGAAACTGCATATAGACGATACGAGTACTCGTATCTGTGCCTGAGCTGGAGCACTTGATAGATACGAGTATTTATAACTCCAGACCAACTACGAGGACCTATTCGCAGATAGAGTACGAGTACCACAAGATACATTCGAGACTGGTCACTAGCGGAAGAGGTTATAGTTCAGCTTTAATTGATGCACTCCATGTGGTGTATTTCTGTGTATTTTTGTCTGGGTTGAGATCTATCCTACTTCTTCTGGATCTGTGGTACCTACTCTTTCGAATTGATTTGATCCTTTCAAATGGAAAGAAGATTCCGTCTACCCTTTGCGGGACAATCATTACGAAACACTTTGTTTCGCAAATCGGTTTTGTTCAATGTCAATAGTGTGCGTTTGATATTTTTGGTTAGCTAGGCGCCCTGCATCTTCTCCATTCCCCAGAGAGCCAATAGCAATTAAAATCGAGGGCAGAGGTGTCCGAATACATCCATACATACACCAGTTATGCATAAGGTTTGACCATGCCATTCTTGCTTGAGTGGAAACCCATTTAAGGCGTTAATTCGGAACTCAGATACTTTTTATGCTTCTCTCAAAGAGAGTGCATTCTCATCTTCCAACTTTGGATGGCGATACAAGTGCAGGAGTATTGGTTTTTAAATGCTAAATCGATAGCTCAAATGCAGCAAAATGTACATAGGATACGGATACATGAGTAGGAGCGATGCTTATGAGTGTTTTCTAACCGCAAGGTATAGTTCCGATTTCCTCCTCCAGCTCAAGTTTGCGGTTTGAGCGGGATTGAATTATATTTTCATCCTAAAGTATGCCTAGTGGTCAGAAAGATGTGCTCAAATGATTGACTGGAAAAGAGGAAATTGGATATTTCTGGGAATTTTACATCATTACAATACCACAAAGTGTTTGATAGAATTTATGGTATGAGATGAAGCATATAATAGTCTCTTATAAAAAACTTATGCAATTTCGTGTTGTTGCAGTTAGTCGCATGAAGTTTTAAATAAAAGATAAAAGATAGAAAACTTGCAAGGTCATGAAAGTGTACTTTTCAAAAGGCCACTTGTTTTTAAGTGAAATATTTCTGGCCTCTCGTGAGCATATTACAAACTAGCGCACTATCTTACCCAATTTCCTCAACGCTTTTCAGCTCTCCCCAACCCATACCTAGTAACACCGATTCCTCCTCAACTGTTTTGCGACGTGATTTCCGTTTAGTCGATTCCCTCTTCTGCGTGGCTTGATAAGCGAATTTGAGTGGCGTACTTCGTGATAGGGGTTCTGAAGGTGTCATCATCCCACTGCCGCTTTCTTCACAACATATAGTAATGGTGTGTAGTCATCAATCGTCTATGGTTTCACGTATTGCATCCATTAGAAGTAGTAATTCAACGTTGGAGCCTTTTGGAGCTTTTAGTGCTGAGAACATTACTCTTTCAGACTTTGGGCAAAGACCGAACGAAGCTCCTGACTTTAAAATTCAAAGGTGCTATCAGCCAAAACCCACTTACTTACTTATTTACATGGCGCTAGAGTTCTGGATGAATCTGAGCCCCAACTAATAAGCCTCTTCAGTTAGCCCGGTCTTTAGCTAACTGCCTCCAGTTGCACACTTCAAGTCAGTCGAAGTCCCATTCTACATATCCGCGACACCTAACGTGAGGTCTTCCTCTACTTCATTGTCCCTCTGGGTTAGATTCAAAAACCCTGGTCCAAGGATTGGTGTCTATTGGCTCTACATGTCCTACCTGTCTCAGGCGACTGATGCGCAGTGTTCTGACTGGGTAGATGTCGCTGTACAGGTCGTATAGTTCGTCGTTGTATTTTTTCTTCCAAAGCCCGCCACCGCAAATGGGACCGAATAAGAGTTCATACCTCAGCTGTAATGATCAAGGTCTTAGACGAGTATAGAGTCTCCTTAGTTTTTCGGGATAGGACCTTACTGTACAATTGCCTTCTTACCCCAAAGAAATCGCATAGGCAAGAGTGATTATTCATATTATTTCTGCTGAGGTGTTGGTCGAATTTATAGCTGTCGACTGTGACGTTCTATCCAATTCGTTATTTGTCCCCTTTTGTTGACAGCGTATACTTGGTTTTACCCTCATTTATCGCTAAACCCATTTTGGCAGCTCCCGTTTCAATAAACCGGTGACAGACCGCTTAGTTCTCTCAATTATGTCGATATCATCAGCATACGCTAGTAGTTGCACAGACTTTTGAAAGATTGCGCCCAGAGTCGCTTGACAGTACGTCACCTTGTCTAAAACCTTTTTCGACAAATGCCTCGTTTAAGTCGTTACCGACCTTGACGGAGCCAGGAGCATACTTAATTCTCATTCTGCACAGACGGACGAGCTTGGCAGGGATGCGAAAACTAGACATGACTCTATATAGCTCGTATCTATAAATGCTATCGTACTCGTATGAGGCCTTCAAATCGATGAAAGAATGATTGGTGTTGATTTGGAGCTCTTGAGTTTCTTGCAAGATCTGCCTCAGTATTAAAATTTGGCCAATAATGGACATTCCTGGTCTGAAACGTCAGCTTGTTGACGAATAGTTTCAGACGTTCACACAATATGGCAGATAGGATCTTGTTGAGGAGACTTGTGTCTCTATATTTAATTGGCGCAGTTGAGGGGGTGTCCTTTTTGTGAATCGGGCAAACTAAGTATGCTGAGATTCCATTCATCTGGAGCATACACTTTTCTGACCAGATCTGAGAAATGAGTTGGTGTATGCTCTCCACAAAGTCATTTCCAGCAACTTTTAATACCTCGGTCGGTAAGCCATCAGTTCCAGCAGCTTTGTTGGATTTCAGCTTAGATATTGCTATCTTTACTTCGCTTTGGTCAGATGGACGAAAGCGTCTAAGTTGAATGGTTTATTCTATCTGATGGCGGGATGGTGGGTTTCTTCGCCATTTTTTCATATTTTCAGCACCGACTGTGACTCTACTACCAGGTTTCCTTCTTCGTCTCTACAGGCTTCTGTACGGGTCTTCTTGCCGCTTTATACTTTTCTTGTTTAGCTGCATTAACTTGTCGGCATTCTTCATCAAACCAGGGATTTTGTGGTGGTGGTCGGATGAAATCAAGCACATCAGTTGCGGCGTCTCTTATGGCACGTTGGCAGTATTGCCACTGATCTTCAGTACATGGTTCTTGAGAGTTTTCGAGATACACCATTCTGGTGGTCTCTTATGATTGCAGTTTTTCTAAATTACAACTTCTCACACTAGTACTTCTTTGTTGTAGCGCTTGGGAAATCAGCATACGCAACTTGACTGCAAGACGGTAATGATCCGAGTCAATATTGGCTGCACGGAACGTTCGGACGTCTAGAATACTGGAGTCATGTCTTACGTCTATCGCAATGTGGTCAATTTAATTTAGCTTTTGATGATCCAGAGACCGCGATGTCCATTTTCTTATATTGAGATGAGTATATTTCGTCCCGCGGCAATGTTAACAAGCCTAATCCCGTTGCCAGGCGTGGGGTCCTGTAAGCTACGCTTACCAAATGTCCCATCAAAGATGTGCTCCTTTCCTATACTGGAATACTTCAGATATTGTTCATATGTTTTGTCGTAGAAACGTTCTTTGGTGGCGTCGTCCTTGTCTTCCGTAGGGGCATAGGCAGATGTTAGGTTTATGTCAGCGAATTTAGCCCTGATGTGGATTATCATAAGGCGCTCCTTCATCTGTCGGAAGCACAAGACTTTTTGCCTCAGTCTGCTGCATATCACAAATCCGCATCCGAATAAGCGCTGTGTTTTTTTCCTTATTGCCATAGTACTCGTATACGTCACAGTTTTTCATCCTCCTTATATCCGGCACGTGGTCTGTTAAGGGTCCGAACATTTCACTTTCAGGTCCGATGGTAGTCGTCCTTTAAACGTTTGCAAGGGTAGTCTGAAATAGATCAACAGTGAATCCGTTATTATCCGATGCCATTAGTTAGTTCGTCACATCTTTTTAATCTCTTTCGTATAGGGTTGTGAGCCCTATGATGGCCAGGCCAGTAATACTCTACTGCCCGGGCATGCCCCTGCCATTTTACTCATGTAGTTACCGGGGACCACCGTTTGTAGATAGGACAAGCTCTGCGCTACGAGCATGATTATTCCGGTGCTGGCCCAATTCCAGTTATAGGGCAGTCAGCAATTTCCCGATTATTCACCACGCAGGTCCTCAAGACATTGCTTCTTAAACACGATAGAGCGAAGATCTGCCCATTTCCGTTTATAAGCTTCAGACAGGTCTTACAGGCAAAAAATCTGCATCTCTAGCAAGAGAAAAGTTAGCTGGATAACGTAGTTGGAAGGTGAAATTGTTTAAGTTTCGTCTAGGCCCCAGGTCGATGTCTTTAAAAAGTCAACGGCATTCTTGCTGTCCTTCGACAAATGTTGTGGTATACTGCATACTGTCATCCTAAGAACATATTACGCCCTTTCTTAACGACTTAACGTGCTAGACATAAGTGACAACACCCCCTGCGGCGGTTGTCGTCAGGATAACAACAACAGCACAGAGCAATCCTTCTGTGAATGTCTGACTTACTATTTCATTGGGCTGCTTCATTTAAGATTTGTGGGACGCGGAACTTATGAACTGAACGCGTTTTTGATAAAGATGCATATTGTGAGGAGAGACAAGTTTTCTTGAGTATTCTTCGCTTCGTGTATTAGAAGAGAAGTCACCGTCACGCCAGACGAATTGATTGGATTCGTTTCAAGTGATTAGTACCGACCGGTTTTCTCTTCTCGACCCTGGTGTCTTCCTCATTACATTTCGCCTTCCTATCCTAGCTTTTCTATTTGTTCATCTTTAAAACGTGACCTTTCAGCGTTCATCTCTTCTGGGGTCAGTGTAATCTTTCTTGTTTTCACTATGCCTATCTATGGTATATCATGGTCAACTTACTGTGACTTGGAACTGCAGAGATCTGTTCCGTAGCCCAAATGGACTGAGGCTTGAGTATAAATTCTAGTGTTCTAAATTCGTGAAAATAACTGGCGTACCATCTAATCCTTTTGGCTCGCCGCTAGTTACTGGAATATCTCCTGTGGGCTAACAATTCTATATCGATTAGAAAATCATGGCCTGAAACAATCCCCCGTCTTTTAACGAGCTTGGGTCCAGCTTACTAGCGCCGAATATTTGCAGACTGATACAAGCACACTTAATGTGTTACGAAGCCAATAAGCAGTCGTATTTACTGAGCGACAGCAGGACCGTCGCTGATCTATTAGAGGCGTCGGGAAGTATTCATTTGATATGCGGCACCCCTAAAAGTTACCTGCAGCAATTATCACATTGTATCCAACTGTCAATGGAAGCCCTAGACGAGGATACATGAATTCGTTATACAGGTTAGGATCCTCTTATCCTTATCTAGCGAGTTTATCGGCCATCTTTTTTCTGGGATCCCATTGTAACTTGGGACTCAAACAAGACCCAGCGAATTCATCCTCGCATTCTTGAACTAGAGTAGAAGTGGGGGGAGGGCTTAGCAAGGTCTTAAGTACAGATGCAGATAGTTCGCTCCCTCCGAATTTTCACAAAGTAGTTTATTGTCATTAGGAATATGTAAATCTCTGCTGGAAAGACAGACATCAATTTTTTAAGGAAGGGTGAGATCTAACGTTGTCATCAGAGCGGCTTAATAAATCATTTTCGCACGCAGCCGTGAAGACCCGACCAAGTTTTTTGCCTGCTTCGATTCTGAAAAGTTGATTTCGTACTTTTGCGGCAACAGGAGTTCCGGTGTCATTGCATCACCATAATCAAAAGACAGTCGGCAATCTAGTTCATTAAAACTATTAAAACGGAAGATGGCTTTGAGAGGGCAGCATATTTTACGAATATCACGGGGAGGGGAATTCATCAGTGCATATTGAACAAAGCCAGGGGTGCTGGGCAAAGCCCATAGGAACTCTGACAGATTGTTCTTTGAACTCTGCCCACAAGCATCATTAACATATTTTCGTGAAAACTTGTTCCGCCAGACAACCGGCGCATAATATATAATTGGCTTTATCATAGCCGTGTAGATCTCATGGCTTGCCGTATCTCCTTTACATTGCCAGAAAGCCGACATCGTGTTGCAGGTTTTCGACGCGATGACATCCAAATACTTAGCTTGATTGGAAGAACGGGTAGTGATGTCATGTAGCGATATATAAGTCAGAGATGGACTTTTACGCAGACAGTCACCAACAGATAGTACAGCATCATTATCTGAATATTCCTGAGTTTAGAAGTCGGACCATTGAAAGCGTCACAAGCAGTAAGTCAAACAACATGAACGATAGCAATAAATACGGGAATGGGCTCTACGGGTAGACCTTCTTAAGAACTCTGTCTATCACATATTGGCTCCTGGCGAGTGCGCCTACCATTTTGTCCACCAAATTTTGAAGCTCAACTCTTCAAGCTCCTCAAGCTCTTTTTTTAAGACTAACTGGTCAGAAGCTCTTGGAGAGCATGTAATCATTGTTTTAAATTTTCGATAGAAATGCCATTCGATAGGGGTCCAGCTGGTATGCCAGGGTAGCAGAGCCATCAAAGGAACAACAGCGTCACCACAACCGATGATAGATGCCAGCTATGGCCTGTTGTGTTGCCCAACTCACTCACAGCTTCAGTTATAGGAGGATGTCATTCTTCGAGTTTCCTAACGTAGTCACTGTAAATCTGTGTCTTACCATGGCTCCTCATTAAAGCGTGTTCAGCTATTTTTTTTCGCAGATTCCTTCTCAAGGCCGAGTTGCTATATATATCCGATTTTACTTTCTGGTATTTCCGGTCGGTAACATTTTAAACTTGCCTGATCCTAATGGATGGCATTAAGTCGATTGCTTGCTCTCCTAACTGCGTAGTAAATATTGGCCGAGAGTTCCCATTGTTGGCAACCACATCAGTAGTACGAAGACCATATGAAGTCCGGGAGATAACTTCCCTTCACGTTACATTTGCTACTGCTTCAGGCCCCATCTTTCTGGAGTCACAGAATTAAATGAATTGGACTACGGTCCAAGTTTAGATGGTTCTCGGTCTTCACTCATCATAGTGGCGTAAGGCCCCTAAAACATCCGAAATCATTGTACTTATGTAAGCGGAAGATGTGCATCGAAGTTTTCTCAAGAAGGTTTATTCTCGCAAGCCACAAGTACTGACAGCATCTCATGCTTTCGTCATAATCTTTCTCAGATTAAAAGATGAAAGACTTACGGCAGCGACGTTTTCGATGAACTTGGAGGATAAGATAATGCAAGTCCATTTTAAATTTACTCTGCCTCGTCGTAAAAATTTGGACATGTCTTCGTTTGTAGAATCAAGTCCACGATCTTGTTTCGATATTGTGTTTCTTTGATTCATAAACAAACGATTACCGATTTTTGTATTGCTCTAACCCTTCAGTTTGCGATATGTAGTTGCTACGGCAGTAAAAATACCCTCAAAAACGGAAGAGAAAGTACCAACAATTATACTAAGATGTAATCAAAGACAACCCTTTTGGCGTAAGCTGTCTTCAAGTTGTTTGCATTTCAATTTTATCATGACTACTTCCTCTTTTGGATTTTCTTTTTTCCTGTACAGATACTGGTTATCCTATGAACAAAAGACCTCTCCTCTTTTACATCTCATTGTAAGGAGACAGAAAGGACTACCCGGAACTTGAACCTTGTAAAACTTCACTTCATAAAAAAAAAAAATAAGAAAAAAACAAACAAAATGAACCGACTAATGATACCGGAAAGAGCCAACTCTTTGTTCGGACTCTGGAATCACCTCACAAACGCACCACCACTTCCAATCTGAGGCAATAAGAAATCCAATAAAACAAGACCCCGGTACAAAAGACCTATCAGCTATCACTATCCCCTTTCGTTGGGTGTAAATGTAAAAGAAGTTCACAACTTTATCCCTCAAGGAAAATAAGAACCCCAAACACCCCGTCCGTTTAAGGCCATAACATAATACATACAAAAGGATTCATTGAATTTTTGGCAATTTAATCTTCCTTGCCTCGCCGTTGTGTTGACTTACCGCCATACCGTCATTGTCGACGGAGTAGTAAAATACCAAGTCACCCATATTTTCAATCACATCACTCCCTTATCTCTACCCTTCGCAGTTCCCTACGTATCGCATCGCACCATATTCTTAGGAAGAGGCAAAGCCAATGCTGTTGCTGCCTCTCGAGCAGCAGGAGTTGGAGCTCTCAGGGTGTTAGGGTAGACATTTTTCCTTGCCTGCCATCCATTTTCCTTGCCGCCATTTGCTGGCAAAGTTTTTTTTCCTTTCATTCGCCTTGCGATTCGATATCGCTTTGTGCCATTTGAAAGGATTTCTATTGAATCACAGAATTGAGTGCCAACAACAAGAACTCCTCCAGCTCCAGTTCCAGTTTCAGCTGGAGCAGTGGCAAAGTGCTGATGGTCTTTTTTTGCTTTTGTTGTTATTGCTGTATTCGCTTTGGGAAAGTTTTTGTAGCTTTCTCGCTTCGATTAAGTTTATTGGATCGAAAAAGCAGATTTACAGAAACGGACTTTCGAAAAGGACATTTTGTTGTTTTTTTTTTTTTTTTGTTTTAGTTGTTCTCTTTGAGTTGACTTTCTTCAACAAAGTAAGCGAGGATATAACTGAAGAAGAGCAGAGAGCAAGGAGAGGAGGACTAGGCAATAAAAAAGAATTGGCAACTGAATTGAGCCTTCGGAAAAGATCTTCGCTTAATTTGATAAAGAAATCAGCTCCAGTAGGGGGAGTTGGTAGAGAGCATCCTTTTGACATAAATGGATTCTGTTGATGAACAAGGAAGGGTGAAAAATCTTGGGGTGTTCTTAATGTATGTGCTTTTATTACTTCTTATGGCAGGAACGTTCTTGAAGGATTAGTCCACGGCAATCACAGAGGGAGAAGTAGATGGCATATTAAAGAGGATTAAATCTATGCAAAAGAACGATTTCCTCAGGATTAGCGGAGAATCCTAAAGTAAGATTTATGATTTCCACGAATTCAGACCAGAGTTCGTTTTAGCTGCTTCAACATGAAGTCAGTTTTGATGGTATCAGCTAGGACAAATGTGAGTAATATAGTCCTAGTAGAAGTATCATTTTCGAATGGGTGTTAGTTTTTTATTTTATGTTTTTAAACGTACTACAATAATGATATAAACTCGAAGTAGAAGTCATAGTGCGGGCATGTCACTGCAGTTCCTGTATAACTCTATCGTACGGCAAAAACAAAGACTGAATGCATGTAACAACCGATGGATAGCGTGTTGCAAGTGTGAATTTTCTTGGTGCGCTATTTTACAGACGTCGATGTGTGTAAATGCAGGCCTGTTGTCTTGGCACTTTCTGAAACACAGGTAGATCCCCGCTCTCACCCCTCAGATCACTCAGAACTGAAGCTATCTGGCTACGAACTAGTGCCATTATTCTTCCCTCACTGCGGTCTCGTCATTTACGTGAGTAGTGATGTAGCTTAACAAACTCCACCACAATGCAGTCCCTGTTCCAATCCGAAATTGAATTTCCTGCGGTTAAAATTTCATGTCCGGAAACAAATTACCCATTACTGCTTTATTTGCAGAATCCCCAAACTGGACAGTAATTCAACCTTTAACGAGTTTGATCCGCTATCTGACTCCATTCTAAGAATTGTATCCCTATATTCACATACTGAAATCCTTATTACGGGAGATTTCGATAGACACAATTCTGCGTGGCTTTGACATTCTGGAGAGACAACATCCGAAGGACGGGGTGTTTAGATCTTCGCTGCAGAAATCTCTTGACGCAGCTTGAAAATGAACCCACGCGAACACCAGATAGTTGATAGTCATCCCGCCAACAACCTGAACTTGTTTTTAACTCTCACCCTGATAAGTACACCGTTGATGTACTTTAACCTCTAGGCTCGTCGGACTATTGTGTCATATCAGCTAATTTCTCATTTACTGACCACAATGCAATGTCTTTCTCAATACGACCAAAAATTGAGGCAACACTGCAATGTCCCAAAGGTAGTAAAAGTTGTAGGTCACTTGTCAAAAACGTTGAAAATTCTGCCCCGTCCTCCATCACAACTCTCATTAATAATAATATTCCAGCTGTCAGCTCTTTGGACAGGGCCAATCTGCTTGCTCCAAATTTTGTGGCCAGCTCAACATTCCCAGGTTATGCTTTGTCTCCACCTACACTTGAGTGCGTCGAATCTTCAATCGGACTAATCCACTTTCGCACTCATGTAGTAGCAAGAGTACTTAAAGATCTTAACATTCACAAATCCGCTGGTCCAGATGGTATATCTTCCCTTCTTCTGAAGATGTGTTCTTCTACGCTGGCAAAACCACTGCGTAAGCTTTTTCATCAATCCTACTCTTTAGGACTCTTTCCGAGCAAATAGAAAGCAGCATTTATCCAGCCCCTCCCTAAAGAAGGCGAGTCTTCTTCTCTCTCTTCCTACAGGCCCATTGCACTTAAGTCCCTTCTTGTCAAGATCATGGAAACGCTAATAAACCGTCAGCTCATGAAACATCTCGAAACCTGAAAATTTCTCAATGACCGCCAATATCGTTTTCATAGCAACAAGTCCACTGGTGATTTGATGGCATATCTCACCGAAAAGTGGAACCAAAGCGTACATCAATCTGGCGAAAGCGAAATAGTTGAACTTGATACCTCTAAGGCATTTGATAGAGTTTGGCATCAGGCTCTTTTGTCGAAAATGTGTGCTTTTGCGACCGATGACTCTCTTCTTCCATGGAAAAGTTCAATTAAAGTTGTCTTGGATGGTTTCAAGTCTAATATTCTCAAAATAAATGCTAGTGTGCCCCAGGGCTCCGTTCTATCTCCAACACTCTTTTTAACCTGCATCAATGATCTCTTGTATGCTACTTGCAATCCAATATACTCCTTTGCTGACGACGGTACCCTCTGCTTCTCATATGCGTTCCCTGTAGAACAGGAACGGCAGCGTATGTTCAGTACATTAAATTCTGATATTAGAAGCATAGCTAATAGGGGAACTATCAACATAATGGAATATAATGCTTCCAAAATACAGTGCTGTCTGCTGTCATTAAAGCGAAATTTAAACACCCGGCCATTAACCATGAATGGCACTTGAATCGTTGAAACCGAAAAACTTTCCATTCTCGGTATGTGCGTCAGTGACAACTTACATTGGAACTACCATATATTCAATATCTTCAACAATGCTGCGAAATGTCTAGGTTTCCTCAAGCGATGTAAAAAAATATTTCACCCCCTCATGATCTGGCCTCAATATATAAGGCATTCATACGCCCAAAACTGGAGTGGAATGCCCATATCTGGTCAGGTGCCCCTAAGACCTCATTTCACTTGCTAGATAAGATCCAAAATTGTGCGATACAACTCATATGTGATCCCAATACGACACAGTCATTCGATACCCTTGGACACACACGTAACGTCTCCTGTCTCACCTTGTTGTATCGCTATTTTCACCACCAGTGCTCCACCAAAATTGCCAGTAGCATTCCGCCCCTTCAAACTTGTAACCGTAACACCCGTCGCGCTGTGAATTTTCATCAGTACCTTCGGACGTAGTTTGAAATTTCGTAATTCTTTCCTAACCCGTACAACTCGCTGATAGAATGCACTGCCGAGCTCTTTATTTCCTAGTCATTATAACTTTCAACCATTTAAAACCAACGCACATCGGTATCTCTGTTTTTTTCCTCCCTAACTTCCTTTCGCCCGCGCTATGTGCAAACATCTTAAGGGCACATAAAATCAATTATAAAAAAAAACAAACAAGGGGTTTTATTTCAACAAGGAATGTCAGATTAGAAGAACCGACAGGCAAAAGTAATTCAAAATAGTGCACCTAGCTTCGATGTAAGCGTTCTGGAAATGTATACACTACATCCAGGTTTAATTAGGGCGAGCCTTTCTTGTATGGGCTGTTGGTGATGCAGGTCTCTGCTCGCTCTGGTGAAGAACTTATTCGCTTTTGACGAAAAAGGCTTGATATGCATAGCGCCTGCTACTTTCAAAGACTGTTAAATCTCGCCTGACGACAAAGTCCTTTAAAACCCAGCCAGCAATAGGCATCACCCATTAATCCGGTTCGTAGCTCACTACTTTTAGTTGTCCGCTCATGCGCGCCGACTACAGTGTTCCACGCATTGGCATACCGGAGCGCTGATGCACTTGTACGAATACATTTGAGTGCGCATTTTTGACTAGAACAGTGTCGCTGTACTTAAATCTGAACCAATCCACGCAAGCTTATGGACATCATATCAAAAAAAAAAAAAAGGCAAAAAGATGAGACAATTATGTCAAACTTAAACGGACCGCCATCAAATCTCTTTAGCCCTTAAGCCTTCGACCGACATCATTAACACTTCTAATCTGTCTCTAAAAATATTTGTCCGTTGAACAGAGTTTATCTATTGTAGAATTACGTCCACACAATGCGTACCTATAAATACTCCAATAACCCAAAAGACACGAATCTTTCGGAAAGTAAATTTCTTACTCCCAATAAATACCCAAAAACCCATTTCAACCTTATCTCAGGTAATAGATCTTCCACCAACGTTCCCATTTTCTGTCGCTTAATTGAAGCTACGTTGAAAGAATATACAAACGTTCTAGCATTACAATTTCCGCACGACTTCCCTCGTAATTTGTGAATCTAATCCGATTATAAGCTCTTCCAGTCCTCCTATGGGACGGAACGGGACTATGGGTTACCTTCAAGGGACTATATCATATCTCCTTCCATAGATAGATAGGTATGCCCAACCATCCGTTCTTTTCAACTCCTTCTTCTTTTCCTGATCGACGTCGTCTTCTGCTTTGTCTGTCTCTCTGATTGATTGCATTTAGCCCAAAAGAATAATACATCTCTGTAGACGATTTACGAAGCCCTAATGAATTACCGGATCAAATTCACTTGCACGATTATGAAACACTTTCCGCCTCAATAACTCGTTACGCCAACGGGGCCCATCTACGAACGTATAAAGCAAAACGATATTACACATCGAAGACGATGAACATGAAGATGAAGATGAGGATGAAGATGAAGACCAAGGCAAAAGCAAAGGCAATGCCAACCCGAAAGGTATAGAAGGTCTAAGGGAGAGAAAAAAAAAAAAACAACTATGTTAAAGGAAATGACGATGAAACACTTCATCCCGTATTTATGGCGCACAATTCACACCATGTACCTCACTCCTCTTCACAAAGTCATAATGCGCCATCTTCATCGTGAGCCATATACGAGTAACTACCATGATGGCATCGCCATCACGAACGACCCTATATTCCCTCCATTCCAGCATCCAATCGTCAATCCATGTATCCCTACCATCCAATAATCTAACCATCCAGCCAACGAACCAACCAACCAACCATCGGAGCTTCGATACTTGTAGTTTTTATCCCGCCTGACTGCCCCTGGGACCCACGAGTATCGTCTTATGATGATGACGACTACGAAGGCCTCGAAGACGTTGAAACGACTTTATAAACGACCGACACGGTTTCCCTTTGTTGTGCCTGCGCGTCAGTGTAACCTTTAAGGCAAATCACTGGTGCGCTGCTTGGTCATAAACGAGATAAAAAGATACCAAGATATAGAGATACCAGATACTAAAGACACATCAGATACTCAGATACTCGGATACTCAGATACAAAGATACGAAGAAAAAGAAAAAAAAAAATTGGTGAGTCGAATGGCGGAACCTACCAATTAACCGGTAATTTGCTTCATTAATTATCGACGAAGACGACGTGGATGACTTGGACTTGGACTTGGACATCGACAGCGGGACCAATTTTTCTCGATCCGGTCTGATGGGATCCATGGGAGCCGATACATACATACACACATTGGTCCCTTGATGAGAGCTCTTCCAATTCTGCCCACAACACCGAATGAATATTGATTTTTGCTCATGTGCTCTGTTTATCCTTTCTACCTAGCATTTTGAAATGAAAGAGATGCGAATACGAGCAATCTTGTATCCGTACTCGTACCATGCGAAGTGAAGTTTCAGGATTTTAGCCTGGAATTAGGTGAGGATGTGGTGCATCCCTTCTGGCCCTCCTTGTAGAGAGATTAGTAATCGATTTGGTGAAATCTATCAAATTGAATTGCAATTAAGTGCAGATGCCACAAATGTGAGATGATGACGTTGAATGATTGATATTAGCAACTTTAGATGCAGGGACTGATGGAATTGATAATTGAGGGCATTTGGAGGGCATTGCAGAAGATTTTAAACCCACGAGGATACTCGGCTACACACAAGGGTGGATTGTTACACTGGCTGTGTGTGTGTAGAATTCGTAATTCTACTAATTTGGGATTTATATTCTCCCAATTTATATCCTCCAGGGATTCGAAGAATTTAAGATGCAAATCTTGTTGAGTGATGAGTAATCTACTTAGGGTAAGTACGAGTAGATGTGTGGAATTGATTTTATTTATAAGGGTGTTGGCTGTGTTTTTGTTTTTTTTTTACCTTATACTGCAACGAGGGTACTAAGGATAAAGGGGAGGCTTATACAAATTGGCCAAGTTGAACTGCGACCTGATTACTTTTACGATCTTTGGAATAAAAATCAGAAACCTTTTGTTCTCAGATAAATAAGTGGAACAAGGGCTAAAATTCGGTATTTACGTGATCTTTCACACTAAGCTATGATTGATGTTCTTACAAACATCAAGTCAGGTCAGAATTTTGAAGAGATGCTCTCCTATTATTTTGTAAATATATGCCAAGAGTTCTATCATCGCAAAATAATGTAATAAGTAACAACTTCCTGTAGTTGTTTCAATTTCGAACAGGGCTTCAACCAAGAAGGCTTTCAGCTGAAACGACTTTAGCCAGGTTTTTTGAGTTTTTCTGGTTTTTACCCTTAAAATGTTTGCACATAACACGGGCGAAGGAAAATTAGGGAGGAAAGAAAGATAGGTACCGATGTAGGTTGGTTTTAAATGTCTGAATGTTATAATGACTAGGAAATAGAGAGCTCGCCAGGGCATTCCTAAAGTGAGTTCTTCGGCTTAGAAACGAATCACAATATTTCAGAGTACACCCGAAAATGGCCTTGAGGGTATACTGATGAGCCTTCATAGTGAGACGGGTGTTATGGTTGAAAGTTTGAAGGGGCGGAATGCTAAGTGTAACAGGAGACACTACGTCGGTGGTTTGTTTGAGTGATATTAGTATCACCTATTAGTTTTATCGCACGGTTTCGAATTCTATTTAGCAGGTACAGAGATGTTTTAGGAGCAACTGACCAGATGTGGGCATTGTACTCCAATTTTGGGCGGATGAATGCCTTATATATTGAGTCCAGATCATGAGGGGGTGAAATATTTCTTACATCGCTTGAGGAAACCTAGATATTTCGCAGCAAATTCGGCGACATCGAATATGTGGTCGTTCCAACGTAAATTGTCATTGAACACATACCAAGAATGGAAACTTTTTCGGTTTCAACGATGTAAGTGCCATTCATGGATAATGGCTGGTTGTTTAAATTTCGCGTTAACGACAGCTGCCAGCATTGTGTTTTGGAAGCATTAAATTGCACTCTGCTGATAGTTTCCCAATTGGTTATACTGCTAATATCAGAATTGAATGTACTTAACACTCGCTGCTATTCCCCTTCTACAGCCGAAGGGCAGGGACGTGAGTCAGGGAACGCATATGAGAAGCAGAGAGTACCGTCGTCAGCAAAGTAGTATGCTGGATTACAAGTAGCATACAAGAGATCATTGATGAAGGTTAAAAGGAGTTTGGCGGCCAGAACGGAACCCTGGGGCACACCAGCATTAGTTTTGTGAATACCAGATTTGAAACCATCGAAGGCAAGTTGAATTGAAAGTTCTGAAAGGTAGTTTATTATCCAATGGCGAAGACAGTCGTCAATCCCAAAAGCACGCATTTTCGACAAAAGAGCCTGATGCCAAACTTTGTCAAATAGCTTAGAAATATCAAGTGCAACTGTCTTGATTTCGACAGATTGATGTACGCTTTGGTTCCACTTTTTAGTGAGACACGCCATCAGATTACCAGTGCGCCTGTTGCTACGAAAACCGTACTGCCCGTCATTGAGAAATTTCCGCCTTTCGAGATATTTCATGAGCTGACGGTTTAACAGCGTTTCCATGACCTTGGAGAGGAGGGACGTAAGCGCAGACCCATTGCAGGAGGAAAGAGAAGAAGATTCGCTGTTTTTTAGGGAAGGGCTGGAAAAATGCTGTTTTCGGAAAGAATCCTAAAGAGTAGGATTGATGAAAAAGGAGACATACACCTTCAAGACCAGCGGATTTATGTATATTAAAATCTATGTTACTACACAAGTGCGAAAGTGGATTCGTCCCATTGAAGATTCGACGCACTCAAGTGTAGGCGAGTTCAAAGCACAATCGGGAAGTGTTGAGCTGGCCGCAAATTATGCAGGAATCAGATTGACTTTGTCCAAAGAGCTCGGTTTGGCTGTCGCTACAGAAGCAAATTCTTCACACGCTCCATGGATTCTTTACAATATAGTTCGCTGCCATCAGGATTAGATATATCTCCGCTTATAAGGCAGACGCAAGTTTTGCTAACAAGGAGTAAAGCTGTGTTGTCGTCCTTCAGAAATACACTAGCGCCGCATCCTAAATCGATTTTTGAGTGATCCAAGAACACCTGCTACATTCATTTCCTGGCCTCTATTCAGGCCGAAGCCAGTCTTGGGCACAGGGAAAGTCGATTTCGTATTTTTTCCGGAGCAGGAGTTCTGGTGTCGTTCCATCAGACGGCATGTCCATAAGACCAGAGTTACTCGTATAAGACAGTTGGTGCCCAAAGTTACCAAAACTTCTGCGTGTTGTACCAAAGACCACTTATTTTTAAAAAGAAGATGGATTTGAGAGTGCATCCTGTGATATCGATTAATAAGTACTGAGGTTCCATTTACTGGCCACACTTCCGTTCGACTATATTTTACTGATGAGTTGATGTATGTATGCTTAGAAAATTACCCCCGCTGCTTTGAATAATTCGACAATCCGTCTGCTTCCGCAGCCTTATTGGCCTTTAGTTTAGATATCGGAATTAAGATCATCACTTCTTGGTCGGGTAGACGACCAAGGAGTATTCCAAGACTTGAACACTATGAACATTGTTTTAATGTGTTTCAAGACTTTCTATTGAATCAGCACATTGACGAGTACGTTACAGCGATGGTTTTATAGGTCGGGGCCTTTGGCTTTGAGAGGTTTAAATAGTGCACGAGCCCCACAGGAAGCCCACAGTATTTTGTGACAGTAAAATACGCGATTCGAAGAAGTCCCCACTAAAAGAGACCGATATTGGAAAATTTTTAAATTCATCAAATCAGGTGGTTTTACCATGTTCGAAGGTTCGAGCAAAATCCGGTCCAAAAAGCAAAAGAAGCCCAAATTTCAACCCAAGTTTGAAAGAAGGAGCCAAAGGGAATTGTATCTCGAAAACTGAAAAACAGCAACAAACTATCGAAAAAAAAAACAACAAACTATCGATGTGATAGTCTGTGTAAAATTGTACTAAAGTCCGCAAGTTTAGCCTCCCCTCCCAAGCGGCGAAGTAAAATATGCAAACCACTTTGTTGCTTCATCTGCTTGAATCCATCTATTTGTTACGTTAAACAACGAGGAATACACAGAGGCCCTCCAGCTTTCACTATTTTCCCTTAAACAAAAGCTTAAAGGTTTAGTAAAATGAGTTCTCCAAAAACTTCTGTAACGTTAATTCTGTTTAAAAACCACAAGAGTCATTTCATTGAGTACTCGTTGACTGGCTTTTTCATGTGCACACTCAATTTAGGCAGATCATTAGAGCCCTAAAAGTACGATGAAAGGCCCATAGGAACCCTCAAATTCATCTAAGAGGCCAGAGAAACCGTTTGTTTTTTTGTTTTGTATTCTAAAACAGGTGTTCCCAATTAATTTTCTGTGGCATAATCCATTCAACCTTTAACTCTTTCCGTTTGTTTTAAGCACATTTTAACACTCGTCCTGATGAACCCTTGCACCCTAAGCAGCTTTTTCATTTTTGCTATTTTTTCGACATGCTTTATGGCATTCCTTTTGGAAGGTATCCGTATATATCCGTACGAATACATCAATTCTGGTCGACAGAGTTAGATTCCGGAGGTTGAGGAAGGGAACCATGACGAAAACGAGGACATCGACGCGATGACTGGGATGGTGATGATGATGATGATGATGATGATGATGATGATGATGATGATGATGATGATGATGATGATGATGAAGATGAGGGTGATGATGGTGAAACGCTCTTTCATTTTGATCGATTTTTTCATTCCCCTATGGCAGCCGGATGGAACGGAAATATGGGGCCTCTGACTACATATACTCGTACATATAGTCATTTTTGTATTCACTTGGCCCTTGCCATCAGTGGAAAGTGGAATTATTCAGATGATACTCGGGGGAGTTAAATCTAAAATGGTATTTTCATAGAATACACTGACTACATCAACCATAAGAGCCCCTGGTTGAACTCGAGTCCTCTTTTTTAATAATCTCCCTGCAAATCCTTGCAACCTCTGGTTGCTTCATATGGCTAATATTCAGCCAAAATCTCGTTAAATATAAATTTTCTCCGAAAAGAGGGGAGCACGAATAAAAAACAACAGAAACAACAACAAAATGGAATATGAAAGCGTGAAGGACACGAAAAACGATTTATTGAATTTTTGAGTTTTATTTTTATTTTTATTTTTTTTTGCAACTTGATTTTGGGGCGCACACACATTTACTAGCGAGTCCCTCGTACATGGATGGGTAGATTCACCCCGAGGGATTGTTGTTGTTTGTTCGTTAACTTGTTCCGATGATTTGTTTTGTTTCTTTTGTGTCCTTTCTCTTCATTGGTTCGAGGTTTGAGGTTGTGACAAAATTTTATAACAATTTTCTCTTTTGATCGCAGAAAATTCGTCGTCCTTTCGTGAATCCATCACTTTGACAGTTTTTTTTTTGTTTTTGTTTTATTGACTTTATTGTTTGTTCATGTTGGCTTTTGGCCATAGTCAATGGTGTGAGAGTTTAAATAAATTGGTGGAGGAAAATCCATATCCGAATGGTAACTGCTGAATGAATCATCATCGTTTGGGCTGTCGATGCTCCTGATATATTTGGGGGTAACCTTCATTTAATTGGGTTGAAAAGGGGGCCGCTCCAGAGGAGACTGAAACTGAGGGTGGACAGAAACAAAAACAATATAATACTGAGGATCCTATTAAAATGGTGGTTGCGCTCGTTTGGATGGGAATTTTTAATGACTGACAACTTGCGGAAGCAAATTGAAACGTATTAAAACGTATTTAGGGAGTTTTGTGGGAATTTTAATGTTAGTTGGTCAACAAATCTTTCCGATTTGTTTGAGTGGAGTTTGAGTAGATTTAATGTGGGTTCAACCGTTTACACTTTTGAGCTTGTCCTGGAACCTATTAATTGGATGCTCATTGGGTAGGGATGTATGTATGTCAGATGTACTGACACTACACCAGCATAGAAATTTGGTGATAGTGTCCTTTAAAGATACCTATTTTACAAAATTAGTGGTATGTAGAGTAAGGTTAAAAGATGCTTACATATGCATCTACCTGAGTTAAGCATTTATTAAACTACCATTTATTAATCGTTCATTGTGATCTCAAAAGCTGACATAGTAAAACCACATAAGGTCCATTGCGGTACTACGTGAAACTGTTCTACCTACACGTTTAACAAGCTGGAGTTTCGGATGAAGCTTAGCAGACTTCACGTCGTAATAGAAAGATCTTAAATGGAGCTTTCTTTTCTAATTGAAAGCAGGGTATATACTGAGAAGACGAACACCAATATACAGAAATCGTTTGAATATATTACAGAACCTTTTCTCATTTTTGTCTATGAGAACACCTAGTCTTGTTTTTTTTTTTTTTTATAATCGGCGCGAGCTCAAGGGGTTTTTGTACCCTTAAAATGTTCGTACACAGCGCGGGCGAAGGAAATTTAGGGAGGAAGAAAAGACCGATGTACATTGTATTGAAATGTTTGCAAGTTATAACGACCAGGAAACACAGAGGTCGGCAGGCCATTTCATAAGCGAGAGTGCTAATACCTCGTCTATTGAAAAATATTAAACACTTAGAGTGTATCAAATCCATCTTTAACCGAATCTGTGTAGTCCCAAGGCACGTTGAATCATTTTTCCATCTTATGTTTGCTCTATCGATGGCTTCCAACTTTAACATGAGCTGAAGCGTAGCAATATTTTGAATATCTTCTTCTGGCAAAGTACGGTGTAGAGTTCTCTATTTGGTGAGTTTATCGGCCTTACAATTGCTTGGAATGGGTCTATTCCCTGGTACCCAAAAAAACGTGGTAAGTAAACTACGCCTCAGGCTTCCAGCTTGATGTCCGCGGAATAAATGTTGGTGTGCCCCAAGGCTCCATTCAGTGTCCGACACTCTTTTTAGTCTTCATTAGTGATTTCTTGTTTATCACTTCTAATCCTGTGTATTCCCTTGCTGATGATAGTACTCGTCTAACTCTTTGGGAGCGCGTATTTACTCATCCAAATCCTTCCAAGACTCAATGCTGTCTATTGTCGTTAAACCCATGTTGGAGTGACGATGTCGTCAAAATACTGCGATGTATCTAGGTTTCCTCAAGTAAAGAACGAAAAACTTCACCCGCTCTGATCTGAACACAATATAAAGGTTCTTTTTTGTAGACTGGCAACACTGTTTCTACAAATTATCAATTTGACAGTTGAAAGTTGATTTGTGGTTAGTACGTTTTGCCATTTTACAATGAATAGATTAGGAGAATCCGAATGAGTCGATTCGCCATAGTGCACAGCCATTGGAGCTTTGCCCATCCGCTTTGTGGAAGATTTTACGGAAAGATCTTGGCTTAAAGACTTATAAAATCCAGCTTGTCCAGGAGTTGAAACCGCGTGGCATTGTACGCGTCGTAGGTCCGGTGAATGGGCCGAAAACATGATACAGCTTGATCTTCATTTTCAACGCCAAATTTTGTTCTCCGATGAGGCCCATGGATATGTAAACAAGTAAACTTGCCGAATTTGGAGTGGAAAAACCCAGACGCCTTTTGTCCAGAGGTCCTTACAACCATTAAAACTCACTGTTTGGTGTGTTTTATGGACTGGTGGAATCATCAGCCCATATTTCTTTAAGGGCGATGCCTTTATACCGTCGATACGATACCGTCAATGGAGAGCGCTGTAGAAAAATGACTTCTGACTTCTTCGTTCCTAAGTTGAATGGCATTGACGTGATATAGCTTTGGTTTCAACAAGATGGGGTAACATGCCACACAGCACGCGACACCACCAATTTATTGCGGAAAACATTTGCTGGGTGCATAATTTCGCATAATGGAGCTGTGAACTGGCCTCCACGATCCTGTGATCTCACACCTTTAGATTACTTTCTTTGGGGGTATGTGAAGTCACTAGTCTATGCCGATACATCAGAGACGTTGGACGACTTGGAAGTGAACATTCGCTGTTTTATTGCTGATATACGGCCCCAGTTGCTGGATAAAGTTGTCAAAAATTTGATTTCATGATTGCGCTTCATTTGAGCTAGCCGTGGCGGTATGCGTATGCCCAATGTCATATTTAAACACTAATGGCATAAAATTATCTATTAAATAAAGCTAACATCATAAACATTAACATTATCTTCAAGTGTTTTATTTCATATTGAAATTGTACACTCTTAAACAAACACCCTTTATAAGGCATTTATCTGCTCAAAATTGGAGTACAATGCTCACCGCCCTGCACGGCTTAAACAGGTTCCAAAGCCGTGAAATAAAGGGGGTTTTAGCACGAGGTGTAGGATTTGTTTTTTGAATAAAAGGAACAATTTTTGAGATATCTTTAAAACCTTTATTGCTTTATAAACTAGACATACGTGTATTATTTTTGCAATACAATACTCGTATCTTCCAAATTACGGCCTCGGTTCTGCTTGCAGACATTCATACTTTTTTTGGAAATTTTGGATCACTCTTTCACATAATTGGGGCTCTAGCTTGTCTTCAATTTTCGCACTCAGAGTTAAAATTGTTTGCGGTTGGTTGCCGAAGACCTTGTTTTTAACATAGGCCTTAAGAATGATCGTGTTAAGTCGCACGATCTGGACGACCAATATCAAGTATGTCTCCGAAACGCGAAATTACATGGCCAGGAAACTTCGTGCTCAATAACTGGTTCCTGCGTGCTTCACTTGTTAAATAGTAGTCCTTTCAAATTCTACACTTCTTGTTGAAGCACGCTTTATAGCCCATAGCTTATACTAATATTGCGCAGCCAATTGATATCCTTGAACACCGACGTAAAGTCTTCTACCTTACCTTGTTTTATCGCCATTTTCACCACCAGTGCGCCAATGAAATTGTCAGCAACATTCCGCCACTTCAGAACTTCAAATGTCCCACAACGAATGCTTATCAATCTACGATCCAGCCGTAGGACTCGCCTCTGGGATCCCCAGCCTTATCTCTTTGTCATTATAACTTGCAAAATATGAAAAATCAAAAGGTGGCTCGTCTCTTTCATTGATGTCAGTACAGCTCCATTATGTTTGATGAGCGTTAGCATCACATGCAACAATAAGACTATATTTTTTTGCTCCTCTGTCTTTTATTTATCACCAGTGAGACGACCCCACATGGTTGTGGGCAAGATATGCCGAGGCTAGCCAGTGCCTTGAGCAGTTTCTGGCTTCAGTAACAAGTTTTTCTATCTTCTATCTAGTTTAAACTTAGGCTGATGCAAATTCTAAGAATTAAAGCCAGTGTAGGTCGTGTGCTAGTCTCTACAAAGAGAGAAGAACCTACGATATTTTACAAACTTCGATCCGTGGGAAAGGCAGAACTTCTTATTTTCGGAGGTCCTCCATTTCCTACTGAAAAAAAAAGAAGAAAAGTGGAGAGCTCGAATATACTGTGTGTGAATTGTTTCTAATATTTAAGATTTAATTATATTCGATGATCCTAACGTTACCATATTTTGAAGTAAAATGTCTCACTAAATAAAGATCACAAAAGCTCCAAAATCTTCATTCCGCTTAATTTAGTAATGCGGCACAAACTGGAGCAGTAGCATGAAATGTTAGATCCAAAATAATGGCATTGTAGTCAGGCACCTTTGGGGGACTTAAATATTGAATGTCCCCTTTTGTAATGCTTTCATCTTTCAGTAAATAAGGAAACGATTTATGCTGAAAGTAACCCCACTTTTATCTTAGACGTTGAGCTATAACCGGAAAAAAATGTGGAAGCTTATATTCTGTTCCATGAGTTGGGGAAGTTCCATGACCTGGGGAAGTACTAACAAGAATTGGTAACAGCTTGGCTTTAGTTATTAGCTATGACTGTCTACTGAAAGAACTTTCATACAAAGACTAGGACGTACATCTATGAACCAAGACTATTGATCTTGCACCAAGTCCGGTGAAACAGCACCAACAAAAGAAGAACCGTCGTGAAGTGATGCGTTCTATTAAAAAAAAATGCTGCTAGACAATCTACGTGGTAATAGCGGGCAAGCTGTATATCATTTTGAGCTCCAAACAAATAATTACTTGGAAAAGCATTGCGGAATCCTCTATCAGTGAAAGCAATCATAAGGTACATACATTTGCAAGATATATCCCCAAGAAGGCCGCAAATATTATGACAGTGCTGAACAGATTAATAGCATGATATTGGAAGATCGGATTCACTTAAATAAGGATAATCTAGGGAAAAATATTCAAGGTGGTATAACAAAAAATAGAATCCTGAGCACCAAGCTCACGGAGGACATTTTTCAAATGTTACACCCTCATAATGTTTGAGGATAATGAATTACTTCTTCGTTCTTTATCTTCAAAGATCTTTTTAGGAAAAAATTTGCTGTTCTTAATGTCAAATATAAGCTAGTTGGCAAAGGCCTCGGGTAGGTAACGCCCATTTTTAATTTTTACAGGTCAAAACAAAAAAATTGCAGGTCCTTTTTTGAAAAGAAAATCTCTTATGAAATAATGTAAAAAGATTGCAAAATTATTTGCATAACCAATTTGTAGGTTTTAACCGAGATATTGACGTTTAACTCATAACATCCTCGATGATGGACTTTGCAACACAAAAATATGCAGTCATGGTTTATGTCTAGGGTTTCTGCAACGGTAACGGTCAACGAACGAGATTGTAATATCTGAAACGACACTCTGATAGGGCATTTATTAGAACATTTTCCAGGTTAAGGGAGACAGGAACAATGTGGAAATCGTCGAGAAAATTACATCCTGCTTTAGCAGGGGACACTCCCAGTTACGAAGACGTTTTACATTACATCAGAAACTATACAAATACCAATCTTGTGCAACTAAGTAGACATTTTAATCTAAGCAGTACTTACATCTGGAGAAATCTACATTCACAAGCCATGCATGCATGGGGGATTCAAAGAAGCGTTTGGTATTCTGGAATGACACTTTACGGAGGACAACTTTTTTGGCCGAATTCTATGGACGGATTAGTCCCAAATCAACAGGAGTGGAATCACTGATTTCCATAATTACATACCTGGGCAGAAAGTAACACTCTCTCCATCAAACAGAGACCTTTTCAGCATAAGTTCAACGTCAATATGTGGACAGGCATATTGGGTAACAAGCTGATCAGACCCTATCGGCTTCCTCCAAGGCTTAATTCGAATCTCTATCTGCAATTTTTTCGAAACAAATTACCAGGACTATCAGGTGATACTATGTAGTACATCAGTGCAACAAAGAACAGCCATTTTGTACCAGCTGGATGGCTTCCCCGCATGAAAATTCGTAGATATGGCCGGATAGACCCATTTTGTGATCTCCAAGGTCTCCGGACTTGACCGCAAAGGACTTTTACTCGTATTTATGGAGACGGATGAAGGACATTGTTTACTCATCAGAAATAACGACATGAGATAAGTCATTTCAACCATAGAATTGACGAGGCGGCTTCGAAAATACGAGAAGAATTGGAAATAATGGACGTCGTTAGAACAATGGTTTGTCCTTTGAACATCTAAAATATGCAGCAGCGTTTGATGAAAAAAATAACAAGAAAAACGTGCAATCAATATTCGTATTTTTTTTATTTACCTGTTTCAATAAGTTGGGTCGTATCTTGAAAACTACTGACTTCAGATGAAATGCGGGGACCTGTAACTCCGTGCATTGCTATATTATGATCCGTAAAGTGCTTATGTGATCGGTGCATTTGGAGTTTTTCTTTTTTTTCAGTTTTAATGCATTTTTATTAGACTTCATTAATTAATTGTTACATGCTATACAAAAAAACGCTTAAAAATTAACTTAAATAACTTAAAAGTAATCTTATTCTAACTTACTGGCCCTATGAGGGCACTCTAGGCTAAACATAATACTTAATCTATGTCTTTCGACGTTGCTTACAGTCTATTTTGTTTTTTATATTTATTAACACTAAAACTAAGAAAATGAATTTTAATTAAAAAAACTTAGTATCAGGACTTTTTTTTGTTATGATATAAAACTTAAAACTAAACCTATAAACTACCTAAAAAAAAATCTTAACCTACTTAATCCTACTTAAACTACCCCTTATTTCAGAGTGTGCTACCCATATCTGTTCTAATATAATTTTTTTTTATTTATTTTTTTTTTCTTAAATCTAACTTAATGCTACCTAAAAGTATGTAAGCCGGCCATGGCTAATAAAATAGACAGACGACCGACTTTGCTTCACATGAAACTACCTATAACTTGAGGAATTCGACGACGAACTTTCCCCTCCTTCCACTAGCCACCAAAATTGTTGGTGCTGCCGAGCAACATGCCTCATGTCGCGACTCCCTACCGCCCTACTGAACCGGAGACGCTCCGCACTGCCATGTCCGAGCGACGTGGAATATTAGCGGCATCGCTAATCTGTCCTGGATCAGACCTTTCATATCGAAGTAGAGGAACGCTTTTGGAGGAATAAAGCCGTTAAAGCGAACTCTCTCATGATACATATAGTTAGGGTAGTAAGCCCCGGAGATCAGGTTGTTCGACGAGGTCATTGCTCTTGCAATGTGCCTTCGAGTCAACTTAAAAACAAAATTATCCACTCTTATTAGGTTCGCCCTATTGTATAAGACCTCATTAGGATAGAATCTTATGTACTCGGACTGTATAAGTAAAGTGTTCTGTATAAGTAAAGACAAGTCCGAAGACAAGCCCTCTCAAACACCCGAATCTTTTCCAATACGCTTGCTCTCACGTTGAACCACACGGGACAACCAAATACAAGCATAGGCCGGATAAGGGCCATGTAGAAGATCACCTTCACCCTCGCATCGAGTTGGCTGTTATAAAACAGTGTCTTTGTAAGCGCAAAAGTATAGAGCAACATCTATATGTTTGTTAAAATACAGATATTGGTCTAGCCAGATCCCAAGGTATCTGACTACATTTCGACAAGCAAGTGGCTGCCCGTGCTGTCCCACGATCGAAAACTTCCGCCAATTCATTCTCGTATCCCTAGAGGCCCCAGACAAAGGCGTCCTAAACAAAATGATTTCCGACTTCTGAAAGTTGATTTTCAACTTCCAGTCATCGCAATATCGTTTAATTTTATTGAAGTCACGTTGCAAGAGTATGTTAATGACCTCAATCTTTGGACCAGATCTGTACGCGATTAAGTCGTCTGCGTACCCTATGGCATGGTGAAGTAAACCTATCAGATCACTTGGTGCATTTGGATTCTATCTGTTCATCGTCGAGAGCTGAGTCTCAATGTTTCTTAATCCGCTTTAATATAATTCTAGCTCTTGTTGCGTCTACGGCCGCGAGAAGACTATTTAGGTTCCAAAAGTACTTGAAATAGTTTGAGAGGAGTGCCATGAATATCCACCGTTTGGTTTTTCTTGAGGTTCCTGTTTAATTCTGTTATTTCGGCTTGGTATTTGAAGTCCGGTGCGAAATCGGAAAATTGTTGCGGAGACTCAATGGAATTCAAAATTATATCACCATTGTTTTAGTGGTTAAGGCCAGTAACAGAGTGTTCTCTCTATCTTCATTTGGTGAGCTGACGCAGTTCCGATAAGCTTCTTGGCTATGTTTTAAACAGTTTTCGATCCTGAGGCCGAAGTTCGTCATGTCTTACACTGCATTTCACCCCTTTCTTTTTTATTCGATATTGAGGTTTTAGTGCCGCTGTAATTTGATCCTTATTTGCTCCATGCTCCTCGATCCCTCTCCAGGTGTCTGCCGAGAGCACTGGTTGGAAATTTTTCAGCCTTAGGTACAACCCAGTTATAAAAACATTATTCACAACATTCCCGTTGTTTTCCAAATTTGCCTGCATTAGGCCGCCGATTGTTTGTGCATCTATGTCAAAATGGTTCCTAGATGATTGGGGCGCTTGGAGATCCCTGCGCCAATCGGGAATGAACTTGGTAATACTGAGTTTTGACGGTTGCGGTTTACGACGACGTATAAAAACTCTAACTTGAGATGGTGATGGCGTTCCTGTCTGAAACTGACTCGAGGTCTGTTTTAGATGTCTAAGGGACAATTTCAAAGGCGGTTTTTTGTTTTTTTATAATTGGAGCGCGCACAAGGGATGTTATATATCCTGAGGATTTTTGCACATAGCGTGGAAGATCCCGATGTGCGTTGGTTTTAAATGGTTGCAAGTTATAGTGACTAGAAAATAAAGAGCTCGGCAGCGCATTTCATTTCATAAAGAATCACGATAATTCAAAGTACATCCGAAAGTGGGCTTGAGGGTCTACTGATGAGCATTCACAGCGCGACGGGTTTTACGACTAAAAGTTTGAAGGGACGGGATGCTACTGGCAATTTCGGTGGAGTACGGGTGGTGAAAATAGCGACACATCAGGGTGGAACAGGAGACGTTACGTCGATGTTCGAAGGCGTCGAATAAATTTGGATCCTATCGAGCAAGTGCAAAGAGGTCTTAGGGGCAACTGACCAGATGTGGGCATTGTACCACAGTTTTGGGCGGATAAAAGCTTTATATATTAAGGTCTGGTCAAATGGTCAAAGAGGATGAAGTGTTTCTTACATTGGACATATCGCAGCATTTCTGAGGACACCGAATAGGAACGAATCACGATATTTTAGGACTACGTCCGACACTGGGCATAAGAGTGTACTGAGACGGGTGTTACGGTTAATAAATTGGAAGTGGCGGAATGCTACTGGCGATTCCTATGAAGCACTGTTGTTGGAAATAACAATAAAACAGTATGAGACGCGAGTCTCCATTGTCTGAGTGATATTTGTATCATCTATGAGTTTTGTAGTCCCATTTATATTGAAGCCAGATAGGAGGGTGTGAAATATTACTTACATCGCTTAAGGAAACCCAACGTAAGTTGTCAAACACATACCGAGAATTGAAAGTTTTTCGCTTTCAACGATGCAAGTGCCATCCATGGACAATGGCTGGGTGTTTCGCTTTAACGACAGCAGATAGCATTGTGTTTTGGAAGCATTAAATTCTTCTCTGTTAGTAGTTAACAAATTACAATAGTTGCGCTTTTAATATCAGAATTTAATGAGCTTAGCATAAGCTGGCGTTCCCGTTCTACAGCCGAAGAGCAGGGACGTGAGTCCGGGAACGAATATGAAAAACAGAGAGTACTGTCGTCAGAAAAGGAATATATTGAATTAGAAGTGGCAGACAAGAGATCATTAAAAAAAATTAAAAAGAGCGTCAGAGACAGAACGGAGCCCTAGGGCAGACCAGCATTTATTTTGTGAATATCAGACTTGAAACCATCCAAGACCGCTTGAAGTTTTTTATTTATTTTTTTTTTTATAATATGCGCGCGCTCAAGGGATTTAGGTACTCTTAAAATGTTTGCACACAGCGCGGGCGAAGGAAAATCAGGCAGGACATAAAGAAAGGTACCGGTGAACGTTGGTTTTAAATGTTTGAAGTTTATAATGACTAGGTAATAGGGAGCTAGGCAGGGCATTCCATAAGCGAGTTGTACAGCTTAGAAACGAATTTTTAGTGTACGTCCGAAAGTGGTCTTGAGGGTATACTGAAGAGCATTCATAGCGAGACGGGTGTTACGGTTAAAGATTTGAAGGGGCGGAATGCTACTGGCGATTACTATGGAGCACTAATGAGAGAAATAGCGATAAAACAGAGTGAGACACGAGACCTTACATCGGTGTTCGAGGGTGTCCATTGTTTGAGTGATATTAGTATCATTCCGAAAGGTAGTTTCTAGTCCATTGAAGAAGAGAGTCGTCGCTCCCAAAAGCACGCATTTTCGACAAAAGGGCCTGATGCCAAAGTCTGTCAAATGCCTTAGAAATATCAAGTGCGACTAACTTGCCTTCGACAGATAGGTACACTTTGGTTCCACTTTTCGGTGAGACATGCAAATCATCATCAAATAACTAGTGGACCTGTTGCTACGAAAACCGTACTGCCTGTTATTAAGAAGTTTTCATGTTTCGAGATAGGGACGTAAGTGCAATGGGTCTGTGGCTGGAAAGAGAAGAAGATTCGCCTTTTTTTGAGACGGGCTCGACAAATGCTGTTTGTCTGCTCTGCTCGGAAAGAGTCCTAAAGTGTAGGATAGATGAAAAAGTCAGCGTGAAAAAACACCTCTTCAGAAGACGGGGAGATATACCATCTGGACCAGCGGATTTGTGTATTTTGAAATCTTTAAATACTCTTGCTACTACATGAGTGCGAGAGTAGATTCGTCTCATTGAAGATTCGACGCACTCAAGTGTAGGCGGAGACAAAGCACAATTTGGGAGTGTTAAGCTGGCCGTAAAATGTGGAGCAAACAGATTGGCCTTGTCTAAGGAGCTGACAGCTAGAATGTCATTGTGAGTGAGTGTCGGGATGAAATCTTTTCTCAAACTGTGTGGTCGGTGTACGAGAAATTAGCTGATACGACACAGTGGTCCGAAGCCTAGAGGGGATAGCACATTGGTCTTATACTTTTCTGGGTGAGAAGTTAAAAACAGGTCCAGGGTGTTGGCATGACAGTTTGACTATCAACGTGTGGTATACGTGTGGGCTAATTTACAAGCTAGGTCAAGTTGTTTTCCGCAGCGAAAATCTCAACACACCGTCCTTCGGGTGTTGTCTGTCCAGAATGTCGAAGCCACCCAGAATTGTGTTTATTGAAATCGCCTGTAATAACGATTTCAGTATGAGGATACAATCCGAATGTGGTCGGTCTGGTAGGATATTCCATGCCTTTCAGTTGAAACCTAACTGATCTCGTGCCAGGTGTTATAATTACACAAAATACCTCCGATGACTAGGCGTATGATATTGCAAAAGTCCACAAACCACTGAGCGTTGTCAATCTAGCCTAAAAGACCATGATTACCCTTTACGAGCTAATGAGGTAGCAGAAACTCTAATGACCCTCTTCTTCTGGCAAGCCAGATGATTTAATGGGCTTACGTCTTCTATGATAGGTGATTTGATGATCTGAAAACCCACTGCAACAAGGAAATAAAATGCCAATGCCCCATGCGCCTGAGAACCAATGCCAAATGTACATATATATGTGTATACAATTGTTCACCGGTAAAATTAGCGTTGTGGTGAAGTTCAGCAAGATAAGCAGGGTTTCTAAAAAAGACTTTATTGTAAAAGTTGATATTGAAACCAAGACAGTATATGTACTTACATGGATCCAGTTTTTGAAAAGTTTCTTGACCCGTATATCACTTATGTACAATATGTAGGTAGGTTAGTAGTATGGCCGTTTTCACAAGATCTTTTTTCCAAAGAAAAGTGATACTCGCATTACTAAGTCGCGATGAATAAGGATAATTAACAGAAGATCTGTCCAAAATCTTAAGCTACAAATCACTGAAATTTCTGTGCTGACTAGAAAAAAGTTCCACAAACATTTCTTGAAGTTCAAACTTATGTATAGGTATCGAGATCCAGGACGCAACAGTTGTTTCTTAAAGAGATTTCTGTCAGTCTGCTTTAGTTTAGAAAACCCCAATAGCATATTTCCGGCAATTCTGTGAATTTATTCTCACTTGACTTGTTGTTGAATTTATAGCACAATTCGGGAATCCCATCCTGTACGTTCTTAACCCCGAAATCCCTAAACAAAGCCTCCATTCATCTACTACAGTTTGTTTAGGTAATTCGCATAAATTTCCACTAAAGTATGCGAATGTCAAATCAAGTGTAAAACCCCATCGTCCCGATAGCTATCTACATTTAATCCATCTATTAACCGCACCATCAATTTGTTAACTTGCAACATGATCTACCTAATGCGCTCACAAATCCCCCAACAAACATTTCTCGCCCCAACGAACACCACTGTACTAGTGGTAGTAATACTGTGCACTGTCAACCCCACAAACACACTAGGCATCGGTACGCATCCATCAGCAAAATCCTTTTGGTAACATACCACCTCGGTTCTAGCACCACATCTCCTTTGTGTGTAGTGTACGTACAGAAACTATAGCAAACAATAGCCACACCACACGTAAAATATTGTCGAACAAATCCGCTCTAGATTATACATGTAGTAAAACCTCCCTCCAAGGACTTATCAATTTAATCATGCCTCCAGCTTTGGGTCTATCCGAACTCTCACCCACCTACCCATGCGATATACCCTTTCAACCACACACACACACTCACACAAAGAGAAAATCCGATATCCTATAGAACAACCAAAGCGAGGGTTAACTTCAAAAGCAATTGCATAAAACCACCATCGCCAGTGTTGTGTCACCAGATTGCTATAAATAAACCGAATGGGATCCTTTGCCCAAAGGGCTATTCAAACGTCAAATAGAGACGAAGGACTTTACGGGGTTACTGGTTGTTATTATTTTTTCTCTCCTCCACGTAGGGGACGACTTTCTAGTCCTGTATTCGTTCGTATACGAGTGCAAATACCTTTTCCATACATTTCATTGATACTGGGTATCCTTCGGTTTGAAGTTCGATTATCATTCTTGTCTTGAAGATGTCCTTCTCTAAACACCGACACAGCAAAGACAACCGTCCCTTGTCAGGCTGTTTAATGTGATGTAAAAATTCGATGAGGGTTTTTTTTTTTTTTTTTTTTAAACAAAAACAAAAACAAAAAAAAAACGTAAAACGTAAAAAGATACAACGCCCGTTCGAATAACAACCCTCTGACAATAAATTGACGAGTAAGCAAGATTAATCAGAAGATGGATGTATTCGTGAGATATAATATCAGTTCTCCTTGTGTCCTTTTTGAGTTAAATCTTATGCTGCTGCTGACAACAGGAATATGTCTGAGCCAAACCAAGACGTGGAAAAACTTTTAATGAACTCTCAGTCAAAAGGGCTGATATCAAATCAACCCTTCGTTCGAGTGTATGAGTACTCGTATAACACCCTAGATGCCCGGCCAGGGGGTGAATATACAATAATTTCCACAAAATGTCCTTCCTTTTAAGAGTTGTCAGAGTTCATAATCATGAGGGTTAATTCACTCCCCCGAAAATGTCCTTTTTCCAAATTGGAAAGTTGGGAGTGCGGACCGTTCCTAAGTAAGTATGAGTAGGTGAGAGTATGAGTAAGTATCTGGCCTCTGTTTAGGGTTCCTGGAAATGTGTTTTTGGCTCGATACTACTGTGTAAATAACCGTATTGTGGTCAAATGGGAGACAATAAATTTCGCAATAGTAATTGCACTTAGGGTTTTAGTAAATATTTCGAGTACCGAGTACTTTCGAGTCTGTCGGGGACATCTGGTTCTGTTTGACTACATAGCTCCGATTCCGACACCCAGTCGCCCTGCTGGCGGTCACAAAACAATTGCAGCTTAAGAGCCGATTATTTTAATTGTGGCTTTTTGGTGTTTATGAGGATATTTTGGAATTAATTATGTTGAGAGATACGAACACACGCTACGAGCACATGTGTATCGAAATGAATGTTTTGGAAACAAGTGGGAAGTTAGGGGGTGGATATTTGGATACTGGTTGATGGTAAAAATTAATTAGATGTCAGACGTTAATGGGTTTTCAGAGACATCTCTTTTATCGAAAGCGTTTCGTCTCCTTGCACGTTATACATACTCGTATATCGTGCAGATTTCCTTGTAACCTAAAATGTCTGCCGAAAGCTAAACCCAGGGTGGCCTTAATTATTTAATTATTTTATTTTTTGTGCGTGGTAGAGGTGGAATCCTTTTCGGATTTCTCACCTGTGGTAAGATTTATGGCAGAATCCATGCTTCTTCATACTAAAATACCCTTATGTGTATCACCTCATGTCAAGTTGCCTGTTTATGGCAACGCTTGTCAGGCGTTTAATTTAGTTAGTTCTTGTTGCTTGGTTATGCTATAAGCCATCTTCTGTGCTTCCCTCGGCGATAGCATAATTTGTAATGAATTTTCGTCGGGTTACGGCACATGGGCGATATGTTTCTCTAAGCCAGATAAGCTTTTCAGCAAATGCTGAGCCTTTTAGTGGCTGCCTTCACAATGACCACGAAAGAGTGATGTAATAGGTAACATTTTTGTTTTTCGTAACCGGGCACACTTTAAAGTTGCTTTAAAGTTCGACAGTAGTCAATAGTTTGCCATAGCCGGTCCCAAGACCAGAATGAGATAGGAGGAATTAAGTCCACGACCAAAATTCTGCAGTATGCCGCACTCGGACCTCCGCAAAAATAGCTGCTTGAACTACAGTCCAACCGCATGTCTCAAGTTAAGCACAATACGGACATTTTGGCGGAGGAACTACCCAAATGGAATCAACGGCGACGTCAGGGGCGGATTCAGCGATGACGTTATTTGAGCTACTATGGCATACGCGGAACTTGGGTCATATGGGAATTTTTTTTGGCATCTACCCAAGTTATCGAAATAGAGATAGTGAGAGAGGAGTTTTAAGTGAACTAACGACACCACTCAAATGTGCATAAAGGACCACTTTTACTTTCCTCTTAGGCATCAATTTTGAAGCAACAATCTTACAACGGGCTTACTGGCTCTAGCTAACGAAAAATGGACAACGACATTCAGCTACATAACATATCTACGTAGAATGTTCCTTCTGGCCCTTAACTGGTCACATGCAATTAGTGGATGCCTGAAAGCGTTAAAAAGGGGATAACACCATCATCCAAAAAGCGAGAAGGAATGGACGGGCCAAAAGAAGGATGGAAATCTGTGACGTCTACTATGATGATTGCTATAGGGAACAGATGGAGCGCTTATTTATGCAAATGTAGATTTTTCAACAAAGGAAGCCTAAGACTAAAAGGCCTAATACAAAAAGGCCAAAGCTACCAATATAAGATTACCACAGAGGAAAAGGATATCTTCACCAAAGATTGCTTCTAAGAGCTCATCCAGTAATAAAATAATTCTTGGTAATTCTAACGCCAAGTTAGGAAAAGAGAGGCGACATAGTTGGAAAACATAGCTCACACGACACCAACACAGAAAATGGACTCCTACTAATCAGCACGCTTGTGACACTGGCAGTCATCTCATCAAAAAACCGTCAACCAGATTGACCACTTTCCGATCTACAAAGCTCTAGAGTTCTCAATGGTCAAATGTTTCGAGGAACCATCATGGACTCCGACCACGGGGACACAATATACCTCTTGGAGCTACTCACGCAAAAAAAAAAAGGGAAGAACGTAGGCTTTTCAGACAAAAAAAAAAGAAGAGGGGGTTCTGCGGATATGATGTTCGGAAGCTCAACCAAAATATGAAAAGAATTTGTCAAGGACACAAAAACCTAATAAAACATGGAGAGGCGAGAATGGGAATGTAAGAGTCACCGTCTGTGCTAAAAATTTGGATGCATTCCTTCTGCTAACTGCTTAACATAGAAGACATGAACTTTGTACTAAATGTCTTCCTCTGGATACTATTTTCCAGCACTCTCTGTACTGCGTTTAGTATGGATAATGATCTATTGTAGACTGTTGAATGGAGTTTTGTCAAGGATGGCTCTGAGAGTTTTGACTAACTATCTGTCCGTTGCCGGGACATAAGTTGTCGAACGGAGCTTAGAATTCCGTTTATTCCACGGCTTTATTGGCTTTTTTGACCTCGCTGTAGACAGGACTTCTGCTCTCGTTACGGGTGGTATTATTTTCGCATTGTCGGCGTCTGCCTTTTCTCCCTGGTTATATTGTTCATTCATTCAGCTACGGGCCTAAGTATAGTCGCGTTACTAATCCAGCAATCGAGCATTCATTCCCTTACCCTATTGGTTTCCCAACCGCCTTTTTATACCTTTGCTGACTCGTTTTGGTACTGAGATCGTTTTGGCTTCATGATCTCGAGAATGGTGACATGCTAATCACATATATAAGTCAGAGAGCTAAAGCTTACAGTTGCGTGGTTGCTTGCTCATGCATCATTTTGTACAATCGGGCTAGGTATAGGTCTATATCTATATGTGGGCCCCCGCCCAATTATCAAGGCTTCGCCCAACAATGACATACACGTTGCCGATCATAGGTCTTGGTGGCTGCAGGACCACCGGTAGTCCCTACCATGGGAGTCAGGAGCCCCCCGGATTTCGGTCCGGGCTTGACTTGTTGAGGTAGGTCCCCTTGTGGGAGCGTCATGGTAGCTGTGTTTAAATCCCAATTCTCGGGAAGGGTCTTCCTGTAGGTTTGACCCAATATAGAGTTGCAATATACCAAGGGGAGAACTTCTGACTCCAACACAATTGCGAATTGGTATCATAGGATTGACGGAGAGCGATGGCAAGGCGTATCCTTGCTCCCATGCATGTACGGGCATCCCGTAAAAATAAATCTACATGACAGGTGGTTTACGCTAAAAAACAGAGACTATGTATCTATCTATCTATCTTTCCCAGCCTGAAACCCCATTAAAAGCGACCGATCGTTTACCCAACAAAACACGCTCACATGATATTGCCGACAGAATATAGCAAGCGAAGTATATGAAGCTGACACTACCATAGCTGGCATATTCAGACAAGTGATACTAAGATCTCGCTCATAGTGTGCCTTCATCATCAAGTTCTCACATGCTGTACGAAGGTCGCGGAGTTAAGATCGCCATCACATAAAAACAAGCTGATAGCGATACAGTTCGTTGTGGACCAAGACCTAATCGCTTCTTTTACTTTGTTGTTGATCGTGTAATTTTCTGCACCGATAGAGAGGCCTACGGTGACTTTCCGAGGCTTTTTTATAGCCGCACAATTACGTACTGGGGGCCTGCCCTGCGATTGATCGGGAAACCCCTGTCTCTCCTATAAACTGGATTGGGGCAGCAGCGCAATAATCAAGTTCGCAGCTAGGTGCTTGTCTTACGTCCCAGTGGTGGTCCCCGTAGCTGTATGAGTATACCCTTGCTCATGCAGGATAGAATAGCCTACCCCGTCAAAAGACCCACAACCCTATACGGAAGAGATGCGAGGAACTAATTAATGAGCTCGGATAGTTGACGACACTGGCAAACATTTAAATGACAACAACCTTCGAATTTGCACGTGGAATATTCGGACACTTATGAGGCCACATGCAGTCGAACAATTAGCAATGACTCTTGACTGCTATCACGCCAATATCACCTGCACCCAGGAAGTGCGATGGGGTGGGCCGGACATAAGGAGGATGAAAACCGTGGTATATACTAGGTGATTGCTATAGGGAAAAGAAACAGTGCTTATTCGGATGCGGATTTGCCATATGCGGCAAACTTGGGCAGGAAGTCTTGGGCTTCTGACACGATAGCGAGCATCTTACGATAATCCGCACCAAGGCTTAATTCGCTAATATAAGCCTAATATGCGCCCATACCCCTACGGAAGACAAGGACGACCCCACCAACTCATGTTTCTACGAGCTTCTCGACAAGAGATATGAGCAATGTCCGAAGTATTTAAATCATTTTAGGCGATTTTAATGCCAGGATAGGAAAGGATGATATCTTTGGTGGGACAGTTAGCAGGCTGGACTTAAGCTTATTGACTTTGCGGCGGAACGAAATTTTACTATAGCAAGCACACTGTTTCCTCATTTCAGTATACACAAACGGATATAGCGGTCTCCGGATCATCAAACGCTAAATCAAATTGATCATTCTGCGATAGACGTAAGGCATGCCTCCAGGTTGTCCGAACGTGCCGGGCAGCCAACATTGACTCGGATCATCACCTTGTTGCAGGCAAGGATTTCCCAAGCACCACAACAAAAAACAACCAGCGTGAGAAGATATAACATAGAAAAGCTGCAATCGTAAGAGACCACCAGATTCGCGTATCTCAAAATCTCTCAAGAACTCCTATGCCGCCAGCACCATGTACCGAAAATCAGTGGCAATGCTGCCAACGTGTCATCAGAGACGTCGCAACTGATGTGGTGGGTTTCACCCGACCACCGCCACGAAATCCTTGGTTTAATGAAGAATACCCGCAAGTAAATGCAGCTAAACAAGAACGTACAAAGCGGCGCATCGGCGAAGGACGAGAGGTTCTCGTGAGCTCTACATGAAGGGGAGACAAGAAGAACACCGGCTTCTCCAGAAGAAGAAAAAAGAGGACGAGATGCGCGAGATTGAAGATATTGAGAGGTTGTACTCGAGGAATAACGTACCTGTCAAGGCAAGAAGATCCTTACAGCCTGTGGAGGCGAAGAAGGAAAACTTGTAGTAGAGTCACATTCGGTGCTGAGAATGTTGAAAAACTTTTTCTACAGGCTGTATAAGGGCGAAGAAGCTCAACTTCCGCCGTCAGGCTGAATAAAACATTCAACTTAGACGATGATAGCCAAAACTTCCACCCACCTGACCAAAATTAAGTAAGGATACCAATATCTAATTTGAAATCCAGCTGGACTTGACGGCTTGCCGGCCGAGGTATTTAAAGCTACTGGAAATGACTTCGTGGAGAGCATACACCGAGTCATTTCTCAGATCTGGTCAGAGGAGTGTATGCCTGATGAATGGAATCTCAGCAGCTTAAGTCCGATCCACAAAAAAGAAGACCCCCTCAACTAGGACAACTACAGAGGTATAAGTCTCCTTAACATCGGATACAAGATCTTATCTGCCATATTGTGTGAACGTCGGAAACCCTGCGTCAACAACTTGATTGGCCCCTGTCAATGCGGTCTCAGACTAGGAAAGTCCACAATCGATTAAGTCTTCACGCCCTCGCATATCCTGGAAAAAACTCAAGAAATCCAAATCGATACGCGCCATCTTTTCATCGATTTTAAGGCCGCAAAATTTATAGACACCAGCTATATGGAGCAATGTCTAGTTTTGGTCTGTGAAACACGTTTGTCTGTGCAGAATGACGATTAAGAACGCTCTCTGCTCCATCAAGGTCGGTAAAGTCTTAACTGAGACCTCATAAAAGGTTTTAAACAAGGTGACGAGCTGTCATATGACTTCTTTAATATTGTACTTCAAAGAACTGTGCAGAACTCATAAATGAACACTGGAGGCACAATCTTTCAAAAGTCTGTGCAACTACTAGCATATGCCGATGATATCTACATATAGTACATAATTGTATGTACAACAAGAAAGGACAACATCGACAAATTGGACAGAACGTCACAGTCGACAGCTATAATTTTGAAATACGAGTAGTAAGGAACTTTGTCTGCTTTGGCTTTGCTATAAATTCTGCCAAAAATGCTTTAGCAGAAATAAAACGTAGAATCACTCTTGCCAATCCCTGCTTCTTTGGTTTAGGAAGGCAATTGGGTATCCAGAAAAACCAAAACCTTAATCATCCTACATTATGGCGCAGAAGCATGGACTCTATCGGAAGCGGACGGAGGCATCCTCAGTCGCTTCGAAAGAAACATTCTTCGAAAAAATATTCGGTCCGGTTTGCGTTGGCGTGCTTTGGAGGACAAGATTCAACGACGACCTGTACAGCGACATCGACCTAGTCAGAAAACAATAGTCGCCTGAGATGGCTAGCACATGTAGAGCGAATGGGCACCAATGCTTCGGCCCGCAGAGTCTTCACATTTTACCCGGAGGGACAACGCAGTAGAGGTAGACCTCATCTTAGGTGGAGCGCACAAGTTGAACGATACCTCAACCGGCTTGGAGAGCGCAACTGCACCGGACTAATTAGGGAGGCTTGTTAGTTGAGGCTCAGGTTCACCCCGAACTGTATCGCCACCTAAGTAATATAATTGCGTACTAGGTTAGTCGCACGAACTGAATCGAATGAGAGCCAACTACTTGACTAGCTTGCTACCTCAGCAGATTTCTTTTAGGACTTTGAATCGCTTTTCTTTTTCATTCTTTCGAAAATTATTTTTGCATTAACAGGAGTTTCTTTTGCTCGTAGAAATCGAGAGCAATTAAGATAAGTAGATAAATTGACAATGTTTCATATCAAAAGAACAATCGAAGAATCATTTTGAGACTACTCTAGAGTAGTACTTGCGCAAATATAGACTGCGCTGAATTCGCAGACAATTTGTTCGTTTTCTGAAGATCCTGGCCTATGAGCCGGAAATTTTACAAGTGTTGTCGCTGGCGCTATCAGTGTCATTTAAGACCCTTTTCACGTTGCTCATGAAGTGAGCTAGTGGAAAACTAGCTGTTTGTTCATCCATTTTTTTCAAATTCTCAATACCATCTGCCAATTTACTTGCTTATTATTATTATTTCTTTGGTTCTCTAAATATAAGGGTCCGATGAGGCCGGCATGACGTAAGCCGTACCAAACAGTCAATCTTTGTGGATGCAGTGATGCTTGGCCGGACACTTGTTGATTGTGTTCGCTCTAACAATGGCAATTGTTTGCTTATTGACATAGTCGCTGAGCTAAAAATAACCTCGTCCGAGAAGATGATTTTTTGACCAAAATTGCGGCTAACATTTCCAGCGCCCAATTAGCGAACTCACTGATTCAACTGATCGGCGCCGAATCGAATTTTCTGGGCCTTCTTCGATACTGGTCTCTACGGTGCCCCGCGGCGGCTATGTTTTCTTCATTTCGCATCAAGATGCAAAAGTGTTTACTCACGCTCAAACTTTTACACAGTGCGACGAATTGCCTACACTCTGAAGCCATTATGACGACCGACCGATATTATTTTAAAATTAATTTAAATTGTTAATTTTAATTTAAAACTAAATTTTACTTTTTTTCTTATTAATCTTATACACGTATGGATTAGTCTTTTTTTTGTCCCGCTAAATTTATCTGTATTGAGAACACTTACTAGGCGTTAGGTGTTAGTTCATCGATTGATAATTGGGTCGCACTCGAGAATCGTAAATTCTGAATAATTTTCGGAATAGCACAATGTGAACGTATTCGTGGCAGGACCGCAAAGCGTTTAACTTTATAGGATTGTTCTCGTTATTGGAACGTGGGTTCATATTTCCTTTCGTACTCTAAGAGCTTCTAAGAAACTGTTTTAATTTATTTTTTTTCTTTCAACTTCCTCTTCATTCTAGGTATCTATAGATTGAGCTGTAACTGGAAACTCATTACTACAAACTATGATTTGGACAATCGCCCTCTATATGTAGTTTCCCTCATTTATTTGGCAAATTTTTCCCTTCGTGTCTAGTCAAACTTTTTTTAATTTTACTTGAACCAATTTCCCAAAGAAAATCCTCGCCCAAGGGTCACCAATTTAATCACTCCTAATGCAATTAAAATTCAAAATTCCCTCTTACCCTCAGCAAATACGAGTATTCACACCCCATTTCATTGTACGAATATACACGTAGTCCTAGTCATAATCATCACAAGGTGGGTCATAACATAAATAACACAAACTTAAATGACAGTCGTTTTAAATAAAATATTATTATCCTTCGAACGGTTTTATGGTATCGCAAACATTTCGCATCCCTTGCCCGTTGGCAGGGAAAATCCCTCTTTAAATAATTTGAAAATCATTTAACCCCACACCACGGTCAACGGGCAGTTACGAATATTCCAGCCAATTTAATTATCCGAACAAATTAAGAGACCATCCCATTTGTGCCATGTTGGGCACTCACCTCCCTTGCCGAACACACGTATTCTCATCTCATGTGATTGTATATACCGACACCTATAGCATTTGACAGCCCTATCAAGGCTTACAACAGGACACTTTAAATCGACCTCGTTTGACTCCCACAACAGGCAAATCTAGGGATGATCTAAATTAAATTTAATCATCCACCCAATGTCACAACACTAGAGATATCCCATACACAACGCCACAAAGGATACCCTCAAAAGGACATCTATACACACGTATTTTGTTCTATAAACATCATGTATGTTTGGATGAACGTATGCGTATGGATACGTATGTACATATATAAATAAATTTACCCAAGGGAGGTCAAGCTTACTCTTTAGCTTGTCATAAAAGGACACTCAAGGTGGCCACCATAATCAGGACAATAAAAACGAATTAAGCATGCCGCACATATTCGTTAAGAAGACGGACGGCGGAGCGTCCATTGTTGTAGTCATTAAAACCGACAAACATCCTTTTTGTGTACCCGACCAGGGTAATTTGCAATCCGAAAAATGTCCTTTTAGCTCTCCGTACGAAAAAAAAAAAAAACAATCTTTTTAATTGCATTCAGGTGGGACAACATATCCATGAGGGTGCATGTGTCGAAAGACTCATTGATTATCATCGCCACACACACTACAAATCTGAGTGGAAAAAAATTGAATTATCCTGCGTTTAATGGTTCCTTTTTTGTTTTTTTTTTCCTGCTCTCCATTAAGGCTCGTATCTGTGTATGGAGGGTGCTATGGATGTGTTGGAAGTTGAAAGATGTGTGAGCTTCCGAATAACGAATTATCCATTATTCCAACAGTGTTCATGTAATGTGCGACCGTTCAATTGAATAAAAATGTGCACATGGTAGTTCCATTCCACTTCAATTATGTGCATGCACAGGAGAGTGCTCTTTATTTGACTCCATTTTCGTTTACTTGTTTTTGAGAATTTTTGCACCCTCATTCCGACATTCTTACCACCCTCGCAGAACTCATCAAAATGCAGCTGCGTCAATCATCGTTATGAACATAAAAATCATCGAAGTCCCTCTTCTCGGCGAGTAAACATAACCACCGTTAGTACGATATGAAATTCGATCCAAAAAAGGACGAAGACATGGTATGACAAAAGAAAAATAAAAGAAGAAAATGGAAAACAGGAAACCGGAATCCTTATTCATCGCGCGCTCAACGAACATGCCCTCATTCAAAATACGTAATACATCCCTCACTAGCATTTTGGCCCCGATTCACATCCGTTGTTGGACTCGGACAGAAAACAAGAGAGAAAAGGAAAAAATATATAGAGAGTGAGAAAGAGCGAGAGCTAAATATAGAGTGAACTGAAATTCAAACAGTGTTGCTGCTGGCGTCATTCCGAGGGAAGTACAATAAGTTGATTGTAGCGCAGAGACCTCAACCGATGCTTCGTGGAACATTTTTTGTTTGTTCCAGTTTCCGGTCCGAAATAATCGACTGAAGAGCATTAAAGGCGAGCCTTCAGTCGAGGTATCCAATGTTATTCTACTTCTTATTAATTTTCGAAGGTGTCCTTTGAAATGCTTACACCCGCCCAAAATGAACACAGTGGACCTGGGCCACCATCTCTTGGCGGTGTCTTTATTAATTGTACTGGTGGAAGACCACCATAAGTTGTTAGTGCTACGAGTATATCATCGAATCGTTTAGAAACCCGGACAACGTGTAAAGCACATGCAGGACATGAGTACATGCAGGAGGTTGGTATTTTCCACACCTACTACCAGCATTTGTCCAGCCCGTCTCTAAAAAAGACGAATATTCTCTCTCCTCCTACAGAGACATTGCACTTACGTCCCCTCGTTCCAAGATCATGGAAACATTGATAAACCCTCAGCTAGCGAAATATCTGGAAGCACGAATACTTCTCAATGGCCAGGAGTACGGTTTTCGCAGAAACATATGCACTGGTGATTTGATGGCGTGTCTCATCGAAAAGTGTAACCAAAGACCGCACCAATCGGGTGCAAGCAAAATAGTTGCAATCGATATTTCTAAGGCATTTGATAAAGCTTGGCATCAGGCTCTTTGTCGAAAATGGTTGCATTTTGGACCTTTGAATTTCATCTTCAATGGATTAGAAATTACCTTTCGGAACGTTCAATTCAAGTTGCCTTGTACTGCTTCAAGTCTGATATCACCAAAATAAATGCTGGTGAGGCCCAGGACTCCGATGGTTGGGAGCTGTGAAAATAGAGGCATTGAGAGGTGTCAATCTAGCAAGACCCAGTATTGCAACTGGTGCTTATTTTACCTCGAAGTGGTAATCATCGATCCATCCGGACTCGACTTGCCAAACTTATAAGCACGAGTTCTGACGAGCAAACACAAATAGAAGCACTATAAATTGGACAGCGGGTGAATTCACCAGATGGAATCAACGGTGAAGTAAAATCACGCAGCAAAACAAACGAGACCTCATCCGGGCTGTCGAAGTAGCTTAGCCAGCAAGGTTTTCCGGGACTAAGTCAAGGTCAAGTTACGACACAACAATAAGCCTCGGATACGCACCGATCTACTTTTGACAACCCCTGCAGACGAAACAAGGACAACGAACATCGAATTTGCACTTGGAATGTTAAGTCGCTTCATAAGCCACGTGCAGCCGAACAACTAGTGGAGGCCCTGGACTGCTGCAAAGCAAATGATGCTGCGATCCAAGAAATGCGATAGGATGGGCCGGACAAAAAGATGATGGAAAACTGCAACATCAACTACGACGATTGGATGCGGATTTGTTGTTAGAGGCAGACTTGGCCAAGAAGTCTTCAGTTTCCGGCATGTTAACGAGCGCCTTGTAACAATCTGTGTTAAGGCTAAATTTGCCAACATTACCTATATGCAAATATAATCAAAGATGGCTTCTTCGAGCTCTTGGATAAGACTTCCGAGCAGTGCCATAGCTATGACATTAAAGATGTCCTCGGTGACTTTAATGTAAAGGAAGAGAGGGCATCTGTGGTAGTACTGTTGGAAGGTATAGCCTGCAGGACAACACCTGCGATAACAGATTCAGCCTAATCGAATTTGCGAAACATTGTCACAGCTAGCACGCGGTTTCCGTGTCACGATATTCATAAGGGGACTTGGAGAACTCCTGTTTAATCAACTGTCAACCGCGTGCGATCGACGCAAGGTACTGCTCCAGTATTATGGACGTCCGAACGTTCCCAGGGGCCAACATCGACTTGGACAATTACCTTGTTGTAGCCAAGGTACGGTTCCAGATATCCCGAACATAGCGAAGGCCAGGTAAAACTGTGAGGAAGTTTGACGTCGGACTACTTAAATCGCGAGAGATCGCCAAATCCTTTTCCGATCGTGTTTTCCTTAATCTCTTAAGAGGTCCTGTGTCGCCAGCATTAAACATCGACGACCACTGGAAACACTGCCAAAAAGTCACCAGAGATGCCGTCTCTGATGGACTAAGTTTCACTCGGCCGCCACAATGAAACCCCTGGATTGACGACGAGTACCGCCAAGCACATGCAGCTAAGCAAGATGCATACAAAGGGGCTCTGCATAGAAGGACAAGACCTGCTCACGAGCAATACGCGTACACCGGCTGCTTAGGAGGAAAAAGAAGGAGCATGAGAAGCGCGCGGTCGATGAAGTTGAAAGATGCTACTCCAGGAATGAGATTCGGAAATTTTAACAAAGGGTTAAAAAAAAACATTCCACGGACACAACCCCAGAACCGAAGCCTGTAGAGACGAACAAGGGAACATAGTAGTGGAGTTGCAGTCGATGCTGAGGATTTGAAAAGAGTATTTTTAGACTCTATAACGGCGATGACGAACCGAATTCCACTGTCAAACAAAATGAGCCTTTCACCTGGACGATATAAACCAACAATTACCATCCACCCAACTTGGATGAAGTGAAGATGGCTACATCTAAGCTTAAGTCCAACAAAGCTGTTGGAGCGGATAGCCTGACTGCCGGGTTCTTCAAATGGCACATCTTGGAAAAAAGCCGTGAGCTCGATTGCATCTATGGGGACGAGCTATACAAAGCAAAGTCCAGTTTTGGCATCTCTGCCAAACTTATCCGTTTGTGCAGGATGACGAATGCACGGTGCGCCATCGAGGTAGGTAAATAACCTAAACCTTTGATGTCAAAAAAGGATTTAGACAAGGCGATGCGCTCTCATGCGATTTCATTAACATCATTCCTGAAAGAAGAGTTCAAAACTCACGCGCCATCAAACGAAGAATAATTTTTCAAAAGTCCGACCAATTACTCGTATACACCGATGATATTGACATAATCGGAAGAAAGCAGACAAAAGCGGCGAAGATGGGTTTAACGGTCGACGAGGGCAAGACCAAGTATACGGTGTCAACTAGAAAGGACACCCACCACCGACGTCTTGGACAGAGCGTCAGCCACTTTTTTTAAGGACTTTGTCTACCGAAACTAAGCTATCAATTCAGACAACAACACCAATTCTGAGATCAACCGAAGAATAGCTCTTGCCAACCGCTGCTTCTTTGGGCTAAGAACGCAATTGACTCGCAAAGCCCTCTCTCGGACAACAAAAGTGATGGCGCAGAGGCATGAACTTTAACAAAAATGGATGAGCGTGCTCTTGGCTGCTTTGAAAGGAAACTTCTTCGGGTGATTTTCGCTCCTGTCTGCATAGATACAACGACTATACGGGATATAAAACGACATCGACTTAGCCAGAATGGTGAAGGTCCAACGAATGAGGTGGCTGGGTTATGTGGAGCGGATGGACACTAATGCTCCACGCAAGTGGAAGATGACCTCAGGCGAATTAGCGTGCGAAACTGGGGGTAGCCGGCTGGACACGGTTGTTGGTTGAGGCCCAGGTCCATATCTTAAGTAAGTAAGTATGGCTTTCCATATTCTCAGCACCGACTGGTAGTTAGTTATGTTAGCTCTTAGCTACAATCTTAACGTTGTACTAAAGACACTGCTCGTATGCTTTATCGAGAAGATCGTGGGAGCATTCCTTGCTAAACTCTACTTTCGTCTCTCTGGTGTCATGTCTTACGCTGGCAAATTAAACATTATCCTGGCGCATCTCTTCGGAGTTCTTTATTCCATCGCACTGTGTCCATGCTGTAGCGATCTACAATAGGTCATACTATTGCTTATTAGTTGGTTGTAAGTAGTCCGTAAAGGTTCTGATCGTTCTGTACCACGAAATGGGAGAACCAGATCGTTAGACGAAAAGCGCTATTAACATACCCATGGTGGCAGCCCCAAAGTTTCGATTCAGTGGGAACTCCTTCGTTGCAATCTCTATTCCGACACAGTATGAAATATGATGAAGGACCTCAAATAAGGCTGCCGTTGGTTAAACTGTTGACGTGATCGTGAGCTTCATCTGATGAAATTCTTCAGTTTGAGACGAGGAGTGCTCAGGTGGAAATGAAAAAGGGAGAGGTTTGAGTTGCCCTTTCGGATCAAGTGGGAGTTTGGTTTGTTGGAGCCATAAGAGGTGCGGTGGACCGGTAGATAGAAGAGCCGAGGACAACGTAGATTGCGTGGGTTGGTATTGAAGGAAATGGACTTAAAAATTAATGCGCAGTCGATGGAACCTGAGAGGAGTCGACGAATGAAAAGAATGTCAGCAATATTCCTACATTCTTCTAACGAATTCATTTTGAGAAGTTTGAGGCGGTCCTGATAGCGAGGTAAGATTAAACGGTCGTTTCAGGGCCGAGTACGGAGAGCAAATGGAAGGAATCAACGTTGTATACCCTCGATTCGGGAAACATGAACTCAGTTAAAGCGGCACCAAGATTGACTGGCATACTCAAGCAGGGGTCGAACCAAGGTAACATAGAGAGATCTGGTTACATACGGGTTAGAATATTCCTTGGACCATCGTTTAATAAACCCAAGTGATGAGTTGGCCTTAAGGATCATCTTATCGATATGCGAACGGAAATTAAGCTCACAGTCGAATTATCTGCCAGGGGCTTGAAAAGACTGAACCAAGTCAATTAGTTGACCATAGAGAAATACAGTCGGGTTGCATTTACGTGAGAAGGTTATAGATTGACATTTGGTATATTAAGTTCTAGGCAGAAGGTCTTCTTGAAGAAGGGCAGGTTCATGGGGAGTAGAAATAGTTTTAAAAAATTTTTTGTCGTCAGCGTAAAGAGAGAGGGAGGAGGGAGTGTTTAATGACTCTATCAACATCGTTAATAGTAGGAATAAAGAGAAGAGGACCAATATGACTGCCTTGTGGAACTCCAGATGAGGCCAGGAATGGAACAGAAAGGGCGAATCTAAATCGAACACTATAATAACGGTTTATCAGGTAAGGAGAAATCCATTGTAATAAAAGAGGCACAAAGCCGAGAGCAGACAATTTGAAGAGGATCAGTTGATGAGATATCTTATCAAACGCTTTAGTGAAATCAGTTGCGATAACATCGATTTCTTGGCCATTTTCTAAGGCTGCGAGAGCAAAAGATACAAATTCAACTAGGTTTGTGGTAGAAAACTATGTTGTCGGCGCGAAATAAAAGGCTTGCATTTAAAGCTTAAGGCTTCTTATAAAATGCTTTCAAAGAGTTTGGGTATAGTTTAGCAATGGGACAATAGTTAATTGTAAACTTCATGCTTAGATCGCCTTAGATCGTATCGGGATTATAAAAGAGGCCTCCCAAATCTGGGAATCCTCTCCCTGTGTAAGTGATAAGAAAAATGGCGGGGAGTCCATCTGGGCCATGTACAAATTCATCTTTAAGATTTACTACTCGTAAATTTTCTCCAATAACTGCAGGATCGAAATTTTTAGTGAGAAAGGGACCAACGGAGAAATTTGCTATATTATGGAAGTAAGAAGGATCTAGAACGAAGGAGTTGTTGGCAAATAATTATTTGAAAAATGCAGCAAAAAAAGTTGGCAGTAGTAGGAGGATCACTTGAAGATTTGGTTTCGAAAGCGAGAGAGGAAGTCTTACTTTTGCAATTGACAATTTGAAGAAAGGACTTGGGGTGATTTAAAAGATTGGTTTGCGCATTATTCAGGTAGCGTTGATGGAGAGAGTTATGGAGTTCAATGAAATGAAGATATGCACCTAGATAGTCGGAGGAAGAGTGCGCCCAGAACTCGTTTCTTTTGTTTCGTGGAGAGCGGAGTCTACAATTATACCAACGAGGGGATGTAAAAGAAGTTTTATGGCGGGAATATGGCACATAAAGGGAGATGGATTTGAATATTTCTCTGTAAAAAATGGAGGGGGCAGCGACCAGAGATAGATTGGTAAACTCAAAAGAAGCCCTGCTTAGATAAGTATTCATTTCGTGAAAATTGTAAGAAAATACATCTGCGGAGGAATACAGCAGTGCTAAAGACGTCTGTGACAGAATTCATCACTGCCTAATCGCTTATAAATGGAATGATGTACGTAGCAGTACAATTCAGCAAATCCTATGGGAAAGAGCCATTCGAAGAAGTTTTGCTTAGCCTTAATATTAGACGTTGATAGTAGCTCTTAAAATTACAATTGGGTACAGAGCTATCGGGTACAACTATAAATACAAAGTTCTATTCTACACCAATACCACAGGGTTCACGGTCTTTGTTTTGAGATAGAATGAGCAAATTCACCTCCACAGAAGTGGGAAAAATTGCTGGATTTTGTGGAGAAATTCTTATGATATGGGTTACTTGGAAAAAAGAGGCAACAGACCAATAGTACGATAATTTATGACAAAAAAAGCGTCACCGAACCGCTTTAAAAATTTCAATAAAAATTAGTAAAAGATCCATTCATAATTCCTGTAGATCTACAAACGGCAACTCTGGCCTCAATACCGCCATCGTCGATACACACACTCACAGAGTGGCATGAATAAAATACACATAAATGGTAATCTAAAAAAGGAAAGAATAGTCAGAGTCACCGAAAACAGGAATATAATCCCCTAGCGGATATTGACTAAAGAACCAGAGCTACAGTTTGGCATATAAATGCAAAAATTCCACATCCCCTTTCAGTAGACACAAACCCTTTCTCATAACCCACCACCCCCACAGGGGGTATTCGTACGTTCTGGATATATGTGGCATAAGGATCATTGGATATTTGTTGTATCCTCTCGGCACATGGCAAAAGTGAAAGAGAAGGGCGACGACAAAGGGCACAGAGTTGAAGTTAAACACAAATGCTAATAAAGTTTCCAGGATTCATCAATTGTCAAGGGGTAATCTCGGGTTTTTTGATGCACAGGAGCAGTGAATTGAAGAGGGGTCGCCGTGGATTGGGACGGATCAAGTTTGAAATGATTGCCAGAGCCGACAAATGGATTTTCACGTGAGTAGTCGTAGTGTACCTATGCATATACATATGTATGGTATGTGTCAGTGCGTTTAGATTTTTATTCATTTTTCCAACGTTCGCTCGTTCGTTTTTCGCATTTGAATTGTAAATTCCGCTTTGTAGCGATATCATAGGATGTGGATTGGGATCGGAATTGGGATGAAGTGCCAATTGAACTGGGTTTTGTCATTCCTTTTTCCAACTGGTATTCGGTCAAAGAATATCCATTTACTATGGTATGGTGTTGATTGGGGGGGAGAAGGAGGTATAAAGTGTGAAATTGTGATTTTCTGATTATCCTTTTGCAAAAAGGGAAATTTACTTTTGATGATTTGAGTAATTTCGGAGATAGATACGAGTAGAGGGAGTGTATCTATGTAGACCATTTGGGATTTGAAGGGAAGTCAATTATTTTAACGAGACTTGCTGATGGACTTTTGATTGGCAATGGGAATATCAACAGGTAGGTACACGCATTTTTTGTTTTTTTTTTTTATTTTGACACTGTTCTTTGAAGGAATGTGGGTTAAAGAACTCTGAAGGTATTTCGATACGAAGATTAGAAAGGGTGGGTCAAATGTGCAAAGAATGCGCAGCCTGTGCATCGTATACACACGCTATATCTGTCGAATTAACTGAACGCCTAATATCTCAATCCGTTTCGACATTTAGTTATTATTGCAATAAGAAAAGCCCACACATGTGGGTGAAAATTCATCGTGGTACATTGGCATGGACCAATTGTCTATAAGCCGAAATGGTTGTAACGACAAAAGACAACGTCTTCTGCCCGACTAATTTTGAAGCAATAATATTACGTGAAGCTCTACACCTCTGCTTTGGCCAACTGCCTGCAGTTGCACATTCTAAAAGGGTTGCGATTCTCTTAGACTTGTGCGCGCCATCTAATGGGACAATTAAAGAAAATACAAACATATCGTAACCCAGCGTTCTTAGGGCTAGGACACCAAGAAACTGAATTTAAAACACACATAAGTACTCACTCCTTTGACAATATATATGTACTATATAAAGGATGAGCCAACAGCTGCTGTGGAAGTGGAAGTTTTCAATAAACTAAACACATATTTATTGTGAAATCAATGTAGAATTTTATTGATTAATAAAGTCCGGTCTATGGCAGTTATGAATGGAACACAACATCGCTCATGTGACCGCAGCGGCTTCTGTTGCCAGCGACCATCCGAAGTTCAAAATTATTGATGAGTTTTTGAAGAATAATTGAGTTAATGGCCGCAATTTCAGTTTGGATGTTATGTTTGAGATCCTGAATTCTGGCTGAGTTATTGGCATAAACTTTACTCTTCAAATAACCCCAGAGGAAAAAGTCTAAAGATGTCAAATTGTATGACCTTGGAGGCCAATAAACTTTTCCTCTAACCGAAATAATGCGATCTTCAAATATCCTGTTGAAACCATAGATCATCCAGTCCCAATTCATTCGATTTCGAAAAAAGATAGCCGGTAAACTTGTTACGGTAACGTTCTCCATTCACTGTAACTGTTTCTCCAGCCTCTGCTTCGAAAAATTATGGGCTAATGATACCGCCAACTTATAATCCGCACCGTACAGTGACTTTTTTGCGATGCATTGCTTTTTTGTGATTCTCATATCGGTTTTCCGGTCTCCAAAAACGAAAATTTTGTTCATTTACGAACGCATTCATCCAAAAATGGGCTACATCGGAGAAAGATTCAATTCGATACAAATTGTCCTGGAGATCCAACATCCAGTTAACAAATCGGTGACGTCATAGATGGTCCTCCCAGCCAACCAGCATTCCGGAATTATAGGAAAACTGATTGGCCAAAATATAGAGGAATACTGTCAGAAGCAATATCATCCGAACTCTCAAGTCGACCGCTTGAAACCAATGAGCTTGACATGCAAGTCAAGGAATTCACCCTGGTTCTCAATCAGGATATGGCCGTTTCCTGCCCTCTTATTCAACCTAGAGGCAAGAAAAAGCCGCATTGGTTGACAACAGCACTGGGCCTGCTTAGAAACACTTGCAGAAGCTTCTCAACTAAGCAAAAAGCACAAGAAAAGTGACTGACTGGGACTCAAACAAAGAATCCCTCAAATTATACAAAAAACAACTGGGGAAGGCAAAGCGACAATCCTGGAGGTCATTCTGTGACAAAATCATGGAAATCTCTGAGGCATTGCGGCTACGAAAAATCCTCTCTACAAATCCTATGATGCCTGGCTGTTTGAAAAAAACCGATGGCTCTTGGAAAACCTCAAGTGATGAAGCACTCAACCTGCTATTGGACACCAACTTTACAGGTAGCTCCCAATTCGCGGCCAGTAGTAACCCAAACAGGCCTACTGCAACCGGGACCAAAATTCATGGTCTGATTACAAGAGACAAATTGCTCTAGGCGCTGCATAGCTTCAAACCATACAAGTCTGCTGATCCGGACGGTATAATACCTGCCGAGCTCCAGAGGTCCTCAGATATTATTCTGCCTGCGTTAGAAAATATTACGCGGAGCTGTGCAGAACTGATCCACATTCCATTATCATGGAGAGAAGTCAATATAGTTTTCATTCCTAAAGCCGGAAAATGTTCTCATGTTGTCCCAAAGGACCTCAGACCTATAAGCCTATTATCTTTCCTTCTGAAAACTCTAGAACGACTCATTGATATCCACATACGAACTAAAATTCATCCAAGACTTCTGTCAACTCTACAGCAAGGTCGGTAGAAATGGCTCTGCATTCACTGACTAACCACATCAAACGATCCCTACAATATAAAGAGTACACAATGGTTGCTTTCCTGGACATAGAGGGTTCCTTTAACAATGTCAACACATCTGCAATCACGACTGCGCTGTCAACTCTGCAGGTAGACAACTCACTTAGGGAGTTGATCAGTTCTATGCGCAATAGCAGGATAACCAACTGCAAATTGGCGGGCAAGCGCAAGGCGGTTTCTTTTCACCCTCTCTTCTGGAACTTAGTGGTCAATGAAGTGCTGATATAGCTTGAAGCGGGTGGTAGCAGAGTGATTGCCTATGCGGATGACATTGCTATAGCCGTCTCAGGTTAGCATCTTGATACCATTAAAGAACTCCTTCAACTAAATCTCAACTGATTTAACCCGTTGGGCAGATCGCTGTGGATTGGGAATAAACCCCCATAAAACTGATCTTGTCCTATTTTCCAGGAAATACAAAATTCAAATTATAGACTCTCCCCCAATAAAAGGTATCAGTTTTGCCCGATACAGCGAAATATCTGGGTCTCATTTTTGACAGGAAATTAAACTGGAAAGCTAACATTCAAGAAAAAGTCAATAAAGCTACAATAGCTTTATTCTCTTGCAAAAAAGCCATCGGGAATATAGTAAATGGGGCCTTCACCCTCGCATAACCCACTGGCTATACGTCTTGGTCATAAGACCGATACTCACTTACGGGGTTGTCGTCTAGTGGACGGCTTTAGAAAAACCAGTCAACTGCAGTAAACTAAGCAGAGTTCAAAGAATAGCATGTCTATGTATAAGCGGTGGATTGCGGTCTACCCCCTCTGCGGCATTAGGCATTCTATTTCATTTAAAGCGACTAAACAGTGGGCAAATTATCCATTTGGTCACGCTAACATTCTTAATACATTAGGAATCCTCACAGAGAACATCAATTACACCATACCTGAACTTTGGTTTGACAAAAACTTCCATGTAAGCTTCCCCTCTAGATCTTTCTGGGAGGAAGATGCTTTCATGGAGGACAAGTCAATCCATCTCTACACAGATGGATCTAAAACCAATAGCGGAGTTGTTGACGGCGTTTTCTCAGACACTCTAAATCTAAGCCTCTCTTTCCGTCTTCCAAATCACTGCAGCGTGTTCCAGGCGGAAATTTTGGCGATTCAAGAATCTCTGTGCTGGCTGAAGAAAAACGTGATATCTTCAAAGAATATCCGCAACTCATCTAATTAAATTCTAAAACCGCCCTTGAATGCTGATTATCTCTTATGGAGATCGCAAAGCAGTTCAACCTTCACCTTTTCTGGGTGCCGGGCCACAGAGACATTCCAGGGAATTGTGGGAGCGACGAACTCGCCAAAATTGGAATTACTCTACCTATTCTACCGAAAAAGGGTATCGCTACGTGCAAGCTAATATTAAAGCTGGATGCCAATAAAAGAACAGACATTAGGTGGGCTGTTGGACCAACATGTCTAGCGACCAAACAGATCTGGCCAAAACTGGATCTGAATCGCTCTAAGTGTCTGATAATTCTAAATAAGAAACATATTAGCGCCATCATAGGTGTCATCACTAGACACTGCATCCTAGGCAAGCATGCAAGAAGGTTTGGCGCTCTTTACAAACGATTTATGCAGAAGCTGCATGGACGAGGAAGAGGAGGAGACAACCCACCACTTACTCTGTACATGTTCAGCTCTCTCCCAGAGAAGAAAACTTCACTGAGGTGCTTTTGTCTACAACGACCTAAACGATCTAAAAGAATATAGACATAAACAGTCTCCTATGCTTCATCGTAAGCTCAAACTGGTTCCATTCGTAGGACGATCATAGATCCACATGGTATCATACTGGGCCAATAGGCCTAAGTGGGTTGGGGTTTCCAGCCAGTCACTCTTACCTCCCTATCTACCTAGATGGTAAAAAGGCTTCAATTGTTGTGTAATTTGGATTCAATTGGCGTGCAAATGAAGATCAACTTTTAAAATTCTCCGTAAAGTGCCATAAGTGAGGCCCTATTGCTGACTTCGGAGAAGAATTGAGGTGTGCCTGGCTGGTTTTGAACACTTTCGCTCACAGTGGTGATGTTTTGGCGTGTATGTGCTGGCCGAGCATGTTGATATGGAGTTTGACCCGATACCGAACCAGTTTCTTCAAAACGCTTCACCATTGCACGAATTCCTGACTAACCAGGTCGATTATGTTAACCGAAAAGTTCACAAATTTTCGGAATGTTACTCGTACTTTTATAGATCGCCAATTTTCATACTAAGATTGGAAAACAAGAATACGTTGTTGCGTGGTAAACGACTAAAATTGCCAAAGATTGTATGACATCTGTCAAAAAGATCACCCATATTAAAATCGGTAAATGCCAATAATTGACAGCCAACATCCACACCATCTGTTGGCTCACACTTTACTATAGTACAAAATGGAAGCTCTCTGGAAAAAGCAACAACAACAGGGAGATGCCATTGACACACTGCTGCGAAACTTACAGAAGGCTCCAAGAATGCGAAAGACATCTGAGTATCCGATCAAACAACGACAATCATTTGAAGAGCAAGGACAAGTTTGTGGTCAATGACACGATTATCGGCCAGCTCTTCAAGGCTAGCAAACACCCATAGCTTGAAGGCAAATACATCGAAAGGATCAATACAGCGTACGAAACGATGCTAAAATTATCGAAGGAGCACGCGAAGTGACAAGTCGGTTGAAGGCGCTCTATTGCTATATTGCTTTAAGATATGCTGACTCCTCTTAGTCCTTTGCGTTTGTTATGATTTCGTCATCTACCAGGTCAGGTCAGGTATAGGTCATATATGATAATGACTCGTTCAGACTGTCTTTAAGTCTATTCTACAGGCGTACGAACACGGAGATTTTATTTTTCTGCCGATTGCACACTTGCTGTTGAGGAGTTGCTATAGTATCTTGTCGTGAGTTAACATTCTCCCTTTCGCCGTAATAGTCCAAGCGAGTGGACTATTCGCAGTGTGGTGGATAAATTTGAGTCCACTGGTTCAGTAAATGATAAACCAACACCTGTACGTCGACGGAACGCAAGATCTGCCGAAAATATCGTCGCTGCCCGTGAGAGTGTGCAGGATGAGGCAATTGATTTCGCGTCGCTCACAAGAACTCGGTATTTTGCAGACCACAACTTGGCGAATTTTGCATCGTGACTTGAGCCTGCACCCGTACAAAATTCAACTGACCCTGGAGCTGAAGGTAAACGACCATAGACAACGACGTGTGTTCGCTGAATGGGCTCTGGAGCAGTTGGAAACTGACCCTAATTTTCATCGAAAAATCATGTTCAGCGATGAGGCCCATTTCTGGATGAATAGTAGGTACGTCAACAAACAAAATTGTCAAATTTGGGATGATACCAATCCACAGGAGATCCAAGAGCGTCCAATGTATCTCGAAAAAGTCACTATTTGGTGTGGATTTTGGGCTGGCGGCGTCATCGGTCCATATTTCTTTGAAAACGACGTTGGACAGGCCAACTTTGCATCATGAAGTCAAACCTCGACACTTGTTTTTGGACATTTCCTGAGCCTAGCTAATATAATGGGCCAGAGATTTTTAGTCCGTCTGTCTTTTGAATCTGTCCGGCTTCTGCGATAGTATGAACTCAATTTGCCTTGTGCTTGTTCCGAAAAAGGGAATCAGTCCAATCTCTACGATAACGAAGAATCCGGCGCTGGTATCTTTAGTGAATGGTGAGCCTATCTTCTCATGTCTTAAAGGCGGTACATGCCAAATCCTAATGGCCATTAGAAAATGTATGGAGGTGCGAAGTGTCTGTGTAGATACAAAGTACCGTTGTAGACAGCGATAGCTGAGCTGAATTTATTTTGCAAGATCATGCTCAGCTCTATGCCAATTTCCAAGCTTCTTTGATAATGCAAGCTTTCTCTGAATCTCTTTTGAATTCTCTGACTTGTAGGTCTTCTCAGTTCATAATACAATTACAAGAAATGATATCGTGGATGTATTTACATACTTGGACAGCGATGTTGAGGGTAGAATTCTTCATGATCTAAGTCTGCGAATTCTGTTGGAACTCGGTCAGAGCTTTAGTTAATGGTTTGGTCTCCAGTAATCACAGTGATTCTCAAGGACGCTTGACTAAAACCCATTTTGTAATTGTGATCTCGTCACGGTCACAAAAGACTGTTAACACGTATCACCATCTAAAAAGTTTCCGCTAATAGGAGGACTTTGCGTGAACACACCAAGAATACACTCGAAAAAATCCATGAATTTACTACATATGTATTTTGAATCAAGCACCCTTCAAAAACTTCCTGCTAACCGAAAGCCCATATTCGAGTCGAAAACAAAATCCCAAAGCAATTGGTTTAGCCTTCAAGTTATCCAGGTGCAAAAGCTCTGAAAACACCTGGTTGCATGTTTGTTCGAAATCAATTTTAGCTCGCGCAAACCTCCCCCTAAATAACTAATTTTTATAATTTGTTCCATCATCATCATTCAAATGGACTGTTACAGTTTTACCTAAGACCCCATCCAACTTTTCAGGGCCACCCTCAAAGCAAATAACAACCCATCGCATGTCAAAATCAACAAACTGATGGAATTTTTATTACCCTCACCCTTGTGGCGTCCCTTCACGCCTTAGCATATTCGTAATCACCCCCCTAAACTACCCCTCCTCCACACCAATGTCAGACATTTCTATAACAACCCGATATATGTATGGAATCCATAAAACCCGTCTTACATAAACGAATCCATTGACATGCACACAATCATCAGGCAACCAAACACTAAAACCACCCCCAACCCTTGACGCATCTCTCTGAAATTCACCCATAGGTGGATGAGCCGGGCTGTGATGGGGAACAAAATTAACATGAACATATTCACCCCATTACGGCGTGCCAACAACAACAAAAATCCAACAAAAAAAAAAGCAATAGAGGAGTCGAATAAAAATAATAATAAAAAAAGAAAAAAAAAAAAAACAAAGAAGAGAAAAATCAATAACAATAAATAAAGCGTGCAAAATGCCAACATCACACATTAGAAATACTCGTACAAGCACAAGGGATGGCAGTCGAAGACGGTATGCCGGGTGAGACGGGCGAGACGGGCGAGATGATACTAAAGACCCGGGGTAAATGACGAAAAAGACGATGGAAACACGACGACAAAGCACTTTATGTACATCCATAAAAGCGGAAGTTTTACGAGTGCACTAGACATATCCGTCTTTCCACATGCCGTATCCGGCAAAGCGTTAAACGCGATGATTCGCCTTCTTTTTCGACCCGAAAAGACACTTCGTTTAAACACTGACAGACGAGCCGTGATAAGGAGAAGAAAGTGAAAAGAATTCGTTACAAATTCGTTTAGTCTTTTATCTCGGGTGTCAGGAAGAGGGTGAGACGAACGGTATGAATATGGTACACACTACACAGTACACACCCATCCGAAATACGACAGAGGGATTATCGATGTGATGCATTTCGATATTTGAGAGCCCACTTGAAAGGGCGTAGATTTAGATTTAGATTTCGGGTACAGTCGGTGTATCTATTACGAAGCATTGCTCTTGTACTCATATTATATTTTGGATAGTTATTGGCTCTTTGTTATCGTTTATCCATTTACGAGTAGATATCCGATTACGTTGTTTGCATGCCACCAGAGATACATGGGAACGCTAAACGGATACTGAGTATGTGTCAGTTGAAGTGGACGAAAGACAAATGCGATCAACAATTGGCAGAAGGACATTGAGTAACATACGAGTTCATTATCCTTTTTTTAGAAAATCTGAATCAATTTTTCATGGAGTTGAAAACCACACAAAATCACGGCTTCGAAATTGGTAGATAGTGGGTGTTTTCAAAAACGTCATACTAACAAAGAACTCCATTAGTTACATTCCGTGATGCAGATTTTCTGCAGAACTATTGTACGAGGGTAGTCCCAGAAGTACCCGACCTGACGTATACATAGATGGCGGTTGTTGTTTAAAATGAATGACAATTGTAGAAAGTACCAACCTTATAAAGCTTAAATTTTAAGTTTGACGACGCTATGTTATTTCGTATTTGTTCGGCAGCCATCAATAGTGGACGCTCTTAATGAATTTTTCAATATGGAAAAGATTGGTCATCGTCATGTGACACAGAATGATTTCATTGGAAAGGCCTCAATCCAACCAACATCAAAATGGAACTGAATTCTACCTACTCGGGGGAGTCTGCTCTTTCGTTTACAACAATAAAATGTTGGGTGGCAGAACTTAAGAGAGGCCGTACGAGTTGCCAAGACGAACATCGCAGTGCTCGACCAAATGAGATGGGTTCACCAGAAATGTTGAAAAAACCCACAATTGGATGACCGTCGATTGAAAGTGCGAAAACTAGCAGATATGGTAGATAGGCATTTCAAAAAGCACTGTACATCGCATGTTGACTGAAAAATTGCGTAGGATGGGTGCGCGAGCGTTTGGCGAAGATTCACAGCAATAAAGCCGAGTTTTTGGGGTGATTCATAACTATGAATGAAACATGGGTTCATCACTTCACACCCGAGACAAAGGAACAGTCAGAACAATGGACTCAAAGGGATCAGCTTTTTGGGATGCGCGTGAAATGATTTTCATTCATATCTTCAGAAACGAAAAACAATCAACGGCGTGTATTATGCGAACTAATGTAGAGTTTGAAAGATGAAATCAAGAAAAAACGACCGCATTTGGCGAAGAAAAAGTTTCGTTTCATCAAGATAATGCATCAGTTCACTCATCCGTTCGAATTGCTTCCTCATGTACACCCTATTCGCCAGATTTAGCGCCCTCGGATTATTTTCTATTTCCGAATTTGAAAAAATGACGCGGTGGTAAAAGATTCGCCAACAGTAAAGAGGTGGAGTCTGCGGTTGATGGATATTTTAAGGAGCTCGATGATTCTCACTATAAACAGGGTATCGGAGCTATTGAACACCGCTGGGAAAAGTGTATTGTTAGGTCGTGTACTTCTGGGACTACCCTCGTATGTATGTTCATATTAGGTGGCCGAGCTTAAGCTAAGTCGGACGAGTTTGCCAAGACGAACGTCGCAGTGGTCGACCAAATGAGGTGCGCTCACCCGAAATGTTGAAAAAAATCCACAAAATGGTATTGGATGACCGTCGATTGAAAGTGCGAGAACTAGCAGATACGGTAGATAGGCATTTCATAAAGCGCTGTGTCTTAGGATTGTAGATAAGGTTGGTCTGCGCTGTGTCGAGAAAGCGCTGATAGAGGCAGTTATAGAGCTGGGTGAATTGGAGGTAGGTTCCAAGATAGTTAGATTAGTCATAATAAGAATTGGCGCGAAGAAAAACTGCCCATAATATTTTTCTCCTGTTTCGCAAGTCGTTTGTTATACCAGTGAGGGGAAGTAGATGATGTTTTATGCCGCGAAAAGGGGGACGTAAAGAGAAATGGAATTGAATATTTCACTGTAAAGAATGGAGACAGCATCAGATAAGGATAGGTTAGTGAAATCAAAAAAAGATTTGCTAAGATAGATGTTGATTTTGCGAAAATTAGCTTTATGGAAGTTGTAAGAAGAGATAGTAGGGGAAGGAGTGGGCTGGGGTGGAGAGTTATGGAAAAATGAGTGAAGAAGGGGTGAAAGTTGTCGACAGTTGATATGGTAAAGGGAGAAAACGGTCCTGTGGAATTAATGGGATCGCTAGTAAAAATTAGGTCTAGTTGCCTACCGATAGAGTTAGGGACGTCACTTACTTGGGATAGGCTTGAGTCGGTTATGCTATCAATGAATAGACATTCCTTGACACGGTGAAAAATAAGTGACCATCCGATGGAATCCACTTCAGCAGGGGCAGATTAAAGTCACCAAAGATAAGGATATCGTCGATGGAATCACTTAGATCAATGAGTTGGTCAGTTGATTTAATAGCAAGGATATATGATTCGATAGGTTGAGCTGGGAGAATGTAACAACACATAACGTACAGGGACGTATTGGGAAGTGTTATTTTAATTGAAACAAAGTCAAGTTTAACAGAAGAAGAGATAACGATGAGAGAGGCGTTGAGGTTATTGTGAATAGCAAGTAGGACACCTCTGCATGGAGAATCCACTTTAGAGAAGGCAGGATCATTAACCATAGGGAGAGAGTGATCGTCATCTTGGAAAACATTATAAGAGGAGGGGAATATAGTCCGTACCAACTGTGCAGCGAGAGGATTTAAGAGAACAAAAATGGTACGAAAGAGTAAATATTTTTGCCTGAAGTTTACAATGCCTTACCCAATTTTACATGGCTTAGAACTAAAATGCTGTTGCATAAATTATTTTAATTTTTTTATTATGGGGTCGATAAATTTCAACACACTGAAATGTAATGTATTTAATGTTACTTGTTATCTAGGGTGGGATTGGAAAAAAATTCAAATCAGATAAACAAAAAGCCTTTGCTGTGACACTGTAGTTCTCTAACTTTGCCAGCAATAATGATCTACGAAAGCTTAATGAGCAAATAATCAAACACCGTATAGCTACATAGAAACACAATCAATCAATCAATTCATGTGAGACCTTTTGCTTCATTTATCCAATCGTCATCATACGCAAATCCCATACAGTACCAACAGATATACAGAACTTTTTTTTTATATTTTACCAGAATTTGGCATATAGGGATCTACATTTCCTCTCCCACTAGGGGTGTAATAATTTTTTGGAAAACTGGATATTTACAATGATTATACCTCAGGTAGAAAATGGCCGTCCCATCAGTGCGCTTCAACTTCAGTTAAAAAAAACACCTTCAGGACTCAGTCAGATCGGAACTGCGATCTTGAAAGCAACGTTGGGATGTAGATCGTTTTTTCTTATGGCTCAACCTATTTTCATGTTTCTTAGGTCATATTTGCCAATTTAAGAGATGATACAAGAAATTTTAAGAGACCTGCGCAGTAGAATGTCAAACTCAGTTGGTACGGACTAGAGCTCTTGGCTCTTTATGTGGGGGATCAGATTGGTTTCTGTAAGAACATAGACGTCGAAAGAGAGGCAATGAGATTTAGACAAAACAACACGAGTTTTAGAGCGTAAGTCTCTTACGTTTTGATAGTAAAATGTAAGAGGTAGTTTGTTACGTGGAGAGGTAGGGAAGTGTAGATGAGATGCAGGCGAAGAAGGCAAATTAGGAACGAAAATATTTATTGTAGTCAATTCGACTACGCTGAAGGTGAGAAACTCTTATAGAGTGTACATAGCTGCGGAAAGCAGCGAGGTCTTCCGTAACCTTTTAGGGAGGTGTGTTGAAGATTTCGTGGTACCTGTTATAAAGTCTCCCGAGACTGGTTATATCAGTAGGAAGGTCTTCCTGTTGGATGGAGACCATGACATTTGTTTTCGGGTTTCTCCCATAGCAAACAGAGAGGGATTTATCGTAAAGATATGCGAGAAAGAGACGTATATTTTCGTATAGCTTTTTATCGCTTAGCCTTGAGGGTGCGTACTGGCATTCCGTGGTGTCTATATTTTTTTGGGTTAATTTAACGTTAGGCGCTGAAAGGGGATCAAAAATAGGGGCAGGGTGCCGAGAAACCGAGTTGGGAGGCGAGGTAGAAGCGGGAGATTTAAGATATGCGGGCTGATAAAGTTTGGGTATTTGACGCCTGTTGTAAGATCGAAATTGGGAAAGCAGATGTTAGTATTCGTGGGAAGGGGTGTGGGCGGTTGAGCAGTGATAGTATCAGGGGCAATGGTTAAATTAAAAGAAAAGCGTTGGGGCTTGGGTTAAAGAGAGGCAGTTGGTGCTTTTGTGAGGAGACGTGAAGGGGTTTGCTTAGGGATATAGACAGGAGGGGAAAAGTTGGAAAAGGTTTAGTCAGGTTTAGGATGTGGATGGGGAAGGGGTCTGGGCGACTTATAATTAACTTTAGATGAGACGGTGCTTCGTTTTGTTTCAATGTTTTTATAGGGTGGTTGATCAGTCCATTTTGAGACACGCAGCTTTTCGAGGTTGACGTTGGTTTTGGATGGGTTAACAAATAACCGTTCATATTTAGCCGGTAAGTTGATCTTGAAATTCCGTTTATTTTTGTGGTGCGATGTTGGCAATATTGTTGATTGGCTGATGGTGATGCCATACCTCTTTTTAAAAAATTCAGAAATCCAAGTAACATCTGCATAATTGGGGGCACCTTTGACGAGTATGATTCGTTGTGTGGAGTCGGTCTTGCCTGCTTTGCCACCTGAAGGTGTCCAGGTCGTGTTAAATTGTGTAACAAGTTTCCGTGGGGCGGCAACAAAAGGAGTTGACGTTGGAGCAATTATATCATCATAAAATTTTTGGATCGATGGGCTGGTGCCAGGATTTGGAATGTGGGTTGTCGGCACTGGATGTGGCAATGGTTCGGCTTCGGTTTGTAGCAATTCAGCCAAAATTAAAGTATTGTAAGTGTTGTGCGGCGGAGGTTAGGTTGAAAGATCGTCGATTTTGTGACATACTGTTTCAATGAGGTTTTCCAAATCATTCAACACTGTTGTATTCGTAATGAGTTCATCATTAAGCTGATTGATTTTATCGAATATTACATCAAGCATGGACTCGTAATGCTTTGAGAGTTGGTGATTGTTTGTTGCAGGTTCGAGATGGAGATTGGATGTGGATGATGATCAATGCGAAACCGATTGACATAAAATCACTTAACACTGGATCTTGCACTTTCGAATTCAATTAAACGCACATTTTGTTTTTCAATGCTATGACTAAAGTCCTCCGCACATCTTACATTTTGTTCAAAGATTGATAATTTGTCTGTTATCAGTCTGACGAGTGAGTTAATTGGATTCGTTGGAGTCACTGAGACACTTGAATGCAAGGAGCACATGGGAAAGAGATACACTCATCAGAGAAGAACAGCAGATTTTCCAAGAACTCTTTAACGAAGACCGTGTTTCTTTTATTTAGGTCGACACAAATAAAATGTTTTATAGCAGATCCCCTTACAGGCAACAAAGTCGGCATTATTGTTGTTAATGGAGCAATTGGTTAATCTACGAGAAGACGTGATGAAGTAAGAGGTCGACTGACCACTGTGGCGGTTTGAACTGAAGACGGTGATGAAGTCCATTCAATTTCCACAGATTTCAGCAAGGCATTCGATAAGATCTCTCACCAATTTATCATTTTTTTACTAAAAAAACTCTTTAGAAAACCGAGAATAGAGAGTCATCTTCACAAAGGTGTCCCTCAGGGTAGTCACTTTGGAAAAAATCATCTTTATCTTAACGATTAACGATATAAATCTCATCTTAACGAATTCTAATCTTCCTATTTTCGCTGGCGACATGAGAATTTCCAAGGTCATTTCATTTCTTTCTGGCTCCCATTGCCTGCAAGATGACTTAAATAAATAAAGCAAGCAAAACTTTTTGGAGCTTAATGTCAACAAATGCCAAGTAATAACCTATTTACGCAAACGAGAAAGTACTTCATCTACGATGAGTTTATTCCTTCCACAACCGAAAAACAGGATCAAGGAATAATTTGTGACAGGATATTGAATTTCGATTCACATACTCGTATTAACAGCATTATAAATAAATCTAACTCTGCACTTGGCTTTATCAAACACTGGTCAAAAGAATTTTCCAACCCTTACGTTACAAGGTCCTTGTACTCGTACATTACTTTGTAAGGCCTCTTCTCGAATATTGCAGCCAAGTTTGGTCACCCTATAAACAAATCCACATTCAAAGAATTGAAGCAGTCCAACGCAGGTTTAACCGTTTCGCACTTCGTGGTCTACATTGGGCCGATCCATATGGATTACCTCCCCATGAAAAAGGCATGCTACATACTACATACTCTAAAAAAAACGTCGTGAAGTCGCTGATGTAATTTCCATTTTTAATAAGCTTAATAAAATTGTCCGGTATAGATTCAGACCAATAATTTGAGTTTGATCTGTAGTCGTCTTTCCGGACCGACATTGGACAGAATCATCACCTCTATACCTAAGGAAGAACAAGATTTCCAACGAGGCAAGTTGTTTTGTTGTTTTTTATTCCTTTCGTGGTTGCGTCAGTTTGTTTTGGAGAAGAGTTCCATTCTTGCTCAATCACATTTCCCAGCTCATTCTATTACGGACGCTACTCAGATCACGAGTAACTTCTCATAAGCTGTCAAAGATTCTTACTTTCTATCAGACCTGATCACATATTGGGTTCCTTCTATAGAAAGTATCATTACTATGGATCACAGCCGGTCTAAACATCTCTACTTTCGCCCATAGTCGCTTTCACATGACGAGTCCGCATCTTAACAAGGGCAGAACTTCGTTGCAGCTGTCACATAATTGTCGCGAACTATAGTTTCGGTATCTCGAATTCTACCAACCGAATCTAAAAACTAGATTTTAGTCTCGACATTGTGGAGTGTGCTCGATTCTAAAGGTTCGAAATAGAAAACAACGAATGCTGTTAAGTCAAGTAAGTAACGTGTCCAGTGTCGTCACCGTATCTTGTGCCCTTCTTCCGAATACAAGGGCCCAAAAGTGACCGTCGACGAGTCTGAATAGGGGTTCATTAAGTAATTCGTCCTTCGAGAATTGGCGTTGAGGAAATGTTTGCCTAAAGTACTTTTTCCGTCCCATTTTTCCTACATAATTTTGACTAAGACATAAAAAAAAATCGAAAAATTTGTTGACAATAACTAATGCGATACAATCAATCTAATCAGCAACAGTTCCTGGTAGTAAAACCGTTGCAATTGCACTTTGCAGCACCCCTGACACGTGTAGACCCTAAAACAATGGACTTTCCATGTAAAACCTTTTCAATTTGTCTGGGTTAAAAACTTGAATGTCACCCCGCTGCTGGGCGAAATAAGCTCTTTACGATTTGTTGGGTTAAATCAAAAATCTCATTATTCCTGCCATAATTCCATCATTATGCAAAGCAGTCAGACGCAATCATCCATCTATCATAGGGCGTCTGTCCGTGCGTTCCGAAAATGTTGAAAATCCCATTCGCTTAATCATCAGTGACTAGATATGTGTGTATGTATGTGCGATGTATCCTGGTTAAAATGATTGGACTCCCAAGGGATGCGAAAGTCTGATGAATTTTACTCTTCAACTACGAGTACTACCCACGTTTGCTTGCACCCAAATAACGGTTATTGGGCGTGTGTTCGGCTAAAAATAAAACGCACCCCTCATTTCGATTAAATATTCAGGAAGGTTCCTGGTGTGGGCGGTGGTTGCAATTCGCAGTCCGTAGTCGGGTCGGTATATTCACAGTCAGGATGGCTTTGGCAAATGGCAATTTACGAGTATCTAGTACGTCGTTGGTTATTTTTTTTTTTTTCAATATACAGTCGATCTACATGCATTCAACCCGACAAAGTAAATGGTGCGGGAGAAAGTGCCACCACCCGCCAGTCAGCCACCGCATGATATTAGTCAGTGGAATGCAAATGAGTTAACCAAAACGAGATTATAGTCATGTCAACTATGTATTTCCCTGGTCTGGTGGTGACGGAGACGACACCTTCCCAACTTCTCTCCAGCTTGGTACTTGACATGGTAGTTGGAGGGTGTACAGCCCGACAGAACGACGCAGTGGCTATAATGGTCGGTCTATGCTATGCTGTCGTTGCTGTTGCCGTTGTCGGTGAGGGTGAAAGGCGATTGAACAAACATCATCAACGGACTACGAACTACGGACATTGCATATTGTATATACGAGTATATGTATAACCGGTGACGTATAAGTACGGACCAAAGTACGAGTATCTACTACGTGCTGAAGTATGGACGCACATCCTTCTGAAATACATATTGCCTTGTGGACTCCTGTGGTATTTACACTCTCGTTCGTTTTTATTTGTCGAGTCAATGGAATTTTGTTTTTTTTTTTGTTTTATTAAATTCTCAAAGTTTGCATTGAATTTTATAACAGTGGATAATTTTATCAACGAAAAATACACAAAAAAAATAAAAAGATAAAAAAGGAATAAAAATTGGAAACAATGAAAGGAAAAATGAAAAACTGAACGAAATGCAGGAGGATGTCGGTCTATTTGGAGGATGTATAGAATCGTGTTGTTGGAGACTTTCCGAACTGACAATTGCAAGAGTTGCTGATGATGAAATATTTTGAATATGCACATATGTATGTAACATATGTATATATTTTTGAAGTCTTATTTTCGAAGGCAAACATCGAATACACTTTGAATTAATGATGCAATCAGGGCATGTACATACGAGTATTCTGGGTCTGTTTAAAGAGTAAACTGTTTGTGTACAATTTGTATAAAAAAAGAGCATTGTCGACAATAATTAAATTATTGGCAGTTGCCCTTCTCTCCTTTTTTAATTAGATATAGCGCCTAAATGGTTCTTGAGAATATACTTTGCTTTCTATATCTAAAAGTCTGTTCAATGAGCTCGTCCAGGATGTTTCCAAAGAAAATAACCCGATTTTTCAAGTTTGTATTAACTTTACCTACAGTGCAATAAGCTTTTGGAGTTTGGTATAACTAATAACTTACTTGGAAAACTCGACTTACTTCCAACACCACACTTCAGTCTCTACGCAGAAATCAGGTAATTAAAACGCTGAGCTCTAATATTCGGTACTCTCTACTTTTTATTTATTCTAATAGAACTTCTCAGTTCTTCACAGAAAATGGGTTATAAAGTCTAGAGAATCGTATGGCAAAACTCTGCTGTTTAGTTGTCATTCCTTGCAATAAACAGAAAATGGATTCCTTTACTGCATGACGAAAGCACAGTCAGAAGCACCATTAAGACACGAGTAAGTGAACGCAGACTCGGCAGACTTTTTGGAAACGTCAGAAACTGTCAATGGCAGTCCGGTGCGATTTCGCAAATTTTTCTAGCCCACCAGGTTCACTACCGTTCTTATTTTTTAGAATCCCATTGCATTCAAAGGATTTGGTCTTCTAACTACGTTCGTCAAAACCATGCATTGTTGGACTAGCTAGGAAGGGAGGAGCAGGGCATCAGCAAAAACTTGACCACCTTTTGGCTCTCACTACAGACGCAGATGTTTCGCCTTCCTACCTGTTCCTTATAATACAATCCATGGCCATCATTATCCCTGTTTGAAAGACACACGACTTAAAGACCCCAGCGCCACATCCAAGATAGATTTTGAAGCTATGACTATGGTGCAGCTTCGACAACATTCGTTTCTTGGCTTAGATTCTTGTCGAAGCTGGTCCTGAGTTCAGTAAAAGTCGACTTCGAATTCCCCCGGCATCCGGAGTTCCGTTGCCATTACATCAGACAACATGTCAAATTTTTGTATTTTCTTCTGTCGGAACAATGCACGCAGACAATGGAAATGAAAACCGAGCGGAAGGTGATTCATCAGTTTATCTAGAGCAGAGCCAGGTATGATCAAAGCAGTAGTGTTATCACAGCCCTAGATATCCATAGGCATCTCATTTTACAATACCAGAAAACTGACACCGCCTTGGTAATTTTCGGCGCGGCATGCTTACTCCAAAAGAGTTAGGCTATTTAGCATCTGTGGATATGTATGAGCGTAGATGTTAAATTTGCTGAAAATGTTAAATAGGGAGTCGACCAACGTGCACCATAGCAGGAAGACCGGACGCTCCCTGACCCCATTCAATATCCATAACTACCGTTCGGTTGGGTAGAGTTGCTTTAATCCACAAGTTACACAAGCCTTAAAAGTTGCCTTGTAGAAGGCAGTAGGCCTGCAGCCTACTACCACGCAGTTTTGCTCAGTTAATAGTAAAGCGCAGTCTCACATGATCTTTCGCTTTATTTTGCAAGTTACATCCTAGAATGCATTCGCAAAACAGTTTTACGCACACTAAATCGCACCACCTTCTCCATGGTCTTCAGCTTTTTTTTTATTTTTATAATTAGCGCGCACTCAAGGCATTGGTGTACCCTTAAAATGTTTGTACACAGCACGGGCGAAAGAAATTTAGGGAGGAAGAAAAGAGAGGTACCCACGTACATTGTTCTTGAATGTTTGCAAGCTACAACGACCAATGGCCACTTTTTGACTGCAAAAGAACTAGGAAGTTAATAAAACTAAACAGGGATAAGCTTAGGACAGTAATAGGAAACCTGTTAGTGGAAACCTAAGCTGGGGTCCTGAAAATCTAGCAAGTTCATCAGCGATTTCATTTCCTGTGAATTCAATATGACCTGGGAATCAGACAAGACTCAATGAATTCAGCCTTCCGACTGCGTTCGGTGATATCTTACATTCTCGAACTAAGTCGTAAGAGGTTTCAGCAAGGGCTTAAGCGCATCTTGGCTACCGCTACAAATGCAAATGCTTCGCCCCTCTACCGACTTCTGAAAATATAGTTCGCTGCCATCAGAATTTCGTATATCTCCGCTTGGAAGACAGACGCAAGTTTTCCCGACGAGGAGTGAAGACCCGCCTACATTCCTTTCCTGGCTCAGATTCTGACCAAAATCAGTCTTGGGCACAGGCAAAGTCGATTTCGTATTTTTTCCATAGCAAGAGTTATGGTGTGATTGAATCAGATGGCATGTCCATAAAATCAGACTCATAAGACAGTCGGCGCATAAGGTCATCAAAGCTCCAGTGCGTGTTGTACTAAAGACCACTTCTCTTTAAATGGAGTACAGCCCGTGATACGAATATCAAGGGGGGAGAGAGTTATCAATGGCTCTGGAGCGGAGCCTGGCGTGCTAGAGAAAGCTCCATTGCAGTCGAGACACACCGTTCTTTGGAGTCTTGTAAAAGCAGCAACAACGAATTTCATAATTGGCCTTATCATAGCTTTGTAGATCCAAAGACCCATTCTCGGCGACAGGCTCCATGTCTTGCCGACAGCTCATTTTCAGTGCCGTAGAGGTTTTCGACGTGACATGTTTAGTCCATAGAAGTTTGTTATCCAGGATGCCACCTAAATACTTAGCTTTTTTGGAAAATTGAATGATGATACCTTTAGCCACTAGATTAATCAGATCAGTCAGCTTCCTCCTTCTCGTAAGGGGAATAACCTTAGTTTTGAGAGTAATTTCTTAAAGCCCATTTCTGGTGCACCAATCGTCGGTCTCGTCTAAGGCTGGCTGCTCTTTAGAGCTAGACACGATTCAACAGGTAGCTCAGCTACACCATCTGCATCGAGTGTCGACCAACATGCACAATAGCAGCGAAGTCAAAACGCCACCTTGCGGGAAACCCCTTTTTACTCCCACCTTCACATAATGGCCACAGTCAGCATCCTCCGTCAGTGTCCCTTTTACCACCATTGCCTTGATCCACAAAACAAGTAAATCGTCTGCAGCGTGTTGTCTGGCCTAGTTACACATGCCATCAAAAGTTGCGTTGTCAAAGGCACTCTCAATATCGATAAAATACCCAGCGCGCATTCCTTCTTATCGAGAGCCCCTTCAATTCTGTCTACCATAATTTGAAGCGTACTCAACAAGATTTTTCGTGTTGGTAAGAATGTTGCTTCTAAGACAGAGAATGCATTCGCAAAACAGTTTTGCGTACATGGATCTCAATTATTCTCTCCGTGCTCTTCAACATGAAGGAAGTTAGACTTATATGTCTGAAGCTCTTGGCGACCGTGTAGTACTCTTCCGATTTTCTGCATAAAAGAAACTCTCACTATTCGCCAGGGTTTCGGTATGTGTGCCAGTGACAGGCAAGCAATGGAAATTCTCTTCAGGAAATTAACTCTTCTAAGGTGAAGATAGGGGCGTAAGTCATGTCTGGATTTGAAGGTCTTCCCAGAAGCTTTGTCCAAGCCCACAACAAAGAAGAGCCGTCGTTGTTTTCCCAATTCTTTCTCTCCTTGTGAAAGTATATTTCCCACTTTTCAGTCTCGAATACAGGGTTCTGGGTATAAAGACTCATCAGAAAATCCCCCGTTTCCCGGAAAACAGAAGATGCCACGCGTCAATTTCTGTAACCTGAAAACCTCAAATGTCCTAGTTTTCAGGGTTGGGATTTTCGCGCAGACTTGTCCAAGCATTCAAGTGTTTGCTGCGTGGAACACTTCATGTAAATATTCTCTGCTTTGACTAGCTCCCAGTGTTTGTGCTCAGTGTTCTTCAGACTGAGATGATAGCAACATACTTAGAGATGTGCCGCTATTGTCCGCATTGGCGTTTCGGGGTTTTCTTGTAGGTGGGTTTTCCGGCGACATCCAAGTTCCGTCCACCTGAACTGCAGCTTTTTCAAGTGGCAGCGCCAGTTTCAGTTATATCTTGTGCGCGGGGAAAGACATCACCACAGTTGTTTCTTAGCGGATATTCTATCGCATTTTCCGATATCTGTTGACCAGCACTACCACATTTGCTGGTTGTAGAACCGGCCTTATTCCTACTTCGTTTGCGGGTAAAACCACCGCTGGTTTTATTTTGGTCAATGGGTTTAACCGCTTCATGCGATTTGCGCCCACCATAACTGCAGAATTTGGCGTTTGTAGCAACATTTTCATCCGGTCATCGTGCGCGGAAAGATTCATAGATAGGGGAAGTGCCAGAAATTTTCTTCATCTTGGCCCTGTTCGGGATGGTTGCCTCTTGGGATGACCATAGATCCATGGTCGGTAGGATACGCCTGGCTAGTGCTCACCATCTTTCGGTATTTGTGCTGACTGCTGAGGGCACAAGCTCCACCCTTGGTATGAGTCGAGGCCGACCTAAAATCTGTTTGCCGATCTTAGGGTCACAGCACCCAGTACTTATTGCAACTCCACATCAGGTCAACCACAAGTGGAAGACCCTTCCTGCGATTTTAGGTTTAAACTACACCTACCCCTTCAAGTCAGGCTCAATCTACCGAACGTATCGTAGAGAGAGCCGTAGCTGCTGGGTCAGCGCCTAAATTGGCGGGGTTTTTTAAAAGTATGTTGGTTGGGCACTCCAGAACCCGTGCCCCGGCCGCAGTTGAAAAGACCATGGTCGCTATTGTGAGTATCACGTGGAGTATAACACTTTAGGGCCATCTTCATACTTTTAAGAGTTTTATGTCTAATTTTCACGTCTCTGGCACTTAGTTCGAGGTCTCACCTGGGTACTTTCCAGAACCTTAGGATATTTTAATCCTAAGCCTTCCTAAGGCAGCCAAAGGGAGGAAGGGTCTGCATACGTAGTCCTTCCATATTTGTTTTTCTACTCGTAGTTGTCCACGTTAATCTTTTCATTCTTCTATGTATTACGATTAGTAACACTCGTGTGTTGGTCTCAATCTCTTATGAAACTTTTAAACGTCATTCCTGCATTAACATCTTTCCAATTCCTCGATCGTGCGCTTCTCGTGTTCTTTCTTTTTCTTTCCGGGAAGCCTATGCAGCTCTCGTCCTTTGAGGCAGCGCAGCTTTATGTGTGACCTGTATGGCTTCATGAACCTATAAGCAGTTTCATTGAAAATAGGACATTCTCAACACATTTTCAGGACTGTGTGTAGGTACATAGGCACAAAAATCCGCTTTCTTTCTGACACAAAAACCTCCCCCTCCTCTCAGACTGTCGCAATATAAACGTCCAATGTTTAGCTTACTTTTATCAATATTTACACTCCTTGATGTTTCCGACGAAAGCAATCAATAAAAAGGAATGAAACTTTTCTCCGCCTTCAAGAAGGACCAACTCAATCAAATCGCAGTGAAATATAAAAAAAGAAGTACGAGTATCTACACATCCACCAAAGAAGTAGACACCAACCAGAACCAGCAGCAGAAAGCAAACAAAATACAAATAGGTATCTGCTCTGTCGGCGAATTCATTAAAAAAAGGAGAAATCAACGTTTCCTTCAGATTTGCAAAGCAAATGACTTTTGTGTATTTTTTAATTCCTTTCCCATCAAAAAGTGTTCGGTGGAGTCCTGTTTGGTTCAATGTACGTCCTGTCAGTTATGTATACTCGTAGCTCTGTAATGCTCGTCCTTATTCGACGTTTTAATTTAAATCCATTTATAAAGACCAGAGTCCTTCTCGACAAGGTGTAGTAAGTCACTGCTCATTTCCTGTTTTTCTTTTCGTTTTCTTTTTTGTTGCTTGCGAAATGTCATTTGAAAATCCATAAAACTTTTGCCTGAAAGTTCTTCCCTCATTTTAATTTTTTCTTTTGTTTTTATTTTCTGTTTTTGTCCTTTTATGTATCCTTTACTGTGCTCAGTGTCGCTATGGCCTGTGTATAGTCGTACGAACAAACAAATTCTAGTGAAAACAACGTTAAGGAAAAAGAGTAACAAAAAAGGATGTGCAAACGATTTGAATAAATCTGACGTAAAATCGTGATTCAAGGGTCGGTCGACGTTGGAGGGTTGGAGGGTTCTTTTTCCTTTTTTCATTTTCAAATTGGAATCCCAAAAGCAAATAGATAGGCAGACAAATGCCACCCTCAGATTATGCCCCACTTTGCAGGAAAAAAGAACTTGAAAGCATCCTTATACACTTACACCGACATACGATCGCCTTATAGGCAGACAGACAGACAGAAAAAATTTCCTGTCAGAAGTCCTATACCTGGTGCAGTATCTGCAAACGCCAGCATCTCTCTTCAAGCATCCTTCCAACATTCAGATTTAAGCAACAAAATGCACGCGAGTGAATAAAGGAAAATTTTGCCTACACTATGATACTCGGTACAGTGCCACATGTTAGTATGTGTGTGTGTTTTCTGGTACTACGTGCGATGTCCACAAATGCTTCTCGGGGCAGTGGGGCGCTTGGGATGATAAAGGATGTGAAGACAATGTACGACGAGCTTCTATAGGTACTAGGTACTAGGTACTAGGAGTTGGTACAGAGAGAGGGAGAAATGTAGCAGCGCGCCACGATGAACGTGACGTTACGTAAATAGTGTTGTTGCAAGCACTGATACTGCATTGTATCCGTACTAACCAAGGGTATTACCCTCTTGTAGGGTACATCCTTGTACGGGTATTCCTCTTGTCCTCCCAGTCCCTGTGGAATTACTATTTTATTTGCTCTTTTTTCTGTTGGCACGCTTGCTTTTTTTTGTTTTTGCATGCATCTGTGTGCTTGCTACTTGTAGTTTTCCTTTTTCAAATTTTTTTTTTATGTTTTTAGTGTTTTTTGTATAATATTTGGTGTTGCAAGCAGCCAACTAAATTGGAAAGGTTTGCCTTTGGTTGGTTGTAAATATTTATAAAGTTTTAGTGAAGTTGTAGGACTGATGTAGAGATGCCATGTTTATGGGATTAAAGGTGATCAAAGTCAATTATGTTCGTATCTAGAGTGAATGGGTAATAGTTAGGAGGACCTTGTGATTAGCCTAATATGAATGTCAGAAGAATCGGTTCACAAGATAAACTACAATCAGAACACTGAACCACAGCCACATAGTATAAGGATGTGTAAGTACGCACCAGACATTTATTTATCTACTTAGACGGTACTTAGGGCCTTAGCTAACATGCCTCTCCAGCAAGCGCGGTCTTTTGCCAGCCGCCCCAGTTGCGCACACGAAGGAAGTCACCTTCCGCTTGTGTGCACCATATAAGATGAGGTAGTCCTCTTCTGGGTTGTCCCTTTGGGTTGAAGTCGAAAAATTTCCGGACCTGGACGCTGATGTCCATGGATTCAAAGCAACCTAGCACCGGATTATCCGTTCTACTGACGAGTTCGGCACCACTGTACAGTCCGTGCTGTTCGCTGTTGAAACGTCTTCTTTATTTTCCGCTGATGAAAATGGAGCCCGAGAGCATTTTCATCCGTTTCCTTAGCATCCATGCTTCTGCGCCATAAAGCAGGAATGGTATGATCAGGGTGTCCTGTATAATGACTTTTTAGTTGCTCGAGAAGCAGCGATTAGCTAGAGTGATTTTTCGCTTGATTTCAGCGCTGGTGTCGTTGTCGGAAATGATAGCGAAGACGAGGTAGATAAAGTATTTTAATATCTCGAAGTTGTAGCTTGCTATCCTGACGCTTTGTCCTAGGCGCCGATGTTTTGTGTCCCTTTTTGTTGATGGGATGTATGTACATTTTTTTCCGTAACTAACCGCTAAATCCGTCTTGGCTGCCTCTGCTTCAACCGTCGGAAATTCTCAATTGACGCTCAAATATCAACGTCGCTTGCCATTATGTCGTTACTCTGCGACTCCCTCTAGAGTTTACTTGTGAGATTCGCAGAAGTCTTTCTAAAACGATGTTGGAAAAAATCAACAATCAAAATGACAACGCATCGCCTTGTTTAAGCCCATTTCTGACATTGAAGGTCTCGGTTTTGTCATTACCGATCTTGACAGAGGGGCACGGATTCCGCATCATAATCCAGCATAGTCGAATGAGCTTGAGAGATGCCAAGACTAGACGGTGTAAGAATTTAACCCATGGCGGACTTTCCTGGCTTAGGAACCGGTCCGACTATTAACGAAGTGTCTTAGCATTCACGTAATACGGCATACAGGAGTTTAGAAGCGATGTTGAGGAGATTTACCCACCTGTAGTTGACGCGGTTCAGGCGAACTTTATTCTTTAGTATCGGCTAAACAATGCTGACGCTCCATTTCTCGGGCATAATTTTGTTGACCCAGATATCCTGCTGCTTTAAATAGGTCGGCAATTAAATCATCAGTTTAGCAACTTTGTAAGATTTTAGGTTTGAAATTGCTGTCCTGACTTTATCAGGTTGAATGGTTCAGTCTGCCTGACAGTGGAACGTTGTTTGTCATCTCCGGTGTAACAGTCAAGAGTGTATTCCGATCGTGGACCTCGCATTCATCATCAAACAAGGTGTTTTCTTGGTTAGGATTAGTTGAAACCCAGGACATCAGAGTCGGACTATCTGATTGCCCTTTGGCAGTGATGCCCCTGCTCTCCTACGTTCTAAGCTAGCGGCATTTGACTCCTCGAAAGTTAAGGGAAACTCAATCACAATAGTTCGCTGACTTTGGGTTGTTACGGATATCCGCATCCGTATCTTTGTACCAGGAAAATTAAGGTTTGAGTCGATGTTAGTTGCTCGGAACGTTCGGACATCCAAAACACTGGAGGAGTGATGTCCTGAAAGCTGTACTTTCCGATCATATTATCAAAGATTGCCTCTCTGCCTAGGCTGACATTAAAATAGCATCGGACGATTTTCACCTTATACTTATGGCGTTGCTCGTAGGTTCAGTCGAGGAGCTAATGGAAGCGGCCTTTGGTTAGGTTGTACATCTCCTCTATTAGAGCGTGGGCGTTTATGGGACTTATGTTGGCGAATTTAGCCTTTATGCGGATCGCCGTCAGGCTTTTGCTTACGTAACTGATGCTCAAAACTTATTCTCCAAGTCTTGCTCTGACGGTGAAACCACATCCGCACAAGGACTACTGAGATGCCATTCATTACCTATACTTTTCTTTGACTAAATCTAAACGACAGTCTCTTTCAAACCATCTCTCACTGGCGCTCCTCCAGCCAAACTCATCCAGAAGAAGAACTAGGTGATTTACTCTATTACAAAAACCCGAATAAAAAACGGAAGCGTCCTTGATATATCGAGCCTCAGAAGTTGACTAATTGTGTAAATCTTGTTTCTACGTAGTAGCTACCGGGTACTGGTCGCGTCCAACTGCACTTGACATACCAAACTAATAAGCAGGAGTATTAAGCTAATAGTAAATTACAAAATAACCTTGAGACTGAGTCAACGGTGTCCTTATTAGTTAACATAACGGAAAGTGCCATCGATGTTAGAAACGACGTCAGATGTCAATTCTGTTTTGACATTTGTGAAGCAAACAGAATTGCAATTTGTGGGAATAAGCAATGGAAGAACGCGGAATAATCATCACGATGTTGATGAAAAATTTGTGAGTGATTTTGCATTACGTGCCCGTTTTCCTGGCCGCCCGACTCTTACGACTCTTATAGTCTGGAATAAAACGGGATTGAGCAAGTTCTGGAAGGCCTAGTACCTCTGGTTCGGCCGAGGATATCGCTACCGTCGCTGAAAATGTCGTAGAGGCTCCGTCGGCATCGATCAGACAACGTAATCATGAGGGACGAGGCCCATTTCCACCCAAGTGGAAACGTGAACGTACAAAATTTGCGGTTCTGCGGTCTTGCGGTTTTCTTTAGAACGGCGTGAGCCAAACGGTCACACTACAGAGGTGGTGATCGCTACAGAGCCAATTTTTCATTCCTCAATTGGATGGATTGGGACTGGAGGACATGTGGTTCCAGCAGGATGGAGTATTCTGCACGAGCCACAACCGACATTCTAATGTATGAGCCACTTTAACGTATTGAGGTCAATAGGGATAAGGACTCGGGACTAGTTAGGGTGATTGTGGCGAATAAACCCCTATGGGTCAACTTCAACTTTCATATCACAAAAGCGGGCTACTAGTTTCGGAATATCTGGCTCCCTTCACATAAAGGTCTCAGATAGAGCCCAGTCCTTTCGGTTAAAAGTCGTGAGTAGGGTTAACGAGGCAAAAAATATCCTCGGATAAGGACAGATTCATGTTGACAACTCTGGAAAACGAATAGAGAACAACATCGCTCGGATGTGCACATGCGATCTACTTGTCAAAAAAGGATGGAACAGAAATATCGTCTATTTGGATGCGGATTTTATGTAAGCGACAGAATGAGGCAACAAGTCTTGAGCTTTCGGCATGCTTTCTTCAGGGCTAAATTCACATAACATTAGCTTATTCCTCCACAGAAGAAATAGACGACGCGACCAAAGACAAAACCTATGACCAATGCACAAAGTATGACGAATGGTCCTAGCGGGCAATATAAACCTGGACCACTACCTAGTTGCAGCCAAAGAACGTTAGCGTATTTTTTAGATATCACAACAACTGAAATATACTGTGAGGATATTAAACGTTGAACGGCTGCAATTCCAACAATCCGCCAGAAGCTTCACCGATTGCGTATTTCTCAACATCTTGACAAGTTCTGAAAAATTATGAGAATCGATGTAAGGAAGCCATCGTGCGCTGAACTTCTCTCGACCACCCTAGTAGGTAAATAGAACAACTCTGCATGTATGGATGCGGCTCATCCGGTCTACAAGTAGAAGGGATGGGAAGATCATCGGCTTCTCCCGAGGAAAACAAACATCATGAGAAGCTCGTGATCGAGGAAAAGGAGAGATAATGCACTATGAACAACGTCCAAAGGTTTTACCACATGGTAAACAGGAAAATCTGGAAAAACAACGGAGCGGCGTGCAGGAAAAAAACGGGAGCGGCTCGCGAGCTCTATTAACAGAAAAGAAGAAGAGAAAAACATATTCTCCTCAATGAAAAAAAAAGACCACGAGAAGCGCTTGGTCGAGGCCTTAGATAGCACTTCTGTAAGAGTGAAGCACGTTTTGCCCATATGAATTCGGGACAGCAATTTCCAAGCCAAAGTGTAACAAAGATGCTGGACCTGATGGCTTAACTGTAGAGCTGTTTAAAATATCAGGTGATGATTGGATACGGAGCATACATCAAGTCATCTCTAATATCTGGGTTGACGAAAATATGCCCGACGAATAGAACCTCATTATACAAGACACTGATCATCCCACTCCCGCTTTATCGTGCAGAAGAAGAAGTTATCGTCAAAAATGGATGAAAACGCTCTCGGCCGCTTCGAGAGAAAAGTTCTCCGGATAATTTTCAGTCCCGTTTGCATCAATGGGGAATGAAGGAGGCGTTTCAACAGCGAACTCTACGGGCTGTACAGCACTGCCGACCTCGTCAGAAACCTCAGATAATGCGGCTTGTTTGGATACCACAGTCCCGGTCCGGAAAGTTTTCAGCTCCAAGCCAGTAGAGCGCGACCTCATCTTAGGTGGCGCACACAAATGGAAGCACCTCAGCCAATTTCATGTTTGCAGCTGGAGGGAGCTGCAAAAAGACCGCCCTAGCTAGAGAAGTATTTTAACTGAGGTTCTGGTCCACCCCGGATGGTACCGCCATCTAAAAAAGTAAGATGCAGAATGTGTTAAACCAACAAAAACCTGTCAAAGCGTTTTAAATAGTAGAGTCCTCGGTGTTAAGGATATGGAGAAATTATTTCTGCAAACAATTTAACGGTTGGACGAATCATTCAATCTGGGTGAGGAAATCCAAGACTACTGTCTTCTCGAGCAAAATGGGGTAAAGATATCAACATCTAAACATAAGTACGAGCACAATTAGGTTGCTAGGCCGGCGGCCTAGTTACGGAGCTATTAAAAGCAGTCGGATAATATTTGGTAAAAGGTATAAACCAACCCATTACACAGATTAGGACGAAGAAAATCATCCAGCTGGATGAACGAAATCTCAGCTACATTTTCCCAAACAAAAAAGAAGAGGGTTTCTTAGCGGCGCCAACTAAAGAGCCATCTGCCTCCTGGACATCGAGTATCAGATCTTGTCTCACGTATTTTGTGAAAGCCTGACTCCACTTGTCTGATTGGTTGGCCACTATCAGTGCAGTGTTAGGGCTTAAGTTGAAAAAAAAAATGTTCGACTACGACAGATCCTGGATAAAACACAAAAGGTCTAGATACACAATCCGTGGAACTACATATTCGCATACGCTGAAGACATTGATATAATAGACAGAACGCAGCGTGCTGTCACTGGTGAGTTTGCAAATATTGAAACAGAAGCAACAAAAATAGGTTTAGCTATCTGCTGTTGACATATCTGACAGAATGTCGCAATAGGCAGCTAAAATTTTGAGGTACTCGTGTTAGGGATTCTGCCTGACTTATGCACCCTATGATGAGAAATCAAACGAAGAATTGCACTTGCCAATCGCAGTTTCTTTGGCCTAAGAAGACTGTTTCGAGCAACAAAGCCTTTAGAAAAAAACATTATGGATACTCCTTTTTCGCTGTGGATCGCGGACAAGCGAAGGCAGGTGAAGATATCCTCGCCACTACGAACAATGTTTGGTCTCGTTTTTGTTAATAAGTTTTGGAGGATGAAATACAATACATCGACTTGTTCAGAGAAATAAGCATCAGTCTCCTGAGTTGGCAAGGACATGTAGAGTGAATGAATTATAACGCTTCGAATCGATATGTCCTCTATTCCAACAGCACAGAGTCTTATAGGACTCTACTTTGGGTGGCACGCTCAACTTGAAGGTGGCCCAAACCCTCCTGGAGCTTGTAAGCCCGCGCTTACTACAGAAATTCATTGCTTGAAACCCAAGTCCATCCCAGAATGTAGCCTCATCATCATTAGTTAATAAACTGCTACACTAGGTAACACCATCTTTGGTAAATGTGGCAACTTTAACTCGAAAACTAACTGTGGCAACCCTACTTGTGACTATAGCAAACCACTTAAGCACAAGTTCCCCACATAAGCCAACGACTGACTTTCGTGTTCATCAGGACCAAGCTCACAGCAGAGCACAGCAGTACGACAGTGCAATACCAGAGCATAAGGAGTAGGTAGAACCGAGTATTTGCTGTGAACACTAAATGAGATTATATGGAGAGTATAACAAAAAGTAAAAAGAAATTGAAACTACGAGACACTTTGCACTACCCCCAGAGAGGATGTTTCAGGATGTGGATAAAACAATTTCGAATTTTATTTTTCCTCTTCTACATAGTTTCTGGTTGTGTAGCCACCTCTTCCAGAAGTCCTTGAATGCCCCATTCTACATGCCATTTGGCACCCCTGTGAACACAATTTCATTTTATTTTTGTGTGGCATAAAGTGGACTTTGTAAAAGGTGAGCATTTAACCGCTGTTTTCTGCACATTTTCTGAACAACCCAAACCCCGAGGACTGTCCCTACTACCACTAAGTGCATGCGTGTATTGTCTCCACATCGGTGGATCTGTACGAGTAGTCTTTGTATTGTTTTAACTCCAGTATACCGGTAGCTGTACTTGAAATATTATGAGAACAATAAATCTACATTATTTCGCAGCACAATAAACGTAAACGCCATTGTTGTTCTTGTTTCTGTTGTTGTTATTTCAGCTGTCAACCTTCTTCGGTCTTATGTTTTCAAGTTGACATTACGAAGAAAATAACCCACAAGGGAATGAGTCTTGAGGGTTGAATCTTGAACAGTGAATTATAGTTCTATCAAGGTATGCGGTAGGGTTTTTGGGTGGCAGCACATTGTTCTCTAAACAAATTAATTCGAAACGCATGAAATGGAATGGAATGGCATTCTCTGGAATTAGTTCTTATTAGTAGTAGTTGGAGCAATTATTTCACTTTGAATTGAATGTCATTATTAACATACCACAGGGTGGGTACAGAGGTTGCTTTCAACCCTTTTACGCATTTCAGTAGAGGTACTCGTAACCCGGCGGCATCTCTGGGGTGGTGGTGTTTTCATTTCGTTCAGTGTGAGTGCCTTTGAAGATGCTATAACTTATCCCTGGAGGGCTATTCAAATTTTAATGACATTTACAGTCTATCCTGTTGAGTTATGAACCGTTTTGGAGGATGCAAATGAAGTGAGAGTGTGTCTTAAAAGCGATAAATTAATGGTAAGTCCTTTAAACAACTAATGTCAAGAGGAATTAAAGATAGCAGTTAAATTCGTCGGCCAAACTACAGAAAGGGAAGACACAACTGTGACGATTTTGATTTGAAAAGAACCGAGGAAGGACGCACGTCAGGGATACAAATACGAATATGAACAGGTGTAGAACTTTCTACATTCCTACCCTTGACATTAATGGTCGAAGGAGGCCACGTGAGTCCGACAAGTGCCAATAAAGACATAAAAGCACACTTAAAGACAAAACGAGTATGTCTTATGAGATTCTGGGCTTAAGAGGTATCAGGCTAAATTGATTTTGAAAGAAAACCTGTCTCCTGTTGGCTAACATTGGTTTAAACAAAATACATAATTTTCTCCGACTATTGTGTATCCAGCTTAGGTTGGAATGACCACACATTCGATGTCGCCAAAAATGCTGCGAAATGTCTAGGTTTCCTCTAGCGATGCAAGAAATATTTTTATTCCTCTGATCTGGCCTCAATATACTCGTATGAGGCATTTCTTCCCCCAAAATTGGAGTACAATGACCACATATGGTCAGAGGCCCCAAGACCCTTTTGGACTTGATACAATAGATAAGATTCAAAACCCATAAGTGACTAGGTGACGCTAATATTGCACAGTCAATTGACACGCTTGAGCGACGTAAAGTCTCTTTCCTCACGGTGTTCTATCGCTGTTTCCACCACTAGTTCCGCATCGAAATTGCCAGTAGCATCCCTTTCAAACTTTCAAAAGTAACACCCGTCTCGCTATGAATGTTTAGCAGTATACCCTCAAGCCCACTTTCGGACGTACTCTGAAATATCGTAATTAGTACCACTCGCTTATAAAGGGTCTTTCATTAAGCGCTTCCTATCTTTAAATTTAAATAACATATTGGGTACCTATATAAATATATTCGTGCGGTTTTTTTCAAAATTTGAACGTTTATTTAAGAAAACCATGTACAATAGTATTATTCAAAGTATTGCCCATCGGAAGCTATGACTTTTTCCCATCTTTCTGGCAATTTGTGGATCCCATCCCAAAAGAACTGCGCCGGCTTGGCAGCCAAGAATGAGTCAAGCCAATTTTTCATATTCTGCTCTGATGTGAACCGTATTTCAGTGAGGGCGTTCTGCATCGACCGGAACAAATTGTAGTCAGAAGGGGCAAGGTCTGGGCTATAAGGCGGGTGGGGTAAGACTTCCCATCCACTGTTTTCCAAATAGTTCTTAACGTGGGGCCGAGCGTTGTCATGATGGAAAATTATTGCCTCGTGTCTGGTCGCATATTCCGGGCGTTTTTCGGTCACTGCTCTCTTCAAACGGATTAATTGTGTTCGGTAGCGTTGTCCATTGATGGTTTCACCCGGTTTTAGCAGCTCATAATACAGCACACCCATCTGATCCCAACAAATACAGAGCGTTACCTTCGCGCCCTGGATATTCGGCTTTGCCGTTGATTTGGCTGGTTGGCCGGGTTTCATATATCATTTTTTGCGCTTGGGGTTGTCGTAATGGATCCATTTTTCATCACCAGTAACAATGCGTTCCAGCAGCATTTCGGACATGCAAAACCGCCTTTCGACGTCTCTCGGCTTGAGTTCATGTGGAACCCAATTTTTCTTGCTTTTGAATATATCCAGCTGCTTTTAAACGTTTTGAAATGACTTCTTGAGTGACACCCAAAGATTGTGTGAGTTCTTCTTGTGTTTGGCAACAATCTTCATAGAGTAATGCTTCCAGTTCTTCATCTTCAAACTTTTTTGGCTGCCCAGGACATTCATCGTCTTCCAAGCCAAAATCACCACTTTTAAATCGTGCAAACCACTTTTGGCACGTTTGCTCAGCTAGCGCATGTTCACCATAAACTTCCACCAAAATACAATGACTTTCGGCAGCAGTGTTCTTCATATTAAAGTAATGAAGAAGAACTCCCCCCAAAAACACTTTTTCAGGCACAAAGTTCGACATATTTGAGTGAAAAAAAAATTATTGTTGTTTACGCTTCAAATGAATGACATATATTGAAATGACGTACAATGACAGTAGCTTTCCAACGCATGTTCTAATGGAATAATACAAGTTACGCCATCTCGCTACCGCACGAAATAAGTTATAGACCCAATAAAACAAAGTGTATGTGAGATACCATCGACATTTTTTATTCGTTTGAAAGGCCTATCGATGTCATTATGTATGGAATATAACATCGTTCAAATATCCACCGCGGCTTCTCTGCGTAGAGCGTATCCAAAATGTCCAATTTTCCATGACTTTGGCGCATAAATCAGGCTGAATTTGACCGATGGCAGGGTTATGTTGGCTTTGAGGGCCACTGTGGTTTGTGGCTCATTCGCATAGACCTGCGGCTTCAGAAAACCCCACAAGAAAAAGTCTAACGGGGTCAAGGCGCACGATCTCGGTGGCCAGTTCACATCACCTCCACGTGAGATGACCATGCCCTCGAATCGCTCGTGCAGAATTTCCAATGTGGCGTGAGCTGTGTGGCACGTAGCGCCGTCCCGTTGAAACCACATGTCGTTGGTGTCCACATCATCCATTTCAGGACAAAAGAAGTTGGTAATCATCGACCTATAGCGCTCTCCGTTGACGGTGATGGCCTGGACAAAGTCGTTCTCAAAGAAATATGGACCGATGACGCCGCCAGCCCAAGATTCACACCACTTTTTCGGGATGCATTGGACGCTCTTGGATCTCATGTGGATTGGTATCGTCCCAAATTCGACAATTTTGTTTGTTGACGTGCCTACTATTCATCCAGAAATGGGCCTCATCGCTGAAGATGATTTTTCGATGAAAATTTGGGTCAGTTTCCAACTGCTCCAGAGTCCATTCAGCGAACACACGTCGTTGTCTATGGTCGTTTACGGTCAGCTCCTGGGTTAGTTGAATTTTGTACGGGGACAGGCCCAAGTCATGGGGCAGAATTCGCCAAGTTGTGGTCTGCGAAAGGCCGAGTTTTTGTGAGCGACGCGAAATCGGCTGCCTCGGATACTCCTTTGTTTTTGTTTTTTTTTAAAAGAACTTAACACTCAAGTGGGTATGAATACACTTATAATGCCCCAGCATGTGCTAAGTTTTTTGGAAAATGGGATAGAGAGAGAGAGAGAGAAAAAGAAAGATGTTTGGGCGCAGTGGTTATTTCGCTCCATGGGTGGCATCCAACATTTAATGGGGAGACTAAATTCTTAGTGTAAGTTGGCTTGATGTTGATTTCTAGTCAACTACTCGTCTCACTTGATTTTCGTTAACTGAAAAAATGGATGATATGTCTTTCGGGCGGGACTAGGATTCGAATACCGAACCTTCCGATTTGGAAGCCAGTCCACTACCACTTGAGCTACGGCCAAACACTGCACACTCTCACGGGCAGCGGCGATGTTTTCAGCAGATCTTACGTTTCGTCGACGTACGGGTGTTGGTTTTTCGTTTACTGAACCAATGGACTCAAATTTATCCACCACACTGCAAATAGTCCTCTTTGTAGGATGATTTTAGCGACCGTAGAATGGGCGAAACGCGCGGAACGTTGCCGAACAGAACACCTATTTTGAGAAAACAATTTTATCATTTGCACGTGTTGTTGAACGTACATGGTGATTTGGGAAAATACAGTGAATAAATGACAGCCAATTTGACAGATGTAGCTTCAACAAGTGCCTATTGGAAGACCCTTTAGAATGCCCTGCCGAGCACTTTATTTCCTAAACATTGTAACTTGTAAACATTTAAGACCAACGTACATTGGTACCTCTTTTTTCTTCCTTCTTACTTTCCTTCGCTCGCACTGTGCGCAGATATTTTAAGAGTACTAAAGACCCCCTGAACGCGAGCTAATTATTAAAGAAATGAAGAAAGCTCATGACATAAGAAGACTCGGTAGCGATGATTCCTGTGATTGTTTCTAACATATGTTCAGCAAATTGGACTGAAAGGGAGAACAAAATTACTGCTAAAAATATGGAAATCGAAAATGGCGAATAAAGACTGATCCTATGGGTCACAGGAAAAGGAAAATAAATCCTGTGCTGCGGCAAAACGAAATAACACAGTCATTCCAACTGAAACGAGGCAATCTCTTATAACTTTTTTGATTTGATGCTGCTTCCGAGATAATCAAGAATATTAAAGGTCCGTCTGATGAAAATACTCGTCGTTCATCCGAAACTAAAGGAAGTGGTGGCTGTTCTTATACACGGAAGTCAATTGAAGATGTTTATCAGCGAACAAGGTGATCGTTTTTCTGCCGCCTTTTGGCCATCTCGACCTCGGATATGCGGCCACTGTTTGTCACACGTTATATAACCCAGCAGAGAAATGTTTTAAGGATGATGTTAAAACTCAATTTTAATTTTAATTGCAGAATAGAATAAAAGGGGATCTACGACAGCACAGGAGAAAATCATAATCTACACGACACCATGCCTGAACGCGAATTTAATTGACTTTGCTGCGGGGCACAATACGTATGTATCAGTCCAGCTAGCACATGGTTTCCTCGCCGCAATGTACTGATCACCTCATAACCAAACCGTTTAGCAAATTGACCGCATTGCGACTGCTGCAAGGCACTGCTTCAGTTTTATAGATAACCAAACGTTACGAGCGTTAAATGAAAACAGCTGCGAGCAAGATAGGAAAAACAACAGAGAAAAACGAAATATCAAGTGAAGCTAGCGATTAAGGAAATGAATACTACAATACATCATTCGGAAATTTTAGCAAAAAGTAAAAAAAACCTGCCAACATGAGTCTCATGTGGTGCTGAAATATTGAAAAAAAAAAAAACACATCTGCAGGCTGTCAAATGGCGCGGACGACTAAAATTCCGCTTTTAAGCAGAATGAACCACCCAATATGAACTATAAAAGCCAAGATGTCCGTCAACCCGAAAAAAATGAAGTTAGCGCAGGATTATCTTAAATTAGGTAAAAGGCTGCCAGACGTGGTGGCCAACTTTGCGAGTTAGTTTAACAATCAGGAAATGTCTTAGTTGAGGTCTGGGGCCAACGCAATATTTAGCTGAAATGAATTGCCAGATCTATAAGAAAGGAATCCCTTAAAACAGCGGCAGCTATAGTGGCACTAGTTACTTCAACGTCGCGTAGACCTATACAATGTTGTCATTGGTATTGTATCAATTCCTAATACTATCTGCCAATGTTCTAATTGCTTTCCTTCAGTACAGTTTTAGGCCCGATAAGTCAGTGGTTGATGCTGTATTCACATTGCAGATCCGAGGAAAAACATAAAAAGTCAAGGTCGATACTCTTTATCTAGACGAACTATATCCAGTTTTAGCATGCTTGCTCAACCGGTCTGATACAGGACGATGATAGGGAATGCATAATATGCATATGATTGGTAATGACTTCACTGAGTCTTTAAAAACCAAAAGAGCCTTCAGTCAAGATGTCGCGAAAGATACAAATTGGCGTGCCTAACTGTAGGCGGATTGCAAAGGGTGGTGTTCCAATAGCGCAAATTTTTAATTGAATAGCGACAGTGGTCTTGGCTTCTTCATTGTTCAATATTCAGCACTGAATCTTTTGTTAGTTGATATGAGTTGAGGACGGTAGCATCCCCGCGAGCTGCGAGCCCAGTACATTTCGTAAACCCTTGATGTTCTAGCAATGGAGCACATATAATAAAATATGGGTCGACGAAAATATGCCCGATGAATGGAACCTCAGATATCCTGAACTGCGCTAAGGGAGGAATAAGTCTCCTTAACACAGCATATAAAATCCTGTCTCCCATTTTATGTAAATTCCTAAGGCACTTCGTCATAGGTGTGATCGGTCCCTATCGGCCAGCGCGTAGTATTGGGTCTATAACTTAATTCGTGCGGTTTGCTAAGAGATGGCGTAACTTGTGTTATTCCATTGTTATTATTCCATAGGAACATGTGTTGGAGAGCTACTGTCATTGTACGTCATTTCAGTATATGTTATTCATTTGAAGCGTAAACAATAATAATTTTTTTTCACTCAAATATGTCGAACTTTGTGCCTTAAAAAGTGTTTTTGCGGGCAGTTCTTCTTCATGAAGAAAACTGCTGCCGAAAGTCATCGTATTTTGGTGGAAGCTTATGGTGAACAACGCTAGCTGAGCAAACGTGCCAAAAGTGGTTTGCACGATTTAAAAGTGGTGATTTTGGCTTGGAAGACGATGAATGTCCTGGGCAGCCAAAAAAGTTTGAAGATGAAGAACTGGAAGCATTACTCTATGAAGATTGTTGCCAAACACAAGAAGAACTCACACAATCTTTGGGTGTCACTCAAGAAGTCATTTCAAAACGTTTAAAAGCAGCTGGATATATTCAAAAGCAAGAAAAATTGGGTTCCACATGAACTCAAGCCGAGAGACTTCGAAAGGCGTGTCCGAAATGCAGCTGGAACGCCACAAAAGGAAGTCATTTTTGCATCGGATTGTTACTGGTGATGAAAAATGGATCCATTACGACAACCCCAAGCGCAAAAAATCATATGTGAAACCCGACCAAATCAACGGCAAAGCCGAATATCCATGGCGCGAAGGTAACGCTCTGTATTTGGTGGGATCAGATGGGTGTGCTGTATTATGAGCTGCTAAAACCGGGTGAAACCATCAATGGACAACGCTACCGAACACAATTAATCCGTTTGAAGAGAGCAGAATATGCGACCAGACACGAGGCAATAATTTTCTATCATGACAACGCTCGGCCCCACGTTGCTATTCCGGTTAAGAACTATTTGGAAAACAGTGGATGGGAAGTGTTACCCCACCCGCCTTATAGCCCAGACCTTGCCCCTTCTGACATTTGTTCTGGTCGATGCAGAACGTCCTCACTGAAATACGGTTCACATCAGAGCAGAATATCAAAAATTGGCTTGATTCATTCTTGGCTGACAAGCCGGCGCAGTTCTTTTGGGATGGGATCCACAAATTGCTTGAAAGATGGGAAAAAGTCATAGCTTCAGATGGGCAATACTTTGAATAATACTATTGTACATGTTTTTCTTAAATAAACGTTCAAATTTTGAAAAAAAAACGCACGAATTAAGTTATATACCCAATATCTGGGTGTGATTCTGGATAAAAAACTGAATTGGAATCTTAATGTAGCGAAAAGAATCAAAAAGCCATATAATGTTCCTTTTATCTGCAAAAGAACAGTAGGAAAATGTTGGGGCTTAAAACCTGCATTGGTGTACTGGCTGTATACGGTGGTGGTAAGACCCATATTTACTCGTATGGTGGAAAGCAATAAACAAGAAAACGGTTTGCGGAAAATTAGCGGCGGTTCAAAGAACGGCTTCTACAGCCATTGCAGGTGCGCTCCGTAGCACCCCTACTGCAGCATTGGGCACGTTTTTGCACCTAAGACCGCTTGATTTACAGATCAAAAAACTTGCCGACAATAGTGCGATACGACTCACTAATCTGGGTTACTTGAAGAACAGTAGTTTCGGACATGGTACGGTCCTAGCGGAGCTACTGCTAGGCAATCCAATTCTAGCGGATGGAATTCCATACATCCCGTATGATATAATATATTCGGAGAGGGAGGACTGGGAAAAAAATGCAGCAATCCGGCTACCGGACGCAAGCAATGTCTTCCAATCAGAGGTTCTGACTGTCCTCAGGGCGGCTGAGCTAATGCAGATGAGATCGGTATCCGAAAGAGATATCGCTATCTACATCCATAGCCAGGCCGCACTCAAGGCAAGGGAATCAACCAACATCAACTCTGATACAGTCAGGAGCTGTCGCACAGTGCTCAAGGCACTATGCAGTCAGAACCGGGTAAGACTGTGCTGGGTGCCCCGGACACTGTGTATAGAGGAAAATGAACCAGCGGATGAGCTTGCAAGAAAAGGAGGGCTACTAGACAATAGTGAGGTTGCCAACATCGAACCACCCCTGTGCGTAGTGAGGGGCACTATCGAGGAAAAAATCATAAAAACTGCCAATCTAAGGTGGTTAAGTCTTGAACGACACAAGGCATCCAAGGTTCTCTGGCCGCTTTTTGACGGCAAAAGATCTAGGAAATTAATAAAATTAAATAGGGATAAGCTTAGGACAGTACTAGGAATCCTGACAGGACACTGTCTCCTGCGGAAACTCGCAACGATACTCAAATTGTCAGATACGGATATCGGCGATCTGCAAGCTGTTTAGTGACATAACACACATACTGTGTGAATGCGAGGAAATATCGCGCAGTTGAAGAAAATTTTTAGATAAATACTTTTTCAAAAACCTAGAGGAAATAGACGACACAACTTCAAAGGCCTTCTTGGCTTTTGCAGGGAAATTGGGTGTTGAATTGGTCATTTGAAGACAAATTCAACTGGTTCCAGAGAGATTGCGATGGGCCCGTTTTGGTGCCTGGTATTTGTGCGATGGCATATCCATCATACTCCAGTTGCACCTAACCTAACCATAACAGTCCGCCATAGACTAAATTTTCACATTACGGCAGATCTTGGGAGAAATCAAAGAGTTGCAAATCGATACACATTATATCTTCAACGGTTTCATAACAGAGTCAATAGAGAAGAACTATATAAGCCATGTGTAGTTTTGGAATCCCTTCCAGGCTCATTCGACTATGCAGGATGACGATGGAGAATCCACGCAGCTCTTTCAATGTCAGAAAAGAGCTTAAACAAGGCGATGCGTTGTTAAGTGACGTTCTTAACATCGTTTTTGAATGAATTGTGCGAAGCTCTCAAGCCTACTCCATAGGCACCATCTTTCAAAAAACCATTCAATTACTCGCGTATACGAATGGTATTCACATAATTGGAGAAATACAACGAGCTGTCAATGGAGCGTTTGCGACTATTGAAACTGAAGCGACAAAGATGGTCTTAGCCGTCAACTGTCAAACATCAAACATCAAACGCCAAAAACAAACAACATTGAGATAGTAGGGGACTTTATCTTCCTCAGCTCTTCTATCAACTCCGAAAACGACACCAGCGCGGAAGTAATGTGGAGAATCACTCTTGCTATCGCTGCTTCTTTGGGTTTACAAGGTAATTGAGCAGTAAAACCCTCGAGTAACCAGAAAAAACACTATACAAGACAAGCTTCGACACTGACGAAATCAGATGAAAATGCCACCAGGCGCTCTAGATAATTTTCGGTCCCATTTACATCAATGGAGCACGGAGCAGAAGTTTCAACAGCGAATTATGCGGACTGTACAGCGATTCCGACCATGTCAGGATAGCTCGGATAATCCGGGTTGGATGACTAGGCCGCCTTGAATGCATGCACACCAGCGGCCGGGAAAGTTTTCAGCTCTAATCCAGAGGGATAACGCAGTTAGGGGCGACCTGCGACCTGGATAATTTCTACAGAGGGGGAAGGTGACCTCAGCCAACTTTGGGCAGCTGACTGTATATCACGTTGTTGAAGAGGCATGTTACTTGAGGCAAGCGCGGACTGTAGCTCTATGTAAGCAAGTAAGCAACCGCCAATCACCACAATGGCTCCTGTAAGAGTGACATATACATATGTATTTACGTTTACAAGATCGCGTTATCCTGACCATTACAAATCAAACATACTCGGGCTCAGAGAAGAAATATAATCCACTAGGATTTCGTCTGAAGGCTCTGTTTAAACGGAAATGCACTAATGCACTATACATTGTTGTTCTATTGTTAGTATACCTGTCGTCCCAACTTTATGCCCAAATTTAAGACAGAAATGATACTGAACATATGCTTTTCCGGTGCAGGCATGCGAACTGAAACTGCTGTTGGATAAAGCATAGAAGTTACAAAACCTTTGTATCTTCTCCTTCTCCAGAGGCACTTCATTCAAACTGGATTGGTTTCATTATCATCATCATCCCAATCATCACCAATGTTAAAATTTGAAATTCCTCTTCAGTAGCCCTCTATTATCCACTCTGTATGCCTTCCATAATCCAAATTCATCGAGCACCCACAAATCTCAATCAATTGAAAATCACAAAGGTCGAATTTCGAACAATAGACACTTCACATCATGAAAAGTTTAATTCCTCCTTCAAAAGGATCCATTCCATCCATCCCTTTTGCCGTTTCGAAAACAAAAAAGTCCATTGTCACACTCCCCCAACTTCTGTCTTACAATAAACCCATTCACTTCAAAATCACTTCTTTATGCCGTCACTACAAATTCTACATTCCCTATTGTCTCTCCTAAAGGACTTACATAAATATTCCACACCCCATAAGGAAACTTCAGAGATTGCTTTAGCGAAAAGTCCGATAGTTCCAAGTCCTTAAGAAAACGTATCGCCCTGTTAAAATATCTAGAACTCCATTGATCCTTTTTATGTGTGTACGAGTATACGCCTAAAAACTTCTCCCTCTGATAGGCAGATAGCAAATACGAATTTCAGACTATCACGTAGAGTTCGAGTAGTCGTACACGAAATAAGGAATATCTATTCGAAATGGGATCAAGGAGAGATTCCTTTATCCTATCATCCCCTAACCCTCTTTGGAAAGTCCTGTCGTTTTCTATCGAAAATGATTGCGTAACGAAACGATGGCTATTATGCGGATAAACCTTAAAATTCTCAGAAAATTGATTTATTGATGCCATCGAATCAATTATTTCCTTGAATGCAAAATAACTTTTCTTTAAGGACTTTCCAGTCACCCGTCCGTTCCTTTGATATTCCTCTGGTTATCCCTGTATACCCTCAATGTCCCTCAATCTATATACGAGTATGTAGACCTCCCCGAAAAACTGGCTTTTATCTTAACATTGGCTCTTGTTCTGACATCATCAATGTGACTACATCTACCAGCAGTTGCACGAGTAGAGTACATATCTGGAGTATCTTTCTTTTCCACTATGAAAGCACTTACGTCCCATTTTGTAAGGATAATGAATTTATACGTATGTTAACTTCCGAGAATTTATTCCCCCTTAGGCGGTGCGGTAATACTTGTATGGTTAGGGTGGATAGAGTAAGAAGAAAGAAAAAAAAAGATTTTGATGCAGAAAACTTTTCCATCCAAGTGGCAGATCCTTCGAGACAAGAGATACAAAACCATTGTGAGGGGGATGGGCAGCAGCAGGAGCAGGGCAAACAAGGAATTTTCCACAAAATTTTCCTTCTTACAGGAGATTTTAATGGAGATACTTGAATTTTATTAAAATTCAAAACTAAAACTGATATCTGCTGCCTTTGTCCGGACTCCATCTTTCCATAGCCAGTGTTGCCAGCATTTTCAGCCGCTTAAACATATTAAAAAAAATTGTTTCTTTCAAAGTGATGTATAAACAAGGATCGGTTTATTTTACCAGTATTGGACAGTAGTTGCTGTCATTAGCAATTGTCATCTTAAAAGACGATGACTGCGAAATAATAGTTTGAGAGTAGCGGTCCGAATACGAAACCTTTGGGAGCATTAACAAATTTGAGTGTCAGTGGCGATATGGGTTCGAAATGATTGGACAAATGTTCTGGATTTTGTCTGAACAATTTTTGGCCATTTTGAAGTTGTTTTCTTCCTGAATCCATACCGTCATTCAGCGAAACTTGATCAGCATTCTTCAGACACTTTTCTGGCTTGGGGTCCTTGGGGGTCCCCTTGTGGTTCTTAGAGTGTCAAGCACATGTGGCATGTTCCAAATTCTATTTAGCTCTTTCTTTTTTGCTAAGATTCTTTTCTGACTGACTTGGGACTCCTGTTGATTCGCTCTTGCTTACGTGTATGATCAATCCACTGTAACATTCGCTTTTGTACATTATTTATAATTACGTCTATAGGGACCTGGCCCGTTCTGTCATAAAGTTGTTCGTTGGAGAAACGATTTGGCCAGAATAATCGCAGAATCTTTCTCGGATATCGATTTAAAAAAGTACGTAGCTCGAGTATTTGTGACATTGTCGGTCTGTCTCCACATCGACTTTACGTTGTAGCGAAATCATCAAAAAACCAAACCTAGATACAAGAAAGCCAACTGGAGCGGTCTTAAAAGCCTCTTTAGGAATTTCAACTGGTCGTTATGTTTCCTCGATAACGACGTGGATGCCGCTGCTGAAATGATCAGAGACACGATTGTCTTTGGAATGAGAAACTTTATCCCTAGTCGGAAGAAGAGTATCAAATCAGCCTTGAGCTCTGAAGAGGCTGTCAGGGTTAGAGAAATGCTTTTTCGGTCCTTCAAGACCAACCCAACAGAGGAAAACCGAGAATCTGATGGTATGTCTCACCGAAAAGTGGAACCAACATCTACACCAATCTAGCGAAAGCAAGATAGTTGTACTTGACATTTCTAAGCCATTTGACAGAGTTTGGCATCATGCTCTTTTGTCGAAAATGCTGGTGTGCCATAGGGCTCCGTTCTGTCTGCGACACTCTTTTTAATTTTAATCAACGATATCTTGTCGGCTCCTTCTAATCCAATGTATTTCTTTGCTGACTGATATTAACAGCATAGCTAATTGGGGAACCACTAACAGAGTAGAACTTAATACTTCCAAAACACAATGCTGTCTGCTGTCGTTAAATTTCAATTTAAACACATATTGTCCATGAATGGCACTTGCATCGTTGAAACCGAAAAATTTTCCATTCACAGTATGTGTGTCAATGACAACTTAGGTTGGAATGACCACATATTTGATCCCGCCAAATGTCAAATGGTGCAAAATGTGTAGGTTTCCTCAAGCGAGGTAAGAAATACTTCACCCCTTCTGATCAGGCATCAATATATAAGGCTTTTATCCGCACGAAATTGGACTACAATGCCCACATCTGGTCGGGTGCGCCCAAAAGATCTTTGCATGGGATTCAAAATCGTGCGATAAAACTCATAGGTGATGCTAATATCACTCAGACAATGGACACTCGTGTGTCTTACTGTTTTATCGCTATTTGCACCACTAGTACACCATAGAAATCGCCAGTAGCGTTCCGCCCCTTCAAACTTTTAACCGTAACACCCGTTTCGCTATGAATGCTCATCAGTATACCCTAAAGCCGTCTGCAGGTACTCGGCGTTGACGCGTTGAGTGCTGCTATTTTGGTCACTTTATCGCTGAAGCGCTTACTCGTTTTTCATCGAAAGACTGAGAAATTTCTTTAAAATGAAATTACAAGGAGTACAATTCCGTTCCGTATCTGAGTACTCAGTTCTAACAGAAAAATAATAATACGTTCTTCCCCGCAGTCTTTTGGTGAGACTCTCCACTCCAGTTATGTGAACACTATTCAAAACATATAAAATGGTCATTTAAGTCCGCGTGCGATTAATCAGTGCAGTCAGTCTTTCAGTCCCAAACCTGGGTCCATAAAGCTTTGCGTTATTTCTAGTTTGGACGGCCACAGCTCTGAAGTGAATGATAGCTACCATAATGTGGTGAATTCGCTCTAGTTTAATGTCCTTCCTATTGCTGCTACCCTATCAAGATTTAAAACGCCGGCTTATGCCGATATAACCAATTCGATCGGACGTTTTACGTCAACCGATAGACACCCAGCTGATTTTATAGCATGTCTTATGCTTTTACTATAGTACTATAGGGTGATCCTTATGTCTAAGGGATTGGTGTTACAGAAGTCGATTACCCTGGCTATTATAGCTAAAAGTCGTCAAGAGTTTATGAGAGTTTATGATATCCTCTTCGGAAGCACGATAGGTTATGTAACCCGGAATCAACGAATTCAACTAACTTCAGCGTGTTAATTCCACACTGGCACCCATAGCAATTAATCTTTTTGTGAGCTTCTCAGACGTAAGGGGTCCGCATATCCAACTGTCGACGAATTTCATCAAAAATCAAAATCATCAAAAAACCTAACCTAGATACCTGGATAGTGCTTGTTTTTTTTTTTGGTACTCTACTGTTGAAGAGTTTGCTATCTTTGCTAGTTTGCCTCCTAAAATTGGAGGACAGTGCCCACATCTGGTGGGATGATCCAAAACCTCTCTCAAACTACGAGGTTAATTCAAAATGATGGAAACGTGGCAACAACTAGAGATGGTGGCGGTTGAGCACTTAATGGTTCAACGGTTGTCACATATCCGAAGCGGATTTCTGGCTTCCGTGTATCCGATCCATTTTATCCAAGGAATCGCAGAAAGAGCACGGCCCTTCATGTTTAGGGTTGCGCATGGTGTACAGATAGCATCTGAAAAGGCCGGATTTACTATTGACGACAACGGCACATGGAATGTAGGGACATCGAACATACCACAAGCCGCGGCCCTAGTTATGTCTATTTGGTAATAGATCTTATCTTGGTTTCAAGAACAATGCTCACAAAATCACCTCTCTGACAAAGCGGAGCTCCATAAAAAGACAAACGACATTTGTGTGCTCTATGCACAAAATCAGGAAAAAAAATGGTCGGCCAAGAAAGCTAGGCGGTAGAAGTGAAACGCCATGAAGCTCGATAAACAGTTTAAATGAGGATGCTCACCCTAGATCGCAAGAATTTATAAAAAACTTTTCTTTGACAAATGAAGCCATTTTGTATTAGTTGAAAGTGACTGACTGGAACTCATACAAAGAATGCCACAAATTATACAAAAAAGACCTAAGGAAAGCAAAGCGACAATCTTGGATGTCATTCTGTGACAAAATCATGGAAACCTCTGAGGCATTGCGGCTACGAAAAATCCTCTCTACAAATCCTATGATGCCTGGCTGTTTGAAAAAAACCGATGGCTCTGGGACAACCTCAAGTGATGAAGCCCTCAACCTGCTATTGGACACCAACTTTACAAGTAGCTCCCAATTTGCAGCCATTAGCAACCCAAATAGGCCTTCTGCCACCTAAATTCATGGTCTGATCACAAGAGACAAACTGCTCTGGGCGCTGCATAGCTTCAAACCATACAAGTCTGGTGATCCGGACGGTATAATACCTGCCGAGCTACAGAGGTCCTCAGATATTATTCTGCCTGCGTTAGAAAATATTATGAGAAGCTGTGTAGAACTTATCCACATTCCACTGTCATGGAGAGATTGTAGTTTTCATTCCCAAAGCCGGAAAATGTTCTCATGTTGTCCCAAAGGACCTCAGGCCTATAAGTCTATCATCTTTCCTTCTGAAAACTCTAGAATGATTGATTGATATCCATATACGAGCTAAAATTCATCCAAGACTGAATAGCCACATCGAACTATCCCTACAATATGAAGAGTACACAATGGTTGCTTTCCTGGACATAGAGGGTTCCTTTAACAACGTCAACACATCTGCAATCACGACTGTAGACAACTCACTTGGGGAGTTGATCAGTCCTATGCGCAATAGCAGGATAACCAACTTTAAACTGGTGGGCAAGCGCAAGGCGGTTTCTTTTCACCCTCTCTTCTGGAACTTAGTGGTCAATGAAGTGCTGATATACCTGGAAGCGGATGGTAGTAGAGTGGTTAGCATCTTAATACCATTAAAGAACTCCTTCAACTAAATCTCAACTGATTTAACCCGTTGGGCAGATCGCTGTGGATTGGGAGTAAAACCCCATAAAACTGATCTTGTCCTCTTTTCTAGGAAATACAAAATTCCAACTATAGACTCTCCCTCAATAAACGGTACCAGTTTAGTGTTTTGCGATACAGCAAAATAACTGGGTCTCATTTTTGACAGAAAAATAAACTAGAAACCTAACATTCAAGAAAGAGTCAATAAAGTTACAATAGCTTTATTCTCCTGCAAAAAAGCCATTGGGAATAAATGGGACCTTCAACCTCACATAACCCACTGGCTATATGTCTCGGTCATAAGACCGATACTCACTTACAGGGTTGTCGTTTGGTGGACTGCCTTAGCCAATGCAGATAACTGCAGTAAACTAAGCAGAGTTCAAAGAACAGCATGTCTATCCATAAGCGGAGCATTGCGGTCTACCCTCTCTATGGCATTAGACATTCTGTTTCATTTGACATTCCTCGATATTTTCAGCAGGCAAGTAGCTGCGACTGCCCTTTTACCGCTCATAGCTCATTCCGACCGTGTTAGTCCCCCAACACGCACGTTGCCTCTCTCTTTTTGTTCCTTACTCCGAGCTATTTCGTTCCTTTCCTATGTCCCATTCTGTCCGAGCTGCCTCACCACGCGCCCTACGTTTCCCGTCGCTTTTTCGCTTTATCGGAGTTCGGAATCACTTCATGTCGCTTTTTCGTTTCACCAGAGTTCAGAATCACTTCATGCTCAACGAGCCATAAGAAGTTTCACTTCGAAAACATTCGCTTATCCGCAGAATATGGAATCAGGACGCAAAGCTCGCGATGGAGAAAATTGTTCTCCTTCAGGAACAACATCTTTTAGAAGTTTCGCCAAAATGTTAAAAGAACATGTCAAACCAATAAGACTTGAAGAGATAGAAATGTAGAAGTGATGCAGTCGGTGCTGATGATATGTAAAAACCACTTTTGGAGACTGTTCAGCGCCGGAGATAATCCAAACGCGAAACTTAGGCAATGAAAGGCAGAATCTCCACCAACCCGAACAAAATGAAGTAGAGGTGGTAATATAAAAGAAAGCAGAACAGAACTAGACTGGACGACTTATTTGCTGAGCTATTTAAGGCAGTAGGAAATCGTTTAGTAAAGCGAATCTCCGAGTTTTGTTCTGAGGAAAGTAAGCTTCATTTGTCCGTTCACTTCTCCGATCCCCAAGAAATATAAAGGTATCACGTTTCTTCGCAGGGCATACAATATTTTCTCTGCAGCATTGTTGTTAAGGTCTGAAACCACTTTCTGTACTGTACTATTTCAGTGCCAAGAATTATACGGAATGACGGTGGAGAACCTTTTGTGGAACAACAGGGTCCGTCATCTGAAGCTTTGACAGTTCTCAACCGATCGGCTTCAGTAAGCAACGATTTGGAAACCTCAATTTAGTACAATTTCAATCATAAATACCTTTACACAGAAAGAACGAAATAGTGACCCACGGGTCTGTAGCGAATCACCAAGAACACGTTAGATAGCGTTAGAGAGAGTGTTGCCGAAAATCCGAACGTCTCATATCGTCGATGGCAATCGGAACGAAGAAATCTTCCCTCAAGTAAAGACTTATTTTAAGGACCTCGACAAATCTTATTAGGAAATGTTGGACGAAGTGTACTCGTATTGAGCTCAAAGGAGACTATGATGAGAAATAAAACGTTTTTCTCCGAAAAGAATTATCTTTTATTAAAAACAAAGTCACGAACTCATTGATCTATCCTCTTACCTTGAATCTTTCCTAAGCCCTACAACTCGCCCATATAAAAATAAATAACAAACTTCTGCTCGATTTAATCTCTATTGCGTTGAAATCTTTTATCATATTCTTGTAGGTTTTCTCCTGGTTAGGTCCGTTTTTAATTTTTATTGTCCCCAAATGTCAATTTTAAAAAATTGTATAAAACCAGATTGGCAGCACTGGTGCATAACCATCTTCATCATCGTCTTCCTCATCGCCGTTGTTTCCGGTAGTCACTCGTTCTGAATTCAGTCTCCTGTTTTTCCTTTGTTTCCTCTACCACTACAGTTTTCATGCCTCCCCTATCTATTATGTGCCTATGTGCGCATCCTTGTTCTGAGCCCTCAAGTTTGGTCCTTTGGATTTATTTCGTTGGTATAAAGGGTGAACAGTTTTTTATCTTCTGAACTAATACAACCCCAAGGCTGAGTCGACGTCCTTAGAGATATAAAGTGCCTGGAAAGGATAATGTCCAAGAGTTCAGGATAAATCTTATTGAATGGAGGAATAAAGTGGAGATTACCTTCTTTACCCATTCTAATTGAAAGCTCGTTTTTGCGTCAAAGTGGTTTGTTTCCGTGGCTAGGTGTGATGGCAAATTGTTATTCGGATTGAGTTTCGACTCGCGGTTATTTATTTTGCCATTTTTGGAGAATTCCATTTCCTCAATTCCAGCAGTAGTCACTGTTAGTGTATCTTTTTGTGGTTAACCCACTTCTGATGAGGGATGGAGAGCTTATTTTTCTAAAAAAAAAACTAGACCCTGTTGGACTTTAAAACAGATAGACATCGAGGTTGATGAATCGGCTTATGGGAATATTGGCTTCAGTGTAAGGATAATTCTGGAAGGCCTGCTGTGTTGATCCACTATGGCATTCAATCGAATGGCTTTGATGTGCAAAATGGAATTCTTGGAATGGAGTGAACCACGCAACCTCCTTCAACTGGGAGAATTGAACAAAATGAAGAATGTGTTGATGTTTCTTCATTCCCAGAACCCTGGACCCGATACTGAAAAGTAGAAAGCTATTCTCACAGAGAGTGCAATAATCGGGAAGACAATACCGTCTGGACTGATGGCCAATGTCGACGGGCCGCGAAAGGACAACAGAAGGTAACTCTCATACTGTGCCGAGGTGTAGCCAGGAACCCCGTCTCGACGTATTGTGTGTCCCCCCGGATCGCGTGCGCTTACGGCACGGTCTAGCTGCTATGCTTATTGCGATAACCATGCTGGGAAAGCAGGGAGAAATTTCTGTTCCCGAAAGCAAGACTCTCGACAGCCGACTTATACCCGTGGTTCGCCAATGGTTGGATCATGGAAGACATGATAAGGTGAATTACTACATCAACCTCCTCTCCGGACACGGACAGTTCAACGTGTTGCTTTGCGGTAGATGATACCGCCGAGCAGACGTTTCGATTACGTTGGGTGGTATCAACAGCGATAGCTATTGGGTCTGGTACTCATGCCCAAAAACATCGAACACGATGTTAAATTGCGAGGACGCATGGAGGACTGTGGATGCCTACACCCAGTTGGTAAAAAAAGAAAAGAAAACGGAGGAGCAGGCAGTGGGAGAGCCTTCGTGACGTATCGGTACGTAGCCAAAGCACGGGGCTCGCTTGAGGTATCACCAAGGCTATGCTACTAAGAATCATCAGCCGGGTGAAACTCAAGGTCTCCGAATGAACAGACACTTTCGGAGCTCTGAATAGAAGCTCATCGATCCATGGTACCTTTGGAGTTCTTGCGATGGATGTCTTTTCAACTGACTGAAAGACGAGCTTATTCGGTGCTGGCACAACGGTTATAAGGTGGTAGCTCCACCCTGGAATAATGCTAACACGATTCCAGGGTGAGTCATAACCCCACGGAAAAAGATGAGCCTTAGTAAGATTCTCATACAACTGTCTCCACGCTGTCTGTAAGTAGGATTTCCCCTCTCTCTAGCAGGCCGCTTAAAGCCCACAAAAGGGGCAAATCAGTCAGGCTAGGAACACCCAGTAAACTTAGTGGCATCTACACAGCGTCGAAAGCAGAGACTCTCTGTCTAATACTTGGTACTAACTTCGCAGGTAACCTGGTCAGAACCAGCTCTTATCACTGAACATGTTATTAAGCTGAGTAACACAAATCATCTGTCATCGGAGGTAATACTGTATGAGGCCATCAAGCAAGTTGTTGTTTCCTTTGACGGCTTATAGTCGCCTGACATATGTTAGATGCGTGCACCTTGTAGCGATACAAAAAGTATAGCCTTTAGCCTTTATACCCAAAATCGGAAAGGATGACTAAATGCTCGCCAAGAGCTTCAGGCCTGTCCAGTCTGACTTCCTTCATATTGAAAGAACGTAAAACCTCATGTGTGCAAAATTGTTTTGTGAATGCATCCTCTTTCTAAGATGCAACATGTCTACCAACGAAAAAGATCCTGCATTTCAAAATCTGGTTGCCAGAATTGAAGGCATTTTCATCGGCATTGAGGCTGCTTTCGACAATGCAACTTCTGAGGGCATGTATAGTTCAGCGAATCAACATCGCCTAGAGGAATCACTACTTTTGTGGACGAAAACAATGCTGGTAAATAGGACCCTGATTGGTCCTATGTTGGTCGACTTTCTGCTTAACGCTGTCAATAGTTCTGATATCTGTATTCAGGCCTAAGTACGGTACTGCCTATTGGATCATGCCAAGCGACTGTCTGCTATAAAGCATATGCAGACTTAGACGTGTTGAATAATTGGTGCACTAGAAACCTTTCAGTCAATCCTCTTCAAACTTAGGTTGTTCTCTTTACCATAAGGAGAAAGCTGATTGGTCTAAATCATCTAGTGTTTAAAGGCATTACTATCCATTTCTCCAACGAGGCTAAGTATTTAGGTGTCATCCTGGATAACAAACTTCTTTGGACCAAACATGTCACGTCGAAAGCCTTCAACGCGCTGTCAGCCTTCTGACAGTGTTAAGGAATTTTTCACAAACCGACGATAGCCGTTTGGATCTATACGGCTATAATAGGCCCAATTATATCCCATACGTCGGTTGCGTGGTGAAAAAAGCTCTCACGAAAATAAGTTATTGCTGCCTTGCCAGACCCCGAAAAACGGTCTGTCTCGGCTGCATGGCGGCTTTTCTTAGCACTCCTGGCTCTGCTCTTGAGGCACTAATGACTCTCCCTCACCGTGATATTCATATCATAGGCTGCAATATCCGAACCTGCGTTAGAACTGCCTTCGTCCTCGACTGGGAACTCAACATTAACAGTTGGTTTTGTGAGCATAACTGCGGATGACATGACTATTCTGGATGCCCTCGGACGAAGTTTTCTCATGTCTCAAAGAGGTTGGCGACTTTCCTACCATCTCTCAGCAAGAAAGACTCTTGGCTGGATACTGGCGTAATAATGGAGCACTACGCTTTTGCTAAGCACCTAAGTACGATAGGCATACGTGAACAGATGCCGACACTTAATGTGAGAGTGGTATCGACATCGTAGAGTATTATCTCTGCAAATGTCCGCCATACGGTCAAAAGGCTGGCTGCAGGTACTAAGCTCTGGCATACATTATCATTGAAGCGTTTGTTCATCTTTCTACGAAAGGTTAAATCTAGTAAAAGGAACTATAGATTATCTCAAACCATTCCAGATGAGGTGCGATTGAAAGAAAACATTATAAGAAGTACAAGGTGCCCTAAAAGAAAGATTATATGTGGTCGGATGGCTGCGTGAACGTGAAGTGAACACACATCCTGCTAGACCCTATCCGATTCTGTGTAATCTAAAATCGAAAAAAAAACTATCCGATTCCATAAATAGCAAATAGATCGTCCGGCCTATTTATCTACCCCTATAACCCAAGTAACTTTACTAATCAAATAGCCAAGTCAAAGGGCAAAACTTCGTCAATTAACTAATAAGCTCGCAAAGCGCCCTGACATCATTTGATATTGCGGTTGATGAAATTTCGTTTCCAATTAAAATGGCTCATTATTTTGAATTTACGAATTACCATCGGATAATGAGCTGACGAAACTGATAATCATATGCCAAATTGCTTTACAGATAAACAGTGTCTCTGACTGTCTGACTGCCTGCCGTCCGTCATAGCCCCATGGTATTCATGGCAAAATAGGACACCCAATTGAATCACCCGCAATACAGGCAAAACCAACAATCCCAAGGCATTGAGAAATAATGGAATTTCCTGCTGCCATGACCATGGCCATTCAACAATAACGATGACTCCACGACTCTGGCTATGGTAACATAACCAGAATAAAGCAATTTGCATTGTGGCCATGTTAATGGAGGCAGAAACCTAATTACCAAAACCAAACACACAGGACGGCATGTGAATACGAGTACGAGTAGGAGCGAAGCACATGATGCATATTTGTTCCTTCTGCTGCTCATTCTGGTTATTCTTTATGTAGGGCCATTCGCTGAGGTACCCTTGTAAAGTCACGACCAAAAAGCGGCGGCTCTTTCAATGTGGCCAAGTCTAGAGCTACCGATGCAACATACAATGCACATCAACAATACGACAAGGAATACCTGCATGCGACTAGGAAATGTGCAACCAATTCCATTTCAGAGGACCGAGTCCCCAACAGGGACTGGAGTAGATCCAATGCAGGAATTTGAATAGACCAAGATCCTCATCTTTGAGTGGATTAATGCACCAAAGAACGAAGGCAACTCCGGATGGAAGGTTTCCTCATCGTATATTCGTGTGGTGTGGTAACAGTGGCAATAGATCTCTGGGAAGAGCATAAATCTCCGCTGGTGCAAAGGAGCAATATGCAGTGGGATACGTTGATACGTTGATATGGTATATAGTGTATGGTGTACGGTGTATGGCGTACGACGTACGGTGTCCTTTCCCGCAATAATATCCATCTATCCCCATGACTCTTAGTTACATGCTGGGGGAGGACCATCTATGGGTCAAAAGTCTCTTGCATATTATTATAAAATAAGGGCCTTAGGGTGTGCGAATGTATTCGTATATGGAGACGATCCCCACGACCGTTCAATGTACGTTCTCAGCTTAAAAGAGCCCATACACCATAGTGGAAAGGGCTTTGCACCAGCAAAGGTCTGTCTATACCATATACCGGAGAACGAGGACGATATGGTGATTCTATCTGTACTGCTGCTGGTTGCTGATGTTTCTGATATTTCTGATGTTGGAACTGATGCTGACGCTGATGGCAGTGAATGGTGATGAGCATATTAAGGGAATGCCAGAGATGCTTAGGCACGTAGATACTCATACAATAGAAACACATCGGAACAAGGACAAAGAAACTACAATAAAATAAAAATGAAACTTACAGCAAAAGAGGACTTTCCTCTTTCAATGATGAGTTTTGTGCACTTTCTGTATGCTTGTTCCTTCCTATTTATTCCTTTTTTTTTGTTGTTGTTGTTATTGTTATTGTTGCCCTCTTTGTTCCGTTCTTTATATTGAAAAGAGAGAACACAAAAAGAAGAAAAAAATCGTTTCTGTTTGCATTCTTGTCGGTTGGTTGGTCGCATTGCTTCAAGGCGTTCGCATACTTCACCTTTGTTACTATGGAATTTATGCACTGGCAGAAGCACTAGGAAGGAGCAAAGCCAGAGTTGGAGCTCGGGCATGTTCACTTGACTGGTCGTTATGTTACGAAGTTACCCAGAGACATGGACCAGGAGGTGCAGTAAAAGTTGTAGAACCTTAACGATAAATGTCTGAAGAGTTGGAGTCAATTTTTTACGTGCATAATGGTACGGAAGAAATCGTTATTCTATAGATTCGAGTGGTGCTTCTCATTGTTCCTTCCAAGTCGTTGTCATCGTACTTTTGTTGCAAATTTCCAGAGCCAGTGACAAAGAGGTGGATAAGTCGTTTTTATTTACGCAAATGCTTAAAGGGTTTCTTTTTCTTCCTTTAAATGATGTGTTGTTTGTAAGGAGTCAGGAGTCGTGATGAAGTGTGAACATTTATGGTGACATGGTGAAATATGTACATATATTGAAGAGCGACGACTGAAAGAGAAACTGGAAATGGTCGAAGAAATGGGCAAGGAACCATTAGATACGCACTTTCCGGGAAGCCACTGGGGACAGCAACTGTCGTCACAATACACAAGGTGAAATGAATCAGGACTATAGTTAAGGAAGATCCAACAAGCCCTGAGCCTTTTGAGTGCATGGATAATTCCAATCTATATACATAGGCTGTCTTAGACCTGATTCCCTTTCACTCAGATGGAGATACGATGTCTGCTTCACATAACATGCGAATGTCTTCTTATCCGATGTTCCTTGTCCCCTCCGATCTGGAATTTCTGTCATTGCAAGGACGCATGACAGAAGGAGACTCCGGCTGATAATTTAATGCGATGCGACCGTCTACCATACTACTAAACTACAGATATACCCCCTTTATAAACAGAGTTAGGGAAGACATCCTTGACCTCACCCTATGCACCCCATTTATACAGAATTTTATTAAGAAATGGTGTGTTTCAGCTGAAACACCGATGTCTGCTCATTGACAAATCTGTTCGGGCATCCTATTACGGTGCAAAATTTCCGAATCTTATAGACAGCCTAGATTCAGAGAATGAGACGCTTATATATAGCTTAGAACCCATTGAATGCATGACCAATTGCTACAAAACCAAAAGAGACATTGATAGCCCAGCACTCTCTAATTAATTGTACTTGGCCAGAGAAAGAAAAGGGTAACCGCTCTACTCCATGGTGGAATAACAAACTCGTCAAATTAAGAACACACACCAGAAAGCTTTTTAACAGGTCGAAACGTGATGGAGAACGAGCTGAGTGCCTTGAAACAACTTTGTGAGTGTTTCTATTTCTATTACCGAGAAATTAGAAGAGCTAAAAGTTCTGTCTTGATATCTCTGGAATTCGAAGCAGCGCTCGTATTAACAGAATTCTATCCAAACAGCACACAAATCGAGTCGGACTAATGAGAAAACCGAATGGCACCTACAGACGCTACAGCTCCAAAAACCCATTTCCCAAATTCCATCAACACATCCATTGCACCCGATAATCCTCTTCAGAGAAAGATTAATAGACCAACAACAGAGGTCTGGAAGCGATCAAAGGGAGTTTGACCCATTCAAAATTCCTGGTGAAGATGAAATCTTTCCACCACTCCTCCAAAAACAGATTACACAAATCAGCCCACTTCTGATTAACATATTCAGAACCAGTTATGCCTCGGGTTACATATCAAAAAGTTGGAAAGAGAAAACATTTAAGTTAATACCCAAAGCAGGTAGTAATCCAAATCATACAGATCTACAAGCCTTACCTCGATGGAAAGAATACTTGATGGACATATCAGGGATGATCCATTATACAGGAATCCACTTCATAAAAATCAATGTGCCTATCAGCCAGGAAAATCGACAAAGCATGCTCTTCAGGAACTCACCACAAAGGTTGAGAAATCCCTCAGAGACAAAGAAATTGCGGTGGGCTACTTCCTTGACATCGAATGAGCATTCGATATAGAGATGCATCCAAAATACAGGAGTAGATGATACTGCATGTAACTGGATAGAGCACATGCTTAATGGTAGAAATATCAAGGCTACATTAGGATGCGCCAAAATTAGCGTTACGGCTGCGAAATGTTGCCCCAAACTAGGTGTTTTCACCCCCCTGCTATTGCCCATCGTAGTAAATGAACTGCTAAACGTACTCAGCAACGATGGTTTCTACAATATGTCCAAGGATACGCTGATGACATAGATCCGAGGGAAATTTGAACAAACTACTCGTATCTCGATACTCCTCCAGAGTCGCTCAATCTTGTTGCGAACTGGTGCAAGAAAGTTGGCCTAAACGTCAACCCGTCATACCATAGAAAAAGCCAGGATCTCACTAAGGACCAGTAAAAGCCTTCTGGGTAAAACCTTGGGCCTAAACTCAAAAATGACACTGTGGGTGTGCACAGCAATTGCTGGACCTATAGTCACTTATTCATCTCCAATACGAGTATGGTTGAATAAGACCAAACAAAAGTCTACACGGGCTAGACTAAACAAACTTCAACGATTTGCTGTATGTGTGCCATATGCTCCCCTAGTCTGTCACTGACGATCTGCCTGATCGTCCTGCAGCTGACGCGTAAGGGAAGCACTTGGTGACCGACCATGCACGCAAGAGGTAAAGCTCTCCTATTACATCACTTGACATTAGCCTGGCCAACAATGGTGCGACAGAAATTTTTCGGACGGCAGGTAGGTGGTCAATCATTAACATCACATTCGGATCAGTAAAGATTACACTTATGGCGACCATCAGACGATGCTACACCATATAGCGTCAGCGAAGAGGAACGAAAACTGCACGCTACCCTGACAGGGCGCTCTTTGGCAAAGATACATTCGAGGAAATGTTAAATAGTAGCAGCTTTATGACCAACGGACCTGGCATTAGCTCTTTCAGGCCATTCCCACAATATGTAATGTAATGCTCGTGCAACTGGTGCAACGACGAGATAAAAAGGATCAGAGCAAAGTGCCTCGAAGCAAGACGCAGAACCCAGAGATGCCGACTCAGACCAGACTTCCAGGAGCGGCTAACTACCTTCAAATTTGCGAGACACGACCTGGAATGTGTCAGACATCAGTAGGGTTTCCGAAAACAATTCTACCATCGACGCCATAAAAGCGGTAAGGATCTGCACCAGCAAAGATGTATTGTGCCAGAACGAATACTCCTACTAAAGTTAGTCACAGACCAGTCCTGCAAGGGTCAGTCCTCTGGAGTTCTGCGATTATCACTTCTCGAAGAAGTGAGGGTGCACGGATTTGGTGAATACATCACCGTGGTTACTCTAGGCAAGCACACCACGAGTCCGGTACGAATGAGGCTATTGGTTTGAATGAAGCTGTCTTAATCACCAGCCGCAAGACCGTGGTGTATGTAAACTTTTGAGTAGAAGACCAAACAATCAGGTCAAAGGAGTCCATAAAATATCTCAGAGTAATGCTCGACAATAGGCTGCGCTTCAAGGCCCACGATGAGTATGTCAGCAAAAAGGCGTCGTTGATGCAGGCAGCACTCTCTCGGATGCTTCCAAACATCGTTGCCATTGAATGGACCAGCAAGATCCTGCTATACAGATTAATCAGTTTGGTCAAACTATACCCTGCTTCGGTATGGATGGTTGCATTAACGGTGAACACCTCAGTTGAAGCGATGTGTTAGACGGAATAATATTGTACTTATCCGCATCTTTGCAAATGAAATGCGAGGGTGCATCCTAGCCGAACCTCGAAGCGTCAGGAAGCCAAAATACTGAAGAACGGCAGCAGGTTGGCGCACAAGGTAATTACCGTCGTCAAACCATGGGCAACAAGATCAAGAGGGGACTGTAACTATTATGTAAAACAGCTCCGGTCCGGCCCCGGCGGCTCTCGGAAATATCTGCATAAATTTGGTCAGAAAGGTTCGCCCCTATGTCTGGAATGTTCAAAAGAGAGGGAGCATGTGGTATCTTGCTGCAGATTGTTCGGAGACCCTTCGCAAAAGGACGACTGGATGGAGATCTGTTCATGTGTGATGCGTGTTTAAGCGGAAATATTGAGAAGAGACCAAGAGGCGGCTTCAAAAAATACAGCATAATTTCCAACCAGCCCCGCGAAGTAATACCTATTGGCGATATAACGGGGAAGCGGTGTGGTGCCCGTGCATACCAGCAGTACGAGCTATTGGTATCTATGAAGATTCTACACTCAATGGTGCAAACCATCATTGTAAAGTGGATCGACATTGGATTGGTGCAAGCATTGCTAAGGATGGTTATAGCCACAATCAGTAGAAGGTATAAAGAGGCTTTAAACTGTATGCTTCCACCCTGATCGGGTGGAAGATTTCGTCAGACCGTCTCTCATTGTATGATATGTAGTGCATCATTGCGCAGCAGAAGAAAGCCTTATTTTAGTAGTCGCCCACAAGCCAAAAAACATCTGATGACTTCCAGGTAAACCCTGCATTAAAAGTCCATCTAAAGTAAGCGGAATATGAAAGTCAGCATTCCCGCTTGTCATCAAAGTAAAAGTGTTCGCCTTTCGATATGGAACAAATATTTTACGGCTGACTTCACCGATCGGTTTGTCAAGAGGCTGACCACCAAATTGGTCACATCTGTATCATGCCGAATGCCTCTAATCCATTTTTGATAAAATTTGAGACATCGGAATTATTCTCTTTCCCCGTGTCCCCTTGGATTATTCCAATAGAAAACGAAGCTGAGACACAGGTCCGGATCGATTTCAGGTAGAGTTGGCGCCATTATTCATCCACATTGTCTATCCTCCAGCTGAATCATGGAGTGAATTTTAATATCTTCCCTAGTCCATCACACCTATTTTGACATTTAATTAAAAAAAAGAAAATCCCAACCATTTCTGTCATGCTTTAACGCTTTATTTACTATAGCCAACTACAAATTCTCTAAACAAAAAAAAAAAAAATAATTAAATGTTTTTCACTTCAGCACTCTTGGATGGTCCACTTGTAGCGGTCATCACTTGCCATCAGAGCACTATCTCCAGACGTTGTAAACACTTTGTGCGATCGATGATCCTCATCGAACTCATCACCCACATAAAGCAACTCATCGTAGGCTGTGTTCCGTATGAGGCAATCATCTCCGTGTGGTTCTATCTTCCACTCGCTGCCATTGGCCATGTCATCGGATTTCAATGACGCCGACACCAGTCGATTACGTCCAGTTATGTATCTATCATCAGCAAACAGGTAACCGCCGTAAGGGAACTCAAAGAAAACACTGTAATCACTGTGCTTAGGCTTCCACTTCAGCTGAAGTCCAGGAGCCATCACAGCATATCTAGTCAGTCTTGGATGACCATGCGCAATGTGCAGGTAATCATGGACGTACTTATTCTTCAGACACACTCTTTCAGCAAAGACAAGGCTGCGAATTGATGCAGGTAACCTCTGTTCGAGCATCTTGAGTTGGATTCGTTTCTCAGGACTCAGTTGCAATCTCGTCGAATTGGAACGTTCAATGAGCTCTTTGAAATAGTATCCCAGCTTTAGGATGTATCGTTTTCCATTGATGTCGTTGTGGTTGGCCATCTCGTTGTAGACAGCGTTGTAGGCGTCAATTAGCTGCGGCACCAGATGGAACTTTTCCATGTTCCTCATCAAATGCTCAGTATCGACGTGGGGATACAAAGCAGTGATCACCTTTGAGATGATTCGGGTGAATAAATTACTGTCTAGGGTTGAGATCTCATCAGCTAGTGTGGCAACGTTTATGTCCTGTTCAAAGGAATGTCTTATGGTAATGTCCGTCCAGAGTTTTACAACTGCAATTTCGAGTAGCATTTTGAGGTTCTCAACCATGTTGGTGGCATCGGTTAGAGTTTTATTGTCAAGGGAACTTTTGACCAATACCTCATCCTGGACGCCGCGACAAAGACGGGCAACATTAATAGGATCATCTTGTTTGCGTGCAAAGATCTCCTCTAGGAGGTTCTTATAGAGAAGGAATTTCAGTTTACCGTCTCGTACAGCGCTGGCAAAGTCTGCTACTACCTTGAAATTCTCTACACGATTGTCGTATACAGTCTGAACAATAGGATAAATGCCACCCTCCCGATTTAACAGGTCCTGCTCAGCCAAAACATAGCTTCCGCGGCGTATAAGATCGATGAGTCGATCCGGTTGATGATTATCTTGCGCTTCCGTGTGGGTATACGGAACATACGATCTACCCTGGTGGTCAACGGACCGGGGATCGTATTGTTGACGAGGATGTTGATAGTATGGTGGTTTTGGATCTTCGGCGCTCTGATGATCAATAAGTCCTTGATCATGGTCATTATTGTGTGCTTGCTGATAGGGATCCTGCTCGTGTTGTCTCTGTTCGACGGCAGACTGATGATCAATATACCCCTGATCCTGTTGCGGCCGGCGATAGATATCTCTTGGATGTGATCGTCTTTCTCCTCTTCTGTAAGCAACTAGTTGCTCGTCGATCTGGCGTAGCTCCTCTCTCAACTGTGGCAGCCGATTTCGGCAATTTGAATCACTCTGATCGTGCGAACAGAAGAATTTGATCATAAGATCAATGTCATTCTGGACACGGGAACGCCTCTCCTCCAACTTGGTCACCCAATCGACTATGAATCCATTGGCAGGGATACAACTCGATAGAATCACCAACCCGATTACAAATTGAACACTTAACTCAGCTCTTGGAATCATCTCACAAGCGCGAATGAAATCGAACTGAATGGTATGCTGCTCGGCGAGGATCTGTAGAAGTCGGCTTCCAATGGATGCTGGGTTGCATCACAAGAACTGAGATAAGGCAATTGAATCGTGTCGTACTTTCAGTTTTGTTTATGCCGATAGTAGCAGTGGCGACTAGTGTGGACAGCTGCCCCGATTACTTGGAATGCGGGGTTAGGAGTTGAAAACTGAAAACACGAGAACTTGGGAACGAGCGCTTTACAAAGACTTATAAATTGCTTCTGTGTATAACTAAGCGTTTTCGCTTCGCAAGGGGTTAAGTGGTTTAATGAATTCTATGGCGTTGCGGACAGCCGACTGCGAGCTGGCCACTGACATTATCTGTGGAAAGTGAGATGAGGTTGAAACGATGGTGAAAGCTGCCATGACGGCGACTGATTCTGGTTCTATTTCTGAGTTTTCTGGTTTCGTAACGTTTTTATTTTTTTTATTTTTTTTTTTTCCAGTCCATCGCTTCCCCAATTAAAATGATTTGTGGGGATGTGATACGACGAGGCCTAATGAGCTCAGATTTGAATTTTATTGCAATGCGTCCAATTAATTTGCTTGTTTACTGATAACGTCCAGAATGACAGGTGGGCTAATTTATTATAGTTATTGTTTTTCGTTTTTAATATTTTGATTGCGCTGTGTATGTGGATTTGAAGTCGAAATGGGGGAAGATGATGGGCTTGGGGGCTTGGAAATGGGATGCGTATCTCTATGGAAAGATACGTGCTATTCAATGGTTCTAGAAGCCACAAAGGTTGTGATAATGAGTGTAAATAGTTGCGGAAAAAATGGCAAACTTGATAAGCTGGAACATAGATTCTATATCATCGTAATAGTCTGACCTCTGAGTTTATTTTCTTTATGCTTTCACAAGGAAACCGCTTACATTCTCAGAAAATCGCATCGATCACAGACTGTAATTTGGAAAATATGTTTACGGGTATTTCCCGTATTTCAATCAGAGCATCGACGTGTACTCGTATGTAAATTATCAAGCGACAATGCTCATTGCACTAATTAAAGTTTGATTATACTGATACCAGTTGGAAATTTTAAAGACTATCTCAGTCAGTACTTGTTAGATTTGTAAGCCCTGTTTCTATGAGCAGCCATTCAGAAGGTACTTGATGAATCAATCATTTCATGTATACCTGAGTCGTCTCTATGGAAAACTGCATTTTACACGGAAAAACTTTTTTCTTAGCACTTGCCCTCCTTCATCCCACCCAAGTAGCATGGCACCCCTCTGAGTTTCGCGAGGAGTCACAGTTTTGGTCTAAAATTGGGATCTAGAACCATCATTCGCTCGGTAAGAAGCTTTCCAATGGCGGCTCTGTAAATTTTGCTCCATTTGCTACCTATAGACTTGCTCGGCATGTAGATTATACGGTTCAATAAAACGAAATACCGTGACTAAAACTTTATTAACATGTACTTCATGAATGACAAATGAGGACTGATCCGCATTGAAAAAATATAAGAAATATCGATAGGGAAACCCTGAATGACTCGAACTGCAACCAACTTCAGACTGCTACAATATAATTTCCAAACCGTTCATGACAGTGAGCTCAAATTTTGACACATGACAGATATTTTATTATTAACAAGCCTTTTAAACGATTTGCGTCTCAGTTGTGTTGAAAATTTTTTATTCGCGATGGAATTCAAACGTGATAGTGTGTTTGCTTTATATTTGGCTGGAAAACCACAAATAGCTATCGTTAGAGTCCTCCAGCACCTCAACGTGAATAAATCATTTGTGTCTCGAGCCATAGCTCGTTACCGTGATACTGTCAGCGTTGCAAAACGCCATGGAGGTGGTCATAAAAAAACAGCAACATCGGCAGAAATGGTTCGGAAAGTGAAGGCTCGAATTGAGCGAAATCAGCGTCGAAGTGGAAGAAAAATGGCTCGTGAGCTCAACATATCGTTGAAACCGTTGGAGCCATTGAAGTTCCAAAAAGCACACGATCTTACACCGCAACAGAAAAAAGTTAGAGTCGAATGAGCGAAGGAGTTGCTACGCTTGCACGAAAGTGGTGAGTTGCCTAATTTCCGATTAATCGCCATTTATTATTGATCAATATCTCAACTAACAAAATAACCGATTTTACTTGCCAGAGAGGTCCTTCGAAAATTTACACCTTCGGACGGCCACCAAAAAGCAGGCAGCACCGATGGTGATGGTTTGGGCCGCCACAACCGCCGATGGTCGCTCTCTGCTCGTATTTTTGGACCGTGGCGTCAAAATTAATGCGATCGTACATATACCGTGAAACCCGTCTTAGAGGCAGTATTGGAACCTTGGGCAAACAATCATTTCGGTCGGGGACCGTGGACATTTCAAAAAGACTTGGCACCGTCTCACAAAGCGCGCGTCAACCAAGATTGCTTAAAAAACAATGTTCCACACTTCATTTCTTCGACACAATGGATTGCAAATTCTCCGTTGGATTTCTCTGTCTGAGGTATTTTGAAGGCGAAGGTTGGCACCTCAAACAAGCACTTCGCCGCGAATGGGTCAAAATACCGCAGATCCACTTGCGTGCAGCGTGCCATGCTTTCTTCGGCCGTCTCAAGGCCATTATTCGTGCCAGAGGTGGACATATTGAAAACTACTGATACAATTTGAAAATTGATGTATTTTCCAAAATTTTTTGCTTTGGCACAATAAAATTTATCAAAAAATAAAAAAAATTATAGCATTTTAAAAAGTTGCAGTTCGAGTTAGTCACCCTGTATGTGAGAATATAGAGAATAAAGTTATGTAGAAGTTAAGAGTTGCCATTGTCTATAATTTTTAACAGAGACAAGGCCAAGTTTTCCTTAAGAAGTCAATTTTGATCTTTACAGACGGCTCTAAGATATCCGAAGACGTTGGCCTCTTAGTGCCTTTGCATTCGCAAATCCTTCAGTATACCCACATAATCCACCGTCATCTAACCCAAGGTCGTGGCTATTCACCAGGCCAAGTAGCGGTTTAGCCCTAATCAAATACCCGCATCTGATATACACAGACAGCCAAACATGGATTAGATCCCTAACTTCATACACCAGAAATTAGAGAGTGTATCTAACCATATTTCAAAGAGGCAGCTAAGGAGCACTAGATCATACTCGATCCTTGGACGCAACGTTGTCGAATATTAAACTGACGGGGTTTAAATTCTGCAACGTCATCTTAAGAACATTTTATTATCCTCGCAATAGCCAAGAGGTTACCATTCCGACTGGACTTACTAAGTTAATAAGCGCTGGTGTTGAGCAAGAAGAAAATAACAGCAATCTGTGTAATGTTTTTGTCGGAAATGAGTTCGACGTACAGCAGGTGAATTCAGGCGATTGAATCAATGGTGATGTCAGAAGTCAGTATGGAAGATTTCTTATACTCGTATGAGCTGAGGTCAACAAAAGTTTTAAGGACTAGTCATGGTGACATAAAAATGGTGAAGTGTTAACCCTTAATGGCTCAACGGCAAGTTTCATATAACCAAAGTCGGCTACTGGCGCAATAATATCAGGTCCCTTTTACTCAAGGGGTACCAGAGACTGGGATGATCAAGGTCTTATACAGAGTCTCCTTAGTTTTTCGGGATATTGCTTTACTACTCAATTGCCTTCTTAGCCAAAAGAAACAGTGATTGGTAAGAGTGATTCTTCGTTTTATTTCTGCCGAAGTGTTGTTGCCAGAATTTATAGCAGAGGCAAGGTAGACAAAGTCCCGTACTACCTCGAAATTATAGCTGTCGATAGTGGCGTTCTGTAGAATTCACTGATGTTGTGTGTCCCTTCTTACTGACATCATATACAGCACTTTGTTTCACCCTCGTGCAAGATCGTAGCTGCAGTCTTCTCTTGTGAGTTCCACACAATTCTTTAAAGTATGATGCTTAAGAAGTCGAATGACAGAGCGACACCTTGTCTAAAACCTTTTTTTACATCAAAGATCTCGGGTAAGACGCTACCGCCCTTGATGGAGCAGCGAGCGTTCACAAACGTCATTCTGCACAACCTGACGAGTTTGGCAGGGATACCAAGGCTCTGTATAACTCGTCTCTGCAGATGCTATAATATGCGGACTTAAAGTCGATAAATAGATGGTGTGTATCGATTTGGACTTATGGTCTTTTTCCCCAGGATCTAAATATTTCGTTCGGGCCTTAAATCGCACTGAAAAGGGCCAATCAGATCATTGAAAAATGGCTTCAGGGATTCACCCAAAACGGCAGATAAGACCTTATTTTCGATATCAAGGAGACTTATACACGGTCTTCCAATAAGGACTTCCGCACTTTGACAGTTGATAGCGGCCATGTTTTTGAATCTACATCTGTCAAATTGGCTGTCATTTATTTAGTCTGTTTTGCCAAATCACCATAGCGTTCAACGACACGTGCAAATGATAAAATTGTTTTGTCAAAATGGGTGTTCTTTTCGGCCAACGTTCCGCGCGCTTCGCCAGTTTTACGGTCGCCATAATCTGCCGACAACTTCGCCGCTGTCCATGAGAGTGTGCAGAAAAATCCGAAGCAGTCGATTGCAAGTCGCTCATAAGAACTCGGCATTTCGGAGAGCACAACTTGGCGAATTTTGAGTCATGACATGGGGCTGCGCCCGTACAAAATTCAACTGACGCAGGAGCTGAAGGTAAGCGATCATAGACAACGACGTGTGTTCGCTGAATGGGCTCTGAAGTAGTTGGAAACTGACTCAAAATTTCATCTAAAAATCATCTTCAGCTATGAGGCCCATTTCTGATGAAAGGGTACGTCAACAAACAAAATTGCCGAACTTGGGACGATCCACATGAGATCCAAGAGCGTCCAATGCCTCCCGAAAAAGTCACTGTTTGGTGTGGTTTTGGGCTGGCGGCGTCATTAGTTCATATTTCTTTGAGAACGACGTTGGCCAGGCCATCAACGGCGATCGCTATAGGTCCATGATTACCATGGACACCAACGACATGTGGTTTCAACAGGACAGCGCTACGTGCAACACAGCTCACGCCACATTGGAAATTCTGCACGAGCGATTCGAGGGCATGGTCATCTCACGTGGAGGTGATGTGAACTGGCCACCGAGATCGTGCAACTTGACCCCGTTAGACTTTTTCGTGTGGGGTTTTCTGAAGTCGCAGGTCTATGCGAATAAGTCACAAACCACAGCTGCCCTCAAAGCCAACATAACCCATGCCATCGGTCAAATGCAGCCTGATTTAGGCGCCAGAGTCATGGAAAGTTGAATGCGCGCCACCCAGAGAAGCCACGCGGACGTTTGAACGATGTTATATTCCATACATAATGGCATCGATAAGCCTTTCAAACGAATAAAAAATGTCGATGATTAGATTAATGAAAGAACCTTTGCCTCTATAATTGGCGAGATTAAGAGGGTCTCCTTTCCTGTGGATCGATCAAACAAGGCTAAGGTTCCGTTCTTCGGGTATACTTTCTGGCGAGCAAATCTTGGAAATGACTTGGTTTATGTTCTTTACCAAATCATCCTTCGCTGCCTTGTATATCCCAACAGTGACTCTACTAGTTTATGGTCTGAGTCTGTATTCGCCGCCCGGAGTCTTCGGACATCTATAATACTGGAGGAGAGTTTCATTATAATAACCTCATTAATCTGGTCTTCCTTTATGGTGCTGAAACAGGGAAGCTTGCTGAGGCAGTTGAAGATGTCCTTTGTCAATTTTATTTTCAATGACTTGTGTGTTTTTCGGTATCGATATCAACGACTTAGCCAAAAAAGTGCTCTGAAATTTTAGGATATATACACATATGTGTATGTACATACGTATGTATGTATAAGTAGCTAGATAAAGCGAATAGATCTCAACACGCTAGCTGGAAAGATTTATTTCCTAAGGATTGTAGCGCCATCTAAGAATGAAGTACTGTGCGATTTGGAAACTCCTTCGACGATTCCCCGGATAGATCCCAAACTCCTGGCGATAATCTACCAACTCAAGCAGCTCCAAAGGCATTGTACTCAAATACAATGAGCTCTTATTGTGTAGAGGGCAATAGAAGCTCACACCGCGGGATCCCAAGCAATGAAGGCACAAACAACAAGCACCTACAACAGTCACCATATAAATCATCTTATTATCCATTACCTGACAATTGTCACCCGAAAACTTTTCCAAACGATCCTAAAAGCAATGGAACTTTCGAATTCTTCTTCTACCTTCCAGTTACGGGAACATTTGCCCTCCCTTCACCCACTCTGAGAATATAATTTCTGAAAAGCAAACCATTTCAATCCTCCAAAAAAACAAAAACATCCATTTGTGTGAATTCGAAAATTTTATTTGAAAAATGAAGAAATTACAAATGAATGTCCCAATGGACAATGATCCTGACAACAAAAGCCATCAGGACGAAACGAAGAGAACATTTTCGAATTGCTCGTCCTGATCACTTACATATCTTGCAGCGATACCTGGTGACGAAGCCTTTTTACAGAGTCTTCATCATTTCATTTCTCTTTTCATATTTCGTGTCCATGTTGCCATAGAACGTGGATCCCAGCAAATGTGCCAGATTCTATCCAGGCATGCGAATGGAGCAGAGGCAGGAGAATTTCCTTTTGGGTGCCACTGAAGCGGAATCTTTCATTTCGGAGGTTTATTATGAAACACTTGGGCATTGGATGCTTGGATACACTCTGTCGTCTATACGAGTACGAGTATCTCTCGTCGCTTTTGGCAGTCACTGACTTAATTAAAACAAAATATTGCACAAGAATCAGCCGTGCGGAATTCGAAGCTGTTTCGTCTTCGAAATGGGAAGAAAATAGGCGTTAACTACCCATTGTATTGGATTTGATAGAGATATGGATACAGTTAACTATATTTGAGAGACAGTTCATCTTAAATTGATTGTAAATGTCAAAGCGGGTGATGAGTATTTACTTTACTAGTTGTTGAGACTGCTTTGTTTGTTTATTTAGAACAGGTTTTTATTATTTAGGAACTTTACCATTTAGCAGATGGTCCGCTGAGGCATTAAGTATACAAATCGAATCAATCAAATCATTCAACTTAATAAGCTAACTGAAGATGCTCATTTATTTTCCTCAGCACCGATGCCAATTACGAACTACGACAATGGAATCTCCTTAATCCATGAAATTCCCGGTCCATGAATCATTTTCACAGTGTAAACAAAAGTGGTCCTCAGAGTTGCCTAATAGCATGCTTTTGTTCGAGAACTTCCTGCTCTATGTGACAAAGTCCTTAGCAACAAGGACGCTTCCCAGTCACTTCGCGTCATTACAAATTAATTTCTTTCCCTCGAGTGAGCATTTGAAATTATTTCTCCAATTAAAAATGAAGTCCCATTCCCATCCCCACCCCCACCCCCACCACCACTTCCAATTTTTCCCTCTGCCAAATTGCTTATTTCATTTCACAATCCATCCCCCGAAGACCTAAAGTAGAGGGAAAAAATGAAACCTTTCTTCTGTGTATTGATTCTCCCCCTGATTCCATTATCTTAAGGAAAATGCCCTTTAATTAATTTTTAAGCACCCAAGAGCTACATACATATTATACAAATACTCTCGCACAGAAACGAGAAAATGTAAAAAAGCAAAACAGAAAAAAGGAAAAGGAAAGAATTAGCAAAAAACGGAAAACTCGAAAACAAGAACAAGAACAAGAACTGCAAAACAATTGTGGTAATTCCATGTTGCCTTCCTTCATAGCACCGTGCGTCGGTCGCCAGGAAACAACAGCCAAACGGGATAACAATTCCCTATTCACAGCACAGGAAGTAGAAACGTAAGTAAATCGCAACAACAGCAACTAAAACAAAACAAAACCAAAACAGCAAAGCAAAAAAGGAATCAACACCACAATTTATTATAACACAAAATATTCCACCCCTAGGGACTAACTTGGTATACCTTTCCCAACTCTATGGTGCCCGTTTCTTTTTACTACTCAGCCTTTGTCCCTTTTGAGTCGACTTCTTATGCGAAATAAGGACAAGGACGAGAGAAAGAAAGAGCGAGAGAGAGAGAGACGTAAGAGCTTTTACGTTGATTAAAATTATAAATGAGACTAACGCAAAATTTAGGAAGGATGCTGCCGATGTGACCATTCTGGTTTTGGTTCGATTAAGTTTGTATTATAAGCCGTCCTCATCTACAAGTGTGAAGTATCATGGCTCTGCTGAGATATCACGAACATTGTAGTGTATTCGTAACGCGGACTCCTTCGTGTCCGAAAAATGATCCGTAGTCATGCAAAATAGACTCAAAAGAGGAGCAATCATTTCATCGGGAATTATATTCACTCACCTCAGCAGTTCTGAAGTATTTCTGGTTATCCTCATTTAAAGTGACACATTCGATTGTTATGTAGCACCCTTAATTTCCATCCATACCCTCGCTGGATTCCGGTTAAATCACCTCGTTGGAAGATTTTTTTTTTTTGGTTGCGTCCAAGGATGTATTTAACAATCTTCGAAAGATACTAATAACCCGGGTTATCAGCATGCACATTTCGCCAACCCCAAGTACTCAATTTCGGGGGTTCGCCTACGTACTAACTTACACCCAGCACTGTTCTAATACTCTCCCCACGGAACTGCCGTTAAGTACTACTTCGCGGGGCTAGTACGCACTTTATGCCCTTTTTTCGCCAGCTAACGTTCGACACTGTGTACAATATTTACTGTTCATTGTTGTATTAGAGATGCAGTCTGGGTTTGATTTTCATTAGCGCTCTCTCTGACTCTTTCCAACCGCCGAAGTTCTTTCATTATTTTTGCCGCAGCCTGTTCCACCGCATTTCATATTATACTTGATGTTAGCATATGGTTTGCGATGTTTTCAGGAGTTGGTAACTCTCCAATTTTGTCCTCTAGTTCTGTTCGATCTGTTCTGAAGTGAGGGCACTGGAAAAATAGGTGCTGTGCGTCTTCCCTGGCCGCTGCGCAATTTAAGTAGAAGGGCGATTCCTTCAGACCAAACCTGTATTGATATGATTGAAAGCAGTCATATCCAGTTAAGAGCTGACTTAAGTAAAAATCTACTTCTCCGTAATTACGTTCTACCCATTTACGAAAAACGGGTATATGTCGGTAGGTCCATCTCCCCTTTGTAGGCTGGTTCCATCTCTCTTGCCACGCACTTGTGCTGCGATGCTTTTCTCCCAGCTTGATATGTTTGACTGAAACTCCGGCTTGCCGAATTTTGGCATCGTTGGTCCTTTGTAGTTCAGTAGCCAGTATATCTGCTGGTAGCATTCCCGCAATGACATATATAGCATCATCTGACACTGTTGACAGAGTTAGTGTTTCTTGCGTATAACTTAATTTTCAGAGCTTTCGCCCATATTGGTCCCGCGTACGTTGTGATTGACGGCACCACCCTTGACAGAACTACTTAGTCTCATTTGTTGTCTGGGTCCTCCTATGTTTGTCATTATTCTGGATAAGGCAGCGCTCACCTTTGCGGCTTTGTCGCAAGTGAGTAGGTGAGCCTAGCATCGATTATCATACCTAGGTATCTGATACCTGGTTTTGATGCTATATCGTGATCGCCCACCCTGATGGTGATTGTTTCTCTTTCCTTGCGACTGATTACCAGAACTGCTTCCGTTTTATGTTCTGCCAGCTCTAACCCAACTGTTTCCATCCACCGTCTAACTTTTCGAATACATTCATTGCCAATGTCTTCTATTTCTTCCAGGTGTTTCGCCGCCACAACGATTGCAATATCATCTGCAAAGCCTATGATTTTAGCCTCAATCGGGATTCCAAGTCTTATAACCCTGTCGTACATAATGTTATTTAAGAGAGGTCCTAATACCGATCTTTGTGGAACTCCGCCAGTTATGTGGTACTGCCTTACTCTATTGTCGGTATGGTAGAGTATAGGAACCGATTGTCGAAGTAACTTAGCATAATTTTTATTGAAAACCATGGCACCATCATTGACCTAAGATAGTGTACTATAAGCCCCCAGTTTGCAGAGTTGAACGCATTTTTGACGTCCAACGTTAATCTGGCGAGGTATTTTTTGGTACCTCTTCTCCATCTTCTGCATGGCTTCTTCTCCATGGCTTCTTCTAGGGTCGTAGTTATCTTCCGAATAGCATCTACTGCAGAGCGAGCCTTTCTAAATACATACTGCTGGTTTGAGGTCCTCCTGCTTCATCAATTGGCACCTCCAGTCGGTTGCATATTATCCGCTCCAGTATTTTACCCATCGTGTCTAGTAAGCATATGGGACGGTATGATGAGGGCTCATTTGGTGGTTTATTCCCTTTAGGCAGCAGCGCAAGACGTTGCTTTTTCTATTAATCTGGAAAAACCCTTCTGTTAAACACTTGTTATACATTTCCACGAATGCTTTTGTGTTTATTTTGACGGCTAGCTTAAAGACCTTATTTGGTATGCCGTCCAATCCATGTGATTTATTATTGCTAAATCGTTTGCATAGATCCAGAAGTTCCGCTTTCGTAACTGGTGGGATCTCACCTACTTCCTGCGGTGGTTCTATATACTCTGTTGGTGCTTGCGGTGGAAATAATCCCGGCATCAGCGAAAAGCATGAGGGTGGGGGTACCCTAGAGCACTTTAGTTTCGCCATGACCGTCCTGTAGGCGGTACCTCAGGGATTAATATCTGCTTCCTCGCAGAGTTCTTTAAAGCTGTTATTTTTGCTTCTCCGAATAGCTAATTTAAAGTCCCTACGCCTATCTTTGTATTGTACCTGTAAATCCTGGTGGGGGGGTTGATCTCTGGATCGCTGGCATAGTCTTGTAGCTCTATGGCACTGCGTAGCTCTGCTATCTCTTGGTTCCACCAGTATACTCCTAGCCGGCGGTTTGTTGGCGTTTTCCGTACCATAGATGCGTCGCAAGCCCTAGATAATGTTTTAGGAACCTCCGCAGCCATCGTGTTTGCTGCTCCTGGGTTTATTGTGGATTCTCCAAAAATCAGGAAAAAGGTGTTTTCGTCCAGTGTACTTGTTTTCCACCAAATTCGTTGTACCTTCTTTAGATGGCGCTTCTGGATTGCTCTCCTTGCTTGCACTTCAAATAGGATGGCCTGGTGGTCACTGTGGGTGTCGTCCTTACTGACTTTCCATCTTGTTCCTCTCACTAGGGAACTTGTTACAAAAGTTACATCAACTCTTGAGCCTACGCCGTTTCTGGTGAATGTGTGCTCGTTGCCCGTATCAAGTGAAGATACTGCTTCCAGAACAGCCTCTCCTCTCCGGACCAATACCGTATTCTGCCCCAATCAGAGGCCCATGCATTGAAGTCGCCAGCTATGATTGATGAAGTACGACCTCTAGCATCATCCACGAGCCTATCTAGCATTCTCTGGAATTCTTCCAGCATTCCATTTGGAGATGTGTAACAACTGTATATACATATATACCCCATTGACCTTCGCTCGGACGAACCCTATTTCAGGTGTCATCATTCTTTCTTCAAATGCGTAGTCTCCGCAGATCCAAATAGCAGCTCTCTTTGAGGCGTCCGCTGCCCAAATTTATCATCGGGGCTCCACGGCCACATCAATCTTCAACTCTCGAACAGCTTGTGTCATAAGGTCCTGTGCCGCTTCGCAGGTTACAGGCCGTAAGCAAGACTGGGATGTTTAGCGTCTTGTAGAACGTCTTTTTGCTTGCTCGAGAGAGGGCTTTACTATTCAATTGCCTTTAATCCCAAAGAAGCAGCGATTAGCAAAAGTGATTCTTCGCATGATTTTCGCGCTGGTGTCGGTGTCGGAGTTGATAGCGGAGCCGAGGTATGTAGGTTAAGTCCTTTACTACCTAAACGTTTAGCTGACAATCGTGACGTTTTGTTCTACGCGTCGATGTTGTGTGTCGCTCTTTGTTGGCAGCAATATGTTACCTTGTTTTCGCTTCGTTGAGCCTAAACCAATCTTTGCCGTTTCTGCTTCAATAGTCGCGAAAACTCCATCAGCATCACCGTTTAACAGTCTGCAGAAATAATCTTTTCAGATTCTGAGCATCAGCTGTGGTTCTACTATGAAGTTTCCTTCTCCATCGAAGTAGATTTCTGTTCGAGCTTCACAGCACTTTGGCACGTTTGCTTTAGTTTTCGTGAAACTTCAGAAATTTATTCTTCTGGCAGCAGCCCTCTCTGTGTTCTTCTTTTAAGCGGAAGGGAGTAACACCTTCTTTTCCACTCGTAGAGATCGCGAGCCCCTCGCATTCTTTCTTGCCGGGCTGTTCTGTAGATCTGTTGTTTTTAAAGATTTGCATGTCTGCATACGTCATCGAATGCATGTCAGTGTTTTGCTGTTGCACCTGTTGTTTAGGTGTTTCGCACCCAAACCCTTGTCAGGTCGCGAAATAAAAATGACTGAAATTGTCGTCCCTGGTCTGTTGTTAGTCTAAGTGGAACACCAAATCCAGATATCCAATTAGAATAAAAAGCGAAGGTAACGAATTCTGTGCTAATGTCCTCGAGTGGGTACACTTTTGTCCATCGCGTAAATCGATCCACACAGCTAAGGCAGTAGCGCTATCCTATCGACGATATCGATGTTCACGTGCTCGAATCTATGCTGAATAGTTTAAAACTTCCTGTTGGTGAATTGCTGTGGCGCTGAATCTTACTCGTAGCTTATTGACAGGGAATGCACCTTTTGCTCCATAGACGGCAATCTTTCCTCAGATTAGGCCATACGAACTTTCCAGCTACTAACTCTGTTGTTTTGGCCGCGTTGGCGTGACACAGATTGTGTAGTAGGTTGAATCCTATTTGGCGAAATTCGTCGGTTAAGTATGGACGAATGTTTCCAGTAGACACATCGCATAGGATGTTTGCTTTGGTGCCTGGAATGAGAAAAGATTTTAGTTGTAAACTTGATTTGTTATTAATTAACGCTTTTAGCTCTGAGTCCGTTTTTTGGACCTCTGCAAGTTTTTCATAATCAATGATTTCCGGAACGTAATAGCGTTGATTCGTGACAATGCATCAGCTATGATGTTTTCCTTCCCGGGAATGTAACGAATATCTGATGTAAATTGGGCTAAAAAATCCAGGTGTCGGCTCTGTCGCGATGAAGTCTTTTCAAGTTTATGCTGGAAGGCGAATTGTACTCGTAACTGCTTGTGGTCGGAGAAAATTCTAAATTCTTTTCCATCAAGCATATGCTGAAAGTGTTTTACGGCCATATAAGCAGCAAGGAGCTCGCGGTCGTAAGTGCTGTACCTTTGCTTGGCTGGTGATAGTTGTTCCGAATAAAACCCAAGAGGCTGCCATTTGTCGCCATCGCGCTGTTGAAATACTGCTCCGAGTGCCGTGCTAGATGCGTCTACAGCGAGAGAAAGTTCAGCTTCGACCTTGCGGAAAACGACAAGCGTTGCCTTGCATAACCTATTTTTGCAGCGTTGAAATGTTTGCTTCTTTCGTCTGTCCACTGTATGAAAGCCTTTTCCTTCGTTTTGTTTCCTTTAATTTCATTCGCCAAAAGTTGTTGGTCCTCAGCGGCGTGATGAAAAAATCTGCGAATCATACCTGGAGATCGTCTAAGGTCGCAAACTCGTTCGGGCAGCTTATATTCTTGTAAGTATCACAAAAATCTGACTTCTGATTTACCTAGTACACATTTAGATGCATTGATAACCATGCCATACTCTCGAAATTTCTCGAAAAGAAGGAGAAGATGACGACGGTGTTCGCTAAAAGTCTTGGAGGCAATCATTATATCGTCGATGTATGGCCACACAAAATCAAAATCCCGGAGAAGCTGATCCATAAAGCGCTGAAACATTTGTCCTGCATTTCGTAGTCCAAAGCACAAGCACTTAAATTCGAGCATGCCGAATGGAGTCGTGATGGCGGTCTTCGGTATATCGTTTGTATCCACTGGTATCTGATGGTACGTTCGTTGCAGGTCGATGAATGAGAAAATTACACAGCCATCAAGTGCATGGCTGAAGTCATGAAGGTGCCGCAGTGGGTATCGATCTGGTTCGGTGACGGTGTTCAGACCCCTGAAGTCGCCACACGGCATTCGCCGTTTTTCTTTTTCACCATATGCAGTGGACTTGCCCATGGACCTCGTGAAGGGTGACATATGTCTCCGTCGAGGAAAGACTGTATTTCGGCCTGGGCTGCCCTTAGTGTGTCCGGAGCCAGTCGACGGGGTTTGGCGAACACTGGTGGAACCTTCGTAATGATGTGGTGCGTGATGTCGTGTAAAGGCTTTTTGAGATTCAGGTTAAGCTGTCTTTGAACTCTGACAGAATATCCTGAAATGGAAGCGAATGATCAATAGAGGTTAAATTACGTAATACCTTTCTGAATTGAGTGAGATGGCATCCGTGACTCATGTTCGTTACTCCGTCTATTATTTTTTGGTGACGTAAACTGGCCAGTATGTTAAAGTGCGACAGGAAATCAACTCCCAAAATTGCATGTGATACATCAGCCACCACGAAATTCCACTTGAAAGGTCGACGAAGTCCCAGGTTCCTTTTCACCGTTCGTTTTGCTTGGCGATTTATTAGCGACGTGCAAGAAGTAGTTGTTGTCTGGACGGTATCGTTGTATTTTTATCAGAGGAATCACTCTAACATCTGGACCAGTGTCGACGAGAAATTGGAAGTTAGAGTTGGTATCGTGCACGAGGAGACGTTGAATTTTTATTTGGTGGTTTCACCACTGGTGACAGACTTTCTAATTTAAATCATGTTTGCATGGCTTACGACACTTTTTGCGTAGCTATCGAATTTGCGGTGATACCAGCATGTCTCGTGATCGTTCTCTGAGGAAAAGCTTTGAGAGCGCGAGCGAAATCGATTTTGACTATGGCCTCTGGAGCGTTGGTTAATGGAAGCTTTTATTATTGCGATTTCAAGTGTGATGTCTGCCAGTTGTCTCTCTAGGGAGGATCGCCCTGTCGAAGATTCTGCTGTTGACAGATCGTTGAGTCTTGGAGAGTCGGTAACCTCTAATATTTCGTCTGCGAGAAGTGCCATTTTTTCTAATGCGTCGCTGCTGATTGAAATAATTGCACGTGTATTTGGCGGCAGCCTGCTCATCCAGATCGACTTCAGCATGGTTTCGTTCATCTGGTTACCAGCGAGGTTGCGCATTTCTCGCAACAGGTGGGAAGGTCGCATGTCTCCCAGTTCCAAATAATGAATCAATTTCTTAACCCTTTTTAAGGTGGTGGCAATATATTTGCCACCCATCTTTGTACCTGAATGCATCCAATCTGTTGCATCAATTTTTGAAATCTTTTTTGTGCTTTAACTGACATCTATTTTCTACAAGAATAACCTTCTGAAATTCACTTATCGTATAGTGATACATTTTTACACTGCACACGGTCATTGAAAACAGCTGTTTTGTTCCGTTTTTTTTAAATGTTGTTCAAATTGGTGAATGTACTAATCTGATGAATAGTTAAAAATTAATACGAGGTAAATACATTGATTGTTTACATAAGTGGCAACATATTTACCACTGCCTTATCAGAGTAGCAAAATTTTTGTTGCTGGCTTGTTGCAGATATTTGTTTTTTTACATAGATGTCTAAGGCCAAACTAAATGATGACGAAATTTAGGAATTGTTTTATGAAATTGATGGTGAGAATTCCGAAGATGATTTCGAAAACGATGAGGATGTCGAGAATCAGAACTTTGATGTAGCTGATCCGACAGAAAACGTTGAAGATGTGGATGATCCCATGTCAGAAATAAAAAATTGTGAAGATAGTCGGCTTACAAATTCTGCTGATATTATGATATCTGATTTGCTATGATATGATACTGCAGCTCTAGTTCCGACCAAAGTGCAGACGAAAACGAGGATCTCCTTTGGAATAAAAGTTTTGCGAATGAGTGCATGGTTCTTTTCAAAGGCCGATCCAGTCTCAAGCAGTATATGCCACTCAAGCCAATTAAAAGAGGCTTCAAAGTGTGGGCTAGTTGTGACTCGTAAACTGGATACTTATATCAGTTCGATGTATACACCGGCAAACAGGCAATATGCCTGAACTAGGATTAGGAGCTTCAGTTGTACAACAGCTTTGTCACTCACAGAAAGGCACTAATGTTCATTTAGCCTTTGACAATTTATTTTTATCTTTTCAGTTGCTTCAAGACCTATACGAAAACAAAATTTATGCAACTGCAACGGTGAGGTTAAATTGAAAGGGACTTGCAAAAATCGCAGCACAAAAAAACAAAATGATGAAAGGGGAATATAAGAGGAGGAAGCGGCAAAATGTAGTTTTTATACAGTGGATGGATACGAAACAGGTAAATCTGTTATCAACTGCATTTGATCCGAAAACGAAACTTGTGATAACACGAACACAAAGGCGAAATCCCCTGTCCATTGGCAGTTCAACAATATAACAAGCGCATGGGTGGCGTCGACCTTTTCGACCAAAAGCGTACCACCTATTGCGTAGGACGCCGAAGTAAACATTAGTGGTTACGCTTTTTTTATTTTTTTGTCGATGCGGCTGTGACAAGTGCTCATATTTTGCATTCTTCTATAGTCCGGGTGAGGACACAAGAACTATCCCACTTTTATGTTAGGGTTTTACTTGGCCAAGAACTTATTGGAAGCTTCGAGGCAAACAAGGTAAAAAATAGGCCACGTAACATCAAAAAACTCCAGTCAAGTCAACAAGGAAATCATTTGGTGTACTTGATGAACATAGATTGGAAAATGTAGGAGTACTATACATATGCCTGAGGAGATTTCGACCTATCGCAGATGCAGACTTTGCAGTACAAAGACAAACACTAAAAGATCAAAAATTCAATGCTCGCATTGCCAAGTACCACTATGCATTACTCCACGCTTTGGTCTTTTCCATAAATAACATTTTTTTGTTTTAATAATTAGTTTTCTAAATAAAAAATAAAATGAACAAACGAAAATAGTTGCAGTTCACAAATTTGCTTCGGTCACCAACAGGCAGTGGCAAACCTATTGCCACCTCACTTTCTTTCAAAAATTTCTTCAAACACTTCCTAACTAATTCAAAAATAAACATGTATTTTCTTAGGCGGCCCCAACTGAAGCTGCCTTATAAAGGGTTAACACGCTTTTGTTCAGAATCCGCGAATTGTTCGATCAAGAGTGTTTTTAGTGTCGTTTGTTGGAGGAATTAATATTATGTCACTTACTTGAGATAGCACGCAATGGAAAGTATTGCGGCGGCAACAGTGTGGTATTTTGTTCTGTCGTTTGTAATGCCGGTTGCAATATAGTAAATTGCGATTCCACCTGAGCAACCCATAATTGTGGCTTAGCGTGCCAGAATGGTGGTATTCTTATGGAGACCTTGGCGATTTCGTGGCTTTCGTTGGCTCCTGTCGCAGAGCTAGGGCCACTATCTGGATCGTTAGCCGTTTTGTTGTCCGTCGTTTCGGATTTCGGCGTCGGGGTCATCAATATGTGGCGTGGATAAAAGACTTCGTTCTCTAAATTTAATTAATTGCCTACTTTATTAAATGGTTAGGTCTTCGCGTCGGCGGTTACACGTGGAATGTTAGAATAATCACGTTGCTGCTCATATTATGTGTTTCGTCTCGGGTGTTGCCAACTCGAAATATGCAATGTAAACACCGCAACTCCTAGTAGTCTACCTGAATGTAGAGTAAGATGAGTTTTGCCGTTATTGAATTCTGTCTTAATAATGTTGATGTCGAAGTCGGACTTATAAGACAGCAGAAACATTCTTGTAAGATAGTTCTGTTTCATAAGATAGGTTAGACTCATTCGATTTCATTGGGCTCAAATCCTTTGCATCGTTTAAACTGAAAAAAATAAATAACAACCTAATCTACATGTTATACAACCTTATCTTACTCTATAAGCAACCGCTTGTTTAAAAAAAAATTATACCGAATGTGGAATTTTATACAACACTCTGGTCACACTGAATAGGTCATGCGAGTAGCAAGGGAATAGCGCGTAGCGCCCTTAAACGCCTGCGATTCGACTAAATCTATCCGCATAGCTCCAGCGTGGCTCGTAAAGCGTATTCTTAAGCGGCAGGATGCTGTGAGTACTTTATTTTTGAATAATTAATAAAGGATTACCAGGACGACTCAAACGACGACGACAAAGACGAAAATGGCGATGGCAGAGATGACGAAGTTTCAAAATTGGTGGAATGAAGACGGCGCTGACGACAGCTCTGGCGGCACCTAAACTTTCAAAATTTGATCAAGAGCACTAGGTCTTCGTATATGTACATTCGAGAGATTGTAAAATGAACGCTGGTGCAGGTCCCGGTGGAATGAGTCCACACCCTGCGCTATACATGAACCAGGCATTGTTCCTTTCTCGTCTGCCAATACAATTGTATACTACGTATGGAGTTTTGGTGGGTGTTGGGGTGTTTTTTTTTTGTTGTGGTGCTGGGGGTATGTTTTGTTGATCGGGGTCTTCGGGGAGGGTGTTGGTAACGCAGGATTCATTATTTTATAATTATTTGTTGCTGGTGGAGTGGTGCTTATCCTGCTTGGTAATTACTTTCGTGATGTGCTTTTTCGTTCGTGTGGTGCTGTGCGACGTTGATGTTGAAATTATTATCGCAGCCTCTGTGTATGTGTACACACGTTTATGAGAGCGCGAAAATAGGGTACTCGTATTCGAAGTCCTGGGAGTTTAATTTCTTTTAGTTTTTTTTGTTTTTTTGTTTTTTTTTCTTTTGTTCAAGTATTTTCGTTTTGTGTCCTTTTATGAGAATTGCTATTAACTGGAAGTGGAGGTTATGGGAGTTTGAATGTTCTCTTTATGGCACTGCTGCAGAGCGGGATACTGGATGGCATTTAACTCGTTGCGTGTATCCTTTTAGTTCAGCATCTCTTACCCCTCGGCATTCAAATACATGGAAATTACATTTAATTAAGTCACAAACTTTAGGTGGAAGGATTGTGTGCTTGCTTTGCTTTTGTTATGCATATTCGATGATATGCCGGGATTTTTGGACGAGAGAGAAGCTGACAATGACGTTAGTCCTGGTCCTGGAATCCTGAAACTGTGCGATGTTCCCTTCTTCTTTTTTTTTTTTTTTGAGGGTTAATGTGTTGTCTTTGTTCAGTGTCGTCTTTTGGTAAAGTCTTTGGTGTAGTCCTTGTCATTCTAGAATGACGGCTGGAGGGTAAATTTTGTAATGAAATTCTCTTCTCCCTATTTGAGATGTAATTAAAGCCTTGAGTTATTTTATGTTTCAAGTGAAGGTGATATCTATTGTTTCAGTGCGGTGTAAGGAGTGTTTTAATGGATTCAACAGAGGGTGGCAATTCAAATGGGTGGGTAAATGGAGTTGGCAGGAAGAGTCACAGCCGTTTTGAGTTCTCATTAACACTTCATGAAACGTTGATATTGATTGAGTTTGTGAAACTTTGTGTTACCTTGTGGATTGGCTTTTATAGATAATCATCATGTGCTGTATTTAAAATTTTGGAATTTTGAATAAACGTATGTACAAATTTTGAAAAGTCTGTCGTAACCGTTGTTGGAAGAGGGAATGTTTAACGTGAAAAGTGAAACGCTCAGATAAGGTATATTAAAGGCAATTAGAGAAATTATTTACCTGGTACTAGTTGTCTTTTTATAAAGTTTGATATTCTTAGCCACACATTTGGATGTCATCGTTTCCTTTTGACTGTTATTGTTTCTACTCATTGTTATTACTCATTTTTTCCCTCGAATATGACGACGAGCATTACAGATTCCGGTCTAAAAAAAAACTTTTATTTCAAAGGCAGTATGAGTAGCCCTGGAATTTAAAAATCAACCAACAATCAGCACATTGCATTAACTACTGAGGTATATTCCAGCAACTAATATTGCACTGCACTAACCAAAAAGCCGACTGTTTTTCGAGACTAAAATCCTTATACAGGCAGTTTACTCACAGAAATAGCTCGAAGGTCATAACATTGAAGTCGCCGTTCAAAAGCCTGGATATATTAATTAAAGAACCGTCAAATTGTGGCTGTTAACACCAGCAACACGAATATATTCTCGTAAATAAATGAAATACTTCTTAGGCACTTTTGGTGTCCCACAAGGCAGCCATCTAGGTTGTCTTCTTTTCATTTTAACTATGGTATAAACGATCTTGAGAGGATTATTAAGCACAGCCCACTATCCATTTACGCCGACGACACGTCTATGTCTCGAAACGTCTGTCTATGACTTTGTCACATAAGTCCAATCAATCTCCTCCTCAGCTTTATTTTCTGCATGGTCAACCTATATCCCAGGTTCAATCCCTTCGCGAATTTGGAATTTTGTATGACAGAGAGTTAAAAATCTGTTCGCATATTGATGAGATAATCGTTATAGCCAACTCATCACTTTGTTTTATCAAACGATGGTCTAAAGAATTTTGCAACCCCTTTACATTACCCCTGTCCGTCCCCTTTTTGAATATGCCAGCCAAGTGTGATCCCCCTTGCAGCGAGTTCATATATCCCGAATCGAGAATATTCAACGTCGTTTGCTTCGATTTGCTCTTCGAGCAATACCCTGGGATGACACTTTTATTTTACTTCCCTATTGTGACCGTTTCAAATTTCTTAACATAAATACCCTCAAAAAAAGCAGAGACCTAGAAACGCTTGCATCCAGCGCTGTGGAAGGAAAATCCAGAAGGAAAGAAAGAGAGCGTTGGTTTTAAATATAGTGACTAGGAAATAAAGAGCTAAGCAGCTAAGAGCGAGTTGTACGGCTTAGGAACGAATCACGATATTTTAGAGTATGCCCGAAACTGGGCTTGAGGCTGTACTGATGAGCATTCACAGCGAGGCGGGTGTTACGGTTAAAAGTATGAAAGGGCGGAATGCTACTGGCGATTTATATTAAGCACTGCTGGTGGAAATAGCGATAAAACAGTATGAGACACGAGTGTCCATTTTCTGAGTGATATAGTATCACCTATAAGTTTTATCGCACGACTTTTAATCCTATGGAAAGATGTTTTGGGCGCACCCGAACAGATATGAGCATTGTACTCCAATTTCGGGCGGATAAACGCCTTTTATATTGAGGTCAGATAGGAGAGTGTGGAATATTTCTTACATTGCTTGAGGAAACCTAGATATTTCGCAGCATTTTTGGCGATACCGACTATGTGGTCACTCCAACGTAAGTAGTCATTGGCAACTTACTTTCTGAGAACGGAAAGTTTTCGGTTGCGATGATTCAAGTGCCATTCATGAACAATGGGTGGGTATTTAAATTTTGCTTTAACGACAGCAGGCAGCATTGTGTTTTCGAAGTATATTGGATTAGAAGTGGCAGACATGAGACCATTGATAAAAATTAAAAAGAGCGTCGGAGACAGAACAGAGCCCTGGGGCACACCAGCATTTATTTTGTGAATATCGGACTTGAAACCACCCAAGACAACTTGAATTGAACGTTCCGAAAGGTAGTTTCTAATCCATTAAAGAAAAGACTCGTCTTTCGACAAAAGAGTCTGATGCTAAACTCTGTCAAGTGCCTTAGAAATATCAAGTGTAAATATCTTGCTTTCACCAGATTTTTGTAGACTTTGGTTCCACTTTTCGGTGAGACATGCCATCAAATCACCAGTGGACCTGTAGCTACGAAAACCGTACTGGCGGTCATTAAGGAGTTTTCGTGTTTCGAGATATTTCGGGTTCTCAGCGTTTCCATGACCTTGGAAAGAAGGGATCTAAGTGCAATGGGTCTACATGAGGGGAGAGAAGAAGATTCGCCTTTTTTAGGGATGAACTGGACAAATGTTGTTTTACATTTCCTCGGAAAAGGTCCTAAAGAGTAGGATGGATGGAAAAGCTTACACAGTAGTTTTGCCAGAGTGGGAGAACACCGCTTCAGAAGAAGGGTAGATATATTATTTGCACCAGCGGATTTGTGAATGTTAAAGCCTTTAAGAACTCTTGGTACTATACGAGTTCGAAAGTAGATTCGTCCCATTAAAGATTCGACGCACTCAAGTACAGGCGGAGACAAATCACTATCTGGAAGTGTTGAACTGACCGCAAAGTGTGCAGCAAGCAGATTGGCCTTATTTAAAGAGCTAACAGCTGGAATATCATCATAAATGAGCTTTGGGATAGAGAATGCGGCGAATTTGTAATATTTTTAACGATTGTTACTACCTTTGGGGCATTGTAGTATTTTTTTTCTCAATTTTAGATTATTGAAATTTCACACGCTTAAGAAAGTTTTGTGGATTACGCCTCCCTTCACAATTCTATTTCCTTCAACACTAACCCTCTTAATTTGCGATGTCCTCGTCTCTTCTATATTCCAACCCGTCAAACCTCTTATGGTACCAACGAACCAACTTAAATCTTTTCGTTTTTTTATTTCCACCTGAACACTCCTCATGTCAAACCAGATCCTAATCCTAGTACTAATCCTAGTTTTTAAGGTGAACCCCCACCCAAGGATATGAAAAAATACTCTCAACAGCCGATGTAGAAGCAGGAGAAGTTGTCGGTGATAACAAATTCGTTGTGATCGGCGAACCGCAGAAGGAGGTAGAGGGAAGAGGAGTGATTAACTTAGGCGATATTGCAAGCAAGATGTAATTTCTGCAGACATAAGCTACGAAACGAAAGGAGAATGGCACAGATTCGTTGTTGAGTCATCTTATTTTCCATATGATTCGGTATTACGGCAGTAGCCGAACTCATTGAATACTGTGATACTTCAGATTTATTAGTCTGACTTCCTCCATGTTCATGGAAAGCATCGTTGAACTCTATGTAAGCGAAACTTCTTTCTGGATGCATCCTCTGTCCAAGATTTACCATTTCCATGAAGACGGAAGATCCTGCGAGAGTGTGGAGAACACGAACACGACAAGAAAGAGTACACGCTGAGCATTTTCAACAAATTTCGACAACGCAACTTCTGACGACATGTGCAATACGGCCAGACAACACAGCATAGACAAATAACTAATTTGTCAATAAAAGTAAGGTTAGTGAACAGGACACCGATTGAGGATGTGTGGTGGTGGAAGTAAACAGCGGTTGCCCGCAAGGTGGCTTCCTGTCTCCACTGCTATGTCGCATGTTAGTCGATTCACTGCTTAAGGCTCTCAATGCCTCTTTTTTTTTCTTTTTTTTTTTTAAAAAAGAACTTAACACTCAAGTGGGTATGAATACACTTGTAATGCCTCAGCATGTGTTAAGTTTTTTGGAAAATGAGATAGAGAGAGAAAGAAAGATGTTTGGGCTCAGTGGTTATTTCGCTCCATGGGTGGCATCCAACATTTAATGGGGAGACTAAATTCTTAGTGGAAGTTGGCTTGATGTTGATTTTTAGTCAACTACTCGTCTCACTTGATTTTCGGTAACTGAAAAAATGGGTGAAATGTCTTTCGGGCGAGGCTGGGATTCGAACACCTAACCTTCCGATTTGGAAGCCAGTCTACTATGCCATCTGTGGTCACGCATATATATATGATGTAGCCGTATTGTCTGTTGGATCGTGTATAGCCAATCTCTGCTTTAAAACGCAGATAGCCCTGGACTTAATCGACGATTAGTTCACTTAGGCCGCAGTAGTGGGTCCAGTTTGCATTAACGGATTTGGAGGATAAGATTCCACGGCAAACTATACGAGCTCATCATCAGTCTAGTCAGAAAACTACGCATTAGTCGGTTGAGATGGCTAGGACATGTAAAGCGGATGGACACCAATGCTCTGGCCTGCAGAGTTTTCGAATCTAAACCAGAGAGACAAAAAGAAGACCTCCCCTTAGGTGGCACGTACAAGTAGAAGGTAACCTCAATTGACGCATTTAGCTAAGAATCGAGCTAGCAGGAGAGGCTTGTTAGTTCAGGCCCAGGTTCGCCCTGAGTTGTAGCACCACTTAAGTAAGTAAGTAAGAAAGCAGTTATATCTCAAATATGGCAAAGGTGGCTCTCAAAATTCCGCTCGGGAGTAATTTTTTTAAAAGGTGAACTCCGACCAGGAAGACCATGAATCCGAACAATTCCTACATTAACTTCCATAGAAATGGCCTTATAGCTTCTAGATCAACTCCTTTGGATCGCGTCAAAGGACTTGGTCTTATGTCAGAACGCTCTGTATGGGGAACAGACGAATTAAGCGAAAAAATATAACAGACCGAATTTCCAAATGTGCCTCAAACCTTGTCAGTCAAACAATGGAGGCATTTTTGGACCACTTGCTTAGTGAAAATGGAAAATTGCTAATTTATAAAAATGTTGCAAGAAAAAGAGCCTATGCTTACAGAGTGCAGAGTTTGACCAACGATAAAAAAGTTGCTGAGTTGGATTGAGAAAATAAACAAGAGGCATGCATTAGATCACAAGGTCTTTGTGGCCAGATTACAGGACCCAATCTTAGCATGTACATCGATGACATGTAACATTGGAAACAAATATTCATTGATCATCTTTTTGTATGGTCACGCGGTGCTTCTGCCACACTTTTAAAGAAATGAGGTCTGGTGATGCCCAACCACACAATACACAACATTTTTGTGGATGCAATAGTGGATGTTCTTACTCTAATACAGCAGTTTTGCTTATTGATCTATAAGTGAGCTTAATCGCTGAATATCATATGGATCATCATGCAATTAGTTTTGAGACCGTTCAGCGAACGTAGAAAGAATAAACGCATGATACGACCAAGACGGTTTCAATTTCCACAAACATTGAATTTTGTAAGGGATGAGACCAAAATTTCGAAAAATCTTCCAGTTATGGGCAGCCAAACCCAAGCACGCAAACTAACAAATCCTGATCTTTATTAACACTGGCCTCAGATGCAGCGATATTTTCTCGGAAAGCATTAGCCTTATTCTTGTTGTTAACCTCGTTAGTCTAGCCTATTAGATGGAAAGAATAGCATTCCATCGGATTTCGCTTTCGAAGGGAGGCGATCTTAAGAAAGCCGAAGTTACTGCATCATTAGAAAAAAGAACTGGAGGCATGGCGTCGGTCCGGATCATATACCCTCCGAAGTATGGTTGGCAATTGAAATTTTTGGGCTTAAATGGTTCACGATTTTGTGTAATGAAATGATGACAGGCCATCAACCTCCCGCCAGTAGAGCGACAGCTTTGTTCTTTCACTATATAAAGGCACAGACGACACGAAAAATTGGAACACTTTCGTTTTGGAATATCTGTACAGTTTGGAGATTTGCTTTCTTTCTACAACCCCAATAAGCCCCATTATAGTATTTGTTATCCTGAATAACAATCTTGTATGGACTAAACATGTCGAAAGCCTTTAAGGCGCTGTCGGTTTTCTGACAGTACAAAGGAGCTGCCGGCAAGACATGGGGCCTGTCACTGTGAAGGGTTTTTTGGATCTAAACGGCTCTGATAAGGCCAATTGTATTCTATGCTCCGGTTGTCTTGTGGAACAAGCTCTCACGAAAATACGTTATTGCTACCTTTACCAGACTCTAAAGAACGATCAGCTTTGGGAGCATGGTGCTTTATAGGCCTCTGTTTCGGCGATTACTTCTTCATCGGTCTTAAATCTACGGCGGGTGGGGAAGCAATTCGTAGCCGAATTCTTTCAATTTTGCCATCGTTTTCATCGTCTTGTGACACGGTGCATTGTCTTGATGAAACAGCACTTTCTTTTTCTTCAAATGCGGCCGTTTTTTCTGCGATTTCATCCTTCAAACGCTCCAACAGCGCAATGTAATAGTCGCTGTTGATAGTCTGCCCCTTTTGGAGGTAGTCGATGAAAATTATTCCATGTGCATCCCAAAATACGGATGCCATAACCTTGCCTGCCGACTGTTGAGTTTTTGGTCGTTTTGAACGAGGTTCGTCGCCTGCTCGCCACTCAGCTGACTGCCGACTTGACTCTGGTGTGAAGTGATGGAGCCAAGTTTCATCCATTGTCACATTTGGACAGAGCTTTCGCATGTCCAAATATTCGTGTATGATATATCCAACACGCTCTTTTGATGTCTTCAGAGCCTCAGCTATCTCGATCAACTTCACTTTACGGTCATTCGTAATCATTTTGTGGACTTTTTTGATGTTTTCCTCTGAAACAGCCTCTTTTAGACGTCCACTGCGTGCATCATCTTCGGTGCTTGTATGACCACTTTTAAATTTTTCAATCCACTTGCGAATGGTTCGTTCGCAAGGTGCAGAGTCCCGGTAACACTTATCAAGCCATTTCTTTGCATCGGCTGCATTTTTTCCCATCAAAAAGCAATGATAAATCAACACACGAAATTGCTTTGAATCCATATCCAACGCTATATCTCGAGAACTAATCGTCTGACAGCTGTCAAATTTATACACGTATCTTTTGAAGGTTGGTACTAACTGAAAATGGTATGGATTTAATTCAAGTGGTGCCCTCTCTTAGAAACGGCACGGACTTTTCAGCCCATGTGTTAGTATGCGGCGTTGGTGACTTCCAGGAGGATGACAGCTTTAGATTTTACGTAGAAATACATAATCCTGATAGCAACGAGCCATATTGTGAAATAACCGACGTAAGAAATCTGTGGGAACAGGCAAGCTGCGTTTAGAGCCTTGTTGAACTCTCTTACGACTTCGAAGCTAATTCGAGAATGCAAGACTTGGTCGGAAGGCTGAATTCACTTAGTCTTATCTGGGTCCCAGGTCACAATGGAAGACGGGAAATGTAATCGCCGATGAACTTGAATGCTCAGAGAAGAGTTTTTCAGGATCCCTCAGTAAGAAAGACTACAAACTACTTACTGGCGTTGTGACGGGGCACTACGCTTTTGCTAAGCACTTAAGTGTACTCCGACTCTTGCTATGAAAATGACATTATTGTTACTGTTACGAGTACCACTGAAGCGCTAACTCATATTTCTTCGAAAGACTGAGAAATTTCAATAAAAGGAACATACAAGGAGTACAGTGGACTATTGTTCTTTTCCAACAGCAATTTCAGTCACTGTTCCTGATGGAAAGAGAACTGCTTAAGAAGTTATCCTTTCCAAATGACATGCATCCATAATTTTTTTTTATGTCATTTTAAATAATGCTTCTTAAACGATACCCACGCCTTGAAGCCTGTAAACCCACTCGAGAGTCTAAACTTCTTAAAGCATTTGGCGTCCTTAGAATGAGTTAAGCGTGTCAGCCATAACCGGGTAACGACCTTAATCGCTTTTTCTTTTTCAATAAAACCTCGTCAAAGCAATAAAATTTAAAAATAAAAAATTCTGTTGTTGGTGTTTTTTTGTTTTTTTTTTTTTTTTGCTTTTTGTCTTTCTTTCTTCCCCCATCCCTTGTTTCGCACACCCTTATTCATGTGCTGAGAAGAGGAAATGCGCACGAACAAGTGAAATCATTTTTCTTGTTTCCTTCTCCCTTAACTACGCGAATTTGCATTCCATTCTTTTTTGCTGAAATTCGCGTAGATTTCTAAATGAGGATACAACTCCAGCCATATCCGTGCCAGGAACCAGGAACAAGCTCAGCAATGGTTTCGATGGAAAATCTACCCTCTGGCATAATAAATTTGTCTTACAGCATTTCGGCTGACTTTCTGGGACGGAAGGCAGTATGGTTCCTAATAATTCCCCGGTCTTCTCTTGACTTTCGAAAATACGAAAATACAAAGCACCGTATCCTGGAGTAGGGATTATTCTTGCCTGATATTAAAACTCGAGCGCATACTCCTTCCAAAAAGGTGGTGAAGATATGGATGCGAATTCATCCTACATGGGTGGCGTTTTGGTGAACATCCATGTCGACGACATTGTATGTGCACGAGTATGTATATGGTATTCATGATGTATGAGGTAATAAAGCCCAAAGCAACTGTTAACTTGAGCACGGACTTTCACAACTCACGTCTCATACCCCTCACATGAATGGAAGTTTTCTTTTCTAAAATCAGCAGAAGCACCAGCATCACAGGATGATTCTCTCATCCGGAATAAAAGGATAAATGTTATTTTCTCCTTCTTTTCTTTCTTCGTTACTTCTCTGCTGGGTTTTCTTCTCTGCTCCTGGAATAGCCTTTTCAATGGTGTTCCTCCTTCCTAGTGAGATTCCTTTCATCCTCATTTCGGCTTCTATGAATGCCATGACTTCCGTATTTCGTCCTTTTGCCTATGCATGCATACTCTTCTACGAGAACATTTTACTCTAATCATACAACACATCCAGAGAGACAACAACAACACAACACTTTTATGAATGTAATTTCGTTTAATGCGTCCTTGGAAGTGTCATCTCGTAGTCGTACACTGTCGTCGTTATGTAGAAATAATTTTGAATTGAGTGGAACATGTATTATGTCCCGTTATTTGACAGACATCATCTACTTGAAGGTTATTCACAACTCAGTTGAAGTGGTGAATTTGAATTTTCGACTTACAAGCAACTCGAATTCGTATAATGCGATGCAAGGACATTAAGTAGGACGGACTGGTGGATGAAGATTTGTTAGAGGTGAGGGCTTTTAAGGTTATAATCCTTGACATTGTTATACAAATATCTAGACAGGAGTTGGAGTGATGTTATCTCTGATCAGGATAAAGTCGAGAGGGGGTGGTACATTGTTCGATGATTTGTGATTTAAATTACTTTGAAGACATGAGATGGTGCGTATGGCCATGTTATCTGGTCATAAAGGCGATAATCGGGTTCTGGAACAGATTAAAGTATAAATCAATCAACTGCATGAACCATAGGCATTCTTGGCAATTCATCAAGGTCGATGATCTTTACAGCGCGGATACTGCAGGACAGTTTCGCAGGAAGTGCACAGCACATTATTTTTTCCTTCGTCTCTGCAACTACTGCTCAAATTATTGTAAGGACGACTCAATCGTGGGTGTCTTTCAATAGCATAATGTTCCGTGATGAGTTTTTAAGCCATCTCTTCCCCCGAGTTTGAACAGTTCTCTTCAATATTTGGAACCGTAGATGGCCCATTTAAATCTAGATGTCCCTCAATAATCTCGATGTGTTCATCTATGACTAGCTTCAGAGAGCTTAGAGGTCAAAATCTTGCCAGTTCTAAGTGTCCCGGAACTCAACAGAGCGTGGTTCTGTGTTAATTAACTATCGGCATTCTTTAACCGAAATGAGCGCTCAACTTGGTCGCCAACGTACTCCTACATCGAAATATCCGTCGAGGGCATTAAATTCGCCTTGAGTCAATTAGCGACCTAAAGAATATCTGAGACTTCGGCGTAGAATAGGCAACAGTGTGTGAGTAGACTGAAGGAATTATATACTCAGATATAAGCAGAAATGATCCTTACCCAAAGCCATCATTGTTTGCAGCTATACGCGTATATAATGCGTATACGGTTAGCTTTGTTATCGCCCCTCCGCCGTATGGGAACCTGGCCAAAGGAGTGGCCCTTTGGCCTCACTTTCGCATTTTTTGCCGGTAGAAGTACACGAACTCAACTTTTGGATCCGGTTCTTGTATTAATCGGCTAGTTGAGGGGAGCTCACGTGCTCTATCACCCTTAGCTGCAGCCGTATTAACGTTGTTGTTTAATCGTGTATTTGAGAGACTACTGGTATTGGTTGTCTTGGAAGTAATTTTGTCTTTATAAAGAGCCTCAGATTACCGGAAAGCTACGCGATGTGAAACTTTAGGTCGTTTAGCCGTTTCACCGCACTGCCATTTACAGCACGACCCTACAGGTTCCGGTGCTAGGTTTTGTGCGCCCAGGGACGCGAGAATTTTCACGTTAGCTAGGCCGATCCTTTGCGGAAAGATCCCCCTTGTGATGTGTACTTCCGGAAATGAATCCTTCTCCATTAAAATCACGTACAGACCGCATTTCTCATTAACGGAACCTTGTCGACTTTAGCATTTCCTGTTCGGGCTCTCTTTGCTTCCGGAGTAGTCCGGGACTGGAGTAGTCGGATCGGGTTCTTTTGGCCTTTTCGGTTTTGGCAGTGGCGATTCAGAGCACGTTCCCTAGAGTTGCCTTTTTTCAAGGCTTTTTGGAACCTGCTCCTCTCCGAAGGTTTTAGTTTAATGTTGCGGGTAGATGTTTGTGATATGTTCGAAGAGTTTACGGCTAATTTTCTGCTAAAGTATACTACCGATAGCATGCTAATTGTGTCTTCACACAAAGTGTCTGAGTGTGAGTCGCTCAGAAGGGACGAACTCCCTTCCACGCTTGTCATTTCAGTTTTAAAGTTGGCAGCAGACATTCGATCGATAGTCTCTGCCCCAGAGAGCGCAGGTACGTTCCTACAAGTTGATGCTATTGAAGAGGCATCAGTATCTAAAAGTTAAACTTTTTTTGGATTAATTTTGATTCCCACGAATAATCGGGATATGTGGGTCACCTAACAGCAGAGCCCGTTTTGTTGAGAGTAAGGTTGGGTAATTAAATCGGAGGCCGGTATCTTAAGTTCGCGAGCTAAAGACTAAGCACCGTCTTAGCCATGCATCCCTCGGCGCTTGCTGTTCCACCTTGGAGTTAGAGTTTTTTTAAAAGAGGTTAACTCCTTTTCATCGCTCATTTTTGCCCCTGTTATGACACGTGCACAGAGAGAAAACCCTTCATTACTACAACCTTGCGAGCGCACAGAGCATACACAGTCTGCTTATTCATAAGCCGTGAAATAACCACCGTTGCAGGGCAGCGGTCACCCCGTGGAGGCAATGAGTCTTCTTGTGTTGGTTACTCTTAGGGATTATCCTACGTTATGCACAACTATTGTAGTTACGATTACTCCAGGGATGAATTTTCCGAAGACGTCCGGACAAGCCATGGCTCCTGGAGTGTTTCATATATGCCAGCTGATTTCAATGAGGCTATTGGTGAAACTTGAGGTGACGAGTTTGACCTTATTTTAGCTCCATGGCAAAATGGTACAGAGTTTATATCGATTAGCTCATATAAGTCATAGCGCTGTTAAGGTTCTACGTGTAGTCAGACGCATGAAGAAATAGAAAAAAAGGTACACAGTCTTCAAAGATTAGCTAGTCTCGGCATCGCAGGAGTGATGCCCTACTGAGGAACAGCAGAAAGATAGCAGATCTTCTAGAAACATCAGGAAGCATTCGTTTAATTTGGCGGCAATTCAGAGAGTCATGACGTCTGCAGTTATACTCTCATAAAACTCAACTATCGATGAAAGCCCTAACCGAAGACGCAGGCAGTTCTAACGTTTGCCTTGCTTAGTAAGTTCATCTCCGCTGTCATTTTCCATGATGCTATTGTAAACTGGATCCCAAACAAGGCTCAGAGAAGCCTTGCATACGCGAACTGCTTTGGAGGTGGTGAGAGAGTTCTGCAAGATATGGAGATATCGTATGCGTATATGTTCCCTTGGAAGATAGACGCAAGCTTGCGCAGCAAGAGGAGTTCTGGTATCGTAACATAAGACGGCATCCACAAAAGCTATTTCATTCCCCATCGCTTTGCTTGATTTTCATCCACTGTTGATTGGATCCGGATCACCGGGAATCGTGTGCCCTAAAGGCCACCGTCACTTCCGTCTTTCTCTTCTCGGAGTAGTAAAACTTTTAACTTTCGTGCCTTGGCGGAGCACTTGCTATTAATTTGCTCTGTGTGTATGCCTCACGTCTTGCTCTTCTCCTCTTAGACGATAGTCTAAGCAGCAAGGTTAAACTCTGGTCTGGTACTAGGTCATAGAGCCCACTGACATAACGAAGCAGCTGTTGAATTGACAACAAAGACAATCATCTGCAGATCTCTAACTTTGAGCACATCAGCCAACTGAATAGCGAATGAAACAAATTACAAGGCTTCTATGAATGCCCACAGTCGTACGTGTGCCCCAGGACAAAATATAATTGCGGGACGTGAGGTCTGATCAATCTGATATGCTAGTCTAAGCTTGTCCATCAGGAGGAAAGGCTTTAGATTGTTGATTGGTGTCGGGAAACCACACGTTCAACATCTAAATGTGCTCACCACAAATGTCAACTTCTGCGACGCTATCTATGAGTATGATGACATTACAACAGAGGTATTGGGCGTTGATGTCATAGCAACAGGAACTTGAGACAATTTAGCCTCTGCGTGACTACTTTCGAATGGTAGTCCTTCTACTGACCGCGGCCAATCAAGTAACTATCCTAATTTTTGTCTTTGCTTTCGTTGGTCATCAATATCATAATTCATGCGGCAGGAAGTGCAGAGTCTTAGAACAAGAAGTACCCAACCTGATTCGTACCAAAAGCTTGACTTCGTAAAGAATATGGTTGTTCCCTCCAAACAGACTCGAAAGAGAGTCTGCAATTTGTAGCCAATTATACAAGATATTGCCAAGATTCAAAGAAATTATCTGTCCGTTATAACTTCAAAAGCCCTTGGTCACCATGAATCCTTCAATAAGGCCACTTGCAATTTTAACTTAACTCTCATCTATTTAATCAGTTCCTTCAACTTTTGACAGCTGAAAAACTTAAAATGATATCCCTAACGTTACAAGTACATCCCTCTCGCATCGTTTCGAAGAAAAACTAATTAAATTTGAAACTTTTACCACTCCAACCAACCTCATGGTAAGTCCCGGAAACTTTTCCTCCTCATCAGGATATAGATCTACATCGTTTCGCGCAGCCACAAAAACCATACAAAACCACGTACATACTCGTAGGTATCTCATACTTGTATTATCCTTCGGAACAAAACATCTTCTTATCTTCTCTTAATCATTTAACAATTACCCACACGTGTTTGGATTCAACTTTGCTTAAGCTTTTTAACTATTATTCAGCAAGACGTGTTCTTCATATTTGGAAGTGTTCTTGTATGTGTGTATGTAGCTGTGTGTCTAGGAAAATATAGCCACACATAAAATACCCTCAGCCATTGCCTTAATTACCAAGCGAAGCTAACAAACTAGCTCCTTGTAACCCTAAAGTCATTCCCTCCAGTGTTGACTGGATGGGAGAAATTTTCCTTCTTGTCAGAATTATTTTTACTATAATTTTATTATACAGTAACATTTGATGGAATATACATATAAGATAGAATGGATGTTGAAGACCAATCACTCCTTATCTAGCTTCACGACAACAAGAATTGCTCAGGCCATCGTGAAATTTAAATATCCTTCTCTTGTAGATGACTTTGATGTGAACCAACTTAACAGGTACTTTCGGCTCACGGCTCGTACAAGCGTCCTGGACTAAAGCTAATAACAATCTATCATCAGTAAGATGCATTCTGAACTCAGCAGTCAATTTTCAACAAGGCTAAGACCAATAGCCAAACGACAGAACACGTGCGACAGACAGAGGAGTAAACATCTCTCTTTTTTACGACTGCTAAGGAGTGTTGTACGGTTAGAGGAGGCCCTAAGCGGCACTGAACCAGATTGTCTCTCGTTCCACTGGATATCTCTTGCCAAACGTATAAGCGCGAGTCTTGGGCACGAGAAAATAGAAACACTGCAATAACATCTTGGAAATGACCGAACATCAGTAGAAGACGCACGGCACATGGATCCGCGTTAACAGTCAGCACGCGGATTTGCGATATTAGCTTTCCATACATTAGCTCCTTTGGATAATTCATTCATTTGGAGTTATTCAGTATAATTTAGGGTACTGTAGTACAGATGGAGACGAATGAACCCTTCATAGGTCAACGGCAGCTCTCATATCATTGAAGCGTTTTACCAGTTCCGTATACCTCAACGGATTGTGCATCGGGTTTTTTTACCCGACCATATGAAAACCCTAAACTGCTGCCGCAGACGGACTGTCAAATATTCACACTCGGGGATTCTAGATCGACATAGGAAGCGAGCGGTCGATAAAAATAAGAGGTTCTACTCAAGAAAGGATGTTCGGCAGTTTTACGCCAGTATCAAGCTGAACAAGACTCGAACATAAACATGTAGGTGACAGTCGGTGACGAACCATTCAAATTGGACGAGTGATGAAGGGAAATATTTTAATCAAAATGGCCAAAATAAAGTAAGGATAAGCATAAGGGACGTTACGTAACCGCTTTGTTTCCCTACGTGTGCTTGCCTGCATATGAATTGCGGCGTCTCTGATGGCACCTTGGCAGCGTTGACACTGGTCTTCGGTACTTGATGCTGTCGGCATACGAGTTATTGACAGACTTGCCATTGCAGCTTTTCTACGTTATATCTTCTCACAGTAGTTCTTCTTTGTTATGGTGCTTGGGAAATCGGCCTCCGTACCTCAACTGCACGCCCCACTTACATTCTATAATGAGTTGGTAGAGACATTTTCCAACCCATTTCCAGGTTTGGTCAGAGGAAAGTTTGCCTGAATTGATAGCATCTATATGTATGGACTTTTTATTCAGATCCACAGCTAATGTGGCTTCTTTCCCAAAGTTGTCAGATTATTCAGGAAGATAATGAAGAACACTCGATGCTCCTTAAAGGCCAAAAGCGATTTCAACGAGACCTTTGATGGAAAATAATAGATCATACATAGCATGTTCGACAAACTTAAGCATATAAGCTACGATACCGTTCCGTAAATCGGTTTTACATTAGGATCATCTACACTCTTACCAAAGAGCTTACATGAGGATGGATCATTCTAATGCTTCTTCTTCCAGATCTTCTCTTTTGATTACGACGAGAGTCGTAATACTCTCAGACTTTTTCCCAGAGCTGTGCACGGAAGATTAGAAAACTTATCTCTGCCCCTCTCTTCTTGGGTACGAAAAGGCTATTTTATCTGCGCTGTATTGTCGGGAGGAAGCATTGTCCCTCTGGAGTAAAGAGCACTAATGTCGGAAGTGCTCTCCCTGCCCTATTCACACTATTTGCTGTATGCGAGAACTTCTGATTAAATCCACGTCGCTGTACGTGGTAATTCTTCGTTGAACAGCTTGTGGAATATAGGACTTCCATCAGCCAGGACGACTTTGATCCGCTTTGCTATATAAAACCGCAGAGATGATGATTTTATTCAGCATCTTATTCGTTGCCCGAGATGGGGATTTGCTATTGAATTGCCGTTTTTAGTTGTTCATTGTTTTTCAGTTGTTTTCCGATGAAATCCGCTTTCATTTACGATTTTTGATTTCTCTTGGACAGAAACTCAAAAGGCGGTGCACAGATTCCATCTATCAGGTATAAGTTTGTTCACTAAATTTCACATTTTAGCCTCCTCAGCAGATCATTTCCTCTGATTTGTTAGAGTCGGGTTTAGATATTGCTATCCCTTATTTTGTCCCTCTTCCTTGTTTGTAGTGTTCCTCGTTAACAAACTAGCTTGCGGCAGACCATAGGTATATCGAGCACGGAATTGGATGTGCGAGGTATCGACCTTATTGAAGAGGAGGAGGAAACTAACTGGACACGATTTAAGAAGGAGCTTGGCAAGTCCAACAATGCTCCCACTAAGCTCAGGGTAAAACGAAAGCCAGAGGATGCTGTTCAGAATCTGAACGGTACCCTCAACAAGTGTTTTGAACTAGCATGTATAGCTAAAAAGCAATCCTGCTGATCGCACGTTCTTTGCAACTTCGTAAAGAAAGCAGAAAACTTATAAATAGCTCACTTAAGACTAATTTAGAGGAAGACTGGAATCTTCACAGAACGAAGCAAAAAGAATATGAGGAGCGTTCCTTTTATAAGGACTTTTGCCAAAAGATCGAAACTGTCGGTGAAATCAGTAGGTTGGTCAAAGTTCCCAAAAGGCTTTTGACGCTATGTGTGACTCGGCCAGACAACATAGCGTAGACGTATAACTAGTGGATCAAAGCAATGCCAGTGAATAGGACACTGATCGCGGATGCTGACTGCGGCCAATATGAGTGTGTGATGGCGAGGATAAACTCCCCGCAAGGCGGAGTTCTGCCACCACTGCTATAGTGAATGTTGGTCGACTCACTGTTCAACGCGCTCAATAGTTCTGTAATAGTTCTGACGCTGTACATCTGCTGGATCGTGTCTAGAGAACGTCTACTCTAAAGCACAGACACCCCTAGACGTGGTCGATGTCCAGAAATGGGCTTACAGTTAATCTTTACAAAACTGAGGTTCTTCTGAGGTAACTGGTCTGACTCATCTAGTGCTTAAATGCATCACCATCCACTTCTCCAAAAGGCTTAATATTTGGGTGTCATCGTGGACAGTAAATGTTTATGGACTTAACATATTACGCCGAAAGCCTCTAAGACACTGTCGGCCTTCTGACAGCGCAAAGGAGCTATCCGCAAGACATGGGGCCTGTCACCGAGAAACGTCCTCCGGATCTGCACGGCTATGATAAGGCCATTTATATCTTATGTTTCAGTTGTCTGGCGCAACAAGCTCTCACGGAAATACGTTATTGCTGCTTTTATCACGCTCCAAAGAACGGCCTGTTTTGGCTGCATGGAGGATTTACCTAGAATGGCTGGATCTACTCTAGACGCACTGATGGATCACCGTCGCCTTGATATCCATATCATGGGCTGAACTCTCAAAGACATTTTCTATTTCAAGAGAAGAGATCTTTGGTACAATACGCACTGCAGTTTTGATGACCTTGCGTGCCGGCTGTCTTATGACTCTGGTCTTATGGGCATGATGTTTAGTGAATTGATAACAGAAATTGAATCGAAACCGACTTTCCCTGTATCCAAGACTGGTTTCGGCCAGAATCTGAGCCTGGAAAGGAATGCAGTTGGGTCTTCACGGACGGCTCCAAAACTAATATGGAATGCAGCGTTGGTGTCTTTCTGGAGGACGACAATGTTAGATTTCACTTCTCGTTAAGAAAATTTGCATCTCTCTTCCAAGCAGAGATATACGCAATCCTGATGGCAACAAACTATATAAAGAAACGGTGTATTGGGCGAAGTATTTGCTCCTGTAGCGACAGCCAAGTTGGGATTAGTGCTTTGCTGAACTCTTGCAGGCGAGTTCGAGAATGCAAGATTTCCTGAACACAGTCTGAATGCAAAATTCACTGCGTCTTGTCTGGACCCCAGGTCACAATTATATCACGGCAAATGAACTCGCCTATGAACATACCAGGTAAGCCTTGCCAGACCAGAGTTTTTCAGCTTCCATTGACAGTTGGGTTTCTTATGAGCATAGCTGCAGATGGTATGACTTGTGGCCAGACAGTCAGCAGGAAAGACTGCAGGTTGCTTATTGGCACTGTGACGCGGCATTACACTGAAATGTGCTGGGCATAAGTGATACAACATCCTACAACGCTTGCTGTGAAAGTAATGACGACACCGCGGAGAACTACCTCTGTGAATATCCGCCTTACGCTCGCATCAGGGTGCGGGTACTCGGCGTTGACGTTCTGGGTGCTGGTACTATAAGTATTTTATCACTGAATCGCTTACTCACCTTTCTTTAAAATACGGAAAGAATCCATTAAAAGGAACTTATAAGGAGTACGATGGACTAGTTCTACATCTGAGTGCTCTGCTCCGACAGAAGAAAAAAATAAATAAATAAAAGCTTGCTGCAAGTTTCCGCCGTCACTCATCATCAAACCATGGAACTTGACTTTGCTGGATATGGTCGATGTATGAAAGTTTTTTCTTTTCCGGGCAACATTTTCTTGACTGACGGCGACTTAATGTGGGGATCAGAATTGGAATACCATCAAGAATCTGAAAAGTCATGTTCCTTATACTTAGATTAAGGTGCAGCCAGTTCACTTTGACTTTGAATCGGTCTTTTAATATGGGTGGAGTATGTGGAAGCATTTCGAGACATTCCAAGACAGAAGCACTCCGGAAATATGTGTCTCAATATCATTACGAGATTCCATATTAAGTGAGAATAGGTCTTCACGGAGTGTCAGTGGATTTCTGTCACAGTAAAGCCCGAAGTGAACTTTATTGTAAAGTGTATCATGAGCAGGTAAAATCTGTCAACCAAAAGAATGCGTTGCCCTAAGCAGTCTTCTTCTTAACGGGCTCCCGACCCGTGGAGAGTCTCGGCCTGAGACACTTCAGCCTTCCATCCTCTACCCCAGGCACGCTGCTTCCAGTTATTCAGACCAAGCGCTCTGGCATCCGCGAGAGCTTGGTCTTTGAAACGTAAGTTCGGTCTTTCTTGTCGTCTCGAACCTGAGGCCTGAGATTCGAAGATTCTCTTAGCTGGAGCATTGTTGTCCATTCGCTCGATGTGGCCGAGCCAATGTAGTCGACGTATTTTGGCTTTTTGGACTACATCAACATCTTGGTATAGCTCATAGAGTTCGCGGTTGTATCTTCTCCTCCATTCGTCCTCCTCGCAAACAGGACCAAAAATCCGTCGAAGAATTTTTCTTTCGAAGGAGCCTAGAATTAGCTCTCCCTTCCTGCTTATCGTCCAGCACTCGGCGCCATACAGTAGAACTGGTAGGATAAGGGTTTTGTAAAGCGTACATTTCGTCCTTCGAGTAAGGAGTTGTCATTCGTGGAGTTCATGTTTACTCCGAGGTAGATGAGTTTGTAGTAATGACGTTTTGTCCTAGGCGGTGGACAGATGATTCTTTGTTTGTTGATAGCATGTACTTGGTCTTGTCCTCGTTTACTTCCAGGCCAACGAATTTCGGTTGTTCTTCAATCGCCGTGAAAGCCTCTATCATGGAACGCTGCGAGCGCCCGAAGATATCAATTTCGTCCGCATATTCCAGGAGCTGGACGGACTTGTTGAAGATAGTGCCTTCCGTGTTGACACCTGCCCTGCGCATTATCTGTTCTAGGACGAGATTGAAGAAATCACATGATAGCGCATCACCTTGCCGAAATCCGGTGTATGTTTGAAATAGTTCGGAGGAGCTACTTCCAAACTGCACTTTGCAGTGCGTGTTTTCCAGTGTCACGCAACACAACTGGATCAGTTTTGCCGGGATCCCGAATTCGGCCATCACCATATAAAGCTGCTGACGATTAATGTTATCATATGCGGCCTTGAAGTCGATGAAAAGGTGGTGAGTCTCGACTTGAAATTCGTTGGTCTTTTCCAGGATTTGTCTCAGTGTGAAAATTTGGTCTATAGTCGATCTGCCGGGCTGGAAGCCACACTGGTACGTGCCGATTAGTGTGTTGCAGAATGGTTTGAGACGTTCACACAGTACGTTGGATAGGATTTTATATGCGACATTAAGAAGGGATATGCCACGATAGTTCTTGCAAGACATAGGATCGCCTTTTTTTGTAGATGGGGCTTATGCAGCTGATAGTCCAGTCGTCGGGCATGCTTTCTTCCACCCTTTAAGCAGTCAACGAGCAAAATAATTGCTATAAATTCTAAGGCGCTTGAGGTGAATTGAAGAGAATTGAAGCGCGTTGCCGAATAACAAATAAAATAGGGCGCGTGCGTCGTAGATACCGACAGAATAAAAGAAGAAAAGAACCCTCCTCCCGTAATCATAGGCCAAAAGTCATCTAAAGTTGCTTTATTTTGCGTCGCAAATCCATCATTCCCGTCCACTTTTTACCAAGGTGTCTGGATGTTGACTCTTTCCCCATTCACCAGATTCACTTTTTCTAAGTGAATGTTATGCCTTCGCAAAATTTTGAGAAAATCGTTTGATATTCAAATCCCCATTGAATTCAAAATACATAATAATCAAAAGCCCCTTAATCAATCCTCAAATCCTCGATTGACTTTCAAATTTCTTCATATACCTTTGAATCGTTCAATTCCACTTATTGAAACCATAAATCTGAATTTCTTTCTTCGCAAATAATTCAAGCTGAAAGCATAATTCTTCTCAACTCAACTAAGCGCTTCAGAAAAATAAATATTTTCTTCATAAAAGTCACTCAAACCCCGAAAATGTTGGTCCTTCGAGCTGGATTCTGCCACATTGTATTATAAAAAAAAAAAAACCAAAAACGAAAGAATCACAATTTTTCTCTTTACCTAATCAACATCGGACCACAAACTCAACCCACTGGAGACCATTCCTGACCATCATTCCGCATAAATTACTTTTGGGTAGGTAGTCTGAGAAATTCAAAACTCAGCATCATAGAAAAATTAATATTATCCAAATGGGCGAATATTCGTGTGCCATTCGCCGAGTTTTCGTGCAGTCAGTACAGAGCCTTGCCGAAGGATTAGTGTATTATCAAGAGAAAAACGAAGAAGAAAACACACCATAAGCCTGACACAACTTCCTTCATTTTAGCCTGAATACTTGAGTTGTCTTCCTTTCCCCCACCATCTTCATGTTCATCTACTTTGGTTAATTTTTTTCCTTTACCCATTGCTTGTGCCGAAGGACATTGCATCGTCTTCGTTTACTTCTTCTGTGATGTAAGTAACTAACATTACGATCTGCTATGTAATTCATCCCATAAACGTTTCGAAAAGTTTTAACCCTCTAACTAACATTGTACCTGCTTGCTCAACCCCTAGTTCAATCTCCTCCTTCGCAGTTGAGAATAAGTAAAAAGTGAATGAGGAAGAGCAAAGAACGGAGGATAAGGAAGATTTTTCCTTTGATTTTTCTTTACCTCTAAAGTGTTATTTTTTTTTTTTTTCCTTTCTTCTTTTATCTTTTTATTTTTTCATTTTCCTTTATGTATTCTTGCTACCCCCAGCTGAATGAGTATTTCTGTAAAGTGAAAAGCATCCTCATCAGCAGCGTCAGAGTACACACAGAAGAAGGTCCTGGGTTGTGTCTTTTACTTAAATTTGAAAAAAGAAAATATCTCTTTATAGTTCCAGTTAAGGATACGACGAGTATCTTTTAGGATTCGTTTTTTGTTTGTGCTTTTATCTTGGATACTCTGGTCTTGGCTTCTGGCAGCAGCATGAGATCATGCTTGTCTCCTTCGCCTTTTTCTTTTTAACTAAGAGGGTTTTAAGGGATGGCCAAGGATTGGTTTCCGCAACGAGTTCAAATTTACTTTGGAGAGGCTTATCCTACATATGGTTGGATGGGTGTGTGTGTATATATTTTTTTTTCAATTATGAGTGGGTGTGGCACTTCAGATCAATATCAGGGTTGTCTGTTGTGCAAAGCATACGGAAAAGCGTTTAAGAGTTCATTCTCAGAAAGGTGAGTTTGTTCTATGAATTTGTGTAAGTGTATTGTTGTGTGCTAAAAAGAGATTCAGTGCTGCAGGTGTATTATTTTAAAATTTCCCTTTGCACAATATGCAAAATTATTTGAGAGCCTTGAGGGTTCCTTAGACGAATCACCTATAACTTGATCCACTTCAGGCATAGAGCTTAAAATTTTCTTAAAATTTTGAAACTTTACAACTGGTAGGGTTGTAAGCTATTCAGGGATTCTGCGAAAGAGGGATGACATCGAGCTATTTATGAGGGATATTTTTTCGACAGTTTGTCCACACTTGCTTTCGTTAGCTGAATTTGTATTTTTGTTGCTCACGCATTTATCTCGCTTTCTCTTCGAGCGAAAGAAGGACCTTGGAAGTTCCCTTTGCTGAATATTTACGAGGGTAGTCCCAGAAGTACCCAACCTAACAAAGAAAACACAAAAAAATTGGGGAAAAATATGTTTATTTCTCTACGTAGGCTCCTTTTAGTTTAATACACTTTTCCCAGCGAGGTTCAATATCTTCAATACCCGGTTTACGAGCATAGTGAGAATCGTCGAGCTCCTTAAAATAGCTACCAACCGCAGACTCCGCCACTTTACTGTTGGCAAATTTTTTACCACCGAGCCATTTCTTCAAATTCGGAAATAGAAAATAATCCGAGGGGACTAAATCTGGCGAACTTATTTTCCGAAACGTCCGCATCTTGCCTTATCTGAACATTTTCTAGACAATGAAGTTTCGCCAGGTGTCTTGAGTATAGATTTTAGCGTTCAGTTGGATTTGTATGGTTAGATTTTGCAACTGGCCTTTTCAATTGACCAAGCCCGACAAAGTTTCTTGAGATTTGTGGCCTAATTCAACATTGTGGAGATCCTGACCCTTTTAATTCATAGACAGTGGCTTTATGAATTTGACCACTTCTTTTTTTTAGAAGATTCTCAGACCTCTTAGTAATGCGAGTATCCTGCTAAATTGGTTGCTCTTGGGATTTACGTCTATTCCAATTATAAGCTAATGTGTACGCGCCTTATGTTTAGTTAAAGTTTCCACTACGCGATGGCGCAGCGTAGCTTTATTGTTAGATGTCATTTTTGAAATAACGTTTTTTTCTCTCGTTTCTGGTCTTTGCTTTACTTCGAATGTGTTTTACTTAAGTTCCATTGATTCAATAAAATACCAAGCATTATTTATCAAATCTGATTTACATTTTTTTAATAATAATGACAAGTTATGGGGCCCAGAACATACAAATAAAAAAAAAGAATCGAGATATGGAAGGAGAACGATTTAACATTGAGCGACTGGAGGAAGGCCGTAATTGGCTTACATGGAAATTCTTAATGAAACAATATTTGGAAGCAGGTGAATTGTGGAACGTTGTAGATGGGTCTGTAGATGCTCCGATGTTTGGTGCTACAAACTATGCAGCAAAACTTATTGCGTACAAGAAGGCCGATGCAAAGGCACGACGTGCTATCTCAGATAATGAACTGCGATACAGCAACGTAAAATTTGGACAACTCTCAAGCGCACGTATGAGCAAGCTTCAAAGTCAAATATTTTGTTTCTGCAACAGAACTATTACAGCTTACCAAAGGATCCGTGTGACGACATTGCTGCTTTCTTGTCGAAGCTCATGGAAATCGTCCAGCAGATGCATGATCAAAAAGAATTCATATCCGAATCAATGGTAATGACAAAAATACTTATGCCACTTCTGGCTGAGTATAACCATTTCCACAGCGCTTGGGAATCAACCAGTTCGGCTGAGCAGACGATGCCCAATTTGTGAGCAGAAGAACTGCGATTAAAAGCGCAAAGTGAAGTGGAGAGCGTTGAAGCGTTGGTCATTCGACATATTTCGAAGAAAGGTAATTCGTCGAATCGAGTAACGGATAGTAGCAACAAGAAGCATGGAAAACCCAAAGGAGGATGTTTTTCTTGTGGTGAAAATGGACACTGGAAACGTATGTTAACTGTCCACGTAAGCACAACGAAACCACAACAAAATCGACTGGTACTTTTATTAGTAGCGTATCTTTTAATCTTGCTGATGAGGATATGTGTGTCTTAGATTGTGGCCACATGAACCATCGACGTGAAATTTCCAGAAGGCATCGATGGACGTTACTGTAGGAAACGGTATGAAGATCGTAGCTCAAGGAAAAGCGGATATTCAAACTCTTGCCTACAACGGCAGTAAATGGATTCGGAAGCATATCACAGATGTGTTATATGGTATGTCCAAGAAATTCATTTCAATTTGTTTTCATCAGGAAAGGCTATGGATCGTGGGTATTCATTTCGGTCGGATAGTAAATGCTGTGAGCTGTTGAATGGGGACGAAATTGTTGCAGTGGGAGCACGATATGAGAGGTTGTTCAGGATGTTTTTCAAAGTAGTTGAGACATCACAAGATGGCGAAGTTTGTGCAAATGTGGCTACAAAAAAGGATTCACTACGCTTTTGGCATGAACGTCTAGGATATCAACATGTGCCATATGTGAGAGGTTTTCTACAACGGAAGGGAATCGAATTCATCAACGTGGAGTTTACATGCATCTATGGGAAACATCATCGTGGAAGTTTTAAAAGTCGTGAAGAGGTATCTAAAAGATGTGGACATATTATTCACGCAGATGTGTGTGGACCAATACAAGAAGACTCACTTGGTGGATCGCGATATTTTTTGTTGTTGAAAGATGACTTCTCTCATTTTCGTCGTGTGTATTTTTTGAAGCACAAATCACAAGTAGCAAGTAATATGAAGAAAAGGAGCAAGCCCACAACATTTGTGTTTTGAGATCCGATAATGGAACTGAGTTTGTCAACGATGAGTTGAAGTTGTTTTTCAATAACATGGGTATTTACCATACACGTACAGTGCCATATACGCCTCAACAGAATGGTTTTGGAATGGAAAATTGCAATCCGGTCGCAACTCCATCGGACAATTCACAGAATTTAAGTGATTTTGATGTTAGCAAGAAAGCAGTTTCTACATACCGTAAAGCAGTTTACAGTCGTATGTATCTGGCTGTAGGGACACGTCCAGATATAAGTTTTGCAGTGGGAAATGTCAGCAGATATATGAAGAATCCTGTTGAAGCACATGTTAACGTATTAAAACAGATTCTGAGGTATATCAAAGGAACATCCTACCCAGGATTGTTTTTTAAAGGTGACGACGACTTGCTGCTGAAAGGGTTGCAGAAAAACTGGTAGATCGATTTCTGGATATGTATTCTTAATTGGTGGCTGTGTTATAAGTTGGGGATCAGAGCGTCAGCGAACCGTCGCACTGTCTACAACAGAATCTGAATACATGGCAGCTTCGCATGCAATTAAGGAACTGGCGTGGCTGAAAAGCCTCCTGATGGAGTTGTTGAAAAAGAAATTCCAACATTCTACATGGATTCTCAAAGTACAATTCGTCTTGTGAAAAATCCTGAATTTCACAAGCGCACGAAACACATAAATGTACGTTACCATTTTATACGGGAACAATTCGACGGTGGGGTGTACGTGGCAACGAATGAACAACTGGCGGATGTCTTGACGAAGCCTTTATCGAAGGTAAAACATCAATTCTTTTGTGTACGAATGAACATATTGTAGTTCCAAGAAGAGTTGATATACCATAATTAATTGATTTAAATTTTGAATTAAATTATGTTCAATTTTGATTTAATTTTGTTTATTTTAGATTGCTAAGATTTTAAGATTCAAATGTCTTGCCTTGTATCCTGAAACTTGTAACTAAAAGTGGGATTATTGTAGTTATAAGGTAATGTGTACGCGCCTTGTGTCTAGTTAAAGTTTCCACTAGGCGATGGCGCTGTTTTTTTTTTTTATAATCAGCGCGCGCTCAATGGGTTTTTGTACCCTTAAAATGTTCGTACATAGCGCGGGCGAAGGAAATTTAGGGCGGAAGAAAAGACAGGTACCGATGTACATTGGTTTTAAATGTTTGTAAGTTATAACGACCAGGAAACACAGAGATCGGCAGGGCATTCCATAAACCAGTTGTACGGCTTAGGAAAGAATCACGATATTTTAGAGTACGTCCGAAAATGGAGCACTGGTGGTGGAAATAGCGATAAAACAGAGTGAGATACGAGACATTACGTCAATGTTCGAGGGTGTCAATTGATTGACTGATATTAGTATCACCAATGAGTTTTATCGCACGGTTTTGAATCCTATCTAGCAGGTGCAGAGATGTTTTAGGAGCACCTAACCAGATGTGGGCATTGTACTCCAATTTTGGACGGATAAATGCCTTATATATTGTGGCCAGATCAGAGGGGGTAAAATATTTCTTACATCGCTTGAGGAAACCTAGACATTTCGCAGCATTTTTTGCGACATCGAATATGTGGTCATTCCAACGTAAATTGTCGCTGACACACATACCGAGAATGGAAAGTTTTTCGGTTTCGACTATGCAAGTGCTATTCATGGATAATGGCTGGGTGTTTAAATTTCGCTTTAATGACACCAGACAGCATTGAGTTTTGTAAGCATTAAATTCCACTCGGTTGATAGTTCCCCAATTGGTTATGCTGTTAATATCGGAATTGAATGAGCTTAACATACGCTGCCGTTCCCGTTCTACAGCCGAAGAGCAGGGGCGTGAGTCCGGGAACGAATACGAAAAGCAGAGAGTGCTGTCATCAGCAAAGGAATATATTGGATTAGAAGTGACAGACAAGAGATCATTAATGAAAATTAAAAAGAGTGTCGGAGACAGAGCGGAGCCCTGGGGCACACCAGGATTTATTTTGTGAATATCAGACTTGAAACCGTCCAAGACAACTTGAATTGAACGCTCCGAAATTTAATTTCTAATCCATTGAAGAAGAGAGTCATCGATCCCTCCTAAAAGCACGCATTTTCGACAAAAGAGCCTGATGCCAAACTCTGTCAAATGCCTTAGAAGTATCAAGTGCAACTATCTTGCTCTCGCCAGATTGATGTACGCTTTGGTTCCACTTTTCGGTGAGACATGCCATCAAATCACCAGTGGACCTGTCGCTACGAAAACCATATTGCCGGTCATTGAGAAGTTTTCAGGTTTCGAGATATTTCATGAGCTGACGGTTTATCAGCGTTTCCATGACCTTGGAGAGAAGGGACGAACGTGCAATGGGTCTGTAGGAGGAGAGAGAAGAAGATTTGCCTTTTTTAGGGACGGGCTGGACAAATGCTGTTTTCCATCTGCTCGGAAAAAGTCCTAAAGAGTAGGATTGATGAAAAAGCTTACGCAGTGGTTTTGTCAGCGTGGAAGAACACCTCTTCAGAAGAAGGGGAGATATACCATCTGGACCAGCGGATTTATGCATGTTGAGATCTTTAAGTATTCTTGCTACTACACAAGTGCGAAAGTGGATTCGTCCCATTGTAGATTCGACGCACTCAAGTGTAGGCGGGAACAAAGCACAATCTGGGAGTGTTGAGCCAGCCGCAAAGTGTGCAGCAAGCAGATTGGCCCTGTCCAAAGAGCTGACAGCTGGAATGTCATTGTAAATGAGCGTTGGGATGGAGGATGAGGCAGAATTTCTAATGTTTTTGACGAATGACCAAACATTTTTACTGCCTTTGGGACATTGCAGTATTTTTTGCCTCAGTTTTTGGTCGTATTGGAATTTCACACGCCTGAGAGAGACGTTGCAGTCATTTCTGGCTCGTTTAAACTTTTTTCGGTTTTCCTCTGCCGGGTTGATCTTGTACGACCGACAAAATAATTCTCTAACCCTGACAGCCTCTTTACAGCTCGAGTCGTACCATGCCTTTTCTTTTGGTTTGATACTCTTCATCCGATGAGGGATAAAGCATCTCATTCCAAAGAGAACAGTTTCTGTGATCTTGTCAACAGCGGCATCCACGTCGTTATCGAGGAAACATAACGACCAGTTAAAATTCCTAAAGAAGTTGTTAAGTCCGCTCCAATTGGCTTTCTCGTATCGCCATACGGTTCTTTTGGGAATCTTTTCACTAACTGTATGGTGGGTGTATGAGAATTTAGCTGATATGACACAATGTTTCGACAAGCCTAGAGGGGAGAGCACATCAACGCAGTACTTGTCCGGGTGAGAAGTTAAAAACAAGTCCAGGGTGTTGGCGGTATGACTATCAACGTCTGGTATTCGTGTGGGCTCATTTACAAGATGGGTTAAATTATTTTCCGCAGCGAAGATCTCAACACACCATCCTTCGGGTGTAATCTGTCCAGAATGTCAAAGCCAACCAGAATTGTGTGTATTGAAATCGCCCGTAATCACGATTTCAGTATGAGGATACAGGGATACAATTCCTTGAATAGAATCAGACTCAAACTCGTTAAAAGTGGAATTGCTGTCTAGTTTGGGGCTTCTGTAAATAAAGCAGTATTGGATAATTTGCTTACGAAGATGGAATTTTAACCACATGAAATTGAATTCCAGATTGGAACAGGGACTACATTGTGGTGGAATTTGGTAAGCTACATCACTACGCACTAGTTCGTAGGCAGGTAGCTTCAGATCAGAATGATCTGAGAGGTGTGGGCGGGGATCTACCTGTGTTTCACTAAGTGCCAAAACAGCTGGTCGGTACTTACAGACGTGGGCGTACACAGAAAAGTTATTACTTTTTAGCCCGCGTATATTAGCTACGTCCACCCTGAATTCTCTGGTCATAATTACAAACAAACACAGTAAACACAAACACCGAAGATACTAAGCAAAGCTGCGAAGTGAAAATTCTGACGATGGTTTACCGAATCAAATTGCTGTAGGCGTTATGATGTAGCTTTATTGTTATATGTCATTTTTGAAATAAGGTTTTTCTCTCGTTTCTTGTATTTGGTTTTCTTCGAATGTGTTTTACTTAAGTTCCATTGATTCAATAAAATACCAAGCATTATTTATCAAATCTGGTTTAAATTTTTCTAATAATAACAACAACGTCATTAGGAGATTTATAATACAGATGCTCGTGCAACTTTGTTAGTATACAATCCGAACCTCTAAGAGATTATCGGTTTGGACGAGATTTGTACTACCATAAAATAAGCTTTCATATTCAGATGAGTCTAGCCCACATCACAGCGATAAGGCAAATCCTTAATACAATAATTAGATTTGGCTATCCCACAAGATGAGAGAATAAGTTGAAATCCTTCAGGCTTTTGCTCTTAAATGCCACACATCAAAAGGATTTGTTCTTCTTAGTCAGCTGCGTAATTCAAAAAAAATATAAGACTGCCTGTTATTCATCTAACTTCAGACTTAAGAAAAAAAGAATCCTTCCTCTCTCTTGATATATATGTTCCTGACAAATTATGAGAACAAGGAAATTGAATTTAAGGGATGAGTGCATTTCCTATTTGTCAAAAACAGAACTGCAAAATGTGTAAGCAATCAACATTTTTGAAAACTAAAACACCCCTCAAGAAAGGATTTAAATATGCTTTCAACTCAACTACAGTAACGTTACGAGTATGTGTATCGCAAAAATACATTAAGTCGAATTACGAACCTTACAAAACTGCCATGTCTCATGCTCATGGTAAACAATAAGAACGACAAAGTCAGTTGATGAAGGACACAATTCCTGCTATCAGCATTTCATTTTGACAGCTAGATCCCAGCCCGATTATATGGGGTTGTTGTTTCCTCCCACCCATCTCTCCATTCCGCTTCTGTTTAATATCTTATCTTACATTCTGTCTGCATGCACCCTCAGCTCATAGTCCACACACTCCATCAAATAATAGAGCTAAGCAGGAACCCACCAGAGAGGGATACACGCTTTGTTACGCAAATCTCGAGTAGATTCCTATCACTGATGTTTTATGTAAACGAATCCTTAATTATGCTGTTCACGTGTGCACATTTCATCCTGGAATTCCCTGTGCCAGACCGGGACTATGGCTAGTAGGACTAATGGGGTGGTTGCTTGGCTCTGTGCAAATGCATGTTTGCTGTAACGTTGTAGAGTATTTTTATTACTCCTGCTGTCCTTCTCGTCCTTTCGCCGGCGACGCTGCCGCCTTCACAGTTTAACATACCAACATCCATATGTACTCGCATGTATGTATGTATTTAGTTACGTTGAAGGGGGTAAAAAAGATGATTTAGGATTCATTGTTGTGTGGTTATATTCCCTTGAGTGGTTAACTTCGGTTGAGTTCATCTGGTATGAGTTGGGATGCATCTGCGGCAACGAATTGGGAATTAAATCCCTTACCTCAGCGGGCATGCATATGTTCTTGTATTTTGTTCCCAGCGTTCTTTTTTTTATTTTTATTTCTCTTTGTTAACTTTAATGGTATTAAAATAGTTATAAGTGCAGAATAGATAAAACATGGGCAGGGGGAGAAATTCTCCTTGCCCTTTGTGGGGTGGAAAATTGTTTAACACGGCAATCATAGACGTTATGCATACATAGTTTATTGGATAACACTGGGGGAAGTTGCAATTTAAATATGCTAAAACCCTATTAGCATTGACCCTCAGGGTGAGCACTAAATGACAGAAATGTATGTATGTAGGTATACGGGGACATCTCCGAATTGATTTACTAAAATAAATCGTACACGTACTCGCCCACAGTAATCAGTCCCTGACCCGAAAAGGGCTTTCTCTGCTGAGCTGAGATTACCCGTCATCATCATTTCATTGTATACTGATTCCAGTTATCCAAACCATTCCCTAAAGCCTGATCTAATTAATAGTCCGATCCGATCCTGAAAACCAAAACACAAGCATCCCCTTGGTCGAATCACTATTCAATATGGCCAATGCAGTTGACATGATAAGCCCCTGAGCATTCTTTCATTCTCGTTTAACTACGTTAGGTATGTAGATTCATCTCCGCCACTATAAGGCTTCTTTACGCCTTAGGTCTACGGAGACCTGCGAGTATTACGATACCCAATTGAGATGTCGCACTGAAGGACATTTGTTACTACTGGAAGTTATGGAAGTAGTCTCTGCCTAAGGTTCTCTGTATCACATTGTTTAGGCTGGGATAATGACATAAAATCGGGAGGGTACCCTTCGTCGTCATATCTTCTTTATATTCTCTGCAGAGGGTGTTGTCGCTAAGGCGCAGTTTTAATGTGACTTACTAACCTAGATGGCATTACAGGACCGGGGCTAGCTAACATGCCTCTCCATCTAGCGTGGTCTTCGTGTTGCCTAGGGAAGTAGGTAGGTATGAGTGGCTGTTGGAAACACCAACCCACTTAGGCCTATTAGCCTATTGTGATATCACGTGGATCTATAATCCTCTTACTAATGGAACCAGTTTGAGCTTACGATGAAGGGTACGTCCATATTTTTTAGATCGCTTAGGTCATTGTGGAAGAAAGCTCCTCGGTGAAGTTTTCTTCTCTGGGAGAGAGCTTCAGCAGCTTCTACAGAAATCGTTTGTAAAAGCGCCAAACCTTCTTGGGTGCTTGCGCTGAGATGCTTCATATTTAGAAGGATCAGACTCTTAGAGCAATTCAGATCTAGCTTTGGCCGGATCTGTTTAGTCCCTGAACATGTTGATCCAACAGTCCACCTAAGGTCTGTTCTTTTATTGGCATCCAGCTTTAATATTAATTTGCATGTAGCGATTGGTATATAGCATATGCTACCCTTTTCCGGTAGAATAGGTAGAATGGTTCCAATTTTGGCGAGCTCGTCGGCCATACAGTTCCCAGTAACATCTCTGTGGCTCGGCACCCAGCAAAGGTGAAGGTTGAACTGCTTTGCCATCTTCATAAGAGATGATCGGCATTTAAGGGCAGTTTTCAAATTTAATGAGACTGAGTCCAGTGATTTGATAGCTGCTTGACTATCCGAAAAGATGCGGATATCTTTTGCAGACACCACTAGCTTCTTTCATCGCCAAAATTTTCGCCTGGAACACGCTACAGTGATTTGGAAAACGGAAAGAGTGGCTTAGATTTAGCTTATCTGAGAAAACACCGCCACCAACTCCGCTATCGGATTTAGATCCATCTGTGTAGAGATGGATTGACTTGTCCTCCAAGAAAGCATTTTCTCCCAGAAGGATCTAGAGAGGAAGCTTACATGGATGTCTTTGTCAAACCAAAGTTCAGGTATGGTGTAATCGACGTTCTCTGTGAGGATTCCTAATGTATTGAGAATGCTGGCGTGGCAAAATAAATTATTTGCCCACTGTGTAGTCGCATTAAGGCGAACGGCTGCAGTCGCAGCTACTTGCCTGCTGAATGAGTAGACCGTAAGGCTCCGCTTATGCATAGACATGCTGTTCTTTGGACTCGAGTTAGTTTGCTGCAGTTTGCTACAGTTGGCTGCATTGTCTAAGGCCGTCCACCAGACAGCAACCCCGTATGTGAGTATCGGTTTTATAATCGCTATGTATAGCCAGTGGATTATGCGAGATTGAAGGCTCCATTTATTCCCATGCAAGAGCATAAAGCCACTGTAGCTTTACCGACTCTTTCTTGAATGGTAGGGTTCCAGTTTATGTAGTTTCGTGTCGAAAATGAAACCCCAATTTTTTTGCTGTACCGTTTATTGAAGGAGTTTCTACAGTTGGAATTTTTTATTTCCTGGAAAGAGGACACGATCAGTTTTATGTTTTATTCCCAATCCACATCGATCTGTCCAACGGGCTAATCTATTGAGATTTACTTGAAGGAGTTCTTTAATGGTATTAAGATGCTTACCTGAGACGGCTATAGCAACGTCATCCGCATAGGCAATCACTCTGCTACCACCCGCTTCCAGGTATATCAGCACTTCATTGACCACTTCGAGAGAAGGGGAGAAAGGACACCACCTTGCGGCATACCGCTACTGACACATCTTTTAGCAGAAGCCCCACCCAGTTTGGAGGTGATTATCCTGCTGCCTATCATAAGACTAATCAACTTTCCAAGTGAGTCGCCTACCTGAAAGTTGACAGCGCAGTCGTGATTGCGGATGTGTTGACGTTGTTAAAGGCACCCTCTATGTTTAGGAAAGCGACCATTGTGTACTCTCTATATTGTAGGGGTCGTTCGATGTGGCTAGTCAGTGAATGCAGAGCTGTTTCCACCGACTTTCATTTACAGTAGGCATGTTGAGCCGTTGACAGAAGTCTTGGAACAATTTTAGCTCGTATATGGATAGCAATCAGTCGTTCTAGGGTTTTCAGAAGGAAAGTTGATAGACTTATAGGTCTGATGTCCTTTGGGACAACATGAGAACATTTTCCGACTTTGGGAATAAAAACTACATTGACTTCTCTCCATGACAGTGGAATGTTGGTCAGTTCTACACAGCTCCTCATAATATTTTCAAACGAAGGCAGAATAATAACTGAGGACCTCCGGAGCTCGGCAGGTATCATACCGTCCAGACCAGCAGACTTGTATAGTTTGAAGCTATGCAGCGTCCAGAGCAGTTTGCCTCTTGTAATCAGATCGTGAATTTGGGTCACGGTTGCAGTAGTCCTGTTTGAGGTGCTATTGGGCGCGAATTGGGTGCTACCTGGAAAGTGGGTGTCCAGTAGCAGGTTGAGTAATTCATCACTTGAGGTTGTCCAAGAGCCATCGGTTTTTTTCAAACAGCTAGGCATCATACCCGCGACGCCTCAGAGGTTTCCGTGATTTTGTCACAGAATGACCTCCAGGACTGTCGCTTTGCCTTCCTCAGTTGGTTTTTTGTATAATTTAAGGGATTCTTTGTTTGAGTCCCAGTCAGTCAGTTTTCTTGTACTTTTTGCTTAGTTGAAAAGTTTTCTGCAAGTGTTTCTAAGCAGGCCCAGTGCTGTTGTCAACCAGTGCGGCTTTTTCTTGCCTCTAGGTTGAATAAGAGGGTAGGAAGCGGCCATATCCTGATTGAGAACCAGGGTGAATTCCCTGACTTTCATTTCAAGCTCATTGGTGTCACGCGGTCGACTTGAGAGTTCGGAGGATATTGCTTCTGACAGTATTCCTCTATAGTTTGGCCAATCAGTTTTCCGATAATTCCGGAATGCTGGTTGGCTGGGAGGAGCATCACTCAGGCTGAATTGGATGTATCTGTGGCCTGAAAAAGACGTTGCAGTCATTTCTGGCTCGTTTGAATTTTTTTCGGTTTTCCTCCGTCGGGCTCATTGCCAATGTTGCAAACAATGAGGTTAGCACTTATAATATAATCAAAAAGTTACTCACCTCTATCGTTGATGTCGGTACTGCCCCATACCGTTTGATGAGCGTTAGCGTCGCATTCGATGATGAGGCCAGTTTTTTGTCTCTCAGCTTCTAGTACCACCCTTTCTAAGTTATCACCAGGGAGATGGCCTACATGACCGTAGCCGAGGTATGCCGATGCCAGCCAGTAGGAGCCTTTGGCAGTCTCTAGTCTGGTCACGGTTAAGTCGGGGTCGCTGAGATTAGGAGGTCAAAATGCATTAAGGCTACGTTTCACTAATATACAAGTTCTAATCTTACCTTTGTCTCTTGTATAGAGCCTAAGGTACCTCTCTACCTGTTTACGCCACCTAAGATTAGGTCGTCCTCTACTGCGTTGTCCTTCTTAGTTAGAGTTGAAAACTTTCCAGGCCGGAGCGCTGGTGTCTATGCGCTCGTGGTGACCTAGCCATCTAAGTCGAGTTACATGAGCTTTTCTGACAAGGTTGAAGCCGCTTTATAGTCCGTATAAATATAATAAATTGACAGCTCGCTGTATTCTTTTCATTATGTCAAGGTAATGCGAGTAACTGAACAGGCTTTTGACTAGTGAGTTTTGCACAATTCTTTCAATAAAGATAAAAAAAAAATCACATAACCACTTAACGCCTTGTATAAGTTCTTTTCTAATAGAGAATCTTGCAAAATTTGGATTTGTTGAACTCCGGCAATAATTTCATAAAGATTTCGTATGTAGGTCGAAAGCTGTTGTTAATTTTGATTTGTTTCCCACTATCAGATTCATATCACAGGGTACAGGCTTATTGCCTTATTCCGCCAACTATAAGTCATTAGTTGATTCTTTGCGAGCTAACTCACTAAAGTATTCATTGCCCATCACTCCCTTGCGGCTAGGGACCCAGTAAAGTTTCACATCACTCACATCACTCAAAGCAAAGAGCCGTGAGATCTTCATGTCAGCATGTCAACAGCTTTGACTTTATTTCAACTGCAGCAATGGCATTTATGGCGGATTGGCTTTCAATAGTAATGTCCTCAGGTGATACTGGTCTTAATTTTGGTTGTTTGGGAATGATTCTGATTCCTTCCCGCCTTAGGTCCTTAACAGTGTCCGCAGAAGAACTGAAATCACTTCTCCTTAAGGGATGCCTCCAGTGGCAATGACCTTTAAACTATTTTATCTAGAGTTGCATTGATGTACCTTTTTGTGAGCATATAAATTTTCCAGTTTTTTTAGTCCCAGGTCAATCGTCACATGTTCCAATTGTCTCCTAATTGTGAAAGTATTAACATTGTTGAAGGCCCTTCTTTGTCGAGGAAGACAGTCAATGTACACCCTATACAAAATGTCATACTAATAAACAACTGCATTGGTTGTGTTCAACAATGCAGAATTTCTTTTAGTCTTAACTTGAACTGTATTACCCTTGTGTTCACAAACGTCAACATATCGCCATACTTGTGCAGATTAGTTAAGCATTATAGTTTTTTCTGCACTGACATGACGGTTTTGAACGCAAAAAAAATGACGACCTATACTAAAACATGTCTGCGCAGTGAATGTGTTCAAAAACACGCGGGGAAAAATCTGCGATTGTACTAAAGTAGAAATGATGACATTTATGAACTCACCTATTCTCTTTATTGCAGAAACTTTTAACAATCGTGCTTACAACTTCATACAGGACCGTTTTCGTGCTTTTCCTTTTGCGCATGATTGTTGGCTAGATTCTAGGCTAGTCTTCTGGGTGCAACTTACTACGAATAGGGATATCAAGCAATACGATAAACGATGCTAGGCTTGAGAGCCTAGTATTGCCGAGCATAACCCCTTTCCGAATTTTACTTCCCTCCAAAATATTGGCATATGCCCGTATTTAATGCTACAACTTAAAGGTCCTTTTAGAAACGGTATCATAGTCTGCTTTGCCCTTTGCACAGTAGTTGGTGTCCAATCCAGGAAATTTGTAGAAAGAAAATGAATCCGCTTTCGTTTTCATCAAGTTTCGTGTTGGCACTGGAAAATCAGGATACTTTTTACTACTGCTGAGGTTATCGTGCAACAGATGGGGAAATTCAGAGTTTCAGTCGCATATGTAAATGTCATCATCAAGTCCTAGGTCTCATGTTGCTATGGCTTCCTTTCTTAGTCTAGCATACTCTGCTGTGCTCTCAAAATTAGAGTACAAAATTTTCCATTAATGCTTGCTACTTAAAGGATTATTATATCCTGTCTAATGCATTGTAATTTTCCACTACAAATATTGAGAATTCTTTGATCCAGAGATCTTTGTATGAAATGTTTAGTTCCTCGTGGATTTCTATTTTAAATTTTATTAAGGATCCGATGCTTTCTAACTTTCTCCAGTGTATTCCTCTATCAATGAGAACAGACTGTTGGTTTCAAATTCACTAATCTCCCCAGGATGAAGCATGAAGATTGATTCCTCATCGGTCTGCTGGACCGTGCCGTTTAAGTACTGCCTAAAACCAGCCAATATATCCTGTGCCTCCATTGCTTGCTTTGCCATGAAGAATTAGTATTCTGAGTTTAAAGAAGCTGCGTGGGGCTTTACGATAGTTATGAGATTGCCTATGTTAAGTTTGAATTTGTAGTTGACCGCATCGATGGAAAGAGCCTTCATGATGCAACAGGAACTCAATGTCCTCACACCTAAAACTGGAGACCAAAATGTCACAACCAGTCTAAATTAATGAGTTAGCCTATTAATGAGTTTTACGTGGTAAGGGAGATGAATAGAGCCGTAGTGCAGCTTGATGTCGCTACAGACATACATACTTCCAAAATCTGTTCCCCATAATCCAGTTTATTGCCATGAATGTCACCGTTTGAAAGACAGATACAAAGTTGACAACGAGTAATAGATCGACAGTAAATTAATCAGTGAAGATCCCATACATTATTTTCTTGGCTGAAATTCTGTTCAGAGCTAGTCCCAACGAAATTCGACTTCGTATTGCTATAGCAACCTGAATACAGGTATCAATCCGGACAGACGACATATCCACAAATCAGTTATCAGCCGACAATCTCATATGAATTTGGGTGGGCGAAGAGTTGCCAGTGCGTCTAGATCAGATCCAGACGTGCTTGGAAAATCTCCCAAGTAACCAAGGCAAACCGTTGCTTGCAGTTCGTTAAAAGGCGCAGTTACGTATTTGCATGAAGGCTTATTTCATCAAACAACCGACATTTCAGATTGAATTGATCTTACGAGTATCATAGCCGTACAAATCCAGAGGACCCACCTCGTGGGTGCTCCTTATATTACCAAAAGGTCCTTAAAACTGCTAAAAAGCTTACAGCTGCTTGAAGGTTTTTGACGCGAGATATTTAGTCCAAGGAAGTTTGCTATCCAGGATGGCAACCAGACACTTGACAACCTCAGTTTTGAAAGCATTGCCTAAAAGCCCATTTCTTGTGTACCAATTGTCCATTACGGAGTAAACAGTCAACAGTAAGAGCATGATCTAGCAGACAAGATAGCTACATCACATCATCTATGATACTATTGTATGTATGCGTGGATATAGACGTTGGAGCTGTGAGGGCATAAATCTAATATCCACCATAAAACAGCAAAACCGACAAATATGACGAATACGTTCTCCTTTTTGTCAGGTGCACATCAGACGTAACGTATCCTATCGGCCCAATTTTGGATCACTCTATTTCACCAAAAAAACTAGTTGAATATAGACTTCCAAGGTCCGATTTCCATAAGGAGTATTCGAGTGGCTTCAAATCCCACGAACTCGATGGCCAATTCACTGGAACATATGTTGTGTGAATCGATTCCGGTAAGTCAATGTTTTCATGGGCACCACTATTCTACTGGAACCAGGATTATTATTATCGTTCTTATTTTCGATGAAATAATCATTGATCATTGTCTGGTAACGTTGGCCATTGACCGTAGATCGCTCATCGCTGATGCTGCCAGAGTGAAAACAACACCAAATAATGCACTTTTGTGAATCTCTTCTGGATTTCAACAACTCTAGAAACATTTTGCTTGTTCACAAACCACTTGAGACAGCAGTGAGCCCTATCACTAAACACAACATTTCGATGAAAACAAAAGTCGTCTCCAAACTGTTCAAGAGCACAATCAGCAGGCTTCCATGGGAAGCCATGGCCTCCTGGCTTTAAATTCTGCACTAGCTGGATCTTATACAGGTGAAGACCAAGATTTGGCCGCACCATTTCCCACATATTGGACGGACAAAGGCCGAACTGTTGCGATCATCTCTTTCTTGCTTGGATGTGCAATAATTCCATGTGCAATTTGCTACGAAAGTAACACCCCTATTATGACTAGCGAGTCGAACTCTCTGGCGAATTACTGCTGTCGCCGTATTACGGTTGGCGAACTTTCTCATTCGCCTTTGAAAACAATGTTGACAACCAAACGTCATAAAATGACAGTTGCGAAATGTTAAAAATATTAATTAGTTTGGGGTGATTTCTGTGGTTTAAAGTAAATTTAAATAATAAAACATGATACGAGGGCGGGTCAATAAGTCCGACTTTTTGAATTTCTGACCTCTTTACTGAAACAGCAACACTGCTCCTGTCAACAGGCATCTGTCAGTTGACTCCTGTCAAAATTTAAACTTGCTGCGTCAGTTACTTTGTGTTTGACAGACTACTCACTAATTTGAGGAGAAAATGGAAAAAAGTGAATTTCGTGTGCTTATTAAGCATTATTTCTTGCGAAAAAAAACCATTACCGAGACCAAGGCTAAGCTTGATAAATACTATGGGGACTCTGCACCATCGATTTCAATGGTAAAAAAGTGGTTTACTGAATTTCGTTGTGGCCGTACAAGCACTGAAGATGCCGAACGTCCTGGACGGTCAAGTGAGGTCTCTACACCCGAAACAATCGAAAAAATTCACGATATGGTGTTGGCCGACCGAAGATTGAAAGTGCGAGAGATTGTGGAAGCCGTAGGGATCTCGCATGGCTCAGTGGTTTCAATTTTGAATGATCATTTGGGCATGAGAAAGCTTTCCGCAAGATGGGTGCCGCGTTTGCTCACAGTCGACCACAAACGTAATCGTGTAACAACTTCACAGGAAGGTTTGGCGTTGTTTAATCGCAATATGGAGGAGTTTTTGCGCCGTTTTGTAACCGTGGACGAAACATGGATCCATCACAACACACCAGAGAACAAACAACAGTCAAAACAGTGAATCGGCGCCAAAGAAGGCCAAGGTGGGTTTGTCAGCCAATAAAGTTATGGCGACTGTTTTTTGGGATGCACGCGGGATAATCCACATTGACTACCTTCAAAAGGGAAGAACAATCAATGGGGAATATTATGCCAACTTATTGGACCGATTCAATGACGATTTGAAAAAAAAAAACGACCTCATTTGGCCAAGAAAAAAGTTCTTTTCCACCAAGACAATGCAAGGGTGCACACATGTGCAGTTGCCATGGCAAAAATCCGAGCGACTACTTCTTGTTCCCAAACCTGAAGAAATGGCTTCTTGGAAAAAGATTTGACTCCAATGATGAAGTCATCTCGCAAACAAAGGCCTATTTTGAGGACCTCGACAAATCATTTTTTTTGGAAGGGATAAAAAAATTGGAGAAGCGTTGGACAAAGTGTATAGAGCTCAACTGAGACTACGTTGGAAAATAAAATTATTTTTTTATCAAAAAATCTGTGTTTTAATCCAAAAGTCACGGACTTATTGACCCGCCCAGTATTAACTGCATCTTATATACTGCATGATAGGAATCATAATGTTATTTAATTTCATTAACGTGTGTCAAAGTTCAAAATATCACTAGATACATTGAATTACCATTTAAATATGTACATACAAAAATGTGTTCGACATGTCACTGTGAAGGAATAGTTAGATGGAATACTTCTTTCGGAAAGTGCTTTAAATTTTTCTTCAGTAATTTGAATTCCATGCAAAATATGAGAACTTTGTTTACGGCTACAATTGCCTTATCCTGATTTCGCGCTTGCCATTTCTTTATCGGAAGTTTATAGCATACATGCAAAAGGCATTCAAATAATCTGACCCAGCAGTTTAACACTGATAAACCAAACTGTAAAACAACAGATCTACATATTTTCTATTTGAATGTCAATTCGGGCCTTTTCAGCTATTGAAATTTGTTTTAACTCTTCCACGAAATTTATTTTAATTGCACGACAATATCCGGTGGAGGAAGGGTGTGGATTTTTCCAAACCACTTCCTTATTGTCACTGTTCCCGCATACTAATCGGATGGTCACAACTGAGGATATAAATACGATTGCATCATCTGCCTCCACTCCAACAAACTTGTGCTTAAAAGAGCCGTGTTCTGAGCTACCATCAAAGCCCCATTTTGGAACCAATCATAAGTTGCCTAATTGTTCAGCTTTCAATCTATAAATTATGCCTTTTTGCACATTTATCAAAAACTCAACAGTGTGGTTCAATAGAGCTTGAACAGTAACATCGTCCTTTTTGGATAACAATCTTGTTTTTGCAGCTTGTACGACGCAAATCTTTCTAAATTTTTGGATCTTCTTAAATTGTACTGATGTGTTGTTAGATTGACTTCCACCATAGTCGAAAGGACTTCTTCCCCAGACATCTCAACAGTGCGATTCGCTTTGAATGTCTGCTATGCTTCCATGTTCTTAGGTGAACGTATAACCTCTTCTAATAATTTGGATGCAACTACCTGGCCAGAAGTTGGCAAATTCATTTTTGCTGCATGCCCTAGTTTCGAAAGTGAAGTACATTTTCTAAGGTGTTCAGTTGTTTAGCGTTTGTTTCAGTCAGAGCTATCTGCAAATTTTATTTTTGTCCGACCTGACCGTTTTGCAGGGACAACTCTATACATTCTAAAACCATTCTTTGTTCTTCATAAGAAATCTATCCTTTTTACGGTCAGCTTAGATCCAGTTTTCTTTAAACCAAAAGGAGAATTGCGAAATTCGGAGATATAGTTCACTCAACCCCTCTTTAAGACAATTGGTGCGCTTTGCAAAATGGTCATTCAAAAAGATGTGTTTAGTCTTAGAACATTGTGTTCTCCGAATTTATTATTAAAGTGAATGACGCCAATCTTGTCACTCGAATATATTGATGTTGTCGAGCTCTGACCACAAAAAGTCGGTCAACATCGCCCTATACCAAAGACCATTGACGGTAGCGGTGTCCCCGTCCTCATTTCGAAAGAAATGGATCCGACGATGACGAAATAAACCGCAACAAATAGTCAATCTTTGTGGATGCATTGATGTTTGGCCCAACACATGTGGATTGTGTTCACTCCAATAATGGAATTTCTGCTTGTTGACATAGCCCCTGAGCCAAAATCCGGATCTCCGGCCAACATTTCCAGTGTCCAATTGTCTATGGTCGTTTAGTTTAAATTTTTGCGTCAGCACAATCTTATATGCCGATCTAGTGATGCCGAATTCAGGTGATAGGAGCCGAATCGACATTTCTGGGTCTTCTTTCGATATTGGGCGCTACAGCGGCTATGTTTTCTTCATTTCGCACCAATCTCCGTCTGGTTTGTGGCTTAATATCCAAACTTTTCCACGGTGCGACGAATTACTTGCACACTGCAGCCATGATGACGACCGACCTCACGACGAAATTCACGTTGCGTATTTACAACTGAGCCGGAATTTCGATAATATTTTTTAATAATTTTAGCACGTTCGGCAAGCGTAAAATGGTGCATAATGAAATGGCAAACCTTACTGAATACTTTGACAGCTGGATGTCATTGGTAACTTTGGCAGTTGCTGAAACATAACAATTAGAAAAACCATCATTGCTGTGATAAATTACTGCGTACAAATCTTGATGTAGAACCTTAAGAATTTAAAAATATATTCAATTGATATAAAATAGCTAAAATTATATTGTACATACATGAAGGCACTGAATCCATGTTAAAGAAAAAGTTATAGAGCGTTATAAAAAAAGAAATATTTGTGCAAAGGTTCAGTAGGAAACGTCACAAGTTAATACACAGTTGCAAACTAGTCGCAAGTGAAGCGTGTAATTGAATTGAAAGGGTAAGGAAATAATGCGCTGTTTTGTCATCTAAACAGATAACAACAATTGATAGTCCTTTACTGTGATTTCATTTTTTGTAATTATTTCCAAGTCTCCAGTACCAGCTGCCTCTATGTGGTCCAGCGACTCTCCTGTTGTCCCTTGGTAGGACAAAATGTACTCAAATGGAGGAGGAGAGGAATGGAGTAATCCAAAGCAAGAGACATGCTTCTTCGCTCAATATTCTGCGTCGCTTGCTGCGAGAGTAGCGACGACACCGCGCAGTACTATCTCTGTGAGTGACCGACCTAAACTTGCATCAGGCTGCAGTTATACGGGGCTGAAGTCGTGGAGCACCTACTCAACTTTCTGCGAAAGACTGGAAAGCTCCAATAAAAGGATATACTAGGGGTTTAGTGGACTAGCTCTTGTTAGAGTACTCTCTTTCGACAGAACAAAAAAAAAAAACAACTGTTGCCGGACACTTCGCGGTTCTAGAACGAGGAGGCGGCTCTATAAAACTGCTCATGACTCCTAAAAAACGAAATATCATTATTTTCAACTTCTGTACAAGAAAAAGGAAACATGCAGCTTGTTTTGGAAATATTTGATGAATTTTATTATGTGGATATATGTATGAATATTGATATGAATCTTAAAAACTAGAGACAAAAAAAGGTTGGGTAACCGCTTATAAAAATAGATGTCGTAATCTGCCTATAATTGCATCTTTTCCAAGATACTTCTCTTATACAGATCTTTATTTAATAGTTAATCGTTTTTCGAATTTTAATATTTAGATAGATTAACAATTTTTTCTTCTCGCTTTTAAAATATAAAAAAATACAATTTTCTTTGATAAATTTGGATTTTTGTTTTTATTTTGAAAAATGCTTAAAACTTGTGGCACATAAATGTGCGGGCGTTTTTTATTTGTATTTTTACAGTGAATAATATAATTTTTTTTATGATTTCAAAACAATTTTTATTTCTCTATAAATTGTGCATTTATTATAATTGGAAAAGTGTTTTGTTTTTCTTCTACGACTAATTTTGTTTTCCTTTTCTTATTGTACTTTGTAAGGTTTACATCAGGTTTTTTAAGGTTTCTTTTATTTTATTAATTTTAAAATAAAATTGAACATACATATTTTGTTTTCAATTTTGTTTTGCTGTTTAACAATATTTTGTGTTTCGCGTAATGAATAAACTTTTTATAACAAAAGTCTACTTGAACAAAGATTATATGGATGTACGAATACGTAAATATAAAAAAAAAAAGATTAAATGTTAGCGTTTCATGATTACAATGGGACATAGGACCCACCGTTTACAAAGCCTTGTGTGACATACATATGCGTACTGGTAATTAATTATTAAATGTGTGTTTGTGTTAAATCATAAAAATAAAAGAAAAATGCGTTAATTTATAGATGGTGATTTAAAACTACTTTACTGTGGTGGCAACAGAAAAGGAAGAAGGAAAAATTCATAGGGACTAAATTACTACCGGAAGTATAGGTGTTTTCATTTTGTTTTTTGCTTTTTTTTTATTTTTTTTTTTTTCAAAATTGGCAAAGCAACATAACATCTGAGTATGGATCGCCTATGACGAATTTGGATTTCTGTACATTTTCATTCTTTTATTTTTATGTGTGCTAAGGTACCGTAAAAATTGAAATTTTAGTCTCACAAACATGATCGCGAAAAAATATATTCCGTTTTATTTTTTAAATGGTTTACCTATTTAATGCCAGTGGATTGAGAATCATGCCGGATACCCCGCATTCGTTGGAATTCATCATTTGATAGGCGGCTGTTGTGCCCGAGGCAGTTGTTGAAGAAACACCTGCAACAAAAAAAATTCCTAAGTATGCACAAAAACAGGAGTAAATGAATGTGGTTAGATCGTACTTGGATGGTAAGAGCTACTGTTAGGTGGTTTAATTTATGACATACCTGTGTTTTCATCTAAATAAGTCGCTGGACTTGATGGTGGTGATGGCGAGTCCAAAGATATTATCGATACGTCTGTAAGAAAAGTAAAATTTGATATGAATTTCAAAAATTCTTTATGTAAATTTTATCAATTTTAATATTGAGGGTAGGCGGCACTGAGCGGCAGTACATCTACACACCAGTCACCCAATACACCATATTTGCGCTTATTTAACTTCTTTGTGGTAGCTACCGGGCACTGATGTCATCCATGTAGACTTCACTTGCGAAGTGAGCTATAAGCGCTACAAGTGTAAGACTGTATCAAATGCCTAACCCTCAGCTGGCGGAGGTACAGCGGTTGGATTTATGAGATTAAATCAATAGTGGCATCAACAATCAGCGTGGCAGACACTGGATAGATCATCCAATAGGGATCACTACATTTCGTGAATGATGGTACTAGTACCTGTTTTGTTTACATGGCTCGATTGCCGTTCTTACCCGTCACATTCCATGGAGAACATATTCCAGCCAGCGGTGTAACCAAACGCTCTCATACGCCAGTTGTAGTGCACTGCTGGCTGGCTATGCAATGCGAATGACCCGAATATGAAGATAAACGAAAGAATCGAGTCATTTGTGTGCAGTTGGAATCTTGTGTTCATGGATAGCAGGGCGTTTGCCTGATACAATCTGCTGAAGGGACTTAACGTCCGGCCACTATATAGAGACTAAGATAAGATGGACAGTTCAGCAAGCGAAACGATGGTAGTTTTGTTTTGACTCCGGTACGATTTGATCGTAGACCGTTATCGTCGGATGTCTGAAAGTTATTTTATTTTTTTACTCTACAGTGGCTGTACCTACACTTTTCATAGTAATAAAATAAGTTTGAGAAATCATTATGAATAGACTTACATCAGAAGCATCAAATATACTCCACGTGACGCAGAGGTAACACCGCCTCAACGTAACTGAAGCCGCTCTGAGCGAAGGTGTGGTGGAAGATCTGGAATTCTCAATTCAGCATTGATCTCAACAATTTCGCCTTTGTCCATCTACTATGTGGATAATTATGCGAATAGATCTCGGCCTACACCCGTATAAGATCCAGCTGGTGTAGAAACAAAACCCACCAAACGATGGATTGCTATGGGAGGTTGCCGATTACGCTCTTGTACAACTTAAAATCGACCCCTTTATCAAAACGTTGTGTTTCATCATAACGAGGCTCACTTTTGGCTCAATGGGTTCTTTGAACAAGAAAAATTTCCGTTTCTAGACTGGGGCAAATCTGAAAACACTCATGCGACTCAATTACACCAACAAAGGTACACTGTTTGGCATGGTACTTACGCTGATGGCATCATCCGTCCTTATATTTTCAAAAATTAGGCAAAAGCATGCGTTGCTGTCAATTGCCATCGTTACCATAAACACCAGTGATTATATGAACGACATTGGTGGTTCCAGCATGATGGCTCTACGTGTCATACTGCAAATACAACCATTGACTTACATTGATTCAACAACATCAAATCGCGAAATGGACCAGTGAATTGGCCACCGAGATCGAGATCAGCGACGGAAGTCGATGTTTGTTTTTCGCCGTGTAGCTACGGCCTATAGAGTATTGCCTGCTTGTCGTGGGCACATTAGCACCTAATATGAGACTGAGGGGCATTAACATCTTATGAAACTTCCAAAAGTCTGTATGCATGATCGGGTTTCCACGTCCGAGAACTACCGGTGGGGCAAAAGAAAAGTTGTAAGCGATAAAACTGATGATTTAACACGAAATGTGGAGAATTGTTAGCACTTACGTGCCGCAAGTTGGAAGTGAGCATTCAGAAAAAAAAATATTTTGACGCGATGAGCTTTTAAATGGATTATCAAGGGAGGAAATGCTTTTCATCGATGCAGATTTAAACGGACATGTCGGAAAATCAAACTATAAATACTAAGACTGCCATGGAGGAAATGGTTCCGAAACGAGAAACGCAGCGGGAGAAGATATACTAAGCTCATATAAATCACACAGCCTTGAAAACATACTGTAGCTATGAACACCAAATGTAGATAGATTACCATTTATGCTGCAATAACGCGCAACGGCGAGTATAAACTAGCACAATTTAAACAATGCTGAAAGCTCTCAGCATTAAGTATCCGAGAATGGCTCCAAAGTTCCTTAAACGGAGAAGAACTAACTGCACAAACTATGTGAAAAAAATTTGAAGAAAAATGTAAGAGCAATGCGAAACTCTGTTCGGTATTTCAAAGGATACCTCAACATACTCGTAAATAAAAAAAAATCATGAAGCGAAAATGGGAGTAAAAAACAAAAGGCAAGCCTTTGAATCGCGGATTAAGTACATCGGAAATATCGAAGTCGAAGAAGTTGGACTATGAACATTGCAAACAAGAGGCAAAAAAGGCGGTGGCAAGAGCGCAGGCGATAGCAGTAGAGGCATTGTAGTGGAAATTAGAAGTGGTAACTTCAGAACCTATAAACAAGCGACAGAAAGTGCAACGTCGAAACTCGGGTAAACGAGCTAACATTAAGATTCCGTGCCAATGGAGAAAAACCTCGCAAAGTAAATATCCACATTTTCACCTGTTTGGGTCTTTACCCTAAAATGGTATACCATACCACCTTGATGAAAAAGTTCCCGGGGGACACCACCGTGTGGCGCTCCCATTGTTCCGATTTGAGTTCTGTTTTTTTTTTTTTTGTTAAGATGGTAAATCTGTTGTTGACATTCCCTCTAAATCTTAGCATCATAGCTTGATATTTGCAAAAGTTACGTAGCCAAGAGTACGAGTACAACTAACTCTGTGTGTGTTGACGATTTTTTACAATTTTAGAAATGGATTCAAATTTGCAACAACGAACTTGTATTAAATTTTTGCGTAAAAAACGGATTTAATGGTGCGCGAACGTTGGAAAAGTGTTTCGGCAATGATTCTCTAAAGAAACCGGTCGTTTTCAGTGGCACGAGCGGTTCAAAAGTGGTCGTGAGTCAATCAAAGATGATGAACGCAGTGGCAGACCATCGACATCGAAAACCGACGAAAACATTGATGAAGTAAAAGAAATGTTGGTCAATAACCGCAAATTAACCATCAGAGAGATAGCGGAGGACATTTTGGTTAATGAGTTGGGTTTCCGTCGTGTAGCAGCAAAGTTGGTGCCAAAAGACCTCAATTTCATGCAAAAAAGGGACCGTGTTGACGTCGCAAAAGAGATGATTTGCGAGGCTGAGTCCGATCCCACATTCATCAAAGACGAGACGTGGGTTTATGTGTACGACACGCAATCCAGACATCAGGCAAGTGAATGGCGTTCACCAAATGAGCCGATACCACAAAAAACACGTCGTTCTCAGTCAAAAAAAGAAGGCAATGCCCACGGTTTTCATGGATTACAACGGTGTAGTGCATCATGAATTTTTGCCAGAAGGCCAGACAGTAAACAAAGAGTATTACGTTTGCGTGAAGCAATTTGCCGAAAGAGACCAGAATTGTGGGCAGAAAACTCGTAGATTTTGCACCATGATAACGCACCGTCGCACAATGCCATCATTGTTCGTAATTTTTGACGAAAAATGCAACAAATACTATTCAGCAACCACCGAATTCACCTGATTGAACAGAAAGAAGTCACAGGGAGTCGGATTTCTTTCTGTTCAATCGAGCTAACAAACCACTACGGGGAACGCGTTTCAGCAGGCGAATGGAAAAATCGCAGGAAGCACTGATGGACATACCGAAAACCGAATATAAAAAAATCTTTCGAGGATTGGATCAAGCGCTGGCATAAGTGTGTTGCAGTCGATGGGGATTGCTTTGAAGGGGACAATATAGATTTAGATGAATAAACCTGTATTTTTAATTTTCTGAATAAATTCCGGGAACTGATCAAGGTGGTATACCGGGTATTTGCCCATTACTAGTCAGGGCACACCAAAGTAAGCCTTTTCTTAAATCCTCGATAAATGATGTCAACATTGGAGATAAACCCTTACTGTAGAACGATTTTTTTTCTTAGAATATACCCAGGAATCATTTCCCAAATTATCTTCAACGAATTAGGGGACACCCTGTATATTGAATATTAGTATCAATAAAAAAGAAAAAAACATTAATCGTATGCTCGAAAAAAAATTATGAAAAATACACCCTGGTATGGCGCGCGCATCGTGATCTGGTGCCTTAAAAAAAATCCTGTAAATTGTCTTATTTTTTTTTAACTAGATATTAAATAGCCCTTTAATGACCAGAGTTCACAAAAAACGCGTATTAAAGGACAAGAACAAACTAAATCATGTCCCATATTTTTGAACCTTTTTTAAATTTTATATCACATATTTTATATCTAAAAATTAAATGATCCTGACGTGTTTTCATTGAACAAGAAGAAATCAGAAGAAAAAGAATTAGGTCTACGTAAAGCCAACTACGCAGACATTGCTAAAATTTTTGCAAATAAACTAGCAAAATCCAAAAAGCAGTTGTAAAATAGAATTAATCTACGATATTAACGAGTCAAAAACTCATTGATAAAATTTGAAATTATCTGCGTAAATGATGGAGATTTTTGAAGAAATATTAACTCACAACCAAAGAACAATGTTGTTTTCCTCTTGCCAGATTACAATTATTTGTAAAATTCAAAAAAAAAAAAATTTAAATGTTGGGAGACAACGAATCAAGAATATAAATTCTAACCCTAATGACACAACAACACAAAAAAAGAAAGAAAACACACACATAAAAAGTAAGCTTAACATATTTTAAAGAACGAAACTGTTAGAAACCATTTCAATAGTGCAATACGCCAGCAGTATCTGTATCTGTATCTGTATCTGAATTCTAAATTCTTCTCATTTTATTTTTTAATATTGCGAAAATAAAACAACATCTTTTCAAGTATTTAAATCGGTATTTTTTTTTTTTTTTTCAATTATCTTTCTTTTATTAAATATTTTCTTTTTTTTTTTAACAAAAAACTATTTACACAAACATAGGCATCATCATATATGTATACTTACATATTTAATTCAAAACATAAAATTACTTATAAATAAATATTTGTTTGTTTTCTAATTTTTAAGAGTAGCAGTACAATTGTTTGTTTCTTTTTCTTAGATAAAAATAAATTCATTAATGTATGTAATACACAGCTAAAGAAATGATTTCTTCACAGTTCGTTTATATGTAAATATTGAAATTAAATTGGAAAAAATCAATAATAATAATAATAATAATAATAAAATTTAATTATATCAACTTATCAAATTTAAATTAAAACAGTGAAAAATAATAAATTTTCCTAAGGACTGAGATTTTTTGTTTTTCTGTCAACTAAAAAATTACGATTGAATTTGTTTAAGTGTTGATTTTAAATATTTACAAACTAATAATAGAGATATACTCGTATCTTGAGGAACATTTTTTGTTTTCATTATATAATATAAATAAATATTTATGCAATGATACAATATTTCAGTTTTTTTTTTTTTTTTTGTGACATTCTTTAAGTTAAAAAAAAAATAATAATAATAAAACAGTGATGTCGCTAAAATTGTCATTCCTCATAATATACAAAAGAAATAAAAATGAACAAACATCAAAACATTGTTTAGAGAAATAAATATTCATTCACTTTCTCCTCCATTGTCTTTTTAAACTAGAAAAAAGGGAGAAAAAAGAGAAGAACAAAGAAAAAGAGAAACATAGTGTGTCTAAGAATTACTAGCTGAATCATGCTCCATGAATTGTACACCCTCATCACAATCTTCGACTTTACTCTCATCCACTAAAGCTGTTGTTTTTTTTTTTTTTTTTGTTTTTTATAAGTTTGTTTCGTATTTAATTATTTTATATATTTTTTTTTATTTAGCATTTGTTAAAAAAATATATGAAAAAGGGGTAAGAGAAAATTTGTCATTTATTTAGGGTAAATTTCAAGCAATCAAAAATATGCACAACATCTTATCCAATTTGAAAGAATAAAAAAAAAAATAGAAACAAATAAATAAATAAATTATAGCAGCAACAAAAAATTTGAAAAAAAAAAAAATAATAAAAACAATATAACTATCAGTTATGGTGCTGCACATCAGTGAGAGGCTTTTCTAGTAGCTATCCGACCAGATCTTAACACCCGACCGTTGTTGGTTTCGAGCCTTTTAACAAATCTGCTAATGGAATTAATATTGTTCTTTAACGCTTCAACATTACGATGGAGCTCTGAGAGATTAGAGAAGAGGAGAAGAAACATAGCAGAAAGATCAATTTCATTTTTGAAACTATGTGATATTCAATAAGAGATATATGTACATATGTTGTAGACGTCACCAGACAGGAAACATTAAACACGCACTCGTGGTAGTTGCTGCCTATTTTCTTATATTTTTAAATAAAATAAAAAAAAAAAAACATTTTACGTTTGGGTACACGAAAACATTTAACACGAAATGAATTTGAAATTTCAAAATTTTGTTTGTAATTTGTTGATTGTCAAGTCTTGCTTTTTTTCTGTACCAGACGTTTGGTTTTTGTTATTTTTTATTTAAGAGTGATCTCAACAATTGGAAGCTATCCCCTATGTGAATGAAAGAATGAAGAGAAAATGAGAAAAAAAAAATAGAGTTAGTTTCTGACTTCGTTGAGACTGTGATGACGACAGCACGAACATTTAACAAATCACTTGTAGAACATTCAATTCTAAAATTGTTACTTAAACATTGAGAACGAACGACTACTACTTATACAAAGTTCAAAAGCTCCTGTTTTAAAAAATTCAAATAGCCACTATAAGGAGTACGCCAACAAGAGGTTTGGATGTTGGTTGTTATTATTAAATGGCATTTACTGTGAATTGATCATGGCTGATTTTTATGGACAGATGTCAAGTACAAACTAAGACAATTTTAATCATGAAGTCTTTTACTACACAACAACGCATTTTTGTTATTCAAAGCTATTTATGAAAATGGTCGCCTTGTGATAGTTACGTTTAGTGAGATTCCTCATTAGTGAATCCCTTCTGTATCCGGAATTCACGCTATTGTTAAGCGTTTCGAAAACAAGTGCTTTAGTCGCGTGTCAACTATCCATATCCACGCAGGTGACCACTGTAAACCAAAGTAATCGAAATGAACCAAACATGTCAGTTCGTCGACGAAGCCAACAATTGGACATTGCTTACACAACTTTATGCAGGTTGTGCATCCATTGGCCATTGGGTTGCACACGATGTCGCCATATCGCTTAATAGATGCTGGAATGAAGTAAAAAAAATTTCATCAAACTGAACTTTTCTGATGGATCACACATTTTTGGATGCCAATGCATCTCAACAAAAGTAAAGTATTGCTGTGCAGTAGAGTATTTGTAAACCGGGAGGCATTATTGGGCAATTTCTTTTTTTCAACAAAACCGCATTACGGCACAGATGTCTGATCAAACGCTTAACTTATTGTGAACACAATTCGAAAATAGCAATCCAAAAACAATCTAAGATCTCAAACGGCTTCGATTCTGTTGACCATCGGATTCTGGCCTCTAATCGGAGCCGTGATGGTCACATGTGCGATGTTGTTTCCCATACACAATTGCCATAAACTGAACTTAAATATTCAATGAATATCCACGTGGATTATCTATAAAATACATGCTATATTTAACAAAAATTTCCACACTAGCTGTTGGCTAACACTTTATAAACCACTGTATACTACTATCGTATATATATATAAATAAGTACCGTATGTTCAAAGGTTTCAAAGCCGAAGTCTTATTTTTTAAAGCCTCAGTACAGAAAGATTACTAGCGATAAGATGTTAAATTGTTTACATTTATTGAGTAAAATCTATCGACGAAGCCAACAATTGGACATGGCTAAATAATGGCGTTGCGTTAACGCATCAATGGGATATGCAAGTGTTTGATATATTTTTTTTATGTAGGAATAAATTTCTAACTGTTGCAAACATTTTGGAGTTTCTGGAAAACTTGACTCAAGACAATGATGTTCCAGATACAATATTTATAACTCCTCCAGAAGATGGAAACTTAACAGATGAGGAGTCGAGAGATGAGGAGAATAAAGATGCAAATCGACTGGGAAGTAGGCAACTTATGTCCAGTGGAGAAATGATATTTCATAGAGACAGCGGCGCAGACGCTCTTCCAATCATATCGGAAGTGCTCCTACACAAGTGAGGTTTAGAATTCCCCAAAAGTGGAAACGTGGTACAGAGGAAAACCTTACCTTGAAAACTATGGTTTACAACAATAAGTTTTCAGATATAAGTTATCCTAAGCCTCTGACCTTATCTTCGGAGAGCCATGCTATTGATTTCTTTGAACTTTTTATGGACGAAGAAATTATTAATGTAATTGTCGAAAAAACGAAGGCCTATTCACTTATAAGAAAGAATAAGATACTTCAAGTCGTATTGGAATACTTATAATAAGCGCATATATTCATATACCAAGGCGAATGTTTTGGAAGTCCCGCGAAGACGCTCATAACGCTTTAGTTGTTGAAGCTATGAGAAGAAATAAATTTGAAGTCATTTGTTCCAATTTTTACTTTGTTCAACCAACACTACTCCCCTCTTCAACGGACAGGATGTGTGAGGTAAGCGCAATTCAATGTAGCATTTGTTTTTACAAACACTTGTTCACTAGCACACTATCTTCCAATAGATTCGACCTCTGCTTAGTCACCTAAATAAAATTTGTTTGCTATACTGTTCGATGGAAAGCAATATATCTATTGACGAATTCATGATTCCATACTTCGGAAAACATAGTTGCAAGCAGTTTCTTCGGAATAAGCCCATAAGATTCGGAAATAAAGCTTGGATAGCGACTTTGAGGTTCAGAAACTATCTTCAGTTTGATATTTATCAAGGAGAGAGACAGGATAGAGATCTTCTTTTAGGATTAGGAGAATCAGTGGTTCTGGACTTTAGCAAAACGATCGCCAACGAGTTCAATCGATGACTTTTCTTCAAGCCCAGATCTTATATACAAACTTTCGCTAATGGGATTCGGTGGAAGAATCAACCAATGTCACCCTAATAACACAATAACAAGACACCAACCCAGCAATAGGACACCACCGGATTACAAACTCAGCAACAATATTTTAAATTAAATACAAAATTGTAATTCTTAGAATTGAAAATGTGAATTGCGCAGGTGAAACTTTCTCATGCATTTTTGCAAGCTAAGCGTCTGGCGACATCCGACAGATAAGAAAGTTCACCTTTGCAAGTTAGGTGAATATTTGTAAAATTTCAATTTTGTTTTGTCATTTCGAGAAGAAGGTTCAATAAAATTATATTTTTTTAACTCCCGCGTTTTCGCTCCCATATAACTGGCGCAAAAAAAAAAATTCTAACGGTTAATTGGAAGAAAAAAATATATACCTAGTCAATTCATAAATACTGGTACACAACTGAACTCACTCATTACGAATGCAACACTGGGCGCATCCATTTCGTATTGATTGCGATCTGACAGTTGATATGCTTCATTGTGACGTAAAAATTTTTTGACATTAATTGCTTACAATCATGGAATGGGGCGACATAGAAAATCGTATTATTGTAGTTGGCCTACTTAAATGCAACATGGAAAAAGGCGATATCTTTAGGACGTTGCGACCGCTTGGAATCACTTGCAATTTTGTGTATCGTGCTGTGAAGTTGTTTGAGGATACTGGTGGAATACGAGACCGTCAAAGATCCGGCCGTCCGCGCACTGTGAGAACTCCGAAAACGATCAAAGCCGTGAAGAAACGAATCGACCGAAAACCGCTGCGAAAACAGAAAATCTTGTCGTGGGAAATGCAAATTTCGCAAAAATCCATGTCTCTCATTATCAAAGAAGATTTAGGACTCAGCGCGTACAAGCGACACACTGGACACCTGCTCACGGCCGCATTGAAGGAAAAACGCAAGCGAAGATCGAAAACGTTACTCAGCCGGTACGCGAAGAACGCTCACAGACAAATTCTGTTTACTGACGAGAAAATCTTCACCGTAGAAGAATCGTTTAATAAGCAGAACGATCGTGTGTAATGGTATGGTGGAGAGTGCGCTACGATGACGTTACCAAGCTCCATTTTCGCGAGAAATCAGTGAAAACATCGGCCAAAGTACATCAATCGACCGTCTTAGAACCCATTGTGAAGTCTCTCAACTAATCAATATTCAAGAACAAGCCATGGACTTTCCAGCAAGACTCTGCTCCAGCTCACAAAGCAAAAACGACTCAACTGTGGCTCAAAAACAACTTTCCGGACTTCATATCAACGAATGATTGGCCAGCTGGTTGGATTACAAGATTTGGTCCGTATTAGAGGACATGACTTGCTCTACTCGACACTCAAATATTGAGCCGGTGAAGCGAGCCCCTGTCCGTGCAGTGGACAATTTCCCCATGCATGAAGTACGTTTCGCAATCGATGAATGGCCACATCGTCTTAAGTCGTGCTGGAAGGCAAATGGAAGTCATTTCGAATAAGTTGTTCTAAGATTTGTAGCCATTGAAAAATTGTTTAAATATTAATTCGTTTTCATTTGGCGCTGATTTTTCTGTGTAACAGTATTGTATGTATGTACTAGGTATAAACTTATTTCCAACGATTAATTGTATCAAATATATTTATAACGACTTAAAACCCAGCGGTTAACTGGAAAATAGTTTTAATAATAAGAACACACAAAAATTATTGTCCCGAAGGTGAACCAATAAAATTCAGTGATAAAAAAGAAAAAGAAGACACCATCATCAAGTCATCAAGGATGCTAATACTCTGGGGACTACAAAGGCATATTCTGTTCTTCTGTCAAGTATCAAAACAAAAATCAACCAATCAGTCATCATGTTTGCAAAAACTTTTAAACAACCAACCAGGACATTGCACATTAACGATATTGGACCAATTTCAAAAATTTTACAACCAGAACCTAACTACATTCTCCTGATTCAAGCACCACCAATAGTAATAAAATCCAGTTGCAATATTGACCCATACACGATTTCCGGAACAATGCTGCTACATTACCAAAACTGTGAAATCGAAATCAACGACATCACCTATAAAGATAATCCATCAATCTTTTGTGAAGAAATTCACTTGCTTTCAACTCCACATCAAACAGTTATTCCAAAAGCCGCAATCAACAAACTAAACCTAGAAAAACTTCAAAATTGCAGCATCCAGAATGAAGAAGCATACCAAATTTTACAAACAGACATTACGCATACCAATCTCTGCACATATAGTTCCCTTTTTACTCTTGGAGCAATTTTAACAATTATTGTAATTTATAATTACAGAAAGAATAAGAACGAAACAATAATTCTTCAAACTCCCGTTCCAGCCATATCACCAAAGCTTCTATGGCCTTAGCTCTACCTAAGGGGGGAGGAGTTACGTAACCAATAATACCTGTAATAAACAACAAGAAAGAATTAACCAATGTCACCCTAATAACACAATAACAAGACACCAACCCAGCAATAGGACACCACCGGATTACAAACTCAGCAACAATATTTTAGATTAAATACAAAATTGTAATTCTTAGAATTGAAAATGTGAATTGCACAGGTGAAACTTTCTCATGCATTTTTGCGAGCTAAGCGTCTGGCGACATCCGGCAGATACAAAAGTTCACCTTTGCAAGTTAGGTGAATATTTGTAAAACTGCAATCTTGTTTTGTCATTTCGAGAAGAAAGTTCAATAAAATTATATTTTTTTAACTCCCGCGTTTTCGCTCCCATATAACTCGCGCGCTCATTATAAAAACAAAAAAAGAAACGGTCACTGATGGCTGCAGACGAGGACGGCGGCGGAGTAATCCCATATACGGATTAACGACGGCAGCCACATCTCTATTCACCTGGTGAACAACCCTGTTTAGAGTCTTTTCGACGTCTTCGGAACCCAGGTCTTAAAGAGTTCAATGGTTGTATCGGGAACTTGGAGTAGAGATGGCGGCACAAGAAACCTTCTCTCATAATCTCAACGAGACTACTTGCACTGGACTGTTTAGTCGGATCCTTTGTCCAGGGATTTCATTAAGGACCTGGCTCTTTAAGTTGGACGTTGTGCATTAGGTAACGTGACGTAACGACGCGCACATAGCCTGATATAAGTCAAGGTAATGCAGTTACTTCACATCAACAACAACCACCATGCTGACGCCACCATAGCATGAATATAATATTTATTGGGTCAAGGCAACGATCTATTATGCTGACGCTGCATTACCGCCATTGAGTTTAGCTTTAAGCATTTATTGTAAAAATGTTAGGATAAGCAATATTTTTGTATAAAATACGTGAAATAATCAAGAATAAAATCAGTATTGATTAATATCGATACCATCCGCCTTTAATTCACTCTTTTAATTTCAGCTACCAGCGGTTTTTGGTGAACAGGTTTAAGTGTTTGTTTCACAATACATACCCTCAACACAATATCAAGTTTATGTGCTTAATATAAATCAATTCAGAAAAACACTTCTGAACAGTGGGGATGGATATAATGGTTGAAGACCCCAGAAAACGAATTTCGGCTTTGCACATGAAATGTTAAAACCGCTAAGAATACAAGAAGAGCGATGGGATGGTCTGGGCAAAACAACGGCATCTACTACGACTAATGCTACATAGAAGGTACGCTACGAACTCCTCATAACAATTCGTATTAAGGCCAAATTTGGATTTATTATTTTAACCAAGCACATCATGTAAGGGTTCGGTTCCATGAAATATATTTGAATGATGTCATTTTCCTTTTCTTGATAAACATGCAAATGTGTGTATCTGCAACAATTTAGCAACAAGTTCATTCATGCTGAAATGGCAACACTCGATTCTTCTACACTTTAGTTCGTCACATCGCAATCGCCTGTTGTGTGGTATACAATAGATACACGTTTTGAAACTGTTCTCAGCCGTAGTGAAGTGGGTAATTCCGGGGCTTCCGCTGACAGACACGTACCGAATTACTGTTTCAAGTGCAAGTTAATCTATTGAAAAAAAAAATCAAAATGTTAAGGCACTCAAATGAGGAGCTTTCCCACAACATTTTAGATATAGAGACCTTTTGGAACTGGGTGGGAAGCCCATTTGATGATATGACTAGAGAAGAGTTTTCACTGATTGCCGCTGATGATTAGGCATCACTGACCATTTGCCTGAATAAAATAGTAGTTTGCAATAACTTCCGTTGCTCGTAGGCAGAAAAGTCATACATAAAAATCGTAGATAATGAAGAGAAGACAAAAGTTTTGATAAAAAAAAGTTAACCTAAAAGTTGAAAATTTCAAAATGTTAGCTTTAAAATGCCATAATTTTGGCTAGCGTCCAAGAGTTATTGTCCTGGAACGCGAATTCCCAGAGACATGAGTCTTAAATTCTGAATGACATCGGATCAGAGATCACAAGCTTTCTGGAACCTAAGACAACCTTTAATGAACTGGTTATGACACCCATTGGGAACACATGAAGAAAATGGTCGGTTACAACCAGATCTACACTGAGCTGGATTCAACCGCACAATAATGAATAATAACATACTCGTACAGTTTGGGATATCCAAGAAATACAGTGAGTCAGGGAAAAGATAACATTAACACATAATAAATTGATTTTGACGAATGAATACATAAAGATTACAACAACAAATTTCTGTTTGTTTAAGTCTAGAACATCCCGGCCCCCCTGGACTGGTTCAGGACAATGGAAGCACGGCCAGTTTTGCGATTGGTCATAGGAAACTTTCATACTTCGTTTTAACTGTTGCAACACGTATAAGGTCGTCCTGACCTGAATGAACTGCCTCGACTCGGCCAAGAATCCACCGTGTTGGAGGAGGAAGGTTTGGTCCCTTAAGGACCACAATGTTACCGATCTTCACCTCTAAACCAGCTCTCTTCCACTTAGGACGTTCTTGCAGGGTAGTAAGATACTCCACATGCCAGCATTTCCAAAACTCTTGGACCATGGATTCCAAGTCATTCCAAATGATTGTGGCGTCTGTAGGTAATTGGGCTCTGGAACGGCAGTATATGGTTCTCCTATTAAAAAATGGGCTGGAGTTAATGGATTTAATTCATCATCAGGTAATATAAAAAAAGGAGTTCAATATGACTTCGATTTGGCTCAACACAGTGTATAGCTCCTCAAAGCTTAGAATCGAGGATCCTATTACCCATCGAAGATGCAATTTGACCGATTTAATTCCGGCCTGGAGATTGTAGTAGAGACAACTCCCTCTGGAAACGGAGTAAAGGAAGCGAGAGTTACGTGCCACCCTGTGCCACTCAACCGAGCTACAAATAACCACGCATTTGGTTATGCATAGGTCACGCACAAATCACGCACGAAAACATGTTTGCAGACTCAACAATGGCTGGCGGTAAAAACATCAACACGCATTTAACACGCATTTGGTGCGTGATCCATAGATCTAGTATGTTAGTTGCAGTTGTTTACAACAGCCGCAACAACACGCTCCGAATGCATGATCACCATACTCAACAATAACATCGAACCATCATCATCGGCAAAAGCCAAGCCACCCGAATGTTTTACCCAAAAGAGAAGTTCACCAACCGGGAGAATAGAGAGGACAACCATGAGAGTGCATCAACACCAGCAGGATAACATTTTGACCATGACCATCTAATAAATTGTTAAATAAAGATTTGTGTTTTTTTTTGCTCCCAAACATAACTCGAGCAAAGCGAATAAAACAGAGTAAAAAGCATTTTGACAGAGAACAACCACATGAATTATGGAAGGATTAACAGAGACCATTCCGTTATCAAGCTCAAGCTCTTCGACGTCACAGACTCCAGTGACGAAGAAGACATTCCTATCTACGCGTTCGGCGACCAACTTTGCAGCCTAGACATTAACACCGTTAACCATAGTCGTAGCGAAAAACGGTCCCCTGTCAGCATATACAGGAGGATGGGACACCGCAAAAGCACATGAGTCGGCATCGCAGCAATACTCCTCTTATGCCTGCCTGGCCTCATCTTACATATCTGTCGTAGAGGCGCGTCCCATAGCGAGACCGACCCCGACCTCGAGGCAGGAATCCGAAACAGGGTCGGACGAAGAAGACATGCAACATCCAACACCGGACGAAATCGCAAAACTACCGATAGCTCGGAAGAACGCATGCTTAGTAGGCGAGCTCTAATTTTCAAAAGCGTATGGATTCCTACCACTGGCAGCAATACTGATGAAGAAGGAGAGGCCGAGGAGGGCCGAAGCAATAGTGCTGACCAACACAGTACACCTAACGCCGCAACCTACGCCTACACAGGGCCCGTGATTGCAAAAACCCCACGGCATCAGCGACCTTGTCTGGGAGCTCTGGAAGAAACGACACCATAACACCTTCAACTCAGACCCCGCGTGAATTACAAAGAGTGGTAGCAACATATATCGCAGTCAGAGTAATGAGCCCCGTACATGTAAGCCCGATCGCAAGACCAAGACAACCACCTTTCTCTCAGATCTACGCAACATACTCAGAGGCACTGTCAAACGACACACTAACAGTAGTCAAGGCATCAGTTAAAACACCCCTGATGCGTGAAACAACCTCAAGGTACATATTGACAAAAGTTTTGTCTCAAGAGAAGGGTGAGTTCAGAGACGTTGCCCCGATTGTTAGGCTACTTAACCTAGCGACCAGCCTGTACCCAGAGACCGCACAGTTTTATTGGAGCCCAAACACAATGATAAGGAACATCAAGGAATCACAGTAGGGGAGGATGGGGCTAGTTGTAACAGCCACGAAAAAAGGTGTCATGATAGATATATAAAAATGTTTGAAAGAGGAAAATGTTTCCGTTGACCATAGCTACCGCTACATGCAAGTCAGTTTTCATTTGGCAGTCGTTGGAAGACCTTGTAAGTGTAACTGTGAAAAGCAGCGGGTAAGTAACTTTTTTTTTTTGCTCTTTTTGGTTTTCTTTTGTGCACGTTCTAGGCCCGATATTTTGTTCAATTTTTACACTTCTCTACCATTATTGACATATTTAGCAAAAGAAGGTATTTATTCATTTGGAACGGTAAGAATAAATCGTCTTCGTAACTACAAGCTGCCAGATAAAAGATAAAAAGCAACTAATAAATAAAGTTCCGAGGTTTTTACGAAGAATATATTACAATTGTTGATGGTATAGATGTGAGTAGTGTAATTTGGAAGGACAACAAACCAGTAACTCTATTATCTACATATGTGGGCACGGAACCAGCCACCACCATTACGCGATTCGACAAAGCAAGGAAAGAAAAAGTGTCTATTCCGTGTCCAAAGATAATACGGGAATACAACGCTCATATGGGTGGAGTCGACCTTATGGACAGCTTTATCGGTCGGTATAATGTATCGATGAAAAGCCGCAAATGGACTATACGTTTGTTTTACCATTTACTGGACCTAAGCATAATCAATTCTTGGATAGTACAATTTATAAAAATGTTTTAAACACCAATCCAGGAACAAGAATTTTGAACCTTTGCAAATTTAGGTTGGAGTTGGCTGAATCATTGTGCAAGATGGGTTTACCTATCTCAAAACGTGGTCGACCTAGTAGTTCCAGTGTAAAAGGTGAGTTGAACGAAAAGAAACGAAGGGGACCAGCTCAACCAACATCTACCAAAGATGTTAGGCTAGATCAGATCTCGCATTGGCCAGTATGGTTAACCCAACAGCAAAGATGCAAATACCCAAATTGCAAAGGTTTTATCCAAAAATTTTGCGAAAAATGATTTAATGTTTCCTTATGTGACACAAAAACAAAACAGTGTTTTTACAACTTTCACAATGTTTTTTAAAAAATATAACAAAAAATATTCAAATGTACCAAAAAATTTTATAAATAAAAAGGGTTAAAACCAAAATATTTTATATTCTCTTCAATACGCATTGTTGTATACAATATAATGGGCCCTAGCTATGAAGTATATTTTTTCCAAAACTTTTAATTAAGTTGCGTATTTAAGGGTTACTTATATGTTAATAAATTATAATAATAATAACAATAAAAAGGATTCAAATGGACTAAAAATTAAAATAGACCTTATTACAATTAGACCTAAAGTATGTTGTTAAATGATATCGCCGCTGTATTGGTTCGGCCTTTGACACAAGCCGCTTCGCCGCGGTCGGCGTTTGTGGTAATGTACAGAGGGTGGCCAAGTCATAAGCACGGTTTAAAAAAAAACTGTTTTCATGTCAAGTATTCTTAAATACCAATCAACATAGCAAAGAAATATTTTATCTAATTAATTCTGGGAATTTCAAAAAATCTCTTTAGTATACTACGAGTAGATGGAGTGAAAAGTGACCGACCTCCTTGAGAATTTTTTTTAAAATTGAAAAAAATTTTTTTAAATGTTTTTTTTTTTTATATTGGGTCTACAAGTAAGTTTCCAGCGTTTGTCAGAGATGGCGCCACCAGTGGATCCCGGGCAGAAATGTCAGACCCCATGTGTTTTATTTGTAGGTTTTGTATCTGTCAACAACTTTGCAAAGTTATATTTGAGCAGTTCTATCGGTGTCGTACATTTTATCGAGCAAAATCATGGCAAGTTTCCAGCCAAATAAACGTCATTTGCGGGAAGCGCTGCTTTTATTCTTTAATATGAAGAAAAGTGCGTCTGAGGCCTATCGTTTGCTTTCGGAAACTTATGGGGCGGAATGTATTGGTGAATCGACGTGCCGCGAGTGGTTCAAACGGTTCAAAAGTGGTGATTTTGGAGTTGAAGACAAAGATCGCCCCGGAAAGCCGAAAAGTTTTGAAGACGAGGAATTGGACGCTTTACTGGATGAGGATCCATGTCAGATTCAAGAAGAACTTGCTGCATCATTGGGCGTCACGCAACAAGCCGTTTCCCTGCGCCTAAAAGCACTGGGATTCATTCAAAAGGTTGGAAACTGGGTGCCGTACGAATTGAAGCCAAGAGACGTCGAACGGCGATTTTATATGTCCGAAATGTTACTGCAGCGGTATATTGTCACTGGTGATGAGAAATGGATTTATTATGATAATCCTAAAAGCAGAAAATCGTATACAAAGCCCGGCGAGCCCGCCCAATCGACGCCGAAACGAAATATTCACGTGAATAAGGTCATGCTCTGCATATGGTGGGATCAAAAGGGTGTAGTATACTACGAACTGCTTCCGAGTGGTGAAACCATCAAAGGACCATTATATCGAACCCAACTAATTCGTTTGAAGTGGGCATTAAAAGAAAAACGGCCAGAATATGAGACCAGGCATGAGTCCGTCATTTTTCATCACGACAACGCTCGGCCACATGTTGCGGTTTCGGTGAAAAACTATTTGGAAAATAGTGGATGGGAAATTCTGCCTCACCCGCCTTACAGTCCAGACTTGGCACCATCTGACTACCACTTGTTTCGTTCGATGCAGAACGTTCTTACGGGAATACGCTTCAGCTCAGTAGAGGAAATCAAAAATTGGCTCGATACGTTCTTAGGCTCGAAAGACGAGAAATTTTTTTGGTCCGGAATTCATAAATTGCCAGAAAGATGGGGGAAAGTTGTAGCTTCCGATGGACGATACTTTGAATAAAGCATTGTAACTATGTTTTCATAATAAAACTTCAAATTTTGGAAAAAAAAACGCTAGAAACTTACTTGTAGGCCCAATATTATTCAATATTGTCCCCTTTTAGTTTGATACACACTTATTTCAGCGATTTTCCAACTTCTTGATCCCGTCCGAAAAGTAATTTTCCGGAAGGTCTGCAAATACTCCTCCGTGGCGTCGATGATTTCCTCGCATGAGCTGAATTTTTTATTGATGAGCCATCTTTTGAGGTTTGGGAAGAGATAATAGTCCGAGGGATCCAAATCTAGTTACCAATCGACGCTAAAAGTCCGCCCGATTCCGTATCAGCAAGTCCAAACACTCTTTCGAAGTGCTCGGATAACTTTTTCATATGCCGGAAATTCCCCAAAATATGGCGGGTGCGCTCAGGTACTAATCTTTATGGTATCTGCTAGCTCGCGCACCTTCACTGTCCGGTCAGCCAACACCATTTCATGTACAATATTTTTTTGACATTGTCCTCTGTAACCGCATCTGAGGGCCTGCCGCTGCGGACTTGATCGGTAGTGGAGTTGCGGCCACCACGAAACTCTCGAAACCAATATTTGACGGTGTAATCTGACGGAGCGGAGCATTAGCCCCATAATATTTATCCAACTTTTCTTTTGTTTCCTTCGCCGTTTTGCCTCTCAAAAAATAATGTTTTATGAGAGAACGAAAATCGCTTTTGTCTATACTCAAAATGATGCCAAACACGTCAACAACAATCAGCTGTCAAAACAAAACTAACATAAAGACAGTATCGCACTGAAATTTGGCATGCCTGCCTAAATATGAACGAACTTCAAGGCGCCATATCCTTTTTTTCAGTTGCAGCGCATTCTGGCGGTCAAGTATGTAACTTTTCACTCCATCTAGTAGGCCAAAACAATAAAATTTGAAAAAAAAACCCCCTTTCGGAAGTAATTAAGGGGAAATTCCGGAAATTTAAACAAGTATGCTAATGACTGGGCCACCCTCTGTAAACAAACAGTAAGAGCCGCTTTGCGTGTTTTATTGTTTCATCTTTCCATTCGTTACAAAAATTGTGATCGTCTTTACCGCTGTCTTCCTAATTTATAATGTCGACTAAAAAAATTGAAAAACAAGTTTCGACGCGAAAAAAATCTGTGTTACTGCTTAACCCTAGACCGTCATTCTTCGTCGAAACGACGACGCACAATTTTTTTTGCAAATTTTTTCGGGTTTTCATTGTTTGTCTTGATCTCCATTTTCATACAACGCTAGTTGCTTGCAAGCTTTTGGTGGATGCAAACGAGTAGCGGACTGCGCAAGTTGTAAGTGCATTTTTTTTTAAACTTTATTTTTTTGCCTAGTCGGAATGCCGAAGGATGACGTTTGTGTAACTTTTAGGTTTTTGATTGTGTGCTTTTTTTCTGATCGGCTGTTCATTTTTTTATAACATGACCACCAAGAAATCTCTAAATGATGCTGAAATAGAGGACTTTCTCTCTTGGATTTATAACAACGATCAATTGGAGAGCGATCTGAGTGACGTAGAGTCTGATATAGAACTCGATCAAGATGAGTTAATGATGAGAACGAGTTTTACCGAGGGCGAAATAGATGCAGACGAAGATGACATTTCGCTAAATATTTTAAAGGCTAAGTCCAGCATCATATCGTGCACTAAAGCTATTCTTCGTGGGAAAAATGGTCACAAATGATCTTCAGTCAAAGGTAAGACTCATCGCTATGGATTGAATGTCGTACATCATAACAAAAGATATCATCAGAGAAATTGTGCAATGGACAAATGTCGAAATAACACAACGTCAATCCATCTTGATTGGGAACACGGATATAGCTCAGAGGCGGAACACCACCGAATATAAAATAGACGCTCTAATAGGAATACTAGTGATGACAGCTGTCAGAAAAGATCAGCATCTATCTGCAGAAGAATTGTTTGACCGGTTACAGTGGACCGTTGTACACAAGTATAACTACCAAGGCAAGATTCAAATGTCTTATGTCTTGTTTGCGGTTCGACGATAAATCTGTCCGTCTTCAATTAATTGGTGATAAGTTTGCTCCCATTAGGAAAGTATGGGAAATTTTCATCCAGCAATGCAGAGAAAATTACACTTCTGGTTCATACCGTACAATTGATGAGCAGCTACTGGCTTTCAGAGGTAAGTGCAGTTTTCGAATGTATATACCAAATAAGCCAGCAAAATACGGACTTAAAATGGTAATACTGTGTGATAGTGGGACAAAGTATTTGGTAGATGCATTACCTTATTTGGGAAAAGGCTCGAACACCACAAAACTGCCACTTGGAGAGTTTTATGTGAAAGAGCTGACCAAAACTATTCATGGTTCGAATAAGAATATTACAATGGACAACTGGTTCACCTCCATACCATTGGCACAGTCGTTGGGAAAAGCACCGTATAACATGACCCTTCGTTCAAACAAAATAGAAATCCCAGCTGAGCTAAAAAATAAAAAGGGTCGCAAGCGCGGTACATCCATGTTTTGCTATGGCAAGGACTCAACCCTTTTATCTTATAAACCAAAACCAAGCAAAATCGTTTATGTTCTGTCATTTTGCAATGAAGAGGAAACCATTAATCCTGTTTCAAAAAAACCAAGCATGGTGGAATTTTACAATAGTACTAAACGAGGAGTTGATACTCTCGATCAGATATGCAGTACAATGAGCTGTTCAAGAAAGACAAACAGATGGCCGTTGTGTCAATTTTTTTTGGAATTTTGAACATCGCATTCATAAACTCATATATAATTTACTCACACAATATGCTTCAAGATAAAAAAAAAACAGCCACTAAAACGAGTAGAGTTTATGAAGAAACTTTTTTCAGATCTTATTACCACAACTGTGAGATCAGAAGTTCAAAATCGGCTCCTGATGGACACGAATGAGAAGCCGGAAAGTGAAGTACCGACAACAGGTGATAAAAAAAGAAAGATTTGCGCAGTTTGTCCTTCGTCCAAACGAAGAATGACAAAGGTGGCATGTGCAAAGTGCCATAAAAGCCTATGCATAGAGCATAAAATTGAGGTTTGTGCCTCTTGCTTTAATTAACATATAGAATATTAACAATTGTGTTCTTTTTATACCTTAAGACATTAATTTTAAGAAACAAAAAGACTTTCACTAAAATGTGTACCTTTTTTTACGATTTTCTATGTAGAGATGTCGTTTGCATCCATATCACACTCATTCATTGTCAACGAATCAAGTGTACGGTCGATAAAAAAAATCCGAAGATAAAATAAGGTCGTCTGCAGCTTCAACTTTACTATCAGCGAAAATTGTTCGTGATCCAGCAATAGAAAAAATGGAAGTAGCGTTGTCATTATGGATTGAAGACCGCAACCAAAAAAGGGTGCCCCGAGTGATCTCCAAAGGCAAAGCGTCTTTACGCACATTTTATAGAACCTGATGATAGTTGTGGTGGTGAATGTACAGATGTAGGATTTCAAGCATCGGAAGCTTGGTTCAATAAATTTAAGGTGAGACAATCATTGCATAGCATTAAAATCGTTGGAGAAGCTGCATCTGCAGACATTGCTGCAGCAGAAAGATATCCAGAAGGATTTGCAAACCTAGTAGCTGATGGAGGATACAAACCTGAGCAAATATTTAATGCAGACGAAACTGCACTGTTTTGGAAGAAAATGCCAAATAAAACATTCATTAAGGCAGCAAAGGATAGGATTACACTGTTGCTATGTTCTAATGCATCTGGAGATTGTGTCATCAAACCACTGATTCTTTACAGATCGTTAAATCCTCGTGCTTTAAAAAATCAAAAAAAGGACGACCTACCATGGTTTGGGGAGATAATAAGGAAGCCCGGGTTACAAGCGCTATTTAAGAATTTAGTCTTTAAATCAGTTCTAGTTTTGGACAATGCACCAGGTCATCCTCGCGAGCTTGAAACTATGCATCCAAATATAAAAGTGACATTTTTACCTCCCAACACGACGGCTTTCCTTCAACCTATGTACCAAGGAATAATACGGGCCTTTAAGCTCTATTACATTAGACGAACCTTCAAAATCTTATTGGATAATATGGAATGTGAGCACTGAAAGAGAATACAATGGGAAGGAACAAACGTAAAAGACGAACAGGCAAAGAGAGAAGGATGAGTAGGGAAGTTGTCATCTAGACGCCGAGATAAACGGATCGAAGAAATAAAGTAATTGTTTTATAAAGATTAAATAAGTGTTTAATTTCCTTTCAATAAACATATTTATGGATATTCCGGTTTCACAACTTTTACATACTAAAATTAATTTTTAATAAATCTCGCTAATTCGAAAACCTCTTTAATTCGTAATAAACTGTAGGTCCCTTGGTACTACGATTTATCGAGATTTTACTGTATTTTATATTTTGTTGAAGACAAACTAAAAACAAAAAATACCAAAAGTTACTGATAAGCAAAAAAAAGTCATAAAAACACGAGCCCGAAAGCTATACGAGTTGATCGGCAACAAGAAAGCGTGCTTGGTTTTGGATGACGAAACTTATGTCAAAGCCGACTTTACTACTCTTCCAGGTGCGCAGTTTTACAACTCGTTTGAAGATGAGATTCTTCTGCAATCAACAACATCGATTGGGATGGAAAAATTCGGGCCAAAATATCTTGTTTTGCAGGCCATTTGACAATGTGGACACAGAAGCACATCGTTTATTACAACGGGAACAAGTAACGGAGAAGTGTACATTAACGAGTGCCTAAAAAAACGGTTGATTCCTTTCTTAAACAAACACGGGGGTTCAACATTATTTTGGCCAGATTTAGCTTCAGCTCATTATGCTCATGCGACGTTGAGCTTTCTTGTTGCTAAAAATGTCGACTTTGTCCCAAAAGACATGAATCCACCCAATGTTCCACAGTGCTGTCCCATTGAAAGGTATTGGGCTTTGGTCAAAGCTAAATTAAGGAAAAGTGAGCAGTGTGGAAAAGACGTAAAAGATTTTAGTGCTAAATGGAAAAGAGCGTCCAAAAAGATCACGAATGTAACTGTCACCAACCTTATGAAGGACATTCGAAAGAAGTTGAGGAAAGAATGGGAACCCAAATAATTTTTTTTATTTTTTGTAATTGTGAATGAATTTAATAAAAACAGAGTTTTAAAGCAAATAAAAAAAATTTACATGAATTATGAAAATATTTTTTTTTTTTACTTTGAAGTTTCCAAATTTTATTCGTTTCAGTCCTTAATGTTTCCCTTAGTGTACCACGTACAATATGATACAGCACAACTAAATAAAATGCTTTGACACTTTGAATTTCAAATTGGAGGGCATTCTGCCGTTAACTTCCATGTAAAGTGGACAAAAAAATAAACTTGAGAAATCGTAAAAAATAAGAAGTAAAATAAAAAATAAAACATATAAATTTCATATAGTCTTTACTATTAGTTAAGTGATAAGAAATTATGAAAATAAAAAATGGAAAATGTAAAATTTATGTTTTTTTTCTTGATGAAATTTCTTCGATTAACTCGAGTAACTTTATATAATTCGAATGCGCACTCCACCCTTACTTAATGTCGCACTTGCACCGTGCGTCGCCTTCCAGTACAATAGTGATTCATACCATAAATAAAGAATGCAATAAGTAGTGAGAGGTATAGAGTCTGGCTCATGGGTATTCATACAACCGCGAGTTAAGCGAACTCCTTGGTTTCATATTCGAAGGTATCGGTATCCATAAGTTCCTTTCTCATTGTGTGTGAAGTTAATGAGTGTAAGTCAGGAAAATCAACTTCTATGTAACATATCGTATATCATGCTATTGTAGATCGCCACGTACATTGATATTCGAGGGTGAATTGATAAGTCTTCAGAATAATGTCATCCATGCCCACCAATAATACCGTCTCTTGCTTGTTGTAAAGTATGTTCTTTTAAACGAAAGCTGTATGACATTTAATTGAATAGTAAGAGTGATTTTTGTAGTCACATTTGATTTTTTTTTTAAATAGAAAGAAATGGATTTCCTGCAGTGACTTTGAATAACCATTTCTAAGCAATGTTTGAAGAATTAAAATAATAGTCAAAACAATGAGTAGAAGCTGGTTAAAGTGCTTCAAAGAAAGCAAAAGTTGTTACATCAGCTGGCAAGATTATGTCCACTGTCTTTTGGAGATGAAAAAAGTGCTCTTCGATTGTGACAAAGCACCATCACATTCAATATGGAAAACACAGTAAAAACTGGATGAATTAGGCTTCGAATTGCTTTCCCATCGACCATATTCACTAGATCTAGCCATTTGTGACTTTTTCCTATTTCCAAACATGAAGAAATGGCTCGGTGGAAAGTGATCTAGGTCAAATGATGAAGTAATACCTGAAACGAACGCTTATTTTGAGGAGTTTGATAAACCACATTTTAAAGTAGGTTTAATGAAATTGGAAAAACGTTGGAATAATAACTGATTGAAAAGTAAATAATCGCCGAACAAACGAACGTGGAAGTATGAGTGTGAAACAATACGTACCCGTTTTTAAAGACAGGTGGTGTTGCAGAATTTATCGAATTTTTATATTAGCTAACATTTTGCAATCGATGATTTCCAACCTCTGGAGCGGAGAAAAACATTTTTTTGTGCGCTTTGTGTGTCCTGCCCTTTCAAGCGTCATGGTTCGGTTAACCCTAGAAATCCCATGGTGAACAAAAAAAGCTCTTTTCCGGAAAAGCATAAAGCACTACGACTGCGCTTTCGCAAGTGCTTGTTTAATATACTTAGGCATCAGTAGAGTGAAAGTGTTTGAGGAAAGTGCATCTCGTTCTATTTATTCAATTGCTTTTTTTAAAATCTAGGGAGTAAAGTTTACGTATAGTTAGCCGTAACGTATGTATTTTTGCAGGCAGTTCAAAATTTTATGTCTTTTCGTTAAAGTTGTTTTTTTTTTTTTTTTTTTTTTTTTTGATATTCATTGAATTTTGGTCTTACAGTTTCAATAAAGGCGTATGGAAAGGATGGCGAGATTAAACATTTATTAGAAAGTAGTGACAATGAATTGGAGGACAATATTGATATATATGGAGGATTCGGATTCAGATTCCCAGTCTATATATGAACAAGTAAACGCAACAGAAGATTTCGAAGAGGATATCCGCAATATTATTTCATCATCTTTTGCGAACGAGACTACAAGCAAAAAACGAAAACTAACCAACTCTACTCCGACCTATAAGACTTCAGAATTAGAAGCAAGTTCGTCATTAGTAACAGGAGAAGCACTATCAAAAGGTCGATAAAATGAAAGATAAGGGACAAAAAGACCAATTTATTTGGAACACGAAACCTATTTTTTCGAATACTGGGCAAATTCTAAATAGGAATATAACATACATAAGACCTGGCTCAAGGCTCAAGTTAGAAATGCTTTTTCTCCAATGGAATGCTTCAAGCTATTTTTTTCGAACGAGTTGATTGATAAAGTTTTGACTTTTACAAACCAGGAAATTACAAAACAAAGTGCAGCTTATAAATGCAACGATAAAAGTACCTACAGATGCACTACCAAAGAAGAACTTGAAGCTTTTCTCGGATTAATAATATTATCGGCAGCTTTAAAAAGTAACCATTTGTCACTAAATATTGTATTTAACACTTGCTATTCTGGAGATATTTTTCGTGCCACTATGTCGAAAGAAAGATTTAAATTTATTATAAATTGCCATAGATTTGATGACCGACAAACAAGACTGACTCGAAGATCTCAAACAAAGTTTGCTCCTATATCTGAGATATGGGATATTTTGATTTCTCGTTGTAAGTCCATGTATAAGCCTAGATGAGCAGCTTGTTGGGTTCAGAGGGAGATGCCCATTCCGGATGTATATGCCCAACAAACCAAATAAGTATGGCATAAAAATTGTGATTGATGCTGCGCCTTATTTGGGAAAGAATATGGATGTTGGTGGCACGCCTTTAGCTGTTTATTATGTTCTAAAGCTAGTAGAATTCATTAAAGGATCAAACACAAACCTAACTATGGATAACTGGTTCACTAGCGTGCCTTTGGCAAGAAAATTATTGGGACCAGATTATAAGTTGACATGTATTGGAACTATAAGAAAGAATAAGCGTGAGCTACCTGAGGAGTAAACACATCATTTTTCCTTTACAGTCCTGAAGTAACTACTGTGTCATATAAACCCAAAAAAAAAAAAACAAAATTGTGACATTGTTGTCCTCAATGCATACACAACCCAATATAAATGAAGAAACACACAAGCCTGAGATTATTCATGCTTATAACTCCACAAAAGGTGCTGTAGATACCTAAGACCAAATGTGTCAAAATATGAATTGCGGACGGAAGACAAAGAGATGGCCATTATGCGTCTTTTATAATATGTTAAACATAGCATGTATCAATGCTTACATAATTTATGTTTCTAATTTTATAAGTAGAAATTCTAAGCAAAAGCCAATGAGTAGAAGTGATTTTATGTTTTCTCTCAGTAAAGATCTCACTAGTAGCCACCAGAAAAAAAGAGAACAGATAGCAACACTCTCTATAGGTTTAAAAAAATCCCTTAGCAATGTTTTGGAAGTATCCGCGACCCAACCTGAAAACCAAACAGGCGAAAGAAAATATTGCGCATTTTGCAATTATAAAAAAAGCGATATACAACATACTGCTGGCAGTTCAACGTGCCCATATGTGGAGAACATCAAATAAAAATTTGCCAAAACTGCTGTAAATTTACATAGAACTAATTAATTTCAATATCTTTTATAATAAAGTATACATGCATTTCGGAAAATTACCGGATTGCCCCGGGTTCTAGTTCAATGGCAGTTGATCGAGCTTGTGTTCAACGATTAATAGCTGCATCCTTTTTCATTGTGTATACACTGGAGGACGTCCAGTATAACGAAAGGTATAATATTCAGCCAATTCGTTATATCGAAAGATTCGTTATATCGAAACCAGATTTTTCGGCCTTAAAAAAAACATAGTATTTACTGATCATTTCAAAAGTTTTTATTATATCAACTTTTTAAAATTTCACAAATTGAATTAATTTTGAGAAGAAAAAAAGTCATTTATTTGAGTTTGTCTGAAGGTTCTTGTTTGTTCATAACACTTGTGGACAGCTTCTTCCTTAATATTTTGGAGCAATCTTGTTGGTTTTCTTACGCTCATTTGATACATGTTTTAAAGCTATCAATTGCCTCTTGGTGTTTGGTCATTTGAACATGCCCATCAGCATCTCTGTCTTGATCTTCTTCTTTATTGATGCTGATGACTGTCGCATCCTCGTCTTCTTGAATTATTGGGCCTTCACCTTCTCCGGCTCTATTGCAAACATCCAGGTCATCAACAGTAAAAGATGACTTATTAGTCTGACTGTTTGAGATGTGGAAACCATTTCTTCGTCTCTCAGAAGAGCAACCAATGGGATGTTATCTTCTTCTTCAAGTTCTTGTGTTGTTTCAGTAAGTATTTTTGGCCAAGACTTTTTGAGAGACACTGGTGAAACCTTTTTCCATGACAGCGCGATAAGTGATACAGCTTCGAATAAGTTGAGGTCCTTCAGTGATTGTATAACATCTGTAACCCTCGAGCGAACAATCTTAGTGAGCAAACTGTTCCTGTAAAATAATTTTACCGCCGATCACATTCTGATCCATTGGTTGAATCAGGGCTGTAACGTTTGGTGGCATGTAAACAACCCAAATTTGCCAGTCGTCTGTTTCTTTTATTAAATCTTCTGCTGATAGAAGGCTGGCTTGGTGTATTGCCCAGAAAAAGAAGACCTCTTCTAGGTAAGTTCATATTGAATTAAAAAATGTCTCGACCTCTGGAATAAAATGCACAAAAAACCAATCCTTAAAAAGGGTGGCCGTCATCTAAGCAGATTTAATATGCTCATAGTTGACTGGCAACGGTTTGTATTTAAATGAGAGCGGGTTCTTGGATTTGCCAATAATGAATGGCTTAATTTTTTTTTGGATCCCGATGCATTGGAACATGCTAAAAACGTTATCCGTTCCTTAGAAATTTTTCGTCCTGGAGCTGTATCTTCTGTAGAGTGTACGTTGGTGGAATCAGGCAGCATTTTCCAGTACAGCGCTGTTTCGTCAGCATTAAAATCCGCGTCCAAAGAATTATTTCTGCCAATGACTATCTAAAGGGTTGCACAAGCTCAGCTTGTGAGGATAACTTTTCTACCGTTGGCTTGAGCAAACGAACTCCAAATCTCTTTTTAAATTTAGTAAGCCATCTGAATTGAGACGACTAATTTTAAAGCTTAGAGAGTGAATGACATTTATTATCATGAGTAGTACTTCACATTGATTATATAAGAGTTAACCCAATCTTTGCATGAGACATATTTTAATATCATAACATGCCCTTTCTTTATTTATTTTATAAATCAAAGATAACTTGTTTGATAAGTATTTGATTTTCGAAAAATATTTATATTATTTTTAAAATAAAGTTAATTCAAAAAAAAAAAAAAAAAAAAAAAAAAAAACAATAAATTCAAATTATTTTAGTTCAGTGAATGATTTACTAATGGTACAGTTTCAGGATATGGATGTGGATCTGATTCAATAGGTTGTGATTCATTTTGCTGGCATGAGGTCTCATGCACTTGGTACAAGTGGGCTATCTTGTCAGTTGGAGAAAAGTATCCGGTTTATACTAAAAACTCAGAAATGTGGGAGACTTTGGTCATCATCGAGTATAAAGGGTGAATGTAAACAACTCTCTAAAGAACATACCACTTTATCTAACCAGTTTCCCCTCAGAGATCCCATATTCTAAGAATGGTGTTGTAATCATAGAAAATAAAGGTTACCAGACAACTATGTCAAGTCGAAATATGCCTGAAATAGATCTGATAGGGGATTACCAAATTAGTTTGGGTCAAAAAGCCTATGGGTACAATGAAGACAATATAGATTGTGAGGTTCGAAGTTGTTCAGAACAGTGCATAGTTCCGGAACCTAAAATTCGGAGATTCATACGACAAGTGGATAAGATTGAACCTGAAAAAGTCACATTATTAGATAATACTAATATAATTGAAACAAGGAAACAAATCAATGGCCTTATTAAACTATTGATTGGGAATGTCAAATTCAACAACCTTCAAGTTGAACAAGCACAATGCAAAGTGGATGTGGCTAGTACTTACTCATGTACTGGTTGTGTAACAAGACCTTATGCAATTTTACAAGCATACAATGTTAAGCATGAAGGCATAATACCATTTGTTTCCAACTGCTCATTCAATAGAGACTTCATATCATGTAACCCTGATCCATATGAATTAGTTTTGATTGAGTACTCTAAACACTGCTTGTTGAACTTACCATCATTGAACCAAACATTGAATATCAATTTTGAGTTCAGCTTTATCGGACAGCTTTATCCATCTAGAGTTGCATACCATATGCATCTGAAACACAAATGGATTTGGCTAAAGGGTTATTAAAAACTGAAGGCTTTCGAACAGGGATCATAAGCATTTTCAGTACTGTAAGTATACTAGGATTGGGCTCTAATTTAATATTAAGAACATTTAAAATATACCAGTACAATAAGTTGAATAAAGATTACATAAATAAGGTATGTAGCCGCCATCCTATAAATATTTTAAATGTCTTTCATTGTTATCCGTTAATCATCATTTATCATTTTAAAGCACATTTTTCTATGTTAAAAATTTACATGTACCACACATCAGATCATCCCGTTCTAACACGAAGTCTTTACATACACAGAATTTAACGAGAGAATAAAGGGCGGCGTGATTTGAATCAATTTGCAGTCTATTGAATAAAGCCTTGGCGCAAGCACACAACTTTAGTTTGAGCAGCTAAAAGCATAATTCATTTGACTGAGTATGGTGTTCAGTGGACAGGTTGAACTAGAAATTGGTCACCTGGCTCTGAGTTTTGATTTTTATCGACGAGAAATAAAATAATTCCTAAGTGAGAGAAGAAAAAAGACAACTTTTTCAACTTTATATAAATAAATGTTAAATCAAAAGTAGCTAGCAAAATTTGCTAGCTGAATATGGCCCATTATCAGTTCAGTGCTATAAAAAACAAATGTCAAGTGTGAGACGTGTGTCTGTTTCGTTCCTCGTATTCTGTTGGCTTGGGTTTCGTTGTAATTTATTTGATACCGTTACTTTTCATTCGGGAATGTGTGAAAGAAATAGGAAACATGGAAAGGTAGGTGTACATTTTTATATTTAATTATTTTCAATATTCCAACATTCAATTCTTTTTTATAACAAACGCAAAATAGTTGGATAATTAAAAAACCGAGACTAGCACTGGAATATAAAGAAGTAAATAATAATACGGAAAACAAATGCGAACAACAAAATTCTTTGGAAACATCCAACGACGAGAATGCCGGATAAGTTTTTTTTTTTTTTTTTTTTTCAAATTATTTAATATGATTGTAATATGTGATGTGTTTTCGAAAGTGGTTTATACTGTACCAAAAAATAAGAAGTACGGTGTGTAAAATATAGGCGCGAGTGGATAGAGCAATTTTCATGGTTGGAAGAGGATAAATTAAAAAATAGTAAACGATGCATTTACTGCAACACCAGTATATAGGGAGGAAAAACGCATATATTGAGACATGCTTCCAGCGAAATTCACAAGAAAGCAATGTTGGCTGCACAACAATCAGTTAAAATTTACGCTGTTTTAAATTTAAATAAAAATGTGAACAATCTAACTGAAAAGGCAAAGCAATTAGAAGTGGCTTTGAGTTTCTTTATTGCGGAACACAATTTGGCATTTTCAGTTTTAGATCATTTAAAAACTTTGATAAAAAATTTGACTGCACCAGAGAATACAAGAATTATTTCGAACAAAACAAATAACCAATACTATTCTCTGGTAGTGGATGAAGGTACAGATAACACAATGCATAAGAATTTAGCTATTGTTATACGAATATTTGACACAAAGTGTAAAGATATGTTTTTTATGTCTAGTTGAAGTTGTTGACCGCACATCATTGGGACTTTTCAATGCAATTACAAAAGTTTCTAGTTTCTAGAAATGAACTAGTTTCATTTCATTTTATAACTAATGATGATGTAGAACAAACTTCTACACCATTAACACATTGGCTGCCAAGGCAAATTTGAGAAAATTTCAAGGGGTGCCAACACAAAAAATTTCATTAATTGTACTTTTGATCAAATAAAACTACAAAAGATCGATATAAAATACATTTGCGATGTATCCTGGACTTCCAGGACGAATTTAGTCCTGGCTATTAAAAATGATAGCCATGGCACCTCATGAAAAGGTAGTGAAAAATTTTACAATGTCAAACAAATACATGAAATGGTATTGGCTGACCGAAAAGTGAGAGTGCGCGAGCTAGCAGATACCCCAAAAATTATTACTGAGCGCACACTCCATATTTTGGGCAATATTCTGCATATGAAAAAGTTATCCTGCCGCTGGGTGCCGCGAATGCTCACTTTTGACCAAAAACACGAACGCGAGAGCACTTCGAAAGAGTGTTTGGACTTGTTGATGCGGAATCGGGCGGACTTTTGGCGTCGATTGGTAACTGTTGATGAAACTTGGATCCAGAGAACAGAATGAGTGCCCGGCAATGGACTGAAGCCGGTACGAGTGCCCCGAAGCGGCCGAGGGAGGCTCGATGGGTCGGAAAAGTTATGGCGTCGGTTTTCTGGGATTGTCATGGCATACTCTTCGTGGACTACCTCGAAAAAGGAAAAACCATCAACAGCGAGTATTACTATGCATTATTGGAGCGATTGAAGGCCGAAATCGCTGCAAAACGGCCTCACATGAAGCGAAAAAAAATTTTGTTTTTGCAAGGCAATGCGCCGACGCACAAGAGCATCGCAACCACGGCTAAAATGAATGACTTACGGCTCCAATTACTGTCGCATCCACCGTATTCGCCCGATTTGGCTCCGTTGGGCTATTATCTCTTCCCAAACCTCAAAAGATGGCTCATCAATAAAACATTCAGCTCACGCGAGGAAATCATCGACGCTACGGAGGAGTATTTTGCAGACCTTCCGGAAAATTACTTTCGGACGGGATCAAGAAGTTGGAAAATCGCTGGAATAAGTGTATTAAACTAAAAGGGGACTATATTGAATAATATAAAAAAACATTTGAAAAAAAAAAATAATTTTATTCCCAAGGAGGTCACTTTTCACTCCATCTAGTAATACAATTTCAGTACAATTTCTTTGTGGATTTCGATACATTTTCAAAAGTCTCTTTTTCATCCCTGGTGTGGAGTTGTTGCATTCAGAGTTCTTTGCTTTCGTGAATTGATGTTGCTCCTTTCAATAATTGTGTTTTGTTTGGTTGAACCGGCTTCACTATCAACACCATTTGCATTAGAAATATAGTGTTTCTGTGGAGAGTTAGAAGAATTATTATGAGAATTGGAATTAATGCTATGAGAAGTATTCAAATTATTATTTTTAGTGTCCTGATTTTCGAGAGCAGAATGGTACTGTACACTAGAACTTTCATCGGTTAAGTGCGGTTTTCTATGTTGACGATTTCGAATATATGTTCCTCCATTAACTTCTACTGAGAATGAGCTGGGAGAAACTTGGTTTTGGATAATTCCTTCAGTATAGTTTTGATCATCAGGTTTCATTTTTACGGCAACACTTTGGTCTTCGTGCAGCTGCACTACATGTGGTTTAGTTGCAAGCGATTCGATTATCGAGTAGTTTTTCCATTGCTGCTTAAAAAGTTTGGTGTTTTCCTTGTTTAAAATGTCACCAAACTTTTCGTTTATTCTGCACGATATTTTACGAGATGATGCCATTGAAAAAAAATTGGATTCAACTTCTGACACCATGAATTGAAACGACTAATTTTAAAGGTTAGAGAGTGAATGACATTTATTATCATGAGTAGTACTTCACATTGATTATACCACCACCACGGAATTTATCTAAATTTATCTAAATCTATATTGTCCTCTTCAAAGTTATCCCCATCGACGGCAACACACTTATGCCAGCGCTTGATCCAATCCTCGAAACATTTTTTGCTTCACGCAAACGTCTCATAACGCCCAAATAATACTCTTTGTTTACTGTCTGGCCTTCTGGCAAAAATTCATGATGCACTACACCGTTGTAATCCATGAAAACCGTGAGCATTGCCTTCTTTTTTGACAGAAAACGACGTGGTCCCAGCTCATTTGGTGAACGCCATTCACTTGCCTGATGTCTGGATTGCGTGTCGTACTCATAAACCCACGTCTCGTCTCCTGTAATGATCCTTTCGATGAATGTGGCTCGCAAATCATCTCTTTTTGACGTCAAGTCAACAAGGTCTCTTTTTTGCATGAAATTGAGGTCTTTTGGCACCAACTTTGCTGCTACACGACGGAAACCCAAATCATTAACAAAAATGTCGTGGATGGATCCATAGGCAATGTTCAAGTCCTCCACTATCTCTCTGATGGTTAATTTGCGGTTATTGACCAACATTTCTTTTACTCGTACTTAAATCCGTTTTTTACGCAAAATCGAATACAAATTCGTTGTTGCAATTTTAAATCCATTTCTAAAATTGTAAAAAATCGCCAACACACACAAAGACAGATGTACTCTTGGCTACGTAACTTTTGCAAATGTCAAGTTATGACGCTAAGATTTAGAGGGATTTACCAACTTAGCAAAAAAAAAAAAACAGAACTCGAAACGGAACAATGGGAGCGCCACAAGGTGGTGTGGTGCGAGAACTTTTTGATCAAGGTGGTATAAGAGTTAACTCAACCTTTACATGAGACATATTTTAATATCGTAACACCATCCATCGCTTGCGAAGAAATTTTCGGTCGAATACTTTTTGTGCATAGCTCGGACTTTAGCCTTTAGCGTGGAGCCACTTATCTATGATTTTCGCGCTGCTAGAGAAACCATTCGAAGTTTTTTTTCCATTCGTGGATACTCACCTTTTCTTAGAGACCGCCTTTCAGAATTTCCACTTTTGGTTGCATTGAGACTCCTCAAAAGCAACCTTTTTTTGGTCCTAATTGTACAGATACCGGACTTCGGAATTTTATATTTCTCAGAAATTGTTTTAATTTTTTCAGCTATAGACAGATGCTTCCGAGCTACCTTCATTTTGCACATTTAGTCAACGCAACGTTTAAAGAAAACACTCACTTTTTAATAAAATATTGTGTTATCATAACAAAAAAAAAATCGAAAAGCAAATTCGAACTGCACCCACGCAATAAAGAAACAACAATTGCGAAAAAATTCAAAAGACGTGTAAGCAAAAAAAAAAAAAACCTCCAACTTATTTCATGTATCGTTTTGTTGTGCAGACAACTTAAAAACGCAGAAAAAACTACTGAGACCTGTTTTGAATTGTTTCTTTTCCTTGAAATTGAAAAGCATTCATTATATAGAGTAGTACAATTTTTATTTTACTGGACGTCCAGTGTATTATGTATAACATATATGTGGCAATCAGCAACACTGTCACGGAGGAATATGAGAGACAGGATATAAAAAGGACGCACTCGAAGGATGAGGGCAGTTGTTTTCCGGCTTCTCATCGTGGCAGTTCTTGTAACAAACAAATTCTTACACTCATATTTTATCAGTTATTTTAAGTAAATGTAAATATATAATTTTAACCCCTAGAAAATAAGAGTTTTTGCGTCGAGTCGCTAATGATGAAACCTTAATAATCCAAATTAAGCACGACCATATGGCAGTGAATTATTGGACCAATTTGGTAAGAAATTGACAAAAAAAAAAACACGACCCATTTGGCTAAAGAAAAAATAGCTGTTACACCTCGACAACGCATCAGCTCACTCTTCCAGAATCCCCATGGGCCATTTGCAAGAAATACGGTAAAAATCGCTGCCGCACCCAGCGTACTCGCTCGTCCTGTGACACCGTGCGAATTTTTTTTTTGTTCCCCAACATGAAAATGTGCCTCACAAGAAAAAAATTCACCTGAGGGGGAGATCATTATCGGGAAAAAGGCCTATTTTGAAGAGTTTGACATTTTTTTTTGGATTGTTGAAAATAATTGTAGGAACGTTGGGAACGTCATCGAAACGCCCGTTTGACCTTTGCCAGAAATCGTTTAAGATGGAAGAAGCGTTAGAGAACTTTCATCTTCACCGCGAGAAACGCTTTTGCCTCATGATGGGCCCGACGGATTTCGTCATTATTTCCAACGAACTTTTAAGACGACGACAACAAGGCGGAAGTGAAATCATGATTTGGACAGGAATATCACATACCAAAATAAGACTAATATCCGCTTCGTAAACGGCAGGATGAAATTCGGCGAAAATTTTATCCTGCAACAAGATAATACATCAATCCACACAGCTCGGAAGGTGAAAGCTTACTTCGAGCTTAACAACGTTTGTGTTCTTAACTGGCCAGCATTCTCGCCAGACCTTAACATAATTGAGAATGTACGGGGGATATCTCTCCAGAGCTGTCTACCAAGGCGGATGACACTTAAACAAACGTAACAGACCTTAAGACGCCATTGAAACTGAATGGGACAAAATCCCACGAAATTAATTAAAAAACTGTTTAAATCTTTTCCGTCTAGAATTTTAGAGGTTGCAAGTATTGAGGGAGGAAGTACTCATTACTAAAAAACTAAAAGCAGACATAAAACTCTAAATTTTGCTTTTATTTCAAAAAAACGCAATCCTGTCTCAACCATTGGTCGCGGGTAATTACGGACAAATTCCAAGAAAATTCAGGGAAACAAAGGATTTATGGTGATTAGAATTTTCTTAGAAATTGGTAATGATTACCTAACAGTAATATTTACAGCACATACGGAACGTAATTATCGAGAAACTCCGAAATCAGGAGTTCGGAGGAGTGTATGTATTTGTTTTTGAAAGGCATACGCCAGCAACAATGAATGACCAGTTTGACACAACGTACGTGGACTCTGCACCATCATTTGGTAACATGAAATTTTGGGCAGCATAATTTAAATATGGCCGTGCTAAAAAACTACTGTCGAATTCACCAAATGGTTCTACACAATCCTTGAATTAATGTTAAGAGAGGTATAGCAGAGGCTATTACCATGTCCAAAGAAAATGGAACTTGGATACACGATTATACTCTGCGAATGAGAAATTGACTCAAAACAAGGCAAGGCTGTTGCTTCGGCTCGGAAAATGATGACGACTGCTTTCTACCATAGTCATGGAGCTGTCTTAATTGAATGTCTTGAACAAGGAAAAACCATTATATTACGCATCATTGTGGAAAAAAAGCCACATTTATATAAAAAAAAAAATTGCTTCACCAGACAATGCCCCGTTGTCTCCTACCTACGAATTACGGTTTGAACTGCCTAACTGATTACGGTTTGAACTGCCTGACTGACTACTCTCCTTACTTACCAGATCAGACCAATTGTGCTCGGAGATTTTCAGCGAATGAGGAGGCCCTCAGCTTCGTAAGCAACTATTTTGCAGAGAGACATCAAGGTGTGTTTCAAATTTATAAAACCTCTGACAAATTTTTCCTCATTGCACTATAGTTTTTTAAGCTAGCGGATTTATGTCTCCATTTAACCATTGTTTACTTATTTCTTATCTTGTTTTGGTTTTTGTTTTGATGTCATTTTCCCTTTTTAAAAAAATCAAATCAAATCAAATCAAAAGTGTTTTTTGATCTGGAAGATGCATTCAGTTTACAAAATATGGAAAAAGTTTAGAAACTTTGACTGGAATATGGAAGATGAAAGACGATACCATAAACGCAGCATCTTATACAACCAATTTGCCAAATGTGTTTTACTTTTTTATGACAAGCAAGGCACGAATTTTTACGGCACGTGTTGTGAGAGAATATGGTTTCGAAAAAATCAACCATTCACCATATAGTCAGGACCTGGCACTAAGTGAATATTATCTTTATTCAAATTTGAAGGACCTTAGATGAAATTGGTTTTTCAATATATTGTAGTATAAATGTACATTTTGTTAGGCAAGGAGAAACAGTATTCTTAGAGGCTATCCCGATATAGTAAATGTATTGAGATGAAGACGGATTGTACTGACAAATTTATTTTAAATGTGTGTAAGAACAAGTTTCATTCTACAACTTTTAAGAATTACAATAAACTGTATGTGACACAATGAACTAACTACTACGTATATTTGTCCCAATAAAGTTACTACAATACTAAACCTAAACCTATGCGTATCAATTACAATAAAATACCTTAAAGGCCTCATTACATCAATATCCTTAATAATCACGTTGATTTATTACTACTACAAGGACATAAAAATTGCTTGTTCGGTAAACAAAAATTATTATGTTAAATAGCTTCTTGGTATCTAGGCCCGCTCAACAGTCCTCCCTTTTCAAAGTCAGCATTCGATTGGTGTCCAGGAGTTGTTTAGCATCCACCTGTAGTAACTTAATAGAATTGTGTGTTTGTTCATTGATTTTGGTATGTTTTTCTTCTGCTACTCTTCATGTTTTTTTTTGTTTTTTTTTTTTTATTTTTCTTAATGAGCTAATGACATTCTTTGTATGATTCAGCTTCTCTCTTCTGTTAATTGATCGTATTTGAATGAGTTTTTCTTCGTACATACAACATCAGAGTTTCTTACCATTCATTTATCCTTAGATGCTCAGTTTGATTTTGTGGAGGTTGCAGGATGACCTTTGTCGGGACCACAATCGTTATTAACTTTTCCTGTTTGTACTTCTTCAGTGGGACGATGTTTCCTAGGCCGACCGGGTTTCCTCTTTACAGGCAAACACTCCCCTTCCTTTTCCACGGGTTTGTCAATCTGCTGCTGGGGTGCATCACAGGGGTGTGTGTTTTCCACCAATTCATCTTCAGAAAAGATAATTGCAGCAATCATTGTTTTTTTTTATTTCTTCTTTGGTTGAATGTTTAAGTAGTAACTTTGAAAAAAATATTGACGATTTAAAAAACCTAATTCTACCTTATGTATGTATATATGTATTTAAAAACAATTTCTGATTCCCAAACAAGCATCTGTCCAATGTCTAGTCTATCTTATACGACAAAAATTCAATTTTGAAACTATTTAATTAACCTGTTTTCTTCCTCCCGACAAATAAAATATTCACCTAATATTTGTGCAATCTTAACGGACATGCGACTATTTTTTTAACCAAAGTGTATAAAATTCCGGATAAAGATTCCTTTCGTGTGTTCACAGGCAAACGTTTAGATAAACTAATGGAGTCGACATTTAGAAGAAGCTCAAGTCAAAAACAACATAGCTTCTCCTTAACCGAAGGTACAAGTACATAGAAGCGTAGGGTAGTTAATTCCACAAGTTTTTTATTGCACAATATACCTACTGTTATGAAGTTAAATTACTGACCCATGCAGTCGTATCGAATAAACGAAAGAAGTAAGATCTTGAGAATAGCTCATCCTAGTTTCATTTAATAAGTTTGGCTCAAGATTTAATATTTTGGATTATTTGCACTCTAACAGACGCCAAAGAATTTCATCTGTGAAAATTCCATTACATTAACACTTCCATGTTCGAAATGAGCGATATTTCTATTATTTTCTCCCGGCCGTTAACACGCCGAGTCGGCCGAACGGGAAAAAGTCACATGGTGTCAGAGCATCTCACAATTAATTCACGCATTGTCTTTCCAAAATTGAGACGTTTTTTTGCAAAATTTCTTCAGAGCATCCTGGCCAAAATATCTTTTCAACATTTCCGATATTTTTGTGGTATTAAATTAATTTCAAATGTCATGATATGACGCTAAAATTTAGTGGGAGTGTCAAGGGTAGGACGAGGTCAAGTTGCTCAAACGAGAGATCAAAGATCTCGCCAAGAGCCATCACCAGTTAGCGAGATATTTGCTTATGCAACACACAATGATTCAAGCAACCACATGAAAAACACCGGCAAAAAAATTAATACGATGTGGATTTGCGCTCTTTTGGATAGTTCATTTCCAGAAAGTACAATGGGGAATCCAAACAGCGATGAGGCGATTCGTCGAGGGTGACAAAGTTTACATCCGTAATCTTACATACTCGTCGGTCTCAAATGGATCCCGACAAATCATTCAAATAAATGGACTAGTATGGAGTCTACCGATAAGCAAATCTATAGAAGACATAGATTCGATTCGAAGAAGAGGAAAGCCTTAGGAGATTCAGATCGGGTTGTATCAGGCCAGCAGCAAACGCCAGGGTTAGTAGATCCTGCAGTTCAGCGATTAATATACAAAAAATCCAACACGACGAACAATAACAGAACAAATAAGCAGACATTGACAACAGAGAGACTACATGTGCAGATAACTTAGCAGGTATATCTGCAATTATTGTTACTATCTTGAAAAATTCACAAATGGGCTGCAAGCGAAACTAAGAAAATTAATCATTTTAAGGTTTTCGATTAAAAAGTAGGAATGTTATAAAGTGTTTTCAATTCGCAAGTATAAAATAAATGTTGGCCCTCGAATTAAAGACGCAGTCTTATCGAATAAATGGAACAAGTGAACATACCCGTAATTCATCGTAATTTTACAGTAATTGATTAGTCCCAATCTCAAGACAAACACAGTACCTAAATGGCTTGCTCAATTACTATAACATGGATAACTGAAAAACTATTAGGTGCGCAACTAAGTTTGGCAACGTGAGGCCGAGCGTTGTCATCCTGTAGAATCACTTTTTCGTGCCTCTGCACGTATTGTGGCCGTTTTTCGAATGCAATCGTTTAGGAATGACTTGGCGGGTAACTCCTAATGCTGAAGCAAGCTCTTCTTGCGTTTGGCAAGGATCCTCATCGAGCAATGCTTCCAATTCATCGTCTTCTAAGGATTTTGGTCTTCCTTCACGCGGACGCTCGTCAACATGGAAATCGCAATCTTTGAAGCGACGGAACCAATCACGGCACGTTGTTTCACTTACAGCAGCATATCCGTAAACTTTTTGGAGTTCTCAATGCGCTTCAACCGCCGTTTTCTTTGAATGAAAGAGGAAAATCAACACTTCCCGCAAATGGCGATTATTTGGCACAAAATCAGACATTTTCGCACAACCAAACCTATATGACGTCAAAATAAAATCCCTGTGTCAAAACGGTTTGTTTACCATACGCCTAAGCTTGGTTCATGACGTTTTGGATATGTCAAAATTGACCAGCACTTATTGCTGAAGAACTTAGTTGCGCACCTAATATATAGGATCTCCTTGAGCCTGCTGAGGAAATTGAAATGTCATGATTCATATCAATTCCTTTCTGGGACACTCATGTATCTTGATATAACAACGAGCCTGATATACTCGCACGGATTCTCCTTTCAAGCTGGATCAAACAAACAACATGCTAAACCCATGACTTCAGCGAAGAAATGTCAAATTCATGTCAAATTTACTTACAGAGGCTGAAATGGTAAATTTTGCAAATGCAGCGAAAGAAGCAAATTATTTGCGGCGGGTATGTTTTGGACAGCGATATGATATGATGGTCGACGTTCATTTAAATTTAAAAAAAAAATCAAACAAAAATTGTTATAAATTCTATACCATTTTACCAAAAAAAGTACTAACAATTTTTAATTTTGGCCCCCGCACTAACGATTTATGATTTTTCCGAAAGTTGACAGTACGGTTTATGACGAAAATGAAAGCGATCTGCGTTTACACCAGTTGGTTGAATCAATCCACTTCAATAGTGCATCACGATTTTTACAATGAACAAAATTATTGAGCAAATTACATTTTTTTGTTGTGAACGTTACAATATTTAGAAAAGGCTTACGATGGATCAGTGGTACAAAACGTTCAAGGAAGGTCGAAGGGTCGTTGAACACATGTCTCGTTCCACACATTCGACCTCTTCATCGGTTGATACATCGGAAAACTGTGCTCGATAATCGCCATTCTAGCTTAAGAGAGAGACAGCTCGCAAGTCGGTTCGATCAATTTTGGGGGATATTTTGGGCATAAGCAGCATCGCCATACGGGTTGTTCAAAAGAGCTAAATTCTCTTCATAAACAGTACTGTGAGCAGGATTCTTTATACATTCTGGATCGAGACAATTCTGATCCCGCATTAATGGAATGCATCATAACTGCTGACGAGATATTGATCTACAATTTTGACATCCAAACAGCTCAACAGTTCTCCAAATGAAGGGCAAGAGACGATTCGAATTTGAAAAATACACGTCAAAGAAGCTCAAAATGTAGTGGGCATTGTTTTGTTCGATATTCGTGGTTTAGCGCATCACGAATTCGTTCCACAGTGACAAAAAACAAAGAATGCTATGAAGGGTTTGCGTCAAATACAGAAAGATTCGTGGAAGAACAATGTATTTTAAGAATTTTGATTTGTAAAGGGACATTCAAGTAGAGGAAGTTTGTTGAAAAACTAAGTGGAAACCCCAAAACAACCTGCATTTATTATATATTACTTAATTCGTTTATCCATTTTCTTTGTACTATGAAAATATTAAGAACTGAAATGCCGGCTTTTTTTAAGATGTTACAAATGCAAAAATACCAAACCATTCTAAGGATACTCTTTCCACACAAAAGAACAATCGTAAACAACAAAAAAAAAACCAAAAGCATATGGATTTCGGTAAATTTTAAAACAAAATCTGTGTTACATAAATTTCAACACTGATATTCTTTTGCTTGGTTTCCCGAAATCCGTATACGTCGTTGATGTTTTTCTGTTTTCTTGCGCCTGGAAATAAATTACATTAAAAGTCCGTTGTCTTCCATGGCTTTTATTAACATATCCAAATCTTCTTCATTCGCCTTATTTTCCTGCCTTTTGGTCTTATTAACGGCATATTTTATTGCCTCCCATGATTGAGTAACCTCAATCATGAAAACGAATGCACATAAGGCTAAACAGAAGCGTGCAATATAGTAACCATTTTCGCTCATCCAAGCATTTATGGGTGATGTTTCATAATTCAGAATTACAAGCATATATCGTCCCAAAAAATTGCATACAGCATGCAAACATTTTAATACTGGGATCCATATCTGTCGAACGAGGATGTCAACTGCATACAATGTCAAACACAAGTCGATGAGAAAAGTTAAAAATCTTGGAGGTTTTTGTAAAGAGTTTGGCCACCAGAATGTTCGTAATTTCGCTAGGACGCATAGCATTGAGAAGACGAAAATCGCTGAAGATACATTTGGTCGAAGTCCAGGAAGTTTTGAGTAGTTCAAGTCGATGATGCTGATTTGATTCAGATGCAAGTACATGCCGGTGGCAATGACGAAAGCTGATTCTGTGATTGCTGAGTAATTTGTCATTCTTTGCGTAAAATGTGATGAAGGGAAAAAATTGAAAATTTCGTTCCGAGAAATTGTGAATGTATGATTGAGAATTCTATGCCGACTTTGACTTCATTAAACTTGGGAAAATAATTTTAATTAGAAATTTACAAGTGATGGAAATTCATAACAATTCCGAGATGCAAAGTTAAGTTGAACAAAATGCGTGTATAAAAAGAACCACTGCTATGGAAATTAGTTCGCTTTGTTCTTTTATTTGAGTAGAATGGAAATTGTGTACAGTAAGCGCCATAGGCTCACAGGAAAAAACAGACTGCACGTTAAAATATTCGAAAAATACTAATCTACAGAATATACGCTTGGTTTGACAAGAAAATACAACGGATGGCCAGCAAAGAAATTGAAAGGATTTATGTACCAGCTGCAACAGCAAATTTTTTAGTGAATTTTAGCACCAGGACGATCTGGCGTAATGTCTAAATTTCTCCACAGATAAAGAAAATACTAATGCGATCATTGTTCAAATAATCTTGATAGAAGTAGAAGTAGAAATAATAATTTTATTTGTTAGCACGGTTTTCGACTTCGAGGAGTTATGACCCCTCTGGGAGACCGATCGCTACAATTGAAGCCAAGTGTAATTTTGGGCTTAACCCATTACTGCATATAATCCGTTTAATCGGATTTTGACTGAAAGCGATGTCGTTTCTTTGATCTCGGCTCATTTGGTGAACGCCATTCACTTGCCTGATGCCTGAATTGCGTGTCGTACTCATAAACCCACGTCTCGTCTCCAGTAATGATCCTTTTGATGAATGTGTGATCGGATCCAGCCTCGCAAATCATCTGTTTTGCGACGTCAACACGGTCTCTTTTTTGCATGAAATTGAGGTCTTTTGGCACCAACTTTGCTGCTGCACAACGAAAACCCAAATCATTAACCAAAATGTCTTGGACGGATCCATAGGTAATGTTCAAGTCCTTCGCTATCGCTCTGATGGTTAATTTGCGGTTATTGACCAACATTTCTTTTACTTCATCAATGTTTTCGTCGGTTTTCGATGTCGATGTTCTGCCACTGCGTTCAACATCTTCGATTGACTCACGACCATTTTTGAACCGCTCGTGCTACTGGTAAACGACCGTTTACATTGCGGAGCCTCTTATCCCAGGCTACAAACGCAAGCGACGAGACACGGTGGACGATAAAGAAGCGTAAGCCCAGACGAACTTGAAAAAGACATTTTCTCCTTTGTGGCGAGCTAACAAGATGGTTTGAACCATTGGCCAGTGGTTTATATCTTGAAAAGTGCGCGAATGTGACGTTTTAAAGGTTGCACAAGCCGGACTCGTACAAGGTGTGAAAAATGTATATTTATGCCTCGCCCAGGGAAAAAGCTGCTTTATGCTCTTTCATACAAATGAGTAGTATGATAAAAGTTAGATTTTGTAATGAAGTATTTATTTTTTTTTATATACCTGCAACTTACAACCTGAAGTTTCCCTTGAACGATAATTTAATTACTGATTTTATATTCCAATATGTTATTTATCCTTAGGTGTTCCTTTTTATTATCAATCAATACCAAATAGGTAATAAAATGCAATTAATCCAAAACCGAACAACTCGTCAGCCTACTTGGTTGTGTCATACCATTAAGTGTTATTATGATCACTTGTTTATTTAGGTCATTAATGATATTTCTAGATGTAAGCAATATTGTTATTACTTTTAAGATTTATAGATGTAAGCAATATTATTAAAGCAAGCAATGTCAAAACGTCTGTTACTGGACTAAACCCGACGACAGAAAACGTCGTTCCAACTGTGGCAGAAAGGTGGTCCACAAGTCAACCCGACGATAAAGGCAAGCAATGCCAAAACGCCTGTTACTGGACTGAGCCCGACGACAGGAAACGTCGTTCCAATTGTGCATCAACGGGCCATGGATCACCTTGAATTACTATTCAGAAGACAAAGAGTCATGATGTCTTCATTGGAACGAATCATCAACGGAACCGCCAAAGACGAAGCACCAGCGCAATGTCTATTAGCCATGAACAAGTTATGGACCCAGATAGAAGGAATCCACTTCTCCATTTGGGAACCTTACAACGATCCCCTAGCCAAAGGATATGACATGCAGTCATACACTGATCTGGAGACTAGGGTCCTTCGCAATCGAGCCACTTTGGAAAAGACATCAGGTCAAGTTCATTTCCCCGAAACAAAGAAATCGGTAGGCGAGCACACAGCAATTCAGCTTCCAAAAATGACCATACCGAGATTTGATGGCGAACATCTGAAATGGCAAACATTTTCAGACATACGAGGGCGGGTCAATAATCTGGATTAAAACACAGATTTTTTGATAAAAAAATAATTTTATTTTTCAACGTAGTCTCCCTTGAGCTCTATACACTTTGTCCAACGCTTCTCCAATTTTTTTATCCCTTCCAAAAAAAATGATTTGTCGAGGTCCTCAAAATAGGCCTTTGTTTGCGAGATGACTTCATCATTGGAGTCAAATCTTTTTCCACCAAGCCATTTCTTCAGGTTTGGGAACAAGAAGTAGTCGCTCGGAGCCAAATCTGGAGAATAGGGTGGATGAGGGAGCAATTCATAGCCCAATTCATGGATTTTTGCCATGGCAACTGCACATGTGTGCACCCTTGCATTGTCTTGGTGGAAAAGAACTTTTTTCTTGGCCAAATGAGGTCGTTTTTTTTTCAAATCGTCATTGAATCGGTCCAATAAGTTGGCATAATATTCCCCATTGATTGTTCTTCCCTTTTGAAGGTAGTCAATGTGGATTATCCCGCGTGCATCCCAAAAAACAGTCGCCATAACTTTATTGGCTGACAAACCCACCTTGGCCTTCTTTGGCGCCGATTCACCCTTAGAAACCCACTGTTTTGACTGTTGTTTGTTCTCTGGTGTGTTGTGATGGATCCATGTTTCGTCCACGGTTACAAAACGGCGCAAAAACTCCTCCATATTGCGATTAAACAACGCCAAACCTTCCTGTGAAGTTGTTACACGATTGCGTTTGTGGTCGACTGTGAGCAAACGCGGCACCCATCTTGCGGAAAGCTTTCTCATGCCCAAGTGAGCCATGCGAGATCCCTACGGCTTCCACAATCTCTCGCACTTTCAATCTTCGGTCGGCCAACACCATATCGTGAATTTTTTCGATTGTTTCGGGTGTAGAGACCTCAACTGGGCGTCCAGGACGTTCGGCATCTTCAGTGCTTGTACGGCCACAACGAAATTCAGTAAACCACTTTTTTACCATTGAAATCGATATTGCAGAGTCCCCATAGTATTTATCAAGCTTAGCCTTGGTCTCGGTATGGGACAACGCCAGCATCTTACTTGGCTACTAAATGTCTACAACACGAAGCAACCCATAACGAAACAACATATCCAGTTGGCGCTCGAATTATCAAAGACGATTTCTATATGGACGTTGAAGCTCAAAAACAAAAATAACTTCGGTGCTAAATGGTACTGGATTTAAACTTCGGAAATGGTGTGCGAATCATCCATTATTGCTGAAGAACACCCCTGTTGAGGACCAAGAGATTAGCCTGGACTTTAGCGAATCCAATCAAATGCAGAATTAAGACCCTAGGCATAATCTGGCAACCTAAATCAGACCAACTGTATGGAAGAGCCGAATTAACAACCGTTGTATCTGTCACGAAGAAAACAGTCAGCTCAGATATCGCTCGTATCTTCGACCCACTTGGAATCTTGGGTCCGGTAGTCGTTAAGGCAAAAATCTTCATGCAAGGGCTCTGGCGCAATAAGGAACTCTCTTGGGATAACGAATTACCCGAGCACTTAAGGGAAGAATGGATAAACTTTCGGAGCAGTCTATCAGTATTAAATCAGTTGTAAGACTACTCTGTGCTAAATCACGAATAGCTCCTATAAAACAACAAACTCTTCCTCGACTTGAACTGTGTGCTGTAGTCTTAGGAGCTGAATTTACAAGCAGCTTCCGAGATGACCTAAGACTGCAAGACACTCCAATATTCTTCTGGACCGACTCACAAATCATGCTGTCATGGATCAACTCAACTTCCTCATCACTACACACGTTTTTAACAAGTCGAGTTGCGAAAATACAGGAATGTTCTTTGGAAAAACAATTGTGCCATATCCCGTCCAAAGAAAACCCAGCGGATCTACTATCGCGAGGAATACCAGCAGCCAGCTTCATGTCATGCAGCATGTGGCATTATGTGCCATTCTTCTAGCATGAAAACGAATCAGCATGGTCCCGACCATTCATAAAGGAGCTAGATCCAACAACCGATCTCGAAAAAAAAAGAAAACATACAGTTACAGTGGCATTGACACAAACCGTTCCAGCCCAACTAAGGTCAGAAATCATAAATACAAAAAATCACCTACCACAGTCTCAAACACTTCCATGCGAACAAGAAGACTTGCTCCACTTCTATAAGATTATAAGAAAGGAGGAGCAACTGGCAATCATCTTATGTTCGTCATCAAATTCCCATTGGTTGAACAAGATCCATTTGACTTATTTCAACTCATACCATTTCCAGCGATAATCAATGGCTCCTTCGTCATCATCAATCCACTAATGGGGATTCTGGCTATAAATCGTCACAGAGACCAATACTTTGCAATGACACCAGCCAAACTCAAGGATTGCGACAAGAGCAAGGACACACATTATTTCTGTTCCAACAAGAAGGCAAAGTACCATGCTGGTTCACAGGCATGCAACTGTGAATTTAGTTTGTTTAACAAAAACACGACGCTATCATGCAACATAATGAAGTCAAACAACAACATGATCTGGTCACAATTGAGCAGCAACACCCAGTGGATATTCGGAACGTTCCAGGTCATGCATCTCACCGCTGTATGTAAAACAGATACAGTGTAAATCGAACTAATTGGATCCGGGCTTCTTACACTCAGAAATGAATGCATAATGAGAAACAATCGAGTCACCATTCAAGGACATCATATGGGGACTAGCACGTTGCATTCCTCCTACATCAGCTTCGGAAACATTTCATCAATTGCCAGACCCAGCGAAGTTCAGGCCGCACTGGAATTAACTCCAGCACTCCACCACAACACCTCTCTGGAATCACTAACTACTCTTCAAGGTCAACTTGCCGATCTGCAGACTCAAAGACTCCCAGAATTGCCTGACAAGGTATTCGTTAACAACATTCATCACCATTTAATTAGCTATCTGGCTCTGCTGCTTTCGATCTCAGTCGGAATCACAATCATCTGCAAACTGCACAGCCGAATGTCAAATTTAAATTCCACACCTGTTTTACAACCTGGAGCTCAATATCATGTCAGGGAAATCTCAGTACATATATAGTTGAAGGCAACCCATTCAATGCGGGGGAGAATGTTCAGGCCAAACAAAACAATGCATATTTCACAACACACCGCATAAGGCAACGAACGAACTACCAAGGCATAAATGCATAATCAACACCACGGAGCAACGAACGGAGCATCAGGGACAACAAACGACAACGAACCTAACACCTCGTCAACCATTAAGTGTTATTATGTTCACTTGTTTGTTTAGGTCATTAATGATATTTTTAGATGTAAGCAATATTGTTATTAGTTGTAATGTATAAAAGAGGCATTCGCCCAACAAATAAATGTTCAGCGTTTTTAATCCGCCACAACATCTTCATCAAGTGAACAGTTTCAAGTGCTTGTCTCACAATTCAACAAGATATTTGGTTTATGTGCCTGATGTCAAACGGAAGATATTCCGTTCAACAATACCGAAAGCAATTTTTGGCTAAGGCCAGCACCAACACACACATACGAGAGTGGAAAACTACAGCAATGTAACATTAATTTGCAGTTTAGGCGTTGATGTCACATCAGTTGCAATTGTTTTGACGCGCAATTATTCGAAGTTACTCGATACAATTCAACGTAGATTATTAAATGTTTTTTTTTTTTTTTTTGATTTTGAAAATTATTTATTTTTGTATAACTGAAATACAGAGCTTTCATAATTTATGAAGAATGTTATGTTTTTGAATAAAGCTTTTATGAATTTGATGAAATTGCGTGGTTTCACTTCTAGTTGCAAATGTTTTGTCCGATACTGTATCTGGGGGCACAATAAATTGTAAGATAAGTATTTCATAAACAAAATACAATGCGGGATCAGTAATCTTAAGCGGAGTATTTTTTAAACAAAATACTCATAATGTTAATTCAATAATAGATATAGTATCTATTCAGACCATCAATTTAAAATCGATACGACAATAAACTAATAATGTGGCACAGCGCATTCCAACGATATCGATCAAATAGCTTGACCATCGGCGACAACGCATTCCAACGATACCGATGATCCAATGGCATGATGATTGGCGACAGCAAAACTACACCCTCATAACAAGCAATGAGCACCACAGTAGAGATGCGTGCACCCCAGGGCGACGGTCGACGATCGATGACCTAATTTCAATAATTTCAAATCATTTAAATGGACGTGCACATGGAAGAAGAGGAACAAACACCAATATGTCAAAGCAATATGCGATATCGGAGGAGCCATTGGATTATCTGCTGAGCTGGGCAACCAAGGTATTAGCATGGTATAGCCTGCTAAGGAATTTGACGATATGGGACTGGCAGTGGCGTGTGCAATGCACACCTTGCACACCCTGCTGTAATGAAAAAAAACCTTAACAAACACTATGTAATAAAAATAACACACGCCAAGCCAATATGCACAATTACACGACCCATAAAACCTCCATCACTTAACTTAAACCATATTCATAATCCTAATTCCTATAATTTTTTCTTCGAAATTCCTTCATCGTTGAGAAACAAAAAAAAACTAAGCTCGCACGAAATCTCGCTGTGCACGTATTCCGTTGATTTCACTAAATAAATTCATCCAACTCCAAACTATACTACAAGATTTTCGCAGTATCCATCCCCCCATCGTCATTCGTCACCTACGCGACGTACCTACATGAAATCTTTACTTTGATGAATTTGTAGTGAACTCGTGCGACAGTTTTCTGTGCACGGGCTGTATTCTTATTTTCTTTTCTTGTGTGTCTGTTCTTTTCTGTTTTGTTTCTGTAAAGCGCTTTAGCTCATTCAAATATACAATTGCATTGACGCTCGTGCGAAAAAAAGCAATGCACGAGAGTTTGCGATGTTATTTTGTTTTCTTGCGTAGATGCAATGCACCAACACCAAGTTTTATAAGAAAAATGTGAATTATAAATGAATGAACTTTGCTTTTCGTTTGTGTATTATTTTTCAAGTGGTTACAGTTTCGTGCGGTGCTGTTGCTTTTTTATGCGACAGTTTTTTTTCTAAATTTAATTTTGAAGAAAATAAGATATTAAAGTTGAAGATCGTGTGAATAATTTATTAGAAAAAAACCTTTAGTTCTCATACGTATGACGAAAAAAAAAACAATCATTGATGCCGGTAGGCCTACAACAAATTTAGAAAACTTAAAATCAACGTACAAAAGAAGTAGAAAGGAGTACGAGTATACGCGATTTATATAAACAACATGATTGGTTGACGGGGTCAAACTATTTTGTTGGTCGTGTTTAATTTTTCAAACTAATGAAAAAGAAAAAGTGTGGAGCACTATTGGTTATACTGATTTGAACCATTTGCATGAGAAGGTCCCAAAGCACGAAATTTCCATTTCACACATGACAAATGCTCTGTCATTGAATACTTTTGGAAAAACTAGAATAGAATATTTATTCTGCACAATGTTTTAATGAAAATGTGTCAATAAATAGAGTGGCTTTTGAAGTTTTAATTGATGCAACTATTTTTTTGCTGTTCATGAGTTAATTGAATCAGTAAGTAATGTATTGATAAGGGAAATTAAAAGAGAGATTCAGAAAACCGAGTTTGTCGCTGTCAATTTGACGAAACTACAGACATCTCTCGAAAAGCACAGCTTCCGTCAATAGTTCGTTACGTTGTAGTGATGATTTTATCAAATTATTTTAGCTCCCTACGCCACTGACCACACCCATAATAACAGACAAATGAGAGAGAAGAATTGGTTATTACATAATTCTAATGACATAAAGGTTAACAATAGTTAGTTGGAAACAAGCTTTCGTGTGCGGCAGTCGATTGACTATATATATATATATATATATATATATGTGGGACACATCCCACCACAGTAGAAGCTAAGTAGTATATTTATCATTAAGTAAACATAATGTTGTTGAGTATCATTTTCAGATCGTCGCCCGCCAACATGACCACCGAGCCCCGCATTTCGGAGTCAATGTTTTACGCCCGCCACATATTGCCATGACTAATGTCCACAGACGACCCATCTGATTGTTTACGAATCGAGTTATCGCCAACCAAAGTCATCGGTTCGGTATCGATTGTGAGTAACTGATCCTGCATGATCCGCCGCACAGTGAACTGACCTACATTTGGACGAAGATAAAAAGTGAAAGCGATTAACTAACAAAAGCAATAACACAAATGTTGTCATTAAGAGGAATAGCGATTGTGTTGGGTCTGATAAAGGTGTGGACATGGTACAATGTACTGAACGGGCTAGGGGTCTGGCACTGATTGGGATAACATGGCGAAGGGATTCTAGTCCGAGTCTTCAACACGAGCGGTAGGATGGCGGCGATGCCGAATATTTGTTTTTGTTTTTTCTTTTCAAGTCGTTGTACTTAATAAATATTATATCAATCCTTTTCCAATTCATCGTAACTTAATAAAGATTATATCAATCCTACATATATTACGTTTAATAATAGATGAAATTAATATTAAAATAAAGTTAAATAGTTATTTGAATAAATTCCTTTGTTTGAATTATAAATACAACGCCTATTTAATAAACTAAACTATCTACAACGTTAAGGAAAACGGAGTGTGAAGAACGTTTTTATAAATTTTTTGATATAAGTAATGACCAAAGTGCTGATGCAATTACAAAAGTAGTTTTACATGTAATTGACGAACTTAATATTGGTGCAAACCTTGTTGCTCAGACCTATGATGGTGCACCTGTAATGCTTGGTCCAATCAATGGAGTGCAGGCTCAGATAAAAAAAAGTACAGTCATGCTCTATTTATCCACTGCAATGCTCATGTGTTAAATCTAGTGCTTTCTAAATCAGTTCAAAGTGTTAAAGAAACAAAACAGTTTTTTGCAACTTTAAGTAGTTTAGCAGCATGGAGTATAATTTATTAAAATTTTACTACGTTTTTTTATTAATAATAAGAAAAAAAATTCATGAAATTTCTTCTTTTTTTTAAATTTTGATTGAGAAAACAATAAATAGGAAGTGTATTCAAACAATGTATTGCCACAATCGCAATTTGGTGATATTTTTAAAAAATATATAATTTTCACGAATTGCACACCCATCTAAATAATTCACGCGACGCCACTTGGGACTGGATATAAGAGGGAGTCTGTGGGTATCCAAAGGGGAGTAGTAAAAAAATGGAGCGACGACGGTCTGAAATGTAAAAATTGTAATTGTGAATAAAGATCATAAGACAGATCATAGATCATAAGAGTTGTACGTTTTTTTTTTTTTTCATTTTGAGGACTTAAAGAATCGTACACGTATATGCATAGCAGTGATTGAGATACCATCTTATACACCAAACGTTTGAAGACAGAACAATTTTAAAAGCTAATCGATATTTGTTGATCGCAATAAGATATGAGAATGGTATCCTTGAAGCTGTCAGGATTTTAAAGGAATTGTGTTTCTAAAGCTAGATGAGTAAATTCAGAATAAACCCCGACATAACAGGAGGCAATCAGTCATACGAGGTGTGTTCAGAAAGTACCGGGAATTTTTAAATTTGTTGGTATGTGTACATGCCCCTGAAGTATGACAAAATTGTCAGCTGTATTCATTGTATACTTTGTCTGTGGCAGCCGCTAGCTAAGGTTAGACGTGTTTTTATGGGCACGGCGATTTTCCCTTGTTAAAAGAAATGGATCAAAGAATTTGTATCTAATTTTGCGTAAAAAATTAAATAAAGTGTAACAAGGTGTATTGAAAGGATAACAAAGGCCTATGGTGAGCCTCCTATGAGTCAAACAAGAGTTTACGAGTGGTATAAGCATTTCCAAGATGGACGAGAGGACGTTGAAAATGACGAACGCCCCGGACGCCCCAGCACATCAACAACCGATGAAAACGTGGAAAAAGTGAAAGAAATGGTTATGAACGATCGCCGAATCACAATCAGAGAAATCGTTGATGATGTTGGTATATCGATTGGCTCATGTCAAGAAATTGTTCTGAATATTTTGGGTATGAAACGCGTGGCAGCAAAATTTGTTCCAAAATTGTTGACTTTGAACAAAACCAGCGGCGAGTGGAAATTACTCAAGAGTGACTAACTGAAGTCAACGACGATGAAGAATTACTGAATCGTGTTATAACAGCCTCCTCCGTGTGACTTTTTCCTATTTCCAAAAATAAAAAAAACCTTAAAGAGCCGTCGTTTTACAAACATAGATTGCATTAAAAGCGCATCGCTGAAAGAGCTAAATGCTATCCCATAGAACGAGTTTGAGAAATGTTTCGAGGATTAGACGAAGCGCTGGCACAAGTGCACAATATCTAACGTGGACTATTTTGAAGGCGACAACATTAATGTAGACGAATAAATAATTTTTTTTTTTTTTTCAAAAAACTAAAATTCCCGTTATTTATGAAATTTCTGCGTTCTGTAAAAGACGCAGAATAGATTCATGTCCAAAAGGCAAAAAAAAAGTGCTTCGAGCTCTCTGGTTGATCGACAAATTTAAATGAATACATCCTTAAATGAATAGACAAATTTTTGGTGTGGTTGAGCAACGTTTCAATATCTTTGTTCACTAGATCAAATGGAAATGTTGAATAAAGATAACAAGTTGATAGCTCTAGGGTATCTTAATGTTTAAATACATCTGTCCAGTTTAAAGAAGAAATTTCAAATTTACAGAATTATACTGCACAGCAATCAATGTACCAACAAATTGCGCTTTACTCAAAGCACCTCATACCAACGAAAAAAATCAAAAATGTTCATCGACTTCTTTATAAATGTGGTGTGGCAGGCATGGTGCTGGTATCATTCTATTGTGCAACACCGGTAATTGGTCGATTGCATCCTAAAGGAAAATCTCTAAATCTCTTATGTTTGACCTTAGCTGCTGCTTCCAAAATTTTGTCAGAATTTGATCAAAAACCCGTATATATGATAGATTTAATTGCATGTTATGACCTAATACAAGAAAAGCCTCAACAAATCAATCACGCAGAAACAACGAAACAACAATCCTTACTTTCACCTACATACAGTAAAGTACAAACTGCTTCCCACCTAAACCCCCCAATAATTTCACAAGTCAATTCACTTCCTTTTCCAAGACAACATAGATTACTAACAGAAAACTATGTATGTTAAATAACTTACAATCGAAATTAAATTAAAAATTAAATAAAAACTAAAATCTACATAATTTTTAAAACTGAAACATGAACATAAATTTAAAAAAGCGAATTTGAAAAATCATAAAAATAAGAATACAACACTTAATACGATGATTTATAGGACGTACCGCCTTTGGATAGGTGACTCGATTGTACTGATGCTGATCTTTGGCCATTACTTGTTGTAACAGTCGATGATGTTGGTGCATTTTTTCCTGATGGTGCTGCTGTCTTTCTTTTAGCCAACGGCAGATCATCATCTGAATCGCTGAGTGTTAAATCAACCTGTAAAGAAATTCAAAAATGATGTTTTAGTTTTGGAAAAGAAATCAGATTGTGTAAACTTACTGTTTCACTGTTGGTGGTGGATGTTGGCTCATTGCTAATGATCGGCGGTGGCGGAGCCTTAGTTAGAGGTTTAAGATCTTCTGTTGTAATTAATTCTAGAAAAAAAGAAAACATATATACATAATTAGGTACTTACAAAGGAAACACTTGTTATACGGTTTGTGATTGCGTCAATATTGAACAATCAATATTGAACAAAGCGGACAGCCACGTTCAAGAAGAACCGAGAGGCTAGGTCAAGAACTGCATAGTCTACGGAGAATTTTACAACTAAATATCAAAAAAAAATAATAAAGACAATGATTACATTCAACGTAAGTGATTAACTGACACGAGTAATTCTCTAGTCTTGAGACTGTTTATGGACGAAGCCCATTTTCATATCAACGGGTACGTCAACAAGCAAAATTGTCCGATAACGACTGTTTAGTTATGAAAACTTCATTTAAGTGAATAAAATTAAATATATATAGAATACTTTTTGAAATGAAACTTCTTATGGCTCGTTGGGCACTAATTTCAAACTGCGATGAGACGAAAAAGCGACATGAAGTGATTCCGAACTGCGGTGAAACGAAAAAGCGACATGAAGAGATTCCGAACTCCGACGAATCGAAAAAGCGACATGAAACGAGTGGACAGCGCGCGTTGTGAGGCAGCTCAGGCAGAATGAGATATGGGAAAGGAGCGAAAACACGACAGACTCGGAATAGGGAACAAAAATAAATAATGAAAAATGGCTTCTTTTATCAAAGAATTTTTTTTTTAAATACACACTTGTGATCTAGGGTGAGCATGCCCATTTTAACAACTTCACGATGTTTCACTTCTATCACCTAGCTTTCTTGGCTAGCAATTTATTTATTTATTTTTTTGTGTCGTAAGTTTAATATGGTTCAACCCAAGACCGTCTACCAGATTGACGGATTCTAAGCTTAAACAAAGTTATACAAAAGTATTTTGTACGAAACTCTCTTAAGATGGGCCATTTTAGCAAAAAAAAAATAGTATACATCTTCGATCTCTTTAAGATTACAAAGGTCACATAGATTTGGCAGGTCAAGTCGATGCGGAAAGAAGTCCAAATTGACTATTTCGCCTCTTAGTTAAAATATAAAACTTATTATATTAAAAGGAAAGCGATTAACAAAATACGTATTTTCTTAAAGATTAAAATTGAGTTGGCTATAAATCAGTCTATGTTATGAAGATTGTGCTTCCATCATGCATCTTTCATACGTAAAACGGCCTGGTTGTTCTAATATTTTACTAAAAAAGTTCACCGACATCTAGACAGCCGTTCCCATATAGTTGAAGAGATTTGAAATGTCAATTTTTTTTTTTTTTTTTATAATTTACGCGCGCCTAAGGGGTAACCCCTTATACTGTTGCCATGGCGCGGGCGGAAAGATAGAAGGAGGAGAAAGGAAAGTTTGTGATGTAGTGGTTTGGAACTCAGGTGTGTTTGGTTTCGATATTGACTCTCCAGGGGTGGGAGTCCGAATAGGACGTGCCAGTGTTATGCCTTCACACGCAGATTTTTCTGACTGAGTTCCAATTACACAAATGAAAACTTGCTGTGGCTAGGATTCGAACCTTGACCTTCCGAGTGAGAAGTGATAGCTAGTACCACTACACCACGGCCACCCCAATTCTTAAGTGACTGTGAAAACAACAGAGGTTTTAAGCAAAGCATAACATCTTTCAAATTTATGCGTATGGTAATAAATGGGATATTGTTGAACTCGTAATTTAATTGTTTTAAAGTAAATGTTGCCCTAAAATTAATGTGTCATAAATTACTGAGATCAAAACTTATTTATGATTTGAAATTTGATCTGAAACTACCTGACTACGAACTAGTGCCATTGTTCTTCTCTCACCGCGGTCTCCCCATTTACGTGTGTAGTGATGTAGCTTACCAAACCCTACCACAATCTAGTCCCTGTTCCAACCCGGAATTCAATTTCATGTGATTAAAATTCCATCCCCGTAAGCAAATTATCCACTACTGCTTTATTTACAGAACCCCCAAACTAGACAGCAATTCCACTTTTAACGAGTTTGAAACTGATTCTAATCAAGGAATTGTATCCCTGTATCCTCATACTCAAAACGTTATTACGTGCAATTTCAATATACATAATTCTGGGTGGCTTCGGCATTCTTGACAGACAACACCCGAAGGGTTGAGATTTTCGCTGCGGTAAATAACTGAACCCAGCTTGTAAATGAGAACATACGGATACGTTGATAGCCGTACCGACAACACTCTGGACTTGTTTTTAACTTCTCACTCCGACAAATACAAGGTCAATGTGCTATCCCCTCTAGGCTCGTCGGACCACTGTGTCATATCAGCTAATTTCTCGTACACCGGCCACACGTTAGAGAAAAAATTCCTAAAAGAACCGTATGGCAATATGAGAAAGCAACCTGGAGCGGTCTTAACAGCTTCTTTAGAAATTTCAACTGGTCGTTATCTTTCCTCAATAACGATGTGGATGCCGTTGCTGATATGATCACAGACCCCACTCTCTTTGGAATGAGAAACTTTATCCCTCATCGGATAATCGGAAAAGAGGTTGTCAGGGTTAGAGAAATGTTTTTTTGGTCCTTCAAGACCAACCCAACAGAGGAAAACCGAAAAGAGCTTAAACAAGCCAGGAATGACTGCAACGTCTTTCTTAAGCGTGTAAAATTCCAATACGACCAAAAACTGAGGCCAAAAATACTACAATGTCCCAAAGCTAGTAAACATTTTTGGTCGTTCGTCAAAAATATTAGAAATTCTGCCTCATCCTCCATCCCTACGCTCATTTACAATGACATTCCAGCTGTCAGTTCTTTGGACAAGGCCAATCTGTTTGCTGCACACTTTGCGGGCAGCTCAACACTGTGTGCTTTGTGATTGCGCTTTGTATCCGCCTATACTTGAGTGCGTCGATTCTTCAATGGGACAAATCCACTTTCGCACTCGTGTTGTAGCAAGAGTTCTTGAAGATCTTAACATTCACAAATCCGCTGGTCCAGATAGTATATCTCCCCCCTCCTTCTGAATAGGTGTTCTTCCTCGCTGGCAAAACCACTACTTAAGCTCTTTCATCAATCCTACACCTTAGGAAGATGGAAAACAACATTTGTCCAGCCCGTCCCTAAAAAAGGCGAATCTTCCTATCTCTCCTCCTACAGACCCATTGCACTTACGTCCCTTCTTTCCAAGGTCATGGAAATGCTGATAAACCGTTAGCTCATGAAATATCTCAAAATACGAAAGGCATTTGACAGAGTTTTCATGTTGTCTTGAATGGTTTCAAGTCTGATATTCACAAAATAAATGCTGGTGTGCCGCCCCAGGGGCTCCGTTCTGTCTCAGACACTCTTTTTAATTTTCATCAACGATCTCTTGTCCAATATATTACTTTTTGCTGACGACAGTACTCCTTCTTTTCATATTCGTTCCCTGACTTACGTCCCTCCTCTTCGGCTGTTGAACGGAGACGCCAGCGTATGCTAAGCTCATTAAATTTTGATATGAACAGCATAACAAATTGGAGAACCACTAACAGAGTAGAATTGAATGCTTCCAAAACACAATACTGTCTGCTGTCGTTAAAGCGAACTTTAAACACCCAGCCATTATCCATGAATAGCACTTGCATAGTCGAAACCGAAAAACTTTCCATTCTCAGTATGTGTGTTAATGACAACTTACGTTGGAATGACCATATATACTGTCTCAATCTGTTGTATCGCTATTTCCACCACCAATGCTCCATAGAAATCGCCAGTAGCATTCCGCCCCCTTTAAACTTTTAACCGTAACACCCGTCTCGCTATGAGTGCTCATCAGTATACCCTCAAGCCCACTTTCGGACGTACTCTAAAATATTGTGATTCGTTCGTAAGCCGTACAACTCGCTTATGGAATGCACTGCCTAGCTCTTTATTTCCTAGTCATTATAACTTTCAAACATTTAAAACCAACGTTCACTGGTTCTTTCCATCCCCCCTGATTTTCCTTCGCCCGCGCTGTGTGCAAACATTTTAAGGATACTTAAATCCCTTGAGCGCGCGCAAATTATAAAAAAAAAAATAAAAATGTTGACTTTGTCTACATTTTTGTCGGGAAAATGTCTTATTACCTCCTACTTTCTGCAACTTTGAAACGTGTACCTAGCATTTACAAGTATTTATTGTATTATTCAGTTAAAAGTTTGCTCTTGGAGTTGGGACCTAGGCACTTTCAAACCTACTGCGTATTGTGAAAATACTATTCTGTAGATTATGTTGAATTTTATGAAGCACGGCTATGACCAGTGACCTGGTCTGGGCATTAATCCTCGTGATTTTTTCAATTTGTGAGCGGTTTGTCCTCTCTGTCGAATATTTACTCTTGCAGGCTGTTTTTTTCCCTATGATTCTATAAGCGGCCTTACTGTATACAACATGCATTCAACTCAAATAAAAGAACAAAGCGAACTAATTTCCATAGCAGTGGTTCTTTTTATACACGCATTTTGTTCAACTTAACTTTGCATCTCGGAATTGTTATGAATTTCCTTCCATCACTTGTAAATTTCTAATTAAAATTATTTTCCCAAGTTTAATGAAGTCAAAGTCGGCATAGAATTCTCAATCATACATTCACAATTTCTCGGAACGAAATTTTCAATTTTTTCCCTTCATCACATTTTACGCAAAGAATGACAAATTACTCAGCAATCACAGAATCAGCTTTCGTCATTGCCACCGGCATGTACTTGCATCTGAATCAAATCAGCATTATCGACTTGAACTACTCAAAACTTCCTGGACTTCGACCAAATGTATCTTCAGCGATTTTCGTCTTCTCAATGCTATGCGTCCTAGCGAAATTACGAACATTCTGGTGGCCAAACTCTTTACAAAAACCTCCAAGATTTTTAACTTTTCTCATCGACTTGTGTTTGACATTGTATGCAGTTGATATCCTCGTTCGACAGATATGGATCCCAGTATTAAAATGTTTGCATGCTGTATGCAATTTTTTGGGACGATATATGCTTATAATTCTGAATTATGAAACACCACCCATATATACTTGGATGAGCGAAAATGGTTACTATGTTGCACGCTTCTGTTTAGCCTTATGTGCATTCGTTTTCATGATTCAGGTTACTCAATCATGGGAGGCAATAAAATATGCCGTTAATATGACCAAAAGGCAGGAAAATAAGGCCAATGATGATTTGGGTCCGAAAGACGATGGAGTTTCAATGCAATTTATTTCCAGGCGCAGGAAACCGGAAAAACATCAACGACGTATACGGATTTCAGCAAACCAAGCAAACGAGTATCAGTGTTGAAAATTATGTAACACAGATTTTGTCTCCAAATAAATTTAGTTTCAAAATTGACCAAAATTCATGTGCTTTTTTTTTGTTTACGATTGTCTTCTTGTATGGAGAGAGTTTCCTTAAAATGGTTTGGTATTTTTTCGTTGGCAACGTCTTTAAAAAGAAGTCAAGCCTTCAGTATTTAATATTTTTATTTCACAGTAAAGAAAAAGCGAAACAAGGAAAACGGATAAACGAAATAAGTAATACTGTCATGGACAAAAGTTTTCACACAACGTCTTTTTGGAAATTCAACAAGCTTAAACAAAAAAAATTAAGGGAAATTTTATATTTAATTGATTATATCAGTACCTCTGAATAATTGGCTTTTCAATAGAACAAAAAAGAAAACTAGAAATACAATTGTTTGACAAAAATAACGGATTGTAAAAAATAACTACCATTTTAGTGTGGACAAAAGTTTTCATACAAGAGAATCGTTCTACTGAATTAAAGTATTTTTTTTTTTGCTTTTTCTGTCAAAAATGTTGCGCATTGGCATCACTCTTTTAATTTACGCAATGGGAAAATCCCGTTACTTTTTTGAAGGAGGAAAAACAGATTTGATTATTTGTTTATTTAAAGGCTTAAGTAAAAAAAGTTATAGCAATGGGATCAAGGCAGAAAGAAACTAGCTGTGAAGAAAGAAAAATAATATTAGAACTGCATAAACAAAAAAAGTCGCTCAGAGAAATTGGTGACATTGTCAAAAGAAGTCGGTTTACAGTTTTTAGCGTCATTAAACGTTTTAAGAATGTTGAAAGTTTAAATAGCTCCGAACGCAGTGGTCGCCCCCGTAAACTGACACCAAGGGAAGAGGTGCACCTTGTGCGAACAATAAAAAAAAAGCCTAAAACTTCATCTTCGGAGCTTGCAGCACAAATCAAAGAAGATTTTTCAAAGGATGTCCACCCAAGAACTGTCCGAAGGGTTCTGCATAGTGCTGGGTACAAAGCACGAGTTGCAAGACGAAAACCACTAATTAGTAAAGTGAATAAAAAAAAGAGATTGGAGTATGCAGAAGACTTTGGAAACAAATCAGAACAATTTTGGAATAATGTATTGTTTTCGGACGAAAGTAAGTTCAACATTTTTCAATCCGATGGGAGAATTCTCGTGTGGAGAAAACCAAACACAGAGTTAGAATTAAAAAACATCGTCAGCACTGTTAAACATGGAGGAGGGGGCGTTATGGTTTGGGGTTGCATGGCCGCCTCAGGTGTCGGTGAACTAGTTTTTATTGAACAAAACATGGATCAGTACATGTACCTCAACATACTCAAGCAAAATGTGAAACAATGTGCAAGAAAACTGGGATTAGGCGAAAGCTTTTACTTTCAGCATGATAATGATCCCAAGCATACGGCTTATAATGTACGGATGTGGGTTGCTTGGAGCCTTTCACACGTTTTACCACATCCTCCACAGTCACCGGACCTCAATCCAATTGAGCACGTATGGAATGAATTGGAAAATCGAGTCCGAAAACATAGTGTTTCCACTAAAGAACAACTTAAACGGGCCCTTCAATTAGAGTGGTCAAATATTTCACCTGATTTCACGAAAAAGCTGGTGGAATCAATGCCTAATAGACTTAAGGAAGTAAAAAAACATAAGGGACTATCAACAAAGTATTAATTTGTTTCTTTTAAATTACTTTTTTACAATTCTTTAAACTGTGTGAAAACTTTTGTCCACACTAAAATCTTGAATTTTTTTGTTTTTGTTAAAATTAAGAGATTATGAACTATTTTTAAGTTTTAATTTCTGTGCAATTTATTACCGTTATGTATGATTATTATTAAGAAAAAAGAATGAATCCAAAATCTCTTAGTTTTTTTACTTAAATATTTAAATATATATTTAATACCACTTTGTGTGAAAACTTTTGTCCATGACAGTATATAAAAAATGCACGTTGTATTATCTACTTAGGCGTTTCCCATTGTTATTTCCTGATCGATGCATATCTTTAGTATCACTGTTGCACAAGAGATTAACAAAAGTAATTTATCTGATTTCAAACATCCAATCATGCGCTCTAAATTGTCTACCCTTTAACCATGGAAATGTACCACCTTGATCGAAAAGTTCCCGCACCACACCACCTTGTGGCGCTCCCATTGTTCCGATTTGAGTTCTGTATTTTTTTTTTGTTAAGTTGGTAAATCTGTTGTTGACATTCCCTCTAAATCTTAGCGTCATAGCTTGACATTTGCAAAAGTTACGTAGCCAAGAGTACATCTATCTCTCTGTGTGTTGGCGATTTTTTACAATTTTAGAAATGGATTTAAATTTGCAACAACGAACTTGTATTAAATTTTTGCGTAAAAAACGAATGTAATGGTGCGCGAATGTTGGAAATGTTGGAAGTGTTTCGGCAACGATTCTCTAAAGAAAACGGTCGTTTACCAGTGGCACGAGCGGTTCAAAAGTGGTCGTGAGTCAATCGAAGATGATGAACGCAGTGGCAGACCATCGACATCGAAAACCGACGAAAACATTGATGAAGCAAATTAACCATCAGAGCGATAGCGAAGGACTTGAACATTGCCTATGGATCCGTCCAAGACATTTTGGTTAATGATTTGAATTTCCGTCGTGTAGCAGCAAAGTTGATGACAAAAGACCTCAATTTCATGCAAAAAAGAGACCGTGTTGACGTTGCAAAACAGATGATTTGCGAGGCTGGATCCGATCACACATTCATCAAAAGAATCATTACTGGAGACGAGACGTGGGTTTATGAGTACGACACGCAATCCAGACATCAGGCAAGTGAATGGCGTTCACCAAATAAGCTGAGACCAAAAAAAACACGTCGTTCTCAGTCAAAAAAGAAGGCAATGCCCACGGTTTTCATGGATTACAACGGTATAGTGCATCATGCATTTTTGTCAGAAGGCCAGACAGTAAACAAAGAGTATTATTTGGGCGTTATGAGACGTTTGCGTGAAGCAATTCGCCGAAAGAGACCACAATTGTGGGCAGAAAACTCGTGGATTTTGCACCATGATAACGCACCGTCGCACAATGCCATCATTATTCGTAATTTTTGACGAAAAATGCAACAAATACCATCCAACAGCCACCGAATTCACCTGATTTGGCTTCCTGTGACTTCTTTCTGTTCAATCGAGTTAAAAAACCACTACGGGGAACGCGTTCCAGCAGCCGAGAGGAAGTAGTGGAAAAATCGCAGGAAGCACTGATGGACATACCGAAAACCGAATATAAAAAATGTTTCGAGGATTGGATCAAGCGCTGGCATAAGTGTGTTGCAGTCGATGGGGATTACTTTAAAGGGGAAAATATATGTATTGTATTTGTATTTTCAATTTTCTGAATAAATTCCGGGAACTACCTCTTCAAGGTAGTATACACATCAACAACGTTTACATTCACTTTTTTTTTATCGTTCCGTGCATTCGGCTTTTTTTTTATTTTTGGAAATTCCTTCTTGGGGAATGAAATGCATAAAATTCTTAAGTTGCGCGCATACGAATCTCTACCACTGTATAACACTCCCGACGAGCCAACATTTGAGCATGAGAATTTAGTGGACAAATTCGAATCCGCCTATTCACTTCACAACGATGCCGTGAAGTGAAGAGAATGTTGCGACTTTACGTTTAACGGCAAATCAAGGTCGAGAGCTGGATATCTCTCGCACTTTTCTGTGGCTTTTTTTGCGAAAAGACTTGACTTTACGTCCGTATAAGATAGTATTGAGTCAAGAGCTAAAGCCTAATCTTCATAGTAAACGTCCAACTTTCCCTAATTGGGCTCTATTGAAGATGTAAAATTTGGATTCGCACCTAGAAATCGCCCTGGTTAAATAAAAACAATTGCCGTATTTGGTCAAGCGAACAGCCAGAGGTGTTCCAACAGTACCCATTGTAATTGAAAAAATTGGCTGTTTGGTGTAGTAGTCAAGCCGGGGGTTTCATGGTAACATATTTCTTCCGAGAAATACGAGTTGTCTACAGTCAATGGAGACCCGCTATTGCTCCATGTTAACCAATTTTTTATTTTTTTACTTTGAATAAATTGGAACTGGAACGCTTGGAACATATGTGGGGCAGAGCCACTTCCCACATAGCGCGTTCCATAATCGAACTACTACACAGGGAATTTTGGTAATCGTTTTCACACACTTTTTCAGGAATACATTAGTCTCTGAACTATGCCAACAAACCAGGATCATTCGACGTAAAACTAAAACAGTGTCAAAATAATTCAAAAAAGTCATGGAAAATTGAGTACAACGCAGCGGTTCGGTGAAGGACGTCTGGATATTTAATCTAAATAAAAATTTAATTGATAACTGTATGTGATAAAAAAAAATTAACTTCTTTGATTACGAATATTTCTTTCTATTTTTTCACAGATTAAGCTTGGCAAAAGTAAAAAACCACAAAAGCGCAAAGATTTATGTGCTTTTCTATTGAAAATAATCGTTTTGCTGAATTCGGGAGTGTTGAAAATTGGAAACGTACGAGCTGACATCGAGAGCTGGCGGATTAATTGATAATATTGATGTTTTGAAACAGACCATCGCAGAAAACACAATCTGGTTTATCCAAAAGCTAACTTATTGCATTGCGCTTGGAATACACGGAAGAGCAGTTTTAAAACTTATTGACGAAGAGGGTCATCAAAGACCTTACACCCAATTCATTTTACTGTTATTACTGTTAATGGCCGAAAAGATTTACGACACATTTTTTTTGAAAATGATTGAGGTGAAAACCCAACAATTAAATTGGACATCACGATCGCATAGGGAAACGTGTACCATGTGTTTGGCAAAACCGTATGGCTCGTTAGTCGCTGACGATAAGAATTATTGGTTTCTATTAGAATTATTCCTCCACTAATGTGCAAGTTAAAAGAAATATTCCCGAATGAGTGCTTTATATAAGGTACAATTTAAAACTGTGTTTCTTCCGAAAATCAGTGGGTTGAAACATTTAACGAATATGGAAGCGTTGACCTTTTTACAAGCCCTTGAAAACAAAATCTAACATCTTTGAAAAGAATAACAAGGCTAAGAAAACCAACGCGACTGTTATTAGAAAGAAAAGGCACGTACTTTCTATCTTCAATGTTCACAAAATCAATGCTTAAAAAATGCTCTAACTGTAAAAAAGGATTTTTGGTATCTGCTGAAATGTTTCTCGGACGATTGGAAGCTACAATGCTTCCTGCTATAAGGACTTCAAAGAGGAAAATTACCTCGGTGTGTTGGAATTGTCATCTGCGTTCCCGAATGCTATCCTATTTATTAGTTACATTTTCGCTGAGGCCTCAGGAGATTGAGATCGAAATCGTACTTCATATCGTACTTCCGCTTACAACCGCCCAATACTAAATTGTTCGGACACCCCCTTTACGTCATTCAATATACAATAGTTTACAGTCGCTTTCGAAAAAAAAAAAAAACGGATTTAGCTAAATGCAATGAGGATTTCACTACTTTCGATCTTTATGCTACTGATACAAAATTTCGAAACAAGAAAATTGTAATTTTTACTATCATTTCTTGTTTAATAACTGTAATCTATTTTGGAAATTGCATTCACTTATAATTCACAGTTACTTCGGACATAAGTTTTCACAAGTACCAAAAAGGTTTATGCCTCTTCCTTCCTTGTCCTGGGGAGCATAATGATCCAATGAACGTATAGTGAGGACATTGATGCTGACACCCAACATTATAAAACCCCCGATCGGTTATACAATATCGGTTGGAATTTTTGGATGACCCCTTTACTCTATAGGGGGTTTTTTTTTTTTTTATTAAATCTTATCCAACAAGAGTACAACTTGTAAATTCTTTTTCAATTGCACTGTGGCAGTATCCAGCGTTTACATTCTAACTGCCAAAAATATAAGGAAATTACACTCGACATATGCGCAATTATACTCGTAACATGGGTGGGAAAAAAAACAGAAGTAACTCGTAGTTGCTTGAAACCTAATGTGGACCCCTCGGTATATCTGAGGTGATCACTCCAGAAACATGGAAACACAGTAAATATGGTGACAGACTTATGTGGTCAATTCATTCCAACGAAAGTGAAGCTTCACACAGTACGCCTACTCAAGCCTTTAAAACCTTGTTTTGCTTTGCATTAATTTCGCTGTGTGAACGTGCTCCAAAAAGAAAAAAAAAAAAAAAAAAAAGAGTAGATACTGGTCATCAGTGCACATTCCAACGATGTACATAAGAATAAGTTTATTCAAGTCGCTTTCTATTGTATTACATAGTGACAAACACAAGGGTGGATCAATAAGTACCAGTTTTTAGAAACAGTTGGCATTGCTTAAGAAAATTGGTAGTGCCAACTTTACGAGTACTACCAACTTTGAAACGACGAAAAAAAAAGTCCTATATCGAGCCGTTATTAGATTTTTATCTTTGGAAGAAATAAAAGCGCAGATGAATGCGGACCATCTATGACAACTATGAGATATTAGTTAGTTAGTTAGTTTCGCTGAGTTCGTAATCGTAGTACCAGCGCTGTACTGCAATCCTAAGCGTTCTTAATTGCAAACATGTTGCAATGACGCGATGCATCGCGTTCTAAAATGTAACATGAAAGCAACCCTGCGCAAACAAAAGCAACCAACGCATCATAGATTATCGTGATGCGATGAAATTTGACATTTCATTTAAGTTTTTGAAAACTTCCACTTGGTGGAAGTTCCATGCGAAAATGGGGAAAAAAAACACATCTTCAGGATACGATTTTATAACTTCGAAAAAAAATTTACACTTGGGAATATTATATATCTTTTTTTATTTAAGAAAGAAGAAATGAGCAATACTTTAGGACTCAATTGTTTCCTTTATATGTCGAAAGTATATTTAGAAATACTGCCATCATAATTGCCTAAATTATTAAGTAAATTATTCAAAAGAATCATCGCTGCTAATTTACTTGCCATTTTTTATGGACCCGAACTGACTAAAACAAAACAAAGATGCCGTTCAAAAACGTCAACAAAATTAAAGCATCATGATGCATCGCATAATTAAATAATCATTGCTTTGCATCATAAAGGCAGTAATGCGTCGGCGATGCGCATTTTGTTGACGTTTACGAACTCAGCCTTTCTGTGAGCCCTCGGACTTAAAATATTGGGTTGTACCACATGAAATGTCTGATTTTCGCTCAGATGGAAACAAAAGTTGTCGCGTAAACATCTGTGCCAGAACGTTGTGTTCTTTTTTTGTAAAATACAGTGGTATATTTGCTTGACGTGTGAGAATTTTAGGGTTCGTTACAAGTACCGTTATTTTTTTTCATAGGAATTATTTACCATGCTCTTGGCAGTTCAAATTCGAACCCTCTTCCTTTACGATTTTAAAATGGGACATAATGCGTCATTGGCAATGAAAAACATTATTGACGCATTTGAGGATGTAGCGGTAAACGAACGCACTATACGACGTTGGTTTGGAAAGTTCCGTTCGGGGGATTTCAGCCTTGGAAATGAACCACGTGGGAGGTTGAAAACGTTAGCTGACGACAATGTTTTAGGAGGAATGGTGGATGCTGGAGATTGGACAAAGCATAGGAGTATCCCCAAACACAATAAGTCGATACCTTTCTCTCATGGGAAAGGTAAAGAAACTCGATAAGTGGGTACTCCATGAACTGAACGAATCACAAAAACTACGGCGCGTGGAAATCTGCGCATCGCTTACATTAAGAAACCAAACTGAACCGTTTTTGCACCGGATAGTCACCTGTGATGAAAAGTGCATCCTGTATGACAATCGTAAAAGATCTGGGCAGTGGTTGGATGCAGATGAACAATCAAAACACACCCCAAGCCCGATCTTCACCCTGTTATGGTGACAGTTTGGTGGACATCGAAAGGACCAATCCACTTTTCATTTCTTCAACCAGGAGAAACGATAAACGCAGTCAAATATTGTGAGGAAAACAACATATTGCATGCCAAATTGGCTGAAAAGCAACCTGCGTTGGTCAAACACAATGCTAGACCCCTCACAAGTAACGGTGCAAAAACTGTTGCAATTGGGACTTGAAATTCTTCCGCATCCACCGCACTCCCCTGATATTCCCCCAACGGATTCATTTTGCCGGCAGAAAGTCTTCCGCAACCGAGGAAAGGTCATAAAAGCCTTTGAAGATTTCATTGCCTCAAAAAGTCAGCACTCAGCACTCATAGATGCCAACGGATCCTATTTTGATTGAATAAAAATTGACGGAATAATAATATTGTCTTTTAAATTTTTACTATAAAATCGGACATTTCATGTGGTACAACCCAATATGGTATATTGCCTAAACGAATTTAAACGTGGCAATACATCTGTTTTTGATGAGGAGCGCCCAGGTCATCCGACAGACATGATTACTGAGAAAATCGTTGAAAAGGTCCATGAGATGAGTCTTGCAGATCGCCGAACAAAAATGCGCGAATTATTGTAGCAGAGGCGAAAAGCGTATCGTACGGGACAGCAATCATCGATTTACATAAGTTACGAGTAAGCATAAGAAAGCTGTCGACCGGATCGATGGCGAGACTGCTCACAGTGGACAATAAGCGGATATGGATGTCAATTTCGAAGCAGTGTTGGGAGCGGAAACCGCCGGAGTTTTTGTGTCGAGTCGTCACCGTTGATGAGACCTGAATCGATTACAACACGCCAGAGACCCAATGGATTTTTCCATGTGAATCTACTCCGAAGAAGGCAGACAGTCTCATGGCTACGATTTTTTGGGATTCAAGGGGAATCCTCATGGACTTTTTGGAAAAAGAAAGCTCGATTACAGGGCAGTACTACAGTGAATTATTGGACCACAACTAACTTTCATAAATTGCGCTACGAATTGTTGCCTTATCTACTATAACCCGGCATGACCCCCTGCAATTTTTTTATTTCCAAACATGAAAATGTGGCTCGCAAGAAAAAAAATTTATCTCGTGCGAGGTCATAGGGGAGACTGAAGCCTAGTTTGAAGAGTTTGGCAATTCATATTTTTTAAATGGTTTACAAAAAAATGACAGGAACGTCGAGAAAAGTGTATTCTCCTATAAGACGTTGAAAAATATAATAAAAAAAATTGTGAAAAACTTGCGTTTTCATTCCTACTATTCCATGCTAGTCACATTTATTTGTCACAAGCAGCAAAGTTAAGGATCAAGTTATATGGTATGCTTTAGACATACTTGTGTAAACGAGCGACCGCTGACGATCCTTGTAAAATATGTGCAAATGATCGTAGCGAGAACGCGTTTTTCGCATTCTAAGATCCACGTGGATCCAGGTGATCTCCACGCCGGAAGACACACATTCAGTACAGTATATCTTCAGCAAAGGTACAAATCCTGATATTAAGAGAATAAAGACATGAATGAAGTCATCGGACTTCTTGAAATAATTCAGCGCAGTCTGCAAACCAAACCAAGAGACATAACATTTCAAAAACCGGCATATATTCTCGCAGACGCAGATGACATTAACATATCGGTGAGTAATCGGTGCAGTTTCAGTAGGGCATCTGGGAGTACTGAGGTAGATGTAGCAACAATGAGATCCGGCGGCCAATGAAACCAAACATAAATATGTATATGACAATAAATAAAGGACAAATGAACAATTATAATTTTGAATTGGCAAACGGATTTATTTACCTATGCTCTGCAGTGATCTCAATAAATGATATCAGATCGTATGATCTCCAATACGAAAAAAAAAAAAGTTTGGCAACCGCTTTTTCTATGGACTAAAAATGCAATCCCCATCCCGACCCACAAGAATGGCACTATATAAGACCCTCAATTTCCTGGACCTGTTACACAAAACAGAGGAATAGACTGACTAGATCATGTACATAGAGCACATAGGCATCAACGACTCAGCCAAAGCAATCATGCCCAACGTACCCAGTAAAGGAAGACCTTACGTAAGTTGGAGCATATAATTGTAAGCAGACCTGAACCGATTTAACCGGAGATAGCTAGCTAGACATCAAATTAGATGCAGATGCATGTTGGTTGGCGCCACAGCGCCGCTCCTGTCGGGAAGCTGCCATCTAAAGTTAGTAAACTCATGTTGAGGGGACAATCGGTTTGGTGCATAACTCCCTTTTTATTTTTCACAATCAGCTTATAGATGGTAGGCAGAAATACGATTGAGATGAGACACTGTTCAATTCCGCCCACTGGGAAATTAGAGAACAATGCTTTCATACTTTATGAGCTGTAATAAAAAACGGCAAAAAATAAAATGAACAACTCCTAAGAGGCAAATTTAAATGGCTACTACCATTACAGTTTATGCAATACAACTGTGCAAAGGTTAAGTTTTCTTAAGTCGTGTGCTATTGTTATCGATTTGGCAGTGCAGTGCGGTCACGATTTTATACCCTTCCGACAATGACTATATACCCTTTGACAATACATGAAATATCGTATCGTAAACATTTCTCAGTTTTTTTTTTTACAGACAACCTTTCTAGCAAAAGCGTGTATATATATATTTTTTTTTTAATAATTAAGGTACTCACCAATATCATCTGAAATAACTTCAACTTTTTCGACAGGTTTTGATGGTGTATCCACAATTTGCGTCTCATTTCTCAGATTGTGTGTACTCCATGAACCATCTTTATGCAGTTGTATTTCTGTGTCCTCGGAACCCAGCAATGAGGATGCCAAGACTTCTTGGAAGTACCTAAAATCAATTTTAAGCTCTTAATTATTCGCAGACAAAGATAATAGATATTCTGAAAACAGAAACAAAACTCACCCATCGATAACTAAATTATCATAAATTGCAGCCTTATCACAAACAGGACAGTTCCACGTTGGTTTACGTTCATTCATTTGCAAATAGAGATTGGCATCGAAGCACTGTAAATGCGAACACGTTGATGCTCGACATGGGATTGACATTTTCATCTTGCCCAACGGACAATTTAATGACACTTTTAACATGGTTGTGGCTATCTCACAATCTGCATCTTCCGTAAGCTTTTCCTTTACTAAAATCAAATCATTCATTAGACTAAATAAAAACACATTAGCAAACCAAATATACTTAAAGCTCTTGTATAATCAGCCGGTTTAACACCTTTGGTCTTCATGCGATTCAGCAATTGTGCTGATGTGAGCTTTTTCACCAAATACGCTGCAATGCAATAGCCTCGTGTAAAGTCGGGACACCATTGCACAAAGATTGTGTTTATTACGGTTGGTGATAGTTTTACATTTGATGTAACATTGACCGGACGTGGTGGTCTCTTTGGCTCTACATTTGGCCTATTTGTGGGAATGGGATTCTGAGAAATAAAACACGATTTTCAAAAATGGAAATCATATTACAATTGTTGGACGAACTTACAGGTAATGGACATAGTTTATTGTTAACTTTAACAATTACATTTGATGGAAAACAGTCCTCTTGTTCGCAGGAAGTCTCCAGCAGACAGAACCTCAATTGCACTTGAATGGAATGTTCCACTTTGGAACCATTACGGATGTCGCGATTTGTTGCAATATCTGTGGCTTGCTGTGGAGTTAATGTAAAAGAAAATGGAACCTCTTGAATGCGCTGATTTGAACGAGGTAACAATGATGATGGCTTTATGAGAGTAGCGAGCACATCATAGAATGCCAACTTTTTAAGGCGAACATCTGGATGTATAGGCACAGATGCACCGATTGCATGTTGAAATGGCACACCCATATTATTTGGAACTCCACCGGCACCGGCACCAACACCACCTACATTATTCATGCTAACCATAGCAGAACGTACATCCGCCGACGACTGCACTGGGGGCATCTGCATTTGCGGAAACATTCTCTTAGGTTCTGGTGGTCCGTATTGTATGTTTCTATCTGGATAATATTCAGTTCTGTAAAACAAAAAACAAAAATGAGGGTTAGACAAAGTCTTAAATATTATTTAAGCGAACAAAACTATTAGTGGTGAATGTTCTGCATCATGTTCTTAGAGTCAGTCATTACCCACTTGTTCACAAAATCCGGATATTTTTATTGTAGACACTAACGAAAAGATCCAACCACCTAACCTACAATTGCCAACCTTGTGGGTGTTTGTTTCAAATAATTGACTCGCTAATGAATCTTGATTTTTCAATTATTTGCAGAGAAGTATTAAACGAAAGACTGATGGAGATAGTTAGGAGGTATACTCGTAATTTCAATCAATAAGGAGCCTCGGGTAACATTCACCGCATGAAATGACTGTCTTTAAGTACCGAAGCGTGGTCCGACAGAGCTATGTGAGGAGACTTCTTTGTTTCCATTTTAACGAGACAATTTCAACAAAGCGTAGGGTCACACCTCAGCAGTTCAAGTAAACCTCATTGAAATGCCGATACAGAGAAAGTCTGATGTCAAAGGCATAGTCTCTCCATTCAATGTGCAATGTGCTTTTCGTCTTGTCATTTTCTGCATGCCCACTTGAGTGTTAAGTTCTTAAAAAAAAAAATGGTTTTCTACCGATTCCAGGCGCCCGAGAGAATAGAAGACCATTTCACAGGCAAAGATTTTGACCTCTTTTTTTTCTGTTTTGCGACGTATGGTCCAATAGCCGAACCCAATGAACCAGTGGAACCAGTGTAGCAATAACTGATTACTCTTAGTGACCTGCAGGACTTTGAATTCGACTGAGCCTATATGCTGCTATTTTAACTTTTGTTTTTCCACTGAAAAAATTATACCGTCAATAGCTGGCGAAGCAATCACGGCGCCACGCAAATCATCCCTGGCTGATTTAACGGGTATGGTTATTTGAATTAAAAGTTATCCCCCAGTCGCCCAGACATATAGGAAACTTGCTATAGGCAACTCTAAGAATATGCCTTGGAAGTATGCGTATTAGGAACTGTGGGTATGCAGAAATACAGACGTCGAACACTCAAAAAAGATATCGGCTATTAGAAATTCAAGCAGGTAAGCTAAAATTGTTTAAAAGACATTGCTTAAAGGAGATTTCATAGCATACTCGTACAAACATAGTTATTCCCGCAGGTATGTCGTGTTCTACAAACTATATTCATCATCGATGTTCAGGTAAGAAAGAGGTAAATTTAAAATATTTCAAAGACGGATGCTTTTTGTCAACTACAATACATGTTTTTCTAAAACACAAATCTTCAATACCGATATCTTTGATAGCGGCCATATTGTTGAAGCCACATCTGTCAAATTGGCTGCCATTTATTCAGTCTATTTTGCAAAATCACCGTGGACGGACATAGCGTTCAACAACACGTGCAAATGATAAAATTGTTTTATCAATATGGATGTTTTGTTCGGGCAACTTTCCGCGCGCTTCGCCCATTTTGCCGTCTCCATAACCGTCCTACCGAGAGGACTATTCGCGGTGTGGTGGATAAATTTGAGTCCACTGGATCAGTAAACGATAAACCAACACTCGTATGTCGACGAAACGCAACATCTGCTGAAAATATCTCACATGGAGGTGATATGAACTGGCCACCGAGATGGTGCGATTTGACCCCCCGTTAGACTTGTTCTTGTGGGGTTTTCTGAAGTCGCAGGTCTATGCGAATAAGCCACAAACCACAGTGAGCCTCAAAGCCAACGTAACCCATGCCATCGATCAAATTCAGCCTGATTTATGCGTCCGTCATGGAAAATTGCACATTTCAGATGCGCGCCATCCAGAGAAGCCGCGGGGCGGATATTTGAACAATGTTATATTCTATACATAATGGCATCGATAGGCCTGTCCTATCAAACGAATAAAAAATTTCGATGATATCTTGCACACACTTTTTTTTTATTTAAATTTAAAGATAGGAAGCGCTTAATGTGAAGACCCTTTACATATTAATGTAATACGTATACAAGTAAATGTATGTATGAAGAGCTCTATAGGTACGAGGCAATCTGACCAGAAATTTGCCAATTCGAATTTACCAACTTGAACATACATATTGTACCTTATTGAGTGATGAACAATAGATTACACAGTAGGTAAAAGGTACTGCATACAAAACTGCACTTGAAAGTTTCCGATCGAGAAAGCCACTCCTCCAGTAGTTTGGATGTCCGAACCTTACGCAAAGCAAAGACCGAACTTTTTAATCTTTTTAAGATACAAACGAGCGTATGTACGCAAATACCGACCAACAAAATACTGCATGGACATTCAGTGACTACTCGTATAATCACAACAGAATTGTATTGAGCTTCGCCGATCAAATATTTCTTGCTCTATTTTACAGTCGCATAATAGATGATAAGTAGTAGCGGACATACCAACTTGATCAAAAAGTTCCCGGGGAACACCACCGTGTGGCGCTTCCATTGTTCTTTGAGTTCTGTTTTTTTTTGTTAAGTTGGTAAATCTTTGAGTTCTGTTTTTTTTTTGTTAAGTTGGTAAATCTGTTGTTGACATTCCCTCTAAATCTTAGCATCATAGCTTGATATTTGCAAAAGTTACGTAGCCAAGAGTACGAGTACAACTAACTCTGTGTGTGTTGACGATTTTTTACAATTTTAGAAATGGATTCAAATTTGCAACAACGAACTTGTATTAAATTTTTGCGTAAAAAACGGATTTAATGGTGCGCGAACGTTGGAAAAGTGTTTCGGCAATGATTCTCTAAAGAAACCGGTCGTTTTCAGTGGCACGAGCGGTTCAAAAGTGGTCGTGAGTCAATCAAAGATGATGAACGCAGTGGCAGACCATCGACATCAAAAACTGACGAAAACATTGATGAAGTAAAAGAAATGTTGGTCAATAACTGCAAATTAACCATCAGAGCGATAGCGGAGGACTTGAACATTGCCTATGGATCCGTCCAAGACATTTTGGTTAATGATTTGGATTTCCGTCGTGTAGCAGCAAAGTTGATGCCAAAAGACCTCAATTTCATGCAAAAAAGAGACCGTGTTGACGTCGCAAAACAGATGATTTGCGAGGCTGAAGCCGATCACACATTCATCAAAAGGATCATTACTGGAGACGAGACGTGGATTTATGAGTACGACACGCAATCCAGATATCAGGCAAGTGAATGGCGTTCACTTTTCAGTCAAAAAAGAAGGCAATGCTCACGGTTTTCATGAATTACAACGGTGTAGTGCATCATGAATTTTCGCCAGAAGGCCAGACAGTAAACAAAGAGTATTTTTTTGGGCGTTATGAGACGTTTGCTTGAAGCAATTCGCCGAAAGAGACCACAATTGTGGGCAGAAAACTGGTGGATTTTGCACCATACTAATGCACGGTCGCACAGTGCCATCATTATTCGTAATTTTTTGACGAAAAATGCAACAAATACCATCCTCTGACTTCTTTCTGTTCAATCGAGTTAGAAAACCACTACGGGGAACGCGTTTCAGCAGCCGAGAGGAAGTAATGGAAAAATCGCTGGAAGCACTGATGGACATACCAAAAACCGAATATAAAAAATGTTTCGGGGATTGGATCACTTGAAGGGGACAATATAGATTTAGATAAATAAACTTGTATTTTAAATTGTTTGAATAAATTCCGGGAACGTTTTAGTGGTATATCTCCCCTTAACCCAGACCTTTGATGTCAAAAAAAGGTTTTAGACAAGGTGACGTGCTGTCATGCGACTTTTTTAACATCATACTTGAATTCACACTGAAGGCACAATCTTCCAAAAGTCTGTACAACTACTGGTGTACGCTGATGATATTCATACTCGTATAATTGGCAGAACTCAGGGGGCTGTCACTAGTATTGAAACGCAAGTTGCCAAAATAGGTATAGGTTGAGAGCAAAACCAAGTAAATGCTGTCAACACGAAGGGACACACAACATAGACGAACTGGAGAGAACCTCACAATCGACAGCTATAATTACGAAGTAGAAGTAGGACTTTGTCTACCTTGGCTCTGCTATAAATTCTGTCAACACCTCAGAAGAAATAAAACGAAGAATCATTCTTGCCAATCATTGTTTCTTTGGACTAAAGAGACTCTATATAAAGCCTTGATCATCCCACTTCTACATTATGTCGCTGAAGCATGTACTCTGGCGAAAGTGGATGAAGATATCCTCAGTCGTTTCAAAAGAAAAATCCTTCGTACAATATTCGGTCCCGTTTGCATTGACGGCTTTTGGAGTAGAAGATTCAACGACGAACTATACGGGCTATACAGCGACATCGACTTCCGGCCCTCAGAGTCTTCGAATCTAACCCGGAGGGACAATGCAGTAGAGGGAGACCTCACCTTAAGTGACGCGCACAAGTAAAAGGGGACCCCAACCGACGTGGAGTGCGCAACTGGTGACAGTTGGCTAAAGATCGGGCAAACTAGTTGAAGCATAAGTTCACCCAGAACTGTAGCGACACCTAAGTACAATAAGTAATAAATAAATTATAAATCATAACAAAATTACCAACTCTTCCAAATTGATGCTATTTTTGAATTTAAACAAAGAAATAAATAAAAGGTAAATCCAATATCTTACATTGATGATCTGTAGATTTCACGTAATTTTGCAGAAATCAAATCAAAGTTTGTCTTCATTAAATCTAGAACGCGATGTTGCAGTTCGTGTTTTCTTCCAGCTATGGATATACACAAAAATTGTAGAATCTTGTGTAGGTCAACTACGCGAAGAGTCTGGATCATATCCTGGTACTCCTAGAAGAAAAAAAAAACTAATTGAATAAATAAATATTAATTGATGAAAGAGAAACATTCATTTTAGCAAGCACAACAACTTACTAACTGTAAAAGAAAGAAATTAAGTACAATACTGGTACTTGTGAGTTAATATTTTCCAAAACCAGAAAGCAAAATTTGTTCGGGAATCAAGACTTCTCCTTATAAGGTGCTCTGAAAACTAATGGTAAAACTTGAACCTGAAATTGATTTGAGCTGTATCCGCCGATAAATCAAAGCTAATTCCTTTTGATTTTGATAATGTGTAGCGTAATGTGTCTGCCTTCTGTAATGTCACAAACATCATTAAGGGGGGCTAAGGTTAATTCCTACAAAAAAAGGCATGTATTTGTGAATTTTTTGTGACGACACAGTTAAAATTTCTTTATTAAAACCAATAGTACATTAAAGTATGACATTCGAAGAATATTGTATAAAGTTTTCACGAAGAAATATTAAAAAAAAACGGCAATGGCAGCAATTATTCGGACATGTCTCGGAAAAAAGTAGAATTGCGGTGCCCCTCATAACTTGGTGCTGGATCATTCGAAATCAAAAAACCAAAGTTCATTCGTTAGGTAATAGTTTTTCCCAGGTAACGCTGGGAGGGTTTTTCGAAATTTCAATCCTTCACTTTTTTAGAACACTTTGAAGAGAAAAACGCGATTTTTTGCGAAAAATAACATAACACTGACATGTAGATTTGGCTGTTGTAGGGTTTTCAAACACAAAACCGTTAAAATTCACATTACATCACAAACTTTCCTTTCTCCTCCTTCTATCTTTCAGCCCGCGCCCTGGCAACAGTATAAGGGTATTCATAACCCCTTAGGCGCGCGTAAATTATAAAAAAAAAAAAAAATGTACAGAAATAGTGTTCAAAATTTCAAAAGGATCGGTGCAGTAGTTTTGAAGTTATGAGGGGCACCGACTTTGAAAACGTGAGTTGTGGGGAAAACGCTTTAAAATTTTGAACCCTAAAAAATCTGGTATAAAACGTTCATAAGCGAATTTTATCGGCTTACCTCACACTGAATCATCAATGCCAGGTCCATAAATAATGTTGCTATCATCCATGATGTCTAAAGCACCTTTTTGCTCCTGTCTACGACGAATCCTACCTTCTTTAGTTTGACTTTCAACTTCCTGCTCTGTTCGACTTATACGTATGGAGTCAGTTGATCGCGCCCAGTCACGAGCGCTTGATCCACTACTGATTCCCATGTCTTGCATGGAGGTTAGTCAAGCAAAAGAACCTTCATTGAAGACACTGGCTGCCACATCATAAGCTGCAATTTCAACGATGACAGAGGTTGCACTCAAGTGCTTTGGTGTGCGAGTGAGTGAGAACTCAATTATCCTATAATGTTTTTCAAGACCCTCCGTAACTTGATCTTCAACAGTCACTTTCAATTTTGCTCCAATCGACACAAATTTTGACACAATATTCTTAAGATATGATGCATTCAATAAAAAAAAAATAAAAAAAATTAATACCTTACCCTCTAACTCCTCCTTCCCCCCCCCCCCCCCTTCCCATCCGCCCCTTAACATTAAACACTAATATATTTCAACACAGTAAAAATGAAAGATTTGATGAGACTATCAAAGGCCTCACTACGTGTTGCACATACTGCAGATCATTTTCCCTATTCAACACCAGCATGCCGCGAACTTTATAAATATGTATGTATAGTCATTTAATTTGTTTCCATATACACATTTACACATGTTCAAGTGGCCGCTTACCAAAACGTGTAAACTAGGTTATAATAATTATGCTGCTATTATTAAAACTAAGACTACAGTATGTGTTGCACAATAATCAATTCTATAGACACGAAACCAAAGAGATAATTTGTTCAGCGTAGCTGCGAAAAACATTATTAGCTCTCCAATGAACATCACGTACTATTTTCTTATCAACAAAACAACTTTAATTGCCTTAAAGTAAAATACTTTATAATTTATATATGAAGATTTTTAGCCATTACAATAACGTCTGAAGTACGCTCCCATCTTCTTAAATTACACCTATGTACTGAAACTTTAAAGGACTGGTCTAAAACGTGACGAATATAATCTGAATTCAGAGATGAGAGCGAGCACAGATGATGCGTAAGATATCAGGTTGTAGCGTACGAGTAAGTATTGCGCGTTTTTTATTTTATCTTCCAATTGCCATAAAATGCATAAAACCAATTTAATGCTGAATAAATATTGCTCTTTCAGTCTGCAAATTCCATTGTATTAACGTTATTGTAAGCACTGGATTTTGAAATTAACATATCGGAAGAGCATATTCGGCGTATTCTATTGTTTTTCTTCCGAAAAAAAAGGATGGAAGTGAAGCCACTAGAGAAATCCAAAATCTTTATGGAAAGGGTGTTCTCAACGAGTCCAAGTAGCGGCGTTGATTTGGAACTTTTAGAAGTGGCAGCTTTGACCTAAAGGATGAACCTCGTTCGCGTAGCCCAGAAGAGCTGGACGATGAGCTCATGCAGTCCGCCGCCGAAAGAAATCCTACTGTTGCGGTAAGAGAACTCGCAAGGAAACTCAATGTAAGCCATACGACCATAAATCGACAGATAACAATCACTACATCACCTATCACAAAGAATCGAAGCGTGCACTGCGCTTATGTCGCCTCACAATCTAGAGCCGTTTTTAAACCAGATCGTTACCGGAGATGAAAAATGAGTTCTTAACAATAACACGAAACGTCACCACCAAGGGCTTAGTCTAGTAAACTGACTACCACAACATTCCAGGGATGGACTTCACCCGCTCAAAGTGTCTGGATGGAATGCTGAGGAAATAACCCATTTTGAATTGTTGCTTCGTAACCAGACTATCACCGCAGAGGTCTACTGTCTACTGTCAACAGCTGTGCAGGGAGCTGTGAGATGGCAGAAATGCTGCCTAATAAAGGAAGTTACATTGACGATTAAATCGCGCAATACTTATGTTACAGCCTGATATAAAGGGTGATTCTTTCAGAGGAACTTGTTTCAAAAATAAAAAAACAAAAACTTCAATTTGATCGGGTAATCTCCATTATCCTACAAAAGAACCATTCTTTACATTTATTTTTTAAAGATTATTTCTTTCAAATATTGGCTTAATATTGCATGCGATAACGTGTTCGAGCATTACGAGTGGAATGGTGTAATGCTCGAGGACGTTAAAAGTCTAGAGGTGTGATGTCACATCAAATCCTTGTTTTGTCTGGTTTCAATGGCAGTTCTTCAACCTCTTCAGGTTGTTCCGCACCCCAAATATGGCTATTTTGCTTATTGACGTAGCCATTTAAGCCATTTAAGCCAGAACTGGGCCTTATTGCTGAACAAAATTTTGGTCGAAAACAGTGGGTCTTCTTGAAGATTTTCAAGCGCCCAACGACTGAAACGGAGACGATTCGGAAGGTCAGCCTGCCTCAATTTTTGCACAATTTGAATTTTGTACGCTTTTAAACCAAACACCTCACGTAAAATACATCAAACTGTTGGCAACGGCGACGAATCGATTCATCACGGTCATCGCGTACATCTCTGCTACCGTAACTATATTTTTTTCACTGTGTGCTAGATGTGAGCCTATTATCCAATAATGAAAATTGTGTTTCAAACTTTTCTATGGTATAGCGGATTGTGCGTTCGTTAAGCCGATTATGTGGACTATAAGTTGCTCTAAACAACTTAAGAAACTCATTCTACGTAGAACACTGAAATTTGCAATACAGCTGAATAATTTGTAGACTGAACAAAAATACCATATCAGTGTGACACAACACATGCGTGATCTCTCATGAAATCCCCACTGAAAAAAGTAGCTATTACACTCCTCGACAACTGGTTGAGACACCCCCTCTGATTACGGTGCTTCTCGATAATTTTGTAAAATAAAAAACGAAAACATTTATAGATTATCGAAAACCAACTGTTTTTGTTGCAAATAAAAAACTAAAATATTAATAATTGTAAAAACAACATACTTCCAAATACAAGTTTCTTTTTAAAAGTAAAACTAAAATGAAAAAAATTACTCATTTACGATTTGTTATGGCTTTAAGAGAAGGAGCAAACATACCCATTAACTATGTAATGCGATTTCCTTCATGTGGCTACCTCGGCTGGCTTCGCAATAGCGCATTCTGTCAACCCAATTCTCCAAGACCTTGCTGACTGACTGTTTCTGGCTCTATCTCTCGAATAGTTCGGACGATGTACGCTTCAACGTCTTAAATCGTTCTGGATTGTCCTCATAATATCGTTCTTTACGGGCCAAACTGGCTGATAACACGATTACCGAACTTAATGCGCAAAATATCGATTGTTGGATGGGCTGTGTGGCATGGCGCACCATCGATCGTACAGAAACCAAAGATCGTCAGTCCAAGTCCACGTCTTCAATTTCAACCCACAATAATTCGGTAATCATGGTTCTGTTGCGGTCACCGTTAGCCGAAATGGCGTATCCGGCAGCATTTTCGAAATAAAATAGACCAATGAAGCCACCACTCAAAAAACAGCACCAAACTGTCACGCTCTGCGGATACACTGGCTTCTCGACAATCACGCGTGGCTTTTCCGATCCCCAGATGCGGCAATTTTGTTACATAGCCGCCGAGATGAAAATGCGCTTTATCAGAAAAAAATGATTTTTCGGCCAAATTCGACGTCCAATTCGAGCTGCTATATGGCCCAAACTGAGGAGCGATGCCTTCAATTGCTGAGTCAACTGACTTTGTAAGAGAATAATCCTAGATCTTTATGCAAAATTATCATCGAGTGTTGAAATCGATGGCGAGTCGATGTTCCCGGATTCAGTCAACACTCTCGGCCACAATAGCCACATTCTCGTCGGTACGTACGGGGACCGTGAGTGTTCTCCGCAAGCAAGCCAGTGAAACCTTTTTGCACAAACTTGCGTACAGCAGGCGCGGTGGGTGCTTCATTTCGGCCAAAACTTCTTTTCAGAAAACCCACTGCTTGGGTAACACAGTACTCACTTGTGAAATAAGTTTGCAACGTTGTTCAAGCGTAAACCAATTCATTTCTTTCTGGGGAGGTATGATACTAACTGGCTGTCAAGATTTCGACCGGGAGAGAGCTGCCAGTGTCAAAATAACATATACTTCAAAAGGAATCTTGTATTTGAACCAACCGTTATATAGGTGTACATCGTAAAAATTTAAAAATATGTATAGCTATACTAATAAAGAAATACTATTACTACTTCTACTATATCGAGCAAAGGATCTAAGTTATTCAGTGCTTATCAAGTTCGACCCAGCACAATTTTGGTTGACCGATGACGTAATCTTTGATGCTTTTATTAACCGTGTTCAATGAAGCGCATGTACTACCTAAAGAGAAGGTCCTGTGTGTGAATTGGTAAGCACCGAACCCTGCCTCATCAACTCATCAGATCTCAAATTACCTGAAATATGTATGGGTCGTGGTAAACACCATAGGGTTTTCGTATCGGTTAGCAAGCATAACCTTGGTACATATCACTACATCTGAGTATTGACATTATCTAAATAGGTAATTAGCAGCAATAGCAAGAAAATGTTAACCTTCGATTTCCCAAACCTTTTAGCGAGTTCCACCTACAAAAAAGATCAATATGGAAGATTCCCAGAAGTCAAAAAATTATAACAGGCGAAATAATTGATCCGCCAACTCCAATTCTTCAAAAACGTCAATTTGCCAAAACTTTAAGACTAGATGCGCAAATAGCGGCCAAAATTTTAGTCCAAAGAATATGGAAGAAAGTTTCATGAAAAATAAAAAGATCGTGTTACGGCAACATACTCGTATTCTATTGAGAAACTTCGAGACGAAGGAAACAATCGACGATAAAAACATGATAAACCGATTTCTGCAGCGCGTAAATCCCTTGAAAATGTGCATAATGCTTACGAGAACACTAGTAATAACTATGCTCACTATTCTCGTTTAATGTGAGGTTTTCTGCCACTGCGATGCTCTCAGCAAGAGAAGGCCTAATGTTGTCTATAACAACACGGCACGATACATACCTACACGAGTTAAATGGATTAGACCGGGTCCCAATATTCTCTAGACGAATCTAAATTATCACCATGGATTACATGTCGCAGGGCTCTATAATTCTCTCGATATTTCTCTATTTTATCTCTATAGTTTAGACACAGAAACGTCCTAGCATTTATGAAAGATTATGCTTCGGATCTTCTAAAAAGTCCGCGTCGTTCCTGTCTCTCTTCTGAACGGCAGTGTTTTTATCAACGCCATCCGCTTCCAGAAGTTTAATTCTAGTGCGGCTTATTTGGCAGAGTGCAGATACCAATTAATTTTTAACATTTGGTCAGATGAAGGTATGGTAACTAGATGGGTGTTGCGCAATTGGGGTACGTACTGCAAAAATTATTTTAACTCTGAAATAGTAGGTCCCTTTTGCCTAAGGGTCATAAAACAGAACAAACAAAAAGGGCAACGGTAGTCGAATCTGTGTATGGATTATTCGGATTTTGAATATCTACGTGCAGCCAGGCAACTAATGGAACCCTTCGACTGTTTAAAAGTTGATTTTACCGCCATGCATTAAATGAGGTGGCATTTATCAGGTAGTACAAGGTGGGGCAAAATTAGTGTAATAATGTGAATTCAAAATCCGAATAATGTTAAAAATGAAAAAAATTTGGCTCTGTTTCCACGAAAGTGTAAAATTGATGACATTAGGTTGAAAGAATGATATCGGTCAAATGGCCACCTCCGAGTTGATGCATATTTGTGCTCGTTTTATGGCATTTTGAATTGTTGCTTGCAAAACATCTGGCTCCAAATTGGTGATTTTTTCTTCAACGTTGGCCTTCAAGACTTGCAAAGTTTGTGGATTGTTGTGGTAAACACGAGATTTCAAAAAGTAACAAAGGAAGAAGTCTGGAAGAATCACCAAAGGATCTTGATGATTCAAAATCTCCATCGTTGCCCGAGCTGTTTGAGCGGTTGCTCGGTCTGTCTGTAACGCTCACTAATTATGGTTGCGGTGTTTGTGGACTCTCTCGGACGTCCTCGGCCACAGCAGTGATATTCTCAGTCGAACGAGCGCCCAGTTCTTGCGACAACTCTAGCGGACCCATTTTGCACGAGGCGCTCAGCCAAACGCTTAATTGTTCGCGCACTTGCACAAGGTGCAGGACAACGAGCAAAACGACGATGAAATTCACGCCGCGTTAAAAAAAAAAAAGAGACCGGAAATTGGTCAAATAAGCAGTAACAATAATTCCGCATTCTTCAACTGTGTATCGGTCTATGTATTGCTTGTTGTCACCTAATTCTCTATCCGTCTACAACATAAATGTCAAAGCACAATGACACTTGACGACATTTGCAAAAATTATGGCACGTTCATATTATGACATTACTTTTGATCCACCTTGTAGATGGATGAAAATCTATGGCGTACACAATCGTATACTACAATGACTTTTACAGGAAACAGAAGAAGCGCCTTTACGGGTGCAGATTTGTTATTAGCGCCAGACTACGGCAAAAAATTGTAGACTTTGCCAATGTTTACGAACTCATTGCAACAATCCGCATCAAGGGCTTAATTTGCCATCATCATCGTAGTCTACGCTCACGATCCCACAGAAAAAAAAGATGCTACTAAATAATGCTCTTCAAACAATAAACAGTTTAATGTGATTGCAATTATAAAATAGAAAAGAACAGAATGATAAAATAGAATAGAAAAGAGCTGCGTGACGGAATTTTAATGTTTCTAGCACGGGATGTCCACGCCTTGATATGTAAGCATTAAGCATAACGAGTTACCGAACCGGACGGCCTACCTGCCAAGCTATTTAAGGCAGTAGATGATGATTTGGTAGAGCACAAGAACCAACCTTGCGTAGTTTGCTCGAACCATAAGAAACGAGATTCTCTAAACAGCATCAATTATAGAGGATTTCAAGCCCACTACAAGAAAGAACTAATACTCCCCCAACTGCGGAAAATACAGAGATCTTGCTCTATGTTTTATGGAAAGCCGATGAAGATATTTACGAAATAAAATTTGCGTTCAAGTGTTCTGGAGAGCAAATAAGAAGAATTTATACTCAACAGCGTCTTAGGAAAAGGCGTATCGGGCGTCTTAGAGTGCTAGAACATGAAGTGCAGGCGAACATTGATAATTTAATTCTTCTATTCTGATCATAAGACCCTAGCTTGCTTAAACACATTAACTGACATGACAATCATAAATGAACAATTGGCTGTTTTGGCAGTATTGGCAATATTGCACCCATTCATTGCTTTGTGTCTAAAACATTGTAGGTTACAACATACAGTTGATCCTATGTGACGTGTCGATGTCGCACTCTTTTCTGTTCCCCACGACTGAATTAAACTCTGTCTCCAAATGTTACAGTGTGTTCCAGAAAAACGTGCGTTAATTTACTTATTTTACTTTATCCACACACACACATGTTTGTAGCCAAATTATTTTCTGTGTTTAACTGCCAATCGCGCATTGTTTTCATTTCCTCAGTATATTTCCATACTTCGGCAATATAACATCATTATAAAATGAATACGGCTTATAAAAAGCATTTCGAAAGTGCTTTATTTGTATGTCATCCACCCAAAAGGGCCGCAAATGGGTATTAAGTCGGCAGCGAAATATTTAAAAGCATCAGAGGCAATTCCGAGAAAATGAATAAAGGGTACAAGGAATGCGGTAATGTAGATGATCGGTCAGGTAGAGGGACCAAAGCAAGCAGATCCAGTAAAAATAAGGGCAATAATGTAATTTGTGAATTGTTGCGGAAAAACCCCACAATTAATCTGAAAAACGCAAAAGAAATTTTGTCCAGAAAAGGAATTAAAGTTCCCATCAACGCAATACGACGCCATTTGTCAGAATCTGGCATCAAAAACAGGAGTACCAAACCTAAACCGGTACTGACCCAAAAACATATTGAAAAGAGGCTAGGTTGTGCAACGCAGAATTTAGACCAGGATTGGTGCAACATCATATTTACAAATGAGTCATATTTTTTTGGAAGAAAACCTGGACAAAAAAAGATGAAAAGTTTCTGCAACGCACTATAAAACATCTAGCAAAAGTTCGTGTTTATGGATGCTTCTTACCCTTGGCCTCGATGCACAATTCATGGTAAAATTATACCAGAAGAGTTTGCTAAAGTCTGCCGAATTTTTGTATGGACCAAAATTACGACTAGATTTTGCAAGATTATAACGATACAAAACATCGGAGTCGCCTCTGCACACGTTTAAAAGAAGAAAATTATATAGAGAAGTTAGATTGGCCGTCCCAACGCCCTCATGCGAATCCAAGAGAAAATATGTGGTCTTAATGAAGTAGAGGCTTAAACGTCCATTCACCGCTCAGCGAACTGCAAATATGAACGAGCGAATATTCGCAAATTTTGGCATTTCATTCACAGCTACTTTTTCATTTAGTTGCAGCGTCTTTTGAACAAAACAAAACAGACGAACTTGCGTTATATTCGGACAAATGCTTTGATCGTGCGACTGTAGATTGGGTTTCATATTGTGGAGTAAAATTTGACAGTTCGCAAAGACCATTCGTTTAGTCGCGGAGAAATAAGCGAATTGTTAATTTCTTCGCAATTACACCGCAGATAAATTAAGCTTCGTGCCTTTGGAATAGTAAAATTGCCCCTTGCCGGTTTTTGAATCTACTAAAAATTATTTGTTCGCAGTCAGCTCATTCGCCATAGCTGGAGCTGTGAAAGGACCACGGAACTTGCGCGAACCTTGAAGCAAATTTGGAGAGGCCTAAGTTTAGAATATGCGCAAAAACTAAGTGAAAGTTGCACGACCCTATGGCAAGCAATTATAAATAACAATGGCGGCTGGGCGTCCACTATTAATGTAAAGCGCAAACCATACTTTAATGACAAAACAAAAAAAAAATTATTTAAGAAAATTCTGTCATTTTTCATTGGTTTTTAGACGCACGTTTTAGCTGAACATACTGTAAGTCAATAATGGTTGTTGCCGTTTTCGATTGGGCAGACAGAAGCCTTTTTTTTTGTATTCCGGAGCAAAAAAAATTACATACAACTTTTTTTGTTTCTGCTTTTCGTCTCAGAATCAAAATTTCTCTCCTGGACTCATGTAAATATGTATAAACGTCAAATAGTATTGTGTGTCAAACTATTGTAGATTTCTGTCTTCGTGCAATCTGCTGTGTTTGGTCAATTTATTATTCTGAGTGTTCAAATTGATTCGCAAGTAAATATATTTAAAGAATAAAAGTCCAAAGCAGTTTTAGTGTTCCATTGGAATCAAAATCGCTCAACTTCGGAGTACAAAAAAAATGAAGGCCCAATCGAAAACGCCATAAACTCTTTTGGGTGCTCTGACTGACTTTGAAGAGAATTAAGATAAACTGGCTTCGAAAAATTGTGTGCAAGTTCAAAGCAGACATAAACACGTGCAAGACAACACTTCCCATACCCGTGACCCGAAGTTGCGTGAGCGGCTAAATCTTGCGAAAACAAAGAAAAAATCCAGCATAAAAGCTCGAATATTGCATCCAAATCGTTGACTGAGTTATGAGAGAAAACCTTTGTATGTTTTCCCCGAATGAAATCTGAAACTCATTCACAAATGATGCAGAGGAAATGAGTTCGCACTAACCCACACTGTTTCACGAGGACAGTATATCAAAAAAAGATGACCGTACGGTGGTAATGCATCCAATTCTGAGGAAAAATATAGCTCCCGGTGCCCAGTCCAATGCATTTATTATACATTATCATAATTGAAATCTTAAAATCAATTTTCAAAAAAAAAAAAAAAAAAGACCTTGTTGGCGAAAGTTCCAACAATCAAATCAAATCACATTGTTAAGCAGCTAGCTTTCCCAGTGGAGTATTCCAACAACAAATTTCAGGTACACATCCCCATACCAGTCTGACGGAAACCAAAGCAACCAACAAGCCGTGTCGTCTCAAAATACTCCTGCCGACTTCCTGGCGCTACTTAAAAACTGTAGAACTATACACAGGTGGCTTCCAGAGAATTTTAACTCCACCCATAAGTAAATCATTTCAAATTCGACCTTCCATTTCGAGCAACAATAAAATGGAAATAATTTTCAGACTAAGCTGCACCACCATTTAATTCATAAAATTTTTTAAAAAAGCCGAAAACCACATCTCCGGTAAAACTCCTCTTCAAATCCGCAAAACAAAAGGGCCAACAAAAAATAGATAGCTCTTCCCAACCCAGACCACTGGAACCGACCTTTTTTTTAAGTGTTTACCTCAATCAGCACGGCAAGATTGGTCCATTCCAATTTTAATCACTCCTCGTCCTCTGAATTTTAAATTGATTTCGATTCCATGCACCGAAATAATTCACGAAAAAAGAACTTTTACACGAAAAGAAATTTACCTGTCTGCCTCAGAGTTATAACAAAATGAACATGGCGGATGGTTTGGGGAATGGCCTGCTGGCCAATGAGGAATCGAGGTACTTTTTACCACAATATCCCTGCTTCAACGGGTACGACAAAAAAAAAAAAAAAAATACCGGGAAATCTTTCATCGGTCACTTGAAGTTTTGACTAAATGAAAACTACATACATTTCTGTCAACACTCAATTAAAAATGCCGCATCCAAACGACTACTTATACTGGACAAATGCACCCACCCTCGCCAATGTAATCACAACCTAAACAATTCAAATTATCGAACAAAAATATACAACAAATATCCCAATTCCACAAAATATCCCAAATAGATACACACACCGGACACCGCCGCGACGACAGCAAAAAAAACCCAATTCCGCGCAGCTGAGCTTGACAAATTGACAAGCAAGCAGGCCTCAGGGTTAATGCCGCCCGATGGCTACAAATTGAATTTCACAGGAACCCCCACCAAAACAGGGACTGTGTGGTAGAAAAGAAAAAAAATTAGGCGCGCACTAAACTTACCTTAAATTTAGCAGGATCCACTCCAGGCACTGAGCTATGCGGCTGAAGGGCCGAGTTTGTCACTTGAGACTGGTGGCTGGCGGATTTGTCCATTTGATTTGGATTCGGATTTTGATGTTGGGCAGACGCAACAGAACTGGCGGCACGAGATGATGCAGGGCCCTGGGTAGCCGTAGCATTTTCCGCCTGCGTCTGTGAACGGGTTTTTCGCATTTATTCGGACTTTTTGGCGACTCGCAACAGGTTCTGCAGCTAAAACGGTCAAACACTTCAACTTCAGCACCCGCACAACAGAAAGGCGCACACACGGAAATTAAATTTTAACTTTACAATTCATTAAAGGACGAAAAAAGGAAATCCATTTCGAGAGGCCAAGCAGTTTGGTATTTTCTTCTTTCTCTCTTTTCTATCGGGTAAAGTTGCTGTAGTCAAAATCCAAACAGCAGTTGTACCAACCTTCGGGCAGCGGGTTTTTTCTATCTACAATACAATATTTTTGCTGAGCGTGTGCAAATAGAATTTACCGGTATTTTTTTGGTGAGTGCTCTCTTAGGCGGCGGTGACATTCTCGTGTTGTTTTGCAGAGGAACTGATTCTGTTATGGCTTCACATAGAGGGCTTTTCAGATTTCAGGCTAAAGTATTTGTTACATTGTCGTGGGTACAAGATCTTTTAGAAGCTTAAGATGGTTCCAGTTGACATTGATCGTTGTAAAGAATGATTTCCTGCTACTGTCCCCGATTTCTTCACAGACAATATTTCAAATGTTCAATAATAACTCCCTGATGTAAATATTCTTTAAGGACAAAATCGCTAACTGATTTCTGGCGTTTTCGTTTTGGCTGTCAGAGGGTTTTTCTTTGTGTACTCCGATTTTTATTTAAATGGAACACTAAAAACTTCTTCGGATATTTTAAATATATATATTTGCTTGCGAATGAATTTGAACATTCAGAATAATAAATTGGCCGAACACAGCCGATTGCACAAAAACAGAAATCTAATTTAACACACAATACTATTTGGTGTTTATTTATTTTGACATAAAATCCAGAAGAGAAATTTTGATTCTTAAATAAAAACGAGAAGCAAAATTTTGTTTCTGGAAACATGTGGGGAAATGGTTTTACGTCACGTTTCTGCTTCGAAGCACAAAAAAAAGCCCAAACGAAAACGCCATTATTGGCTCACAGAACCAAAGATAACGTCATCTAGTTTCAAAGCACAGTGCGTCGGTGCGCTTGATGTTGAGATTGGGTCTAGTTTGACTAATAAAATATTCTGATTTCTCCAAGTCCCACAGTCGTCGTACTGTGGCTTTTCTTAAGTACCGTAAAAATTTGATCAGAGATGTCATATTGTTATATCAACACATTTTGTATTTTCTTTGCTGTGAGAATATGAAAGCTATAACAATTCAACTCTAAATAATTGAGTAATTGCGATTGTAAGGTCGCATATAGAGTAAGGTGGAATAGTTTATAAGAGCATCTTAAAGTTTAAATACAACGCTCATTCGTTCTTCTTTAACATACGTTTCTATGAGAAATAATAATAATAACAAATATGAAGCAAAACATGTATTGCACTTATACGCGTTACATATCTCAGAAGAATGGAGATTCAAAGCCATAAATTGATGAGAGAAGACGACCTTCCAAATGATTAACTTCGATATCATATACAAAATATCATCATAAAAATGAGAAAAATGTTATTGTTAACATTCACAAAAACAAGACTGTTCACTTTTATCTCTAATTGTCACAATCTCGCTGGAGAAGCATTTTACACTAATGCTAAGCATTTTGAAGATATTGCAAGCGCAGTTGTTGTTAAGAGCAACATCGAAAGGACTAACGTGATACGAAAGGAGACATTTGCTCTCTAAATTCGAAGATCTATTTAGCCGGAGCTTTACAAGCTAGTGTTAAGTATCTTCATTGTCACAGCATCGCTGGTGGGACAGGGTGAATTTACGGATCTTAGGTCGCTCAAATTTGGATCACCTCATTGTTGCCTTACCAAGAGTTTGCTGATGTTTTCGCATTTACATGATCCAAGTATTTTTTTCGGTCTCTTCTTTGAGTCTCAGTTAGAACTTGAGCATTTATTTCTATTTGAACCCGATTCCCCAATGACCTTCTGTTGAGAATTAAGGGTCACACAACCGTCGATGACGCAGCACAATCGCAGTAAACCTCCCTGTCTGATGTGAACTTATTGTTCATTCCTCCTCTCTTTTTGTGTTTTGAGAAGCAGAGCCAATGTCATATTTAAATTTGTTACGTAAAATAAACCTACTTGGTTTTAGAAAATAAACCCAAGCTTTTTCTTAGGCCGTTTTGATACACCCTCTTACATTCTCATGTAATTTTGTAATTTTATATTTTGCATACATCGTACAACTCTGTGTATGCTAGCCGAACTTAGAGTACTCATCCGATCTAAGCTACATTATCTCCACATTACATTACATCAGCAATTTCGCTGATGGTTTACGAAAGAGCAGAAGTATTTAAATGTTCGCACTTTAGCGCGATCTCTCCTTCTTAATAGACATCAGAAGTTAAGTTTGCGGTTTGAAGAATGGATAATGCTGATGTTAATACGAATGGGTGCCATTTCATTGCAGCGCTTACATCGGCGAATAGATGAGAAGATTTTTCTGACTCAGTAATGTAATTTTTTGTAGAACATCTTATGCAACACTAAATATCAACGGTTATTCCCGCTGAATTTTTCGTTTTCATGTCATTGTATATATCGCGTATTATTCTTATATAAGTCTCGGGTATGTTTTGAGGTATTAGAACCTTCCTCTAGGGAATCTGTCACCTCACACAAAGTGGCATTGACTGTCATAGGACCTAATAATATTGCGCTGTCGACTGTCTAGAACTTTCTCGTATATTTTCAAAGTATACGACTGGCGATTGTAATTGTTACAATTGTGTACTCGTATCGGCTTTGCCGTTATACAGTGAGCAAAGCTCTTCCTGCATTGGGAGACATTTCAATCCAAAATTTCTAATTGTCGCTCATGTTTCACCAGGTTATTATCCAGTCCCACTGCACGTTCCCGATCGATAATTTACGTTATATGGCGCTCGCTACAGTCCGGTGTTGACCAGGCTGCATAAAAAATGGATTTTCGAAACGGGTGTTGTTTCTTTAAGAGTAACAGTATGCTGACTGATCTGAGTTATCTAGTGCTGATGACAAGTATTTGTCTTCGAAAGTATGAAGTTGATTTTCTTGTTCTCAGAAATGTTTTCGGTCAGAGCATGAACGAAGGCAGTCGGATCTTTATGGATGGCTTCAAATCCAATCTAAGATAAGTGGCTGGTATCATTTTTGAGCATGACAACGTTCTCTTTCATTCCTCGTTACCAAAAAACTTATGTACATATGTACATCTACTAAGTCGAGACAAACGCAATTCTGATGACAATGAATTATGTTGTAAAGAATCGGTGGAGAAGGCAAAGTATCGGCATCTGTTAAGACAGCCAAGCAGTTTTTGAGGCCTTACTGAACACTGTCACCACTTTTAGAGTAGTTCGAAGTTGCAAGTCTTCTCTGATCGCAGTCAGAACGCTGGGCTCACTAAGTCTTTCTTAGGCACCATGTCACAATAGGATCGCCGATGAACTTCAAAGCAGAGTTTCTCTGTATTCAAATCTGCGTCCATCGTTAGGGCTTCCATCGGAAGCTGGGTTTCTTGCGAGAATAAGTGCAGATGACATGACTTTCCAGGATGCTGGCACACAAAATAAATGGCTCTCAACGTCTCTAAAAGATCAGCGTCTTCCCTGCTATCCTTCAGTAGGAAAGTCCGCAGACTGCATAATGGCGTTATTTGCGATGATTGCTGGAAGAATGATGATGTATGACCCCGCAAAGCAATTACTCTGTGCGTGTTCGGAAAAGGCACATACTTAGCGCTGTTGTTGTGTGCTGATATTGTAGGCAATTCACCAATTAACCGTTCATTCGTGGGAATACGAGCATACAAGGAGTGCAATGAACTAGTTCCTTGTCTGAGCGCTCTCTTTCTACAGAAAAAAATCCTAATACTGTATCTCTACTGCAAGTATCCTAGCTGTGCAGCTTTCTAAGACCGTTTTTTTTTTGTACGCTTCTTTATCTACCTCAGGATGAACTTAATTGGTTTTGCTATGTCCGCTATCCTTATTCCATGCTTGAACGGTTTGGTTTATGGTATCTATTGAAGCCAGCCTTTCAAAGCACTCTATTTTTCATCGGAGTTGTTCCACCCACCTTGCGCACTTAATTGTTGCACATGGTTACTTTGAAGCCATTCTGGCAAACTGAAATCTAGTTTCTTATTTAAATTGTTCCAGTTTGTTTTCTCGACTGTTTTTTGCTATATAATTTCAAACTTTTACTCGTCATTGTGTCAACTTTGAAACTTGGGATACGTAATCTATTTCCTGAAAGTATACATATGTCGTGGTGATGCTTTGGAAACCCTCGAGCTCTGGCACGAATTTTTTGAAGACGCCCCGGGGTAGTGCATTTCGCTACACTTGCGTACTATTCACCCTACATCCGTGTAGCCCTAATATATGTACATAAATATATAAATGTACATGTATCCGATGATACATTCCAATTACAATTAAACATATTTTTTTCTTTTTTTAATCTTCTTTTATAAAAAAGTAATCAAAGTCAGTCAAACCATGCGGTGCCCTATACGCAGTTTTAACTCGTTTTAAGACTAGACTTGTTGAATTCCGCTTACGACTATGTACCAACTCACATTATGGCATCACTCGTAAAAACGCAGAGTATTCGCAGTCAACGGTGACCAGATAGTAATGATAGGTTTTCCAATAATTGTTATGATACCGTCAATGGTCTCATGTATAGAGCGATGTTAACTGACTTTCTGTGATCAGAGCTCGACAACATCGATATTCCGGAGCTGTGGTTGCTACAAAACGGGCTACATGCTCTACAAGAGACGCAACGCTCGAAGTTGTGAAGGAGAAATTTAGCGACTGGGTCATCTCACGGCGAGCGTTTATCAATTGGCCGCCGCGATCATACGATTTAACACCATTCGATTACTTTCTCTGGGGCTACGTCAAGTCCTTAGTCTACGCTAATAAGCCAACCGCTTTGAACGAGTTGGAGGCCAACGTTCGACACGCTATTGTCGGAATAACGCCGAACATGTCGGACCGAGTCATCAAAAATTGGACAGACCGCTTGACGTACCCCCAACGAAGCCGAAGCGGCCATTTGAATGATGTGCCATTCTACACATAATGGCATGAACATAGCTTTAAAATAAAACCAGAATCAATTTTATATCTCACACTGTTGTTGTGTTATTAAAAAATTTTTTCTACCGTTGTTATTTGGTCACCCTATACAACAAAAATTCTACGTCCGTTACTGTACCAATGCGTTTTAATCGAAAATTTCCCTTCGAAAGAAGCGCAAAAGTCCTTGCTGTCAATATTAAACGTTACAAAAACGGCTGATCGTTCCCTGTGGAGATTTTTAATTAAATTATTTCAAAATTTTAAATTTAAATTTCAAAATACTCATAGTATATGTACACGTTTTATTATTGTTTGTTTTTATTTGTATAACAACTATTTTCAAAAGCTATTCAAATATGTTACCAGTTCCAAAGCAAACGGGTTCGAACGACGATGAACAACCAAGTACTTCTCAGAAAGCTCGCGAAAGTGTGAAAAAATCGTCAGACCCACGTTTGATAAGCCAAAAAGAACTCGATGAACTAGTCAGCGATTTCAAATTATCTAGCGAACGAGCCGTGTTATTATATGAAGGCTTCAAGGAGCGTAATCTCCTTCAACCTGGAGTACATGTTACAAAATTTGTTTAAAGCCGCATGTGGGAGCCGTCAATATCTACAGACAATTGCTAGTCACTTAAAGAATAGTCTAGAGCAAATAAATAAATAAAAATAAAATCATAACTGTATTTATTGAAAATCAACAAATGTTTATCAAGTAAATACTTTACCAAAGAGATGTGATGTACATTTTGTGTTTTAGTTTCGCCATTTTGAATTTATTGCAGTTAAACTTGCATGCTGTTGTTAGCTCATTTCTCCACCTCAAAGGTTATACAAAATTTGGTTTATCATTTGAGCAATAAGGTTAGAAAACTACGAGCAGCTCCAGACTGACAATACATTCATACATATGTGATGAGCTCAAGAAGAAATCAAGTCAAGTATTTTCGTACTCAAGTACAAGTCTAGCGTACTCAAAAGTGAAAGGTACTCAGCCTCGAATATTTTTGAGGTTAAGCAAAAGAACTCGAACACATACGAAGTTCTAAATTTTGTACTCAAACGCTAGAATATGACTACATACGTCATTTCAGTAACGAAACCATGTTAAATTTAAGGACTGATACTTTAGTTCTTTGTACTCATACTCGTACTCGAGCACAAAATCGTCCGGTTACTTTTATTTCGGCCAGAGTTCATACACCTAGCGTACTGTTAAGTGTCAACGTTTTAATTAAATGCTCGTTTTCAAGCGTTTGAGTACAAAGGTTTTCGAATATATTTTTGGGCAAAGTACGAGTATCTGACACTCAACATTTTTTGTACTCATGCTCAGCACCACTCATTGCAACTCTCGATATGGTATCAGCTTTATTTTTAGAAATAACAAATACATGCTCCGATTTAAAGTGATTACCCCAAGGCTTATAAAATACGACAGATAATAAATTAGTATTAAACTACAGCGAACGGCCCACAGACCTAGCTTCTGCACGAACGAGTTCGAAAATACATACTTTCAGTTGTAGTCTCTGCAGATGCACCGGATGGGTAACACAGTACCCTGATTCTCAATCAGCGCCAATTTAAAAACTCACTTAAAAAGTCTTGTTCTTGAAAATTCATGGAAGAGGAAGTTTGAGTCACGTGGACAAAAACAAAATCAAAAAAGCACACGAAAAACGAGGTTAACCCACGAATCGTGACATGTTCGGAATGACTTGTGGACTCTATTGTACCGTCCACATGAAATTTGATACCCTCGTAATCACGTTCAGCTGAGCATTTTCATTGCAATTAGATCCAGTGGATAGCATGATAAATCTGGCAATGACGGTTTGAGAATTACAGTCAAACCACCAGCTTTATTCGGATCAACTGAGTGTTATGGACACTGGTTCTGGAATACTTTTGCGGTCGATGTGGAGTTCAGTTCATTTGATGGCAACGCTAATGAAGACAATCGAGTAGTTGGCGCGCGTGATATCTGTGATGCCCCTGCGGTTTGTCTGTGTTTAAAATTAGAAGGTTTCTTGGTGGCTTATTTGGAATGCTTTTGATGGGTGGCAAGGAAATTGCAGCTTGTGTAGTTGAACTTGGTTGAGCTAAAGGAATAGGAAGATGAAAGGAATCTACGCACCGAGATCGCACTGCCTGTTGAGTTTAATTCAAACTCACTACAATTTGGACTCCGTGGAGATGGTGGCAGTAGGCTCCCGGAACCAGACTCCATTGATAATGCGGCGCTCAACTGATTATTCTCGCAACCGTTGCTATAGATGCTTTCACCGCTGATACATTTTTCTGTAATGACATGCATCGAAAAACTTGTGGAATTGTGGGAACCTCCATTGCTCCATTTTCGGCCTTAAATTTACCATCATGATAGCTGTAAATTGGTAAGACCACTTGGCTGTGATGTTGCTGAGGTCTTCTGCTGATTTAAACCGTGGCAGTTAAATGTAACATACGATTTCGGTTTTAAGTAGCAGAAAATTGATGTATCGGACGATATAAGCTGTACTATGAAGGGACCACCTCCGTAGGAGCTACAATAAACATTACTGTCTTCTTCTATGAAAGAACTTCGGCTAAGAGTTCCATCTTTGTCGCGAAAACCCGCATTCTACAGTTCCTTAAGGTCTTCGTCTGTATGTATGTTAAGTGTAAGTGTAAAGTGCTGGAGGGTGCTCTTGTGTTATTTTCAAGCATTTCTCCGTAGTAATAACTTTGGGATTCTTGTCTTTTGATTCGACATTTTTCAAGTCGCTCAATCGGCGGCATGACTTGAACAAGAGACAGTAACACTGACAACTTTTCTTTTTCGATATCTGGTTGATTAAGAAACCTGATCCACTTTCTCCAAAAAGTGTTGGATCTTTCTTTAAGTTTGTCCAATATTCGTCTCTTGGTGGCACTATGGTGCTTTTTTTGGGGTTGATAGAATCCGCCTTTGCTAAGTATATTTAGCAGTTAATTTACTACGATGGACCATAGCAGGAGAGAGAGAACACTGCCCTTGCGACAACCTTTTGTAGCTGATTTTGTCACTGCCCAATGTAACGTTGATATTTTTAACGTTAAACATGTGCTTTATCCAGTTACATGTAGCAGTATCTATTCCAGTGTTTTGGCTGCATTTGTATATCTGGGCGCGTTCGATGTTGCCTTTCGGCTCCTTCGATGTCAAGGAAGTAGTCCCCGCAATTTCTTTGTCTCCGAAGGATTTTCTCAATCTTTGTGGTGAATACCTGAAAAGCATGAGTTGCCGATTTTTCTAGTTGATAGTTCATAACGTTTTATCTTGTTAGTTATTTCTTATAACAGGCATATTCTACCACCTAGCCCAGAGTAACCTAAGCCTGTAAAGTTATGAAATAGTCGGAGAACATCGTAAGCGTCTTAGCGGTAGAATGAATGACATCTTCTCTAACCCTAACTGGAACATTTCTTATAGAAACTTCAAACATATTTAACTAGCTATAGACTACATATTGTTCTGGGTGCAGAGGATGTAAGTAGGTAGCCTTCAGTCTAAAAAGGGTCTTATCAATTGGCGAATGAATTTCCATTAAAGTACGTGAAAATAAGTGAAAACGATTCCCCTACGCAGATCATGCTCTTAGATCTTAAGACTGCATTCTCGACGTTTTCTTTTACATCGAAGGCGACCTCAACAAGATTGTCACAATCACGAGAATGCAGTCTTAAGAAGCAAATATCGTAAATAATTTTCGAGAAAACATTCTTTCCAACTGGAGTAGTTCTTCTAGCATCAGTTCAGAAAATTGAAGAGGCCAAGTCTTTTAACACGCTTCAAACTCACTCTCATTGCTAGAAGTAAATTATTTCCGGAATTCTTTAGAAAGAAGGAGGTGTAATAGTCTGACGACAATTCAAATACTAAATCTGTCGTCGATGAGCTAAACCAAGTGAGATCGCTACAATATGTACATAAGACTAAACCGGACAAAATTTTCTAAAGTAAAATCAATTTCTTAAAAATGATGCGAAGTACTCGTACATGGGTTACAGGGTTAACACTACTTTAAAAGTTGTCAAAACCACTCGTTTAGCAACGTGTGTTATACCACTATGAATTATGATGGAGCGCCATAACTTAAGAAGAATTGGGAGCATTGTGTAGTCAGAGAACAGCAGAAACTGCCAGCTAAATCGAACCAAGCACATGAATTTAAATAACCCGTCTCGAACGATGAGACTAGTGTCTTCTGACTTATCCGGGAAAAAATATAGGACAAACACGTTAGATACTTTTATCGCAAATAGAAGTACCGAACAAAATGGTCCCAAATAGACGTGATACCAAGTAATCCTTCAACCCCTATTTATCTACATTCGTTACCCTATGACTAGTGGAAATGATTCGGCGGAAAATGGTAAGAAAGTAGAAATAACGGTTAGTTTTAAAGCACACAAATAGGGCTAGGTATCGTTCTGGTGACCTCATTATTAAGGGATGTTGCTGAGGAGCTTCTAAATCTATCCTGTGAAGTTGAAGAACAGTATTAGTTCTTAGATATTTTTTTCCTGAGTACTTGATGTTTACTTAAGTTCGTTGATTGGGTCTAGCAAGTGCCGAACAAGAACATATAAAGTGGATAAGGGTCCACCTCTCATTTGCTACATTGCAGCTGTGATAGTGTACTTTGTGCGGAATGCCTAGTTTGGCTGCATAGCGCATAGTGATTAATGACTTGCTTTAAGTGCTTTTAGTCTAGCGATATCTGTACGGCTTTTCTTTAAGAGTCGTTTGTTTCTGTTTTATAGTTTGGCTATATTTTTCATAATGTTATACACTTGTCAGCTTAGCCCATCTTAAGTTGGCTCATGTAAACAAGATCAATGTAATTCTTCCCTGGACCGCTTCAAGCAGAATATGTACGTCCTCTGCTAGCGAACTTTAATCGAAATAATGGCTGTTCTGTCTAGCGAGTCTTACTCGTTTTGATTTTTTCGTAATAATTTCGAATACGTGGTAACCAAGGTTATAGCTTTGGCACCTGAAACGGCTACGAATTATATTTGCGCTTAGTTTAATTTGATGGCAAGCAGTATCGCCTGGAACACAGTCGCAGTATCCGGATGTTTGCAGCAGTATCCGGATTTTAAAATGTCCAGGAATCCCGAAAACAAACTCGCATCGTTCCTGCAGTCCTCTGCACAAAACAGTCTGTGTTGTTCTGTAGTCGGATTTATGAAACATGATAGCGGATATTATGCGGAGATCCTGTGACCAGGTGGATGGCATTGGTTAAAAAGTCAGGCTGTTGAATTGACTATTCAAAGCAGGTCAGTACTGATCGTCTGAATCATATTATCAGTGTATTTCGAAATACCACAAAGTTTTACGAATAAGGGCTTCATATTTATACAAATCTTGAAAGACTTGAAATACCAATAAACTCCGGTACGACAGTATTTATTGTCAACAGGTTCCGCGCTTAACGCATCGTTGCAGAAGCGTCCACGGCAACTAATGAAAAGGCCGCTCTTTTTCCTCAGGACTAATGAGGACAAGACAAATCCTTCAAGTGATGAATTTTTGGTCGGATTTGTTCTGGTCGAGATGAAACTGTGGGAATACTTAGAAGATTAGCCACTAGCTTTTCTCTAATTTTGCGAATGTATATTTTGTTATGGGTTGCATTTTTGTAAGCTACCCAAGCGTTTACAACTGAAACTCCTAGTAAAAGCTCAATCCCTAGTTTCCGATACCACTTTGCTCCCTTTCTAGGGGTTGTGGCATATGAAGCCATTAGATCTGACAAATGAATTTCAGAAAGTTGCTACGATTTGACCAGTTACAAGCGGTCTGTTGGGTGGCAGTCCTCTCCAAGACTTAAAACTCGGTACCATGGGAGTCAGGGCCTACAGAAGTTCGAGCCAGGCCTCTTCTCCTCCCCTAGTGAGAGCGTCATGGTATGGCTTAAACCTAAAGTCGCAGGAAGTTTCTGCCACAAGTCCGTTGACCCGATATAGAGTTGCAATAAATACTGCGTGCCCTGACCCTAACATCGCCAAGAGGTTTTAGGTCGGCCTTGACTCAAATCTACAGTGGAACCTTTTGCCCTTAACACAAATTCCCACTTGCTATTACCGAAACACGTAAGCGCTGGCCAAGCATATCCTGGCTCCCTGGACCCCCGGACAATTACCGAGGCTTCGCCCATCAATGACGTTGTCTAATAAAAAGCGGGGGCAGAGCATATTACTGGTCTTATCGTAAACATCTTCAGATGACGCCACCGAAGGTTACAAGTTACAAGTTGCCGGTCACAGGTCTTGTTGGTGGCAAGACCACCGGTAATCCCTACCAGGACTTAAATCACGGTACCATGGGACTCAGGAGCCCCCCGGATTCCGGTCCGGGCCTGACTTGTTGAGCTAGGCCCCCTTGTGGGAGCGTCATGGTGGCTGCGGCTTAAACCCAAATCGCGGGTAGGGTCTTCCTGTTGGTTTGGTTTGTGGGAGCGTCATGGTGGCTGTGGCTTAAACCCAAATCGCGGGTAGGGTCTTCCTGTTGGTTTGACTCATTGTAGAGTAGTAAATAAGTACTGGGTGCTGTGAACCTAAGAGCAGCAAGAGGTTTTAGATCGGCCTTTACCCATACCAAGGGTGGAACTTGTGCCTCCAACACAAGTTCTGCTTTGGTATCATAAAATTAATGTTCTCTGGCGCTGAAAACTGAACGATATGCCAAGAAACGGAACTGATAAGCGGTCCTTCGAAGGATATCAGGTACTTGGTTTGAGATATAAGGATATTGAAAATCTGGCCAGAAAGCACTTCAAGCTTTCATTTAGAAATCTTTAACGAGTCCGCAATCCGTAGCCCCTTTAAATTAGGAAATGCCGAAGGATTAATCTTCCACCGATAATTGATCGTCGAAACTATAGACTAATCGGAACCAAAGAGTGCTAGCCAACGTATGAATTTGTATTCATGTTCTTTTCGTTTAATTTTACAAAATCTTATTACATTTACGTTTTTGCTACGCAATTTTGCATATAAAATATTAATAACGGCTTAATCTCAGAGAAAAAGAAAATACGCGCTCCTCTCAAAACAAGATTCGAATGTCGTTTCCGAATCTCGTTTGTCCATAGGTCAATGCCTAAAACATTTCCATTTCCCCACAGTGTATGTCGAGAAAGTCGTCTTCATAGGTAATCAAGTCTGTGCCGGGGGCCATGTCCTTCGATGTACATGGTTTCTCAGGGCTGGCGTCGCCGACGTGATTTATTGCATGAGATTTATATTCGGGACTATGCTCCTGACCAACAGGCGATGGTGGTGGATTTGAAACTGAAAATATAAACTCCTTCCATGATCTCGCATTCGAAATGAGTTGAATAAATGACTTACGAGTAGATTTGATTTCTGCTTTCAACTCGGAACCAAGATATAGTTCCTTACGTGAAGCCAGAACTGGAAGATGTTTCTCTTTGGCGCTTAGTCGCTTCTTTAGTTCTTCGACCTTGCGATGGCGTTTGATAGCTTGTATTTCTTTTTGAATTTTATTCGCTGCCTGTCGCTCATCGAAGAAGATCAACCTTTGTTGATCTGGAGTTATGCGATCGTGTTTCTTAAGAAGAAATAGGAACACACCACCTGGTGTCCGACGACGCTTGCCATTCTAAAGGAAATAGAAACAATGACAATTCTGAGAGAGGGCTGGATTGAAGTGCGCTTACCAAAATCATCATTCCACCTTCGCGTTCGATACGCTGGGTTTCTTTGAATAAATCTACGGCAATTTGGCGACCGAGAACTTCTACGACCCTCACTGAAACGGAATCAAAGTCAAAATTACCAAACAACGATTTGAAATGCGTCTGAACTCACCCAACAATTCGTCCTTTTCTTCATACAACTTGATAGCCATTTCGTGGGCAATTTCTTGTGGGGGTTTACCCTCTAGAGGTTCATCCAAATCACGAATATGTCGCGGTTCAGTGGTGTTGTAATCTGAACTACTTTCCGAATGCCGATGTGGTCTCTGGCCAAGGCGGCTTTTCACTCCACCGGCTCGAGATCGCTTCGCATGCTGATGGAAGTCATCCTCTGAGTGTTCATCACTAGATGTAGACAATCTTCGCTTTAATGAATTCTCTCCATTTAGTCTATACTTTAGAGTGTAATCATAATTTTCGACGTTTCGATCACAGCGTTTATCATGTGCGACATCGATGCCACGCATATTTTCTGTTAACGTATCCTCCTGAAGGCTAGACGCCCAGATGTCGTACTTCTTGAAACGAGCCTTCTTATCAAGTAACTCATTGCCGGCTTTAACACGCAACAATACCGTACGCTTGGATTTTTTCTTTCGCAATTTCTCTGTGCCATCGGGGTTTTTGCTTAGTTTAAGGCAATCATCTGAATCAGATGTAGATGAGCTGCTTATGCCAAAGTCTGATGCACTCTCCTCGATGGCTTCCTCCATTTTTACTGGTCCGGTATTTGGTGTAGTTAGAGTGGAGGCGATTTCGATTGGATTAGTTGTGGTGCCTGGTCGTTGCAATGGAGTGTAACCATCGTCACTATCGGACAGCTGTATTGTACGGTTGTCAGCAAATTTAGAATTGATTAGTTTCCTTATTGACGATTGTTCTTACCTCTCCATCTTCAATATCATCGTCAAAAGGTTTTACACTTTCTTGCTCCATCATCTTTGGGTAAAGTGTAAAAAAAAAACGAAAAGAACTGAGGGAGCGAAATTTGACACTTTGACGCTTTCGGATGGCGAAACGTCAGGTAGTTGTTGCTGTCAAGGTTTGTTTTGTTTGATTGTTTTGCTGTTGTTTTTGTTTTTTATATACCGGGACATTTTCAATTGCGGAAAATACTGGTTTTGTAGGAGTAGTTTGCACTGAGTAAATTTTATTAAGTGTAGTCGAGGATTATTATATTCATGAATTTGTGATGCTTGGCTTTTTAATTATAAGCATTGTGTTGAATCTGCTCGTGTGCTACGAAGACAAACGAAAAATAGCACAAAGCTGTCTCAAGAATTCATATGGTTGTTTAAGTTTTTCATTGATTTTTGCATAACGCGGACGGACCCATAATGAAGGTGTGCAGACAAATTAGTAAGACAGGAACAAGATTCTTGCGCTAGAAGTAGATAACTCATTCTTTGTCAGCACCATCCGTACTTTTATTTATTTTTATTTCAATCCCACTGCCGAAGAACAAAATAGATGCTTATTGCAATTAAAAACCTTCGCAGGAAAATCTGCAACCATCCCCGCTGTACTATTGTGATGTAAATTGATTCGTCCGTCCTTGTGTCTGACGTCGATGCGCTTAGTTAAGTTAACCTCAAATTAATTACATCTTTATTTTCGTAAGAAATCGTTGGGAAAATTTAAGAATTTGGTATACATAAGTTCAGCTACGTGAACTTTAAACCATATTGTTTCTTATATAATCTAAAAAGCGGCCGTATATTAAGCCTCATTACAGGACACAGTAAGGTGGGCGACTTTTTATGTTCCATGAAGTTGCTATTTTCCGAGAAAGGAGTAAGTAGCCGGTCATGACTATTGCTAATGCAGAACGCATGACAAAAAAAAAGCAATGTCAATTCAATCGGATTTAGATAACTCCAGCTGAGCATCAATTGTTCCTTTTGAGCACCGCAAAATTCTTTTTACAGCTGTCTAGTGTGGTTATGTTATCTAAAATTGTTATTGAGTAGATTAGCTTTCTAACAACGAAACTTATATCCACGCCTGACACTTGTGCAACAAATATTGCAATCTATTGCTGTTTGGTATAAAATATTTGAACTTCGCTTTCTTCTTCTGATTGTGGATGAAAAAGATGAATAAAATCTTCAAGGGTAGGATTATCCACATTACCAGCCAGCCCCAGCACCCAGCACATCAGCGCCAAGTACCACAGCGTGTCTTCATTAGTTTCACAGTAATTGTACAATGCTGTGTCGACGTAACACTTCAAGATCTTAAGCGCAGCTTAGTTAGCTAGTTGTCATTCCCGTAAGGATTGCATGTAACTCCGCTTGCAACTTAGGTCTTGTCTTCCTAACCAAAAGACACCTGCGCCGCATCCTAGATCGGTAAAGGAAATTCTTTCCTAGCTTAAATTCCTGAGGATAGAGAAAGTTCATTTCGTACTTTCGCCGTAATACAAGTTCTAGTGTCATTGCATCAGGCATCAGACGGCACGTCCATAATATCCGAATTTAAAGATATTCGGAGTGGAAAGTCATCCAAACTTCAATGCGTGTTGTGCCAAAGATCGCTTCTTTTTAAACGGAAGATGGCTTCGAGGGTGCAGCTCATAAGGAAATTCATCAGGGTGTGTAGAGTAGAGCCACAGCTGCTACAGACCATCACAGTAGCTATAACAGATTTTTGTGAAGGCTTGTTCCATCAGACAACCGACGCATGGTGTAGGTCCAGAAGGCCTTCCTCGGTTACAAGGTCTATGACTTGCCGCAAACCCGTCTCAACCGCACTTTAGAGGTCTTCGGCGTGACATGTTTATTTTAAGGAAGTTTGTTATCCAGAATAGCACCCAAAAACTTACCCTTTTAAAGAAACGGATGCTAATGCTTCCTCCTTCTTATATGTATAGAGAAAAACCTCAGTTTTGATAAGGCTGACAGGAAAGCCATCAAGTGCACCAATCGTCGATTATCTTTAGGGCTGACTGCGCAGATCTACGAAGTTCCTCCTTAAAGCGTGTCCAGTTGGTTTTGTGTGCTTTTATTCAACCGAAAACTCGACAGCTAGAGAGCTAAGATTGTTGAGGACGAGATCATTTGTAATTGCCCTCTAAACTGATAAGATGAGATATATCCCATCTTCCTTGAATCACAGTATTCAATGAGCTCCGCTGAAGGGTAGTACTGTATCGCAGGGAAAGTAAGCTGACTAAACAACGAGTTCGTGTCATTCCCTGATTTTTTAGTAGCTTATGTCAATCTTGGTTGCGAAATTACCCAAGTTTAGATGGTGGGAGTGAATTTGGCATATAAGGCAAGTTCTTGATCTTTCCGATTCCTGGAAATTTGTGGTTTGGGAAATTGTGATGAAAACAACCTATGTAAATGATACAAAGACAACGGCGTTCGGCTATGTGCCTGGAATGTGAGGATTCTTAGAGCAACGAAGAAGACGCTATATTTCACCCTGTATCAGATATCATCCCTGTCCTGTTATATGGTAAAGAGGCCAAGATACTCTTATGAGCGGATGAAAGCTCCCTTAGCTGGTTTAGCGAAAGATTCACCGTATGATCTTCGGTCCTGTCTGCGTTGACGCAGTGCTGTAAGGATATCAGCTGCATAATGACATAAATCTGCTAATGGACTTACACATGCATTGTAGCTAGGAGCTGACACTAGTTCTCCAAGCAAAACAATCTCTGAATCAACGCCAATGGGAGAACATAGAAAAAGAAAGACCTTACCTTAGATGGCGCATGCAGTTGGAAGGGTGCGTCAAGTAGGTTGATGTGCGTAACTAAAGACAATTCGTTAGGGATTGAGGTGGCTGGCGGGGGATGTTGGTTCAGGTTCCAGCTTGTAGAATATCATCAAAAGTATGCAAGTCTTTCCAAACCGGAATGTTTTTTTCTACGGTCTTCTAATTATCCAACTGCGCAGTATTCATTCGGACGGACAGAACTCTGTTTGCAATTCGTTAGTTACAGAGAACTTAGTTCAAAATATTTGTTATTGTAATAGCTCAGTAACTAGTGGAGTGGAACTGTTGACGACACCGTTAATTCCGTGTGATGCAGTGCTCTGCATTCACTGGATTTAAAGGTGTGTGTCTAGTTAGACTTTTGTTGTTCTGAAGAATTGTGTATCAGAATAGATCTTCCTTCTGAAGAGAAAGCTCTAAACGTTAAGACGCATTAGTTCTATGCAGAATGAAGATCAACTTATTTTCTATTATTATTTGAGGGCATTGAAGCTCTGTCTGCTCATCCATTGATACCAATTCTAATCTAAGCCGAGCTGATGTGTTCTTTTCTATTTTCGATGACTGTTAGGTAAGTAAAAGTGGCTGCTGGAAAGACCAACCCACTTAGGCCTACTATCCCATTGGGATGTACAGAGTAGGTGGAGGATTGTTTCCTCTTCCTTTTCGTCCATGCAGCTTCTATAGAAGGCGCCAAGCCTTCTTGCATGTTTGCCTATAAGGCAGTGTCCAGTGATGACACCTATGATGGCGCTGAGATGTTTCCGATTCAGAGGGATCAAACTCTTAGAGAGATTCAGAACCAGCTTGGGCCAGGTCTGTTTGGTCGCTAGACATGTTGGGCCAAAAGTCCACCTAAAGTCTGTCCTTTAATTAGGATCCAGCTTTAATATTAATTTGCACGTAGCGATTGGTATACCTATGCTACCCTTTTCCGATAGAATAGGTAGAGTAGTTCCAATTTTGGCGAGTTCATCGGCCCTACACTTCCCTGGAATGTGGCTGTGGCCCGGCACCCAACAAGGATGAAGATTGGTCTCCTCTGTCATCTCTGTGAGAGATGATCGGCATTCAAGAGCGGTTTTAGAATTTAATGAGTCTGAGTCCAGGGACTTGGTAGCGGCCTAACTATCCGAAAATATGTGGATATCCTTTGCAGATATCACGTTTTTCTTCAGTTAGGCAAGAATCGCCAAAATTTCCGCCAAGAACACGCTAAAGTGATTTGGAAGACGGATGGAGAAGCTTAGATTTGGCTTATCTAAGAAAACACCACCACCAATCCCGCAGGTGGTTTTAGATCCATCTGTGTAAAAGTAGATTGACTTGTCCTCCATGAATGCATCTTCGTCCCAAAAGGATCTAGAGGGGAAGTTTGCATGAAAGCCCTGTCCACTGTGTAGTCGCTTTAAGGCGATCGTAGCTACTTGTCTATTAAAGATGTCGGGGGGTGTCAAATGAAACAGAATATACAATGCCGTGGAGGGAGTAAAAGGTAGAGCTCGGCACATGCTGTTCTTTGGACTCTACTTAGTTTGCTGCAGCTGACTGTATTGTCTAAAGCCATCCACCAGGCAACAACCCCGTATCGGTCTAATGACCAAGATGTATAATCAGTTCGATGACTGTTACTAGGCCGATTACTTGCTTACGCATCCGTATGTGCGATGATTCTACGGTTCAGAGCAGTGGATGTTCCGACCAATTATATCATATTTTTCTGCTCTAAATAAATTGACTCATAAACCAATTAGTAGAAACACGTTCAAATAGGAATCAAAGTTTTAATTGCTCCAAAGACCGTACATATGTAACCAAACGAATATTTACTTGCTATTGTAAACCAACTATCTTAAATGGGGCTTACCCGTTCCAATCTTTTATCTTCTAAACAACGCGATCACGCATTTGGCCAATTTAATCTTGAATTTTCATTTCCGCCTTCGATAAAAGAATTATTGCGCTGCCCTCCTACGGGTATCACTACTACTTTTCTTTGATCCGCTTGACCTGGAACTGAAACCGCTAGCGTGAGCTGATTATTACTCCATTTGAATGACTCAGACAATTTATTGCCTCGAAACCAGTACGCGAGCAAATATTTGCTGAGCGATCTATATTATTACGATATGCACACATAGGTGGGACCTTTAATTACATATGCGTTTGAAAAAATAAGACTACAAAATGGAACATGAGAAATAGGAGAACCTCATTTTGATCACGAGCATTGTTGAAAAACCCTCTAAATCGCTATGGCTATACTTTTGAATTGAATTGTTTATGGTGATGACAACGAACGATTAGCCACAAGTGTAATTCGTAGAATAAGGGAGAAGCGATAAGAATTTTCTACGTGAAAGTTGCTAAAAATAGGCGAAGAATTATACATTTTTATTGTCTCAGTTTATCGCATTGCTTTCCAAAAAATAGAATTCTGAATAGAACGTGAAAACATATTTTTGTTGTTTTGTTTTTTTCCGTCGGAACAGAGCACCCAGACAAAGAATTTGTCTATTTTAGTCCTTGGCTTTTTCTTTCACTGTAATATCTCAGGCTTTTGTAGAAAAATGATTATATGCTTCACCCACCACATCTGGGTCGAGTATCTACGGAGATAGTACTACATTTAGGTGCTAAGCAAAAGAGTAGTGCCCCCTTAAAACACCAGGAAGTTGTCTGAAATCTTTCCTACTGAGGGAGAGCAAGGAAGTCACTGACCTCTTAGAGATGTCGAGAAACATTATGCTCATGTAAATCCCAACTGCCTGCGCAAACCTTAACCGAGGACGCGGACATTTCAAACATCCTGAGCCTTTCCCAGCAAATTTATCAGTTACCTTATTTCTCCCGATACCGTTGTCACCTGGGACTCAAACAAGCTTCAATCAACTCAATCTGCAATCTGCTGACTACGTTCAGATGAGCCATGCATTCACGAACTAATTTGGAAGAGGTGAGATGGCTCAGCAAGGCTTTAAGCACGTGGTTGTCGCTAGAGATGTAGATACTTCATCCCCTTCATCAATTCTTCACAATATATGTCAAATCGAACAGCACTGATGGAAAAAAAAGAAGGGAGGGTTAATGAATGTAAAAGCGGAAAGAGTGTCAGTATGCATTTATCAAGAAGGGACTACGTTTTTGAGTTCTTTTCTCTTCGTTTGCCTTGTAATTTCTTAAATGTACGAGTATATTAACTTCTCTGAATTATTAATCTTTTTTGTTGAAATAAAACTAAATAAAGTGGAAAACGAGTACCACAAAAATAGGGATTTTCTTATGATTTCGCGGCAATTTCAAATAATTATTAGTAATTAATTTGCAATTACCAAATACACATGCAAAAATGATGCATACACACACTAGAGCACATGAACGCCGAGGAAAATATCCCATCTGCAATAAAACATATATGGTACAAAGGATAAGACGGCGGGATGTTCAAAGGTTATGAACTTATTTTGGAAAGCAGCCACCAGAACTACTTTGGAAGAGCAAGTGCAGGGTTGTTAATTGGATTTAGAAGCATCCTTAAAAACATGAAATTTTAAATGCATGGAGATTATAGAGGGTAACCAGGTAACAATGATAGGAAAAAAAATTTAAATAAAACAACGGTGTGAGATATGAAATTCATTCTGCCTTTATTTTGAAGTATACGCGGCGTTATTCCTGCAATAGCGTGCCAAATGTTGGCCTCAAGCTCGTCCAAAATGGTTAGCTTGTTAGCGTAGACTAAGACCTTGACGTAGCCCCAGAAAAAATAATCGAGTGGTGTCAAATCACATTATTGCGCGGCCAATTGATGAACGCTCGCCATGAGATGACCCAGTCGTCAAATTTCTCCTTCATAACTTCGAGCGTTGCGTCGCTTGTATGGCATGTAGCGCCGTCTTGTTGGAACTACAGCGCCAGAAAAAATAATCGGGTGGTGGCAAAATCGCATGATCGCGGGCAAATTGATGAACGCTCGGCATGAGATGACCCAGTCGCCAAATTTCTGCTTCACAACTTCGAGCGTTGCGTCGCTTGTACGGCATGTAGCGCCGTCTTGTTGGAACCAGAGCTCGGATATATCAATGTTGTCGAGCTCTGACTACAGGAAGTTGATTAACATCGCTCTATACTTGAGATCATTGACGGTAACGGAACGTCTTTCCTCATTTCGAAAGAAATAATGTCCGAAGATGCCGCCATGCCATGAACCGCACCAAACAGCTAATTTTTGTGGATGCATTGATGCTTGGCCGAACACTTGTGGATTGGGTTCGCTCCAATAATGGCAATTTTGCTTGTTTGCATAGCCGCTCAGCCAAATATGGGCCTTGTCAGAGAACATGGTTTTTTGGTCAAAGTTCAGATCTCCGCCCAACATTTCCAGCACCCAATTAACGAACTCACGGCGTTGTCTATGGTCGTCCGACTTCAAATCTTGAGTTAGCTCAATCTTATATGGATGTAGGCTCAAATCCAACCACAAAATAACTCGGGTTGACTCTCTGGTGATGCTCAATTCAGCTGATCGGCACCGAATCGACATTTCTGGGTCTTCTTCGATGCTGGCCGCTACGGCGGTAATGTTGTCTTCAATTCGAACCAATCTCTGTCTGGTTGGTGGCTTATGATTCAAAAGAGTGTACTCACGCTCAAACTTTTCCACGGTGCGACGAATTGCCTGCACACTGAAGCCATAGTGACGACCGACCACACGACAAAATTCACGTTGCGTATTTACAACTGAGCCTAAATTTCGATAATAATTTTTAATAATCTCTGCACGTTTGGGAAGTGTAAAACGATGCATGATGAAATGGGAAGTCTTATTGAATATTTTGACAGCTAGATGTCATTGGTAACTACGACACCTGTTGAAACATAACAATTGGAAAAACGATCATTGCTATCTGGTCACCCTATAGTTCCGGTAATTTGTTTCGCAAAAATTCCAGGTAAAGATCCGAACTTAGTCTTGGCGGAAGCCGATATGGTCCGATCAGCTTGTTACCAAATATGACTCCCCACAATCGATGTTCAACTTATGCGGAAAAGCTCTGTGCTTCATGGAGTGGGGGTTGCTTTCTGCCCAGGTATGTAAATTATGATAATTAGCGGGTACACGTTTCAAATTGGGACTTATCCGTCCATAGAATCCGACCAATGAAATTGTCTATCGCAAACTGCCTTTCCAGAATATAATTGCAGAGCTCCAGACTCTTCTCTGAGTTCCCGGCTTGTAGCTCTTCTACTAGTATATGATGGAATGCATGCTTGCCTTCTGAATCCACAATTGTCCAGATATTAGTCCTGCTTGGATTAAAAGATTTGTTTACTTGCTTAAGACGGGTATTTGGATAGTTTCTGACGTATTGTTAAACATATTCGTAGTTGGGAATGCCTTCTTCTAAAGCAGAGCGGGGGTCTCTCGACAATTCCCGCGTTGTTCCTGTCTCCCTCAACCTCAAGCTGTGGGAGACATTTCCTGTCATTTGGAGCAGTCCAATCAGAGTATCAGACTATCGTCTCAGATATCGTCACCATAGACACACTATGGTCTACGTATTCTTGTGTCCATCATCGAAGATATTATGAATTAAACATCTCGGTTAAAAACTACGAACTGGTTAGAGATCATAAAATAAACTTTTTTTTAAAATAAATTATTGAATTTATATTGTGCAATAGGAAACATATTTTACGGGAAAAAAATTTCAAAACAGCTGTTAACTAGGTAATTTTATAGGGCTGTTGTAAAAAAATATCCAGTTTTTAAGGTTTATATATTAGTTTGAATAAGTTGGGTCGTATCTTGAAAACCACTGTCTTAAGATGAAATGACCTGACTTTTTTTTGTTTGTAAATACTAGGTACACGTTTGATATTTGCAAAAAGTAGAGGTTAACACGTTGACAGCCATGGTACTCGTGCTTAGTACAGGAATGCGGTGTAAAAAGCCAATTTAATTTAATGATATTGGTGATTTAATGATACATAGTAATTATCAAAAAGCATATAGAATTTTTTTTTTTTATTTTAAAGATCTTGCGAATTATTTTGTAGTTGGCTTATGTAATAGAAAGCTCTTCGCGGAAGCCAACTTTGTATGATTATATTTTCTGTTCATTTATTAATAAATTTTCCGTGCATGTAAGCCAACCTTGATTTTTCGTTCCCTTCCCTGAGACTATCTATTCATATTTACACTGATATACCACGAATTTCATTGTAGGTGCACAAATATGGCAAGCAAACAAACTACGAGATAACTCGTAGTTGGCGTCCTAGGCAATACTCCAAACTACGAGTTATCTTGTAGCTAGTAGTCAACGTGTTAATAACACATTTTCCCGGCAAAAGTGTTGACAAAGTCTAAATTTTAAGTAAAAAAAAATAACATCACTTTTGATCTTCAATAACTTATGACATATTAATTTTAAAGCAACATTTACCTTGAAGTAATTAAAGTACTCATAATTACGAGTTCAACGATACCACATTTATTACTATACGAGTACACTCATAAATTTGAAAGATGTTATTTTCAATAGGAGTCAAAACAGGGCAGTGTTAACACCTCTGTATTTTGGAGAGGATGCATTTCCTGCTCCCCTTCCATTTTTTTTCTCAAAATATGTCCCTTTAAGGTCTTCAACACATTTTGTTTTTTTTAAGAACTAAACACTCAATTTTTGGGAAAATCGGATAGAGAGATAAGAAAGATATTTCGGCTCAGCGCTTATTTCACTGCATGGGTGGCATCCACCATTTAATGGGCGAACTAAATTGTTAGTGTAAATTGACTTGTTGTATTCAAAAAAAAAAAATAAATCTTTCGGCTCGGTTGAGAATGAATGCCGAACTGTCCGATTGAGAAGCCAATATACTACCACTTGAGCCACGGCCACTCATGTAACACTATCCCAAACTCCCTGTATAGCTTATTTATTATACAATATATATATCTCCACTCATAATACAGAAGTATGTAAGTTATCGTCCTCCGAAAAGACATCAACATCCTAGATTGGTTTTGGTGTCATCTGTGAAGACCCGACTACATTTCTTTTCTTGCTTAAATTGTGGCCAAAGTCGGTGCACTGAAAGTCGATTTTGTTTTCTCGCCGTAACCAGAGTTTCGGTGTCATTACATTCGACGGCATGTCCGTAATTTTGGTATCAAATAACGATAGCCGCGCAAGATCAGCCAAAATACAATAAGAGTTATATCTAAGGCCACTCATTTTAAAACGGAAAATGGATTTGAGAGTGCAGCCCATAATATGAACATCAAGAGGAGGGAGATTCATCAGCGGATCTAAAGAGACAGGCGTGGTGGAACAATCCCCACACAGTCGAGATGGACATTTGTTTGAAGTCTGCAAAAAGCAGTGACTTATTTGCGTTAGGGCTGTGCTTTAATACAGAAACGATTCAGGAGAGTAAGCAATGAGTCGACCAAGGTGCACCATAGTAGTGAAAGCAGGACTCCGCCCTGGGGGCAACTCCTTATTTTAATGTTTCGTCTATGCCGTGTTGTGCAGCCAAGTTACCGATACCGTCAAAGATACTTTTTTGACAGCACCCCAAGGGCGTAATCTTGCCCAGTTTTCCTTAAATTCTACCCATCAGATTTTGAAGTCCAGCCTTCCGTTAATAGGCATTCCCTGTATGCCCTTCAACATTAAGGAAGTCAGATTGATTGGTCTGAAGATCTTGGTGAGAATGAGCCATCTTTTTTGGTTTTCGGTATAGTTCAGCCACGAATGAGCAGTGGAGACAGAAAATGAACAGTACAAACAACCAAGGATATGTATGAATATACCTTTAAAAATACAATGTGTAAAAACTTACCGCAGTTTTTCTCTCTTCCCCGTGTGCTCGCTATGACGGACCTCTTGCCAGTTAATTCAAAATGAAAAAGCGAAGCGGAAAAAGAATTTTTTGCGGAATGCAATGCGGTTTGACAGACAACTGTATTTTTTCCCAAACGATCTGTTCTTTTTGACAATTTTTGTTGGCGTTCAGTTACAAGTATAAAGGCAACTCTTCTTTCGGTTCGGTATGCATGCAAGCTGGGCGTCAAGATTTTCCTTAGAGTTGTCAGCAGATATTCTACCCCTTTTTGTATTGCGTATATAGCGAAGGCGTCACTCGTCACCAAACCCGATACCATTTCCGGCCCTTTGTTTTACTCAGCTTGGAGCTATATTGGTTGGACTTGATTGTGAGCCAGTTCTGAACAGGTTACCTGAAAAATGAGTCTGCACCGCGAGATAGAAATCCTCGGCGTTTGACTCAGTATAGGTGCCATTCCTGAATGTTTCCAGTCTGAACTGCTTTACACGACTTTGACCAGTCTACTGGTTTCACCGACAATTTCGATCTTTTAGTCAAAATTCTTGTAAAAGGCACTTTTCGGGATCCGAATTAGCTTCTTTCATTCTTTCTACTTCGTTCAGGTTCTGAACAACTTTTCTACCTTCTATTCCAATAAGCATACATACATAATTGTTCCAATTTTGTAGTTGGAAACCCAGATAGCTGAAGATAGCAGTAATAAATTGCAAACTTAGATACTTGAGGATACTCTTGACCCGTTAAAGATCTCTGCCTTACCATATACACATGTTAGAGGCAGAAATTTTCAGTTTATCACACCAAATTTTATAGCATCCATGATTGCTAGAAGCCTTACATTGGAAGAACGTTAGCTACCTCAGCTACCTAGATATTGTGACATTTAACACTCATAATGCTCATAGTACCCCCTTTGCATATGGGACCTAGTATGCGGCGAACCATTTTCTATTTTCTCTTTTTCTTCAGACACTCAGCGTAGTATAAGGATGGCAGGATCAGGATTTCGTAGAGCATAATTTTGACTCGCCTTTGGTGTTTGTTAACTTTCTCATTTCAGTTCGCTATTGTACGATCAGGGTTGACAGTGAATGACGTATGCAGTATTGCAACTATAACAACACATCGGTTGTCCTTATTTTACCTCCTCAAGATATTGGGTACTGGCCCGATCCAACCGGAAATGGTTAGTGAAACGTATAAGCGCGACTACTGAAAGAAGTAGAAAATAGCAGCACGTTAATATTTGTTCAGATATTGTATAATAGAAAACCATTCTTTGGAAAAATTCTACTTTATTCATCAACATGGTCTCCTTCTAGAGTGATACAATCATTCCAGCGCCGCTATAATATTTCTATGCCTTTCTTATGCAGCGATTTGACCAACCGTTTAAAATACGCTTCAGTTTCGGCGATCTCCTCTTCATTGGAGCCATATATCTTTCCAGCGAAAATTGTTTTGAGGTTTTCTAACAGGTAACAGGCTTCATACAATATTTCATCTACTCTCACGTTCCGCTTAAAAAAAAATCTTTTTATTTCGCATCAACATGTTGTTTTTGGTCCAAGCGCGGTACCCACTTCGAGCAGAACTTTTGCATACTCAAATACTCGTGCAAGATATGATGTTCATGGTCTTTTGGACCTTTACGATGTCAGCTATTTCACGCACTGTCGCTATACGGTTGTTAAAACGATTTTATGTTTCTTTGTATATTTTCTGGCGTAACAGCCTCATTTGGACGCCAAGAGCGTTCAGCATAATTTGTGCTGTACGACCGCGTTTAAAATCAGCAAATCAGCGACAAGTTAGTCCTTCCGACGGAGCAAATTCATTACTCGTATAACACTTTCTAAGCCAATCTTAAATTTTAACGGTATTTTCCCAAAAAAAATATCACTAAAACTTCAATATCTCGATGACTAATGATTGAAGGTTGGTACCAACTACCGTCGCCATCTATATATTAGTCTCGGGAGTTTTCGAATCACCTGTTACAAAATTAGCCCGCAGAGGTAGGAGGTATTGCAGATGATCTCATAGGAAAGAATCGATGGTGGAATCAACATTCGGCAGGGCAGACTTCTTATATTAGAGACTTTAACGTATTTGGCCTTGAGGTCAAGCAGTTTTTGCGGGACCAGTTAAGGTGCTGAAATAAAGATGGTGGTAGATAAACTCTTAATTGATTGATTAATTATTTCTCATATCCCCGAAGAGGGTTACTGCCTTCAGAGTGTTTAGTCTTTTTGCCTAAGGGGTCCCAAAAAGTACTTGGATACCCAGGCTACGCCCAGTGGCTGAGGCTACCTACTCTACCATACAGAACCCTACTGTTGCATCGGATAAAGATGCCTTCAATATAGACGACCATGTAAATAGAAAAAAAATGTTTGGCCTCTGAACAGATTGATCATATTGCGATGAACGGAAGATAACCATCCATTATTACATTCTGAGGTGACAACGACTCGGGGCACTACATAGTACTAGCAAAGTACGAGTGCGCATGTCGAGGACAGAATAGCACCGGGAAAATAAAATGAGAAAGTTTGATGACGAAGGGGTACAATTGCAAGAGACCACCAGAGCCATTTCAAGTGCTTAGAGCCACTGGCGATGGTTTTAGGAGGCTATGCGAAATGACGCATGACGACCTGAAGCCTGAAAGAACGACTACGGGACGATCATAGAAGAGACACAGTCGATGCTGAGAATTCGAACAAACCACTTTTACAGACTGCAAAACATGAAGACGACGTAAAAAGAGTTCTCAGGAAAGTTGCAACTATAATAACTACAGTCCACTAGACAAAAACAAAATGAGAATAGCAATATTCAAACTAAAATTTGACAAATCCGAAAGATCATATTGCTCAGGAGTCGAACACATCCAAGCTAGAAGAAGAATTCACCTTTTGCAGAGCTCATTGGAGGAACGCTGTCCCGTTGATTAGAAACTCGGAATCATCTGTCAGATCCCGAACTGCGTCAACTATCACCCGACTTCTTTAACATTTTTTTCAAATACAATTTGTATATTTGTTTAAAACGTTGATAAAACCTGCGTTAAGAATAATAAATATAAATTCAATAAAAATTTATTAATTTTCAAGCCTTTTACTGTTGTTTAAAAAAGCGGTTTCAGCATGTAACAAATATTGTTCCCTACTGCAGACCACAGGACGAAAATTGTATTAATTATTTTTCTGTATTTATTGTTTTATTGTGATTTAAAAAAAAAAAAGTTTTTTTTATCATTTAAACAAGGTCCAACCTCACAGCAAGAGCAGGACCATCGCGCACACCGTCGCGATGTTCCATGCATTGGCATATGAGCGCACTTGTCAAAGCTTTTTTCGTAAGACACTTTAATCTTGAAATGAGTAGTGGAAGAACTTGGGTCTGGTATTCCCTTTTTTTTTTTTATTGTCTTGCTCCCTACAAGACCAGAGGACAATGGTGTTGAATCTGCTTTTCCATTGAATAATATATGCGAATTCAAAAGATATATATCCAGCAAGTGCCACATAATTCGATGCCATTTCGTAAATGGATTTGAGCACATCCGCCTTGTCAACATAGCCCATGTGTTTGTTATAATCACTTACTAGCTCCGGACAAGCAATCTCCTTTTTGCGTCCATCTTTTTGCGTGGGCATTGCTGTTCCAGTATCTGATGGGTCATGGAAGTCACTCAACAAATGGACTGATTTGCTATCCTTCCATTTTACCAAAGCAAGACCATCCTTACTTATTCGCCAATCAGATTGTCCTTGCTTTATCTGCTTATCATCAAGTAAATTGATGGGTGCATTTCTCCTTTCTTTTCGAAAAGTTATACAAGAGTAAATCACATCAGGTTGTAAGTCCTTTTGTAGCTGGATCGAATTGAAAAAATTGTCAAAGTAAATGAAGTGTCCTTTTCCAACTAATGTTCTGGAAAAGTTGTTGAGTTGAAACAAGAATGTACTCCAGAGTACGTATTTTATTTATTTAAATACAAAAAGAACAAAATTTAGAGACTCAGAAAGACAGCTATACGTTTTAGAAAGCAAAATCAAAAGGTGCCGCTATTTGACATTTCGATTTATAGCCGTTACAAAATTCTTTGTTCATCAAAATATTAGGTTTGTTTATTTTGTAGATTTAATGTGTCCAAAATGTTTTAATTTGTTCAACAAAGGTCCTTAACCACACGTGAACCAAGATCTTTTTCAGTACTTGGTGCGGTTTTTCCGTATCAGTTTGAAACTGTGAAACATAATCTTAGCTCGGATCAAAACTTTGTATCCGCGTTTTATTGGTTTCATTGGCATATATTAAGGAAAACAGCTGCGTCCTTTAAATTTAACCATAGATTCATCTGTTGATTGAAATCTAGACGGCTTGAGTGAAGATAACCGATAACTTCGTAATGAGAGGACGCAACTTATACAGCTTATCAAAATCTTGATGCTCTCCTTGGCTGTCGCAAACTATCATTCAAATGAATATGCCCAAGAAGCCATGCAAAGCGATCTCTCAAGATAAGTGAACATATGTAATTATCCCTGAGTTGAGGCATAGAAGACCAGTAATCGCAATAACTGGGAAATTTTTTAAGCCCATTGCTAAGTTCATTGCCAGGAACACTTTTATTTCCTCTAGATTGGTTGGACTGAAGCTATTAATAGTTCCTGCAGCTTTTTGCACAGCGTATAAATTTGTTTGAAATGATATATGTTCAATTAAGTCATTCGAAAATATATGAAGGAACACATCTAACTTATCCGGAATGTCAGGACCTGTTTCATGATTCCAATTTTTTTCTGTCATGAAGCACATATTGTGTGGACGTAGTCCAGATGGATTGTTTAGCCCATAGATAAACTAACTAGAAGTCAAACTCTACTAATACTTTTGCAAACCCTTAACTTTTGCACAGCGACACTGTAAGTGGATTCCAACACTTTTGCATCTCTATAACTTTGTCAAAATTTGCTAGAAGGAGAGCAATTTACAAGTAAAATTGCTAAAATGAGAACGATTTGCACGAATATGTGTAATGGAGACCACATTTTTTTGATCAAAATGGGCGTGGTTTGTATAAAAAGAGAGGGAAATTGCCATTGATGACAATTTACACGTATTCACAGACAGGATCACACGGATAGGGGCGATCAGTAGAAAGCCGGTTTTGATTTTCAATATCTGGAAAGTTTGATATCTAGGTATAGTTAGTCTATGGTTTAGCCCTTTCTCTGTTTCGTATAACAGACAGGGGGCGATCATCTTCGCTATTTCACCCATCGTCATATTCTTCCTTAGGTTCGCCAACAAAAATGATATCCATCGCCTTTATGTTTCCTTCAGGATCAGGTAGCTCTTTTTCACCGCTCTCAGATTCCACATCTGAAGGTATTCCCTTAAAAAATACTTGGAAATGCTCCGAATTCATTGCTCCCAGCTCAGAAAATGTAATATGTTCTTACCTTCTTACCCTAAAAAATAAAAAAAAAAACAAAGTGCTTATTTCCTAGTTGTTTTGTGGCTAAACCGCATTGAAAAACCGCGGCAAATGTTAGAGATTTCATATATTGCATCAACTAATATTTTTTTACAACAATGAAATAACAAATTCTTGCATTTATGTAGTTGCTTTTTGCCATTTTCGCAAAAATCCGATTTTTCGTTAATTATTCACTGAACAAATAAAGCACTCCGAATGACACGAACAATCAAATTAAATGCAGAAATTATCACTTTCAACGTTTTAAAATGAATTTCGGTTCCTATAAAGCAACTTGGTTTCATCACTAAACCGCCAGGAAAATAGAGAAAAATTACTAAATGTGGTTTCATTGTGATGGTATCGCCTGAGCATTCGTTTTCAGACCACAGATACATCAAATTCAGCCTGAGTGATGCTTCTTCCAGCCAACCAGCATTTCGGAATTATCGAAAAACTGATCAGCCAAAATATAGAGGAATACTGTCAGAAACTCTATCCTCTGAACTTTAAGTACCCCATGTGATACGAACGAGCTTGACATGAAAGTCAAGCTATTCACCCTGGCTCTCAATCAGGCTATGACCGCTTCCTGCCCTCTTATTCAACCTAGAGGCAAGAAAAACCGCACTGGCAAACATCAGCACTGGGACTGCTTAGAAACACTTGGAGAAAACTTTTCAACCTAGAAAAAGCATAAGAAAAGTGACTGACTGGAACACTTACACAAAGAATCTCCCAAAATATACAAAAAAAGAGAACTGAACAAGCCAAAGCGACAATCCTGGAGACTATTCTGTGACAAAATCACTGAAACCTCTGAGGGATCGTGGGTAAGAAAAATCTTCTCTACAAATCCTATGATGCCTAGCTGTTTGAAAAAAACCGATAGCTCTTGGACAACCTCAAGTGATGAATCACTCAACCTACTACTGGACACCCACTTTCTGGTACATCCCAATTCGCGGCCAATAGCAACTCAAACAGGCCTACTGCAACCGTGACCAAAATTCATGGTCTGTTTACAAGAGACAAACTGCTCTGGGCGCTACATAGCTTCAAACCATACACGTTTCCTGGTCCGGATACCTGCCGATCTGCACAGGTCCTCAGATATTATCCTGCCTACGCTAGAGAACATCATGAGAAGCTGTGTAGAACTGATCCAAATTCCACTGTCATGGAGAGAAGTCAATGTATTGTATTTTTCACTTCCAAAGCCGGAAAATATTCTCATATTATCCCAAAGGACTTCCGTCCTATAAGTCTATCATCTCTCCTTCTGAAACAACTAGCCACATCTAACGATCCCTACAATATAAAGAGTACACAATGGTTACTTTCCTGGACACAGAGGGTACATTTAATAACGTCAACACGTCCGCAATCATGACTGCGCTGTCAAGTCTGCAGGTAGACAACTCACTTGGGGAGTTGATCAGTCTTATGCAAAATAGCAGGATAATCAACCCCAAACTGGATGGGGCTTCTGCTAAAAGATCTGTCTGCAGAGGTACGCCGCATGGCAGTGTCCTCTTTCCACTTCTCTGGAACTTGGTGGTTAATGAACTGCTGATATACGTGGAAGCGGGTTGTAGCAGGGTGATTGCCTATGCGGGTGGCATTGCTATAGCCGTCTCAGGTAAGCATCTTAATACGATTTAAGAACTCCTTCAACTAAATCTTAACAGATTAACCCGTTCTGCAGATCGCTGTGAATTGGGAGCAAACCCTCATAAAACTAATCTTGTCCTCTTTTCTAGGAAATATGTAATTCCAATTAGAGACCCTCCCCCAATAAAAGGTATCAGTTTTGCCTTTTCCGATACAGCGAAATATCTGGGTCTCATTTTTGAAAGGAGACTGAATTGGAAACCTAACATTCAAGAAAGAGCCAATAAAGCTACAGTAGCTTTATTCTCTTGCAAAAAAGCCATTGGGAATAAATGGGGCCTTCAACTCCGCATAACCCACCGGCTATACATCTCGGTCATACTCACCTACGGGGTTGCTGTCTGGTGGACGGTCTTAGACAATGCAATTAACTGCAGCAAACTAAGTCGAGTCCAAAGACCAGCATAAGCGGAGCCTTACGATCTACTCCCTTTGCGGCATTAGATATTCCGCTTCACTTGACACCCCTCGATATCTTCACCTGGCAAGTAGCGGCGACTGCAGCTATTCACCTTAAAGCGACTACAAATTGGACAAATAATTCATTTGGCCACGCCAATATTAGGAATTAGGAATACATTAGGAATCCTCACAGAGAACATCGATTACACCATACCTGAACTTTGGTTTGACTAAAACTTCCATGTAAGCTTCCCCTGTAGATCCTTCTGGGAGGAAGATGCTTTCATGGAGGACAAAGCAATCCACTTCTAAACAGAAGGATCTAAAACCCATAGCGGGGTTGGTGGCGTTGTTTTCTCAAATAAGCTAAATCGATGCCTTTCTTTCCGTCTTCCAAATCACTGCAGCGTGTTCCAGGCGAAAATTTTGGCGATTAAAAAAGCTCTGTCCCGGCTGAAGAAAAACGTGATATCTGCAAAGGATATCCGCATGTTTTCGGATAGTCAGGCCGCTATCAAGTCCTTGGACTCAGTCTCACTGCATTCTGAAACCGCCCTTGAATGCCGATCATCTATTATGGAGATGGCAGAGCAGTTCGACCTTTACCTTTGCTGGGTGCCGGGCCACAGAGATATTCCAAGGAACTGTAGGACTGATGAACTCGCCAAAATTGGAACTACTCTACCTATTCTACCGGAAAAGGTAGCATAGGTATACCAATCGCTACGTGCAAATTAATGTTAAAGCTGGATGCCAATAAAGGAACACACCGTAGGTGGACGGTTGGACCAACATGTCTAGCGACTAAATAGATCTGGTCAAAGCTAGATCTTAATCGCTCTAAGAGTCTGATCCTTCTAAATAGGAAGCATCTCACTAGGAAGGAAAGAGTTAAGCAACGAAGGAAACCCTGTACCCATCGAATGAAAGCTCTTTTGGTTCACTTGAGGGAAATATTCTCTGTGTGATCCCGTCTGCTTTGACGGAGCTTGGAGGAGGCTGTGCAACAAAAAATTACATTCATTGAGTTACTTATGGTCCCGGTTGCGTTGACTGACTCTGATGGAGGAGCGAACTCAGTAAATATTTAACTCTTCGAGCTGTACAGCGACATCGACTAAGTAGAAGAAGGACTTTGATTAAGGTGGGGGGTCCATTAGCGGAATGGAACCTAAAATATCTTTGGTTGCACAATTAGAGACTGGTGGTCAATGACTTAGCTTACTCGGGACTTTTATTGATTGATGCCCAGGTTAACTCCGGACTGTAGTGTTATGATCGTGCTGCCAACTAGCTGCCAAGCAGCATCTAAGTGATATATTTTACCCGACCTCCACAGCTATATTCGATTTGCATAAACTGAATTTGGGTAAGATACATTAGCGACACTCTGACCCGTAAACTTCTTGAATTCATCGTGGAGGAACAACTCGTAAAAGAAAGACGACGGCCGGCGCGGCGGAGTGAAAACGACCTCCGACCAAGTTGAAGTGGGCAATTTGAGTTGTCTAGCCCCAGATCACGCAAAATGTGGGACCTGTTTTTTGAGGTCCAGATTGACAACGAATGTAGCATCACCTTATGTTAGCAAGATAGTAGCTACGAGTATATTGGCTCCGGCAAAGCGAGCACAACATTCTAGGAGCAATATGCACGGGACCAAAGTTGTACGACAAAGTGGATAAACTTGGTGAACACCAGCCCATTTAAAAATGAATCAATGATCCATCCTGCCTTGATTAGTTTGGACGTCGCTTTAAAAAAAAATTGCAATGTAGAACGTGAAGGCGAAATAAAAAATGCAAACTCTTTCAAGTTAAAAATACACAAATGCGTTTATTTCATAAAAAAAAAAAAAAAAAAAAACAGTCCACCGACCGAAGTGAGGCAAATCAAAACAGCACGAGTATAGCCCCACCTCAATCTCTGGACGAGCGAATAAATACAACTACGGTTACAATTACAAAGCGGCTTTTGTAAATAAAAAATAAGTAAACAAACTCTGTTAAGATGAAAACAAGTTAAGAGCTCACAGAAGGAGGAGTGGGCGTACAAAGAGTGAACGACGGAGTAAGATGCGGAGTGTAGGGATACAGAATAAATATTGTATGCCTAAGTGAAACTGCCTCTTTGTGGAATGCTTAAAGTCTATCACGCCTCTTCGGAACCTTGAAATTCGAATGTGCGTGCACGATTAGTCTGTCTTTGGGGTCAAATTATTGAGCTTTGGCTGTAGGAACTCGTCAACAATAGAAGTCATCATTGTGTCTAAGCGGACGCGTAACTTTTCCCAGTCCTTTTCTTCTGGCTTGCCGCACATCTCGGCGTAGTACTTAATCTTTGGTTCTGTTCCACTTGTTCGAAGAGTCACCACAACTCCGTTTTTGAAGGTGAACGTAATCATTTGTGAGCTAGGACTGACCGGCAGTATAGCTCTACCATCTGGCTGTGATGTGTCCACTCCGTTGGTGAGGTCCCGTACATATTTGATTTCATAATCTCCATCAAGGATTGACTGTGGATAGGTATCAGGCTTGCCACTGTCGAAATTTCGTATTCTGTCGAAGATTTTCTTGATGACGGTGGGTTCATAGCAGAAAAGGTAGGAGCATTTGGTGCTGTGGTAGCCGTACTGGTCGTAGATTTTTTCCAACTTCTTTGTCAAAGTGAGCCCTTCAGTGGCCTGGATGTAAGATGCCATAGTGGCGAGATGCGCAGCGGCACTTACTCCGTCTTTGTCGAGTACTGTTGTTGAGATCATGAATCCGATGGCTTCTTCAAAGGCGAAGAGCACCTTGTTGCCGTCTTTAATGAGTTCGATGGCGCGATTGCCCATCCACTTGAATCCAGTGAGGGTTTCCTCGAAATTGTAACCCTCGATGGCGGCCATTGATCGTAGAATCTTTGAACTGACTGTACTGGCAATTGTGTAGCACTTTTTGAGATCCGAGTTCGGTTCAAGAGTTTTGAAGTTCTCTATTGCCCACCAGCCGAGCAACGCGCCCAATTCGTTTCCGTTAAACACCTTCCATAGTCCACTTACAGGATCCTTTTCAGCACAGGCCATACGATCAGCGTCCGGATCGTTGGCAAGGATTACTGTGACTCCATTTGCATCGGCTGTTTTGATGGAGAGTTCCAAACTGGACTTACCTTCCTCGGGGTTTGGAAACTTAACCGTCGGGAAATCAGGATCAGGGTCACACTGTTCAAGCACTGGGACAAGTTGCTGTGGCTTCAATTTGGCAGCATCAAATGCTGCTTTGACGAATGGAAACCCAACTCCATGCATCGCGGTGTACACAAAACGCAAGTCGCTCTTCTCATTGGACTCTAGGAACTTCTGAGGTATGTTTTCCTTCAATGCTTCAAAGTATAGCCGGAACATATTGTCGAAAGGATCCTCGAGGAGTTTACTATCATCTAGAATCGACGTTTCCCACGATGACTCCAGAGGCGTTAGATTCGCTTCGATGCATTCCTGAATTCGCTTGTCGTGGGGAGGGATTATCTGTGATCCATTCGACCAATACACCTTGTAGCCATTGTCCTCTTTGGGATTATGCGATGCTGTTACCACAACTCCAGCAAGACAATTCAACCTCAAAACTGCGAAAGGAACAAAAGGCGTCGGCACCATCTTATTGAACAACCACACCTTGATTCCTTTGTTGATCAACACACATGCGGATAACTCAGCAAATCGTCGGCTGTTGTAACGTCCATCATAGCCGTAGACAACACCTCGCTCATGATCGTCTTTATTTGGAAACTCCTTCAAAATGTAATCCCCAAGCCCCTGTGCAGTTTGAATGATGACCAGGTCATTCATCGAGTTGAAACCGGCTTGCATTGGACCACGTAATCCGGCCGTCCCGAATGTCATCCTATTCATCAGCCGCTTCCTCAGTTCTGACCAGTTTTTCTGCTCCGCCAGCGTTTTGATTTCATCGCTAGTCTTTTCATTCTTGTCCCACTCCAACCAAAGATCGATTTGCTCCTGCAGCTGTTCGTCCAACTCACCACTCATTGTTATTTTCCTGAAAGTGGGACTGAGATTATACCACGAAACTCGTGATTATCCTTGATTTGTGCACTCCACCTCGGTGGGAAATCGATAAGCATCTCGAGTGCCTGTCATCGAGTTCACACAGAGATAAGGAATGACGCAGAAGTTTGGAAGTTTCCTCCCCTTGAACTTACCGCTTAGTTAGCTTTTCGGTTAAATTAATTGATCAACAACTCTGACCTTATTAGTCAGCACGTGTCTGAAACGTCGCAATGGAGATCTAGCACTTTTCTTCGTGGCGAATATATTCGAGAAATAAATTGAAACGTTTGCCAACCCCCAAATGATGAACATATGGAGACAACAAAATTCATACTAGATACGTCGTTGTTGGAGAACTCTTGGCAAGGGCAAGACTGTCAGTAGAATGAACCGGTGAGAAAAGGATGAAGATATATACGTTACGAAAGTGTGTGCAAAAGAAGGAGAAAATCATCGAATCCTCGTACGCACACTGATGAAATTTTAGCAAATGTTGCACTGTGAACACGTTGCCGGCAAACGATGTGTGGGTAAATTGCAAATGTGTCAGCGTTGATTAAAATTTGTTTGTTTGATTGTAGTAGATTTTCGCGTCATTATGCGTTGCCAATGGAAATAAATTTGTTGGCCTATTAATAAATCAGTTTAAAATACATAAAAGGGTTTCAAGATCATTTGGCCAGATAGTCATGGTACTCCAATTTTTAATGTTGTCTGTCGAAAAAATGGCTTACAAAAACAATTTTAGCATGGGGATGCAAGGATACAATTTTTTGTATGGAGTTAGATTCGCTTAAAGTTAAGATGTTGTATAGTTTAGGGTCAATAAAGGTAAGACGGTATCCGATTATTTGCTAACGCACATAGAATTTCAACCACGCGAAGTTGAATTTCATATTGGAACAGTAATTGCATTGTGGCGAATCTTTGTAAGCTGCATTACTACGCACGTAAATGGCGAGACCATGGTGAGAATAGAATATTAGTAGTTCGTAGTCTTCATAAAGTCCTTAAAAGAGTTCATAATTTTTTAAATCTGAAGCAAGTACTATGGGTTCTAGGTGATACTAAGCAAATGATTGCCAAAGCCTCTTAAAAGCCAGAGACTGTCTTCAGTAGAATAGACGCTTACCGGCGTCGAAACGGCGAACTGGACTTTGGATTAGCACTTAAGTGTGCTAGATATAAGTGGGACTACATCCTGCGAAGCTTTCTGTAGAGCGATGCGATTTTCTGGCCTACTCTCGCATCAGGCTCATATGGTGAGTGCTGGTACTGCAGACACTTTATCACTCAACTGTTTGTTAATTTTTGAACCGTCGGTTCCTTTTTTCATCTGCATGAGCTTCTGCTGGGAATCTTTTTACCCCCTTCATGTATTACTGCTTCTTACAAATTAGTCTACGATTTGTTGGTTGGTTTTACTCTACCTCCAAGCAGTTGTCATCATTTCTTCACACGCTACTTTATTCGCATTAGCTGTGATGGCAAGTCAACATACTTTATAGACTCAGGATGTTCGGGCGGCCAACCATACATCAGCTCCAAATTTTTTGATGGCTCGTCGATATCGTTGCATCTAATGTTCTCAGTGCTTTAGTCAAAACTCTTGAGCGGTTCCTATCGGAACACTTTCGGGCAGTAACCGATTACGGCTTTCAATGCTATGCCTTCAAGCAATATTTCAGATGTTCACATTCAAACTTGATCCGAGCCATTTTTGGCTTTGCATATTCCCTTGGGAGACATATCCGTTTGTAAATCAGGGACGAGGACACCTTGTGCTTGCTAGAGTTACGTGTCATACAACCCCAAAGCAATTTTTTTGACTGACGTGCGAACGCAGAATACCCTGCCACGATTGATAAATTCTCGTTATTAAGAAATCACAGCAATATACTCGTGAGTCGCAGCTTTTTTATCATTATTTTGACCAAACCATCTCACTTCGTGAATGGCTGTGGTGTGTGCAGCAATGATTGCCTCCGTTGGTTGCTACGTTGTCCTCTTCATGGTGAGTGTTCTAACAACAAGAAAATCATATTTCTTTTTATGTTCTGCTACATCGTCAACGGTTTTGCATCAGCGAAACCGTCTTATGTCTGGTTATTGCTTCCGAATTTTGTTGAGTTTTCTGTGGTGCCAAAGCAAATCCTTAGGTCACAAGTTTCAATTGAGTTGACGCAAAAATACTGCCAAATTGTCTTCATTGTTACTTCCCCGCGTAGCAAAATTATAAGCTGGAGGCTTAATTACAGAAGCTTGACGATAGCAATGTTTTCACAAAGTGGAAAACAAATCAGAGGACGAAACTCCGTTTTCATATATGCAGTTTGATCTCAGTTGTAATTAAATCCTAGCGTGGAGTTTTGACGATAATTCAGCTTACTTGCTGGCGAAAGGCGGTTAGAAGCGTATAAAAATGGTCTCTCCATCTTTCACCTTAGCTCTCAAGCTCAGTATACGGGAGAAAATACTTTCAAATGCTTTTATTGCGTTTTGGGCAAAACTTTATCGTACCTTCTTGCAACTTCTACAGCAACGCATTGATTCAGCTTGTTGATCCTTTATACTCTCTGTTGTACTTGTTTGCTTCGTGTTTTCTGGTAATACTAAAGCGCGTTAAATATTTATCAGCAAAATCGACTTTCGGGCTCATATAGTAGAAGGAGTGGCTGGTGATCCTATCACAAGGAAGTTTGCTGCTCCATCTCCCATGCTCTGAAAAGGAGTTTGCACGATATCTAAATCACTACGTTCCCATCATTACCATCAATCCTGATCTTAAGGGCTTTAGCTGAGCTGGTTGAAAGCAGCATTTCTCCACCTGGGTTCTAAAGATATCCTCTTTTTAAGATCATAGTAATGCTGATAAGCCGACGGTCCATAGGATACATAAACTGGGATATGAAAATTTGATTTTCAGCACGTTTTTCGGAGTAGGATATCAAAGTGAAATAGTTCTTATTCTTATTATACGTTATACATGCATGTACATAAACACATAACCGTTAAAAATATATAAGCCTTTAAGCGCCGCAACGATGAGTGTAATATATCCATAATATTTACGCTGCATAATGCTCAAACTAAATGCCGTACTCTATCGTCAACATAACGCATCCGTTGCCAATGGCACTCCGACTCTTTAAACTTTTGAACGTAACCCACGTCTCTCTTATGCAGAGCTCCCTAAGTCCTATTACTTAAGGACATGGAGGACACACGTAAATCAGTGCATGACTCTTCTTCTTAATCTGCACGTTGTACAAAGATATAAGAATTTTCGCAACCTTTGAAGGCGTTCTTATTATTAACATAAAGCGGTTTAAGTGTAAAACTGAGAAGTATTATATTGTAGTCCACTCAATCCAGCTCTCCTCTGCCGACTGAACGTCTCCCATGAACTTTCACCAACGTACTAGATTTGTTTCTCTTCTCTTTCATGCAAACAATTACCAAATGTCAAAATCTCGGTTTATTTGCATTTGTTTTTCTGCGAGGGTTTGTTGTTAATTTTCATTCGCTCCAAGTAAATTTCAATTTTTTGTGGTTTAAGATGGACCGTAATAAGCTTGGGGGCTCCAGAGGGCCGAAACCTAAAATTGGAGCCCCTCACATGGCCAGCGAATTGTTTGCATTGGGTACAAAATCATCTACGAGTCGCGATGACAAAAGCAAGGTTATGTCATCGGTCAAGGGAGTCTCAGATCGTAAGCGTGAGGCTTCTACGTCCTTGGCTAATGTTTCAAAGAAACCGAAGCTAAGTGGAAGTGTTGGGAATGTGCCCCGTCTGTCAGGTGAAGGGAGCAGTAGTTCTAGCTCAGTCATGGAACCGTGGGAACAACTAGCCAGTGATTGTGAGCCAGTGGATTTAGTGGAAACTGTATACGCGGCAATAGACCAACAAGATTCCGACACTGTTGTCAGTTCTGTTTGTGGAGCCATAAAGCTACTGTCTTCGCAGAGAACCAAGAACGATACTGTGCTCACTTTGTCGTTGCTTTACTTGGCGAAACTGCGTCCTTCGTTGTTTTGCAATGACATTGTCACTTCTGCTCTGATATCGATTCTACGACGAGACAGCCAGCATGCGTTTAAGAGCCGATCGCATCCTTTGGCACATATTATTGCTTGCAATCTGTTGGCACGGGGATATCATGATAAGCGCCATTGGCCAGAGATGTTTTTACGGACGTATATAGACGATGCGGCTAATGAGAGGGTCTGGGCTGACAATGAATACTGTGCGCCGTTTGTTGATAATATAGTGTCGGCATTTAAGACACGAGTTCCACCGAAGAATGTGCTCCAACCTGATCCGACCGCTCTGGCTCAACGAGATGCGACAATTTCTCTTGACGACGACTCAAACGACAACTCCCTGCATGGTGATTCGTTGAAGACGAGTGATTTGAAATTGGACTGCACCGTACAGAATCGTTACGGGTCGAGTTCGCATATTGTTGAGAAGTACGTGATGGATGCGATTAAGGAGCAGCTGAACAAGCGCCAACAGCAGGACTGCTATACGAGGAACTTTTTGAAATTCCTATGCACTACGTCTGGCTTTGGGGAGGTGCGCTCACTGTGCATCACTCGTTTAGAGCTGTGGATTCATAATGGGAAGCTAATGAAACCAGCTCAGGAGTTGTTGACTTACATTTGTTTCAACATCACCGGGCAAACGATAAAAGATCACGAGGTGTTAGCCACGCTGGTGAAGATGCGATTGAAGACGAAGCCACTGATCAACATTTACACGCTCTGTCTCAAGGAAATGATTCAGCTTCAGCCGGACATTCTGCCTGTTGTCTTGAAGTACGTAGTGCAGAATGAGCTATCGAACGCGAGAAACCCCAACAACATGGTGATGCTTGGTAAGTCGATTCAACTTGGTTTTTCTACTCTAATTTTCTGTTATTTTTCGCAGGTGCCATGTTCATGACTAAACCGGAGCAATCAGCTCGTCACTTGGCCGAGATTTACCGAGAATTCCTGTTGCAGCGCGAAGATTGTCTGCGAACTTTGCGCGTCTTTCTCCGGGAACTTGTTCGTACTCTTCGCTACGACATCAACATCGTTGAGTTCTGCAAGGCGTTCCTCACCGGTCGGCAGGATCTTACACCCGTCATCCAGCAGTCAGAATATAAAGATCGCATATTCCACTCTATGGTGGACCTCACTTGCCTGTGTATGCTGTTAACAGTGTCCCCTCAAGTGCGTGAGGCAAATGTATCACTTCGTAACGGGCGGGATATGAAGAGCAGCCCAATTCTATTGAACTTTTACGCACAAATGTCCCAAATCCAGTTGGACGCTCTCTCATGGATGTACGAGTCTGTGCCTGTGATTTTCAAGCTCCAAGGCATCGACTACAACCAAGCGCTGCACAAGATTTTGCTCCTAGAAAGCCCCGAGCAGTATTCCAAATGTGATCAGTGGCCTCCAGAGCCAGAACGAGTGACACTCCTTCGAATCGTGTCCGAGACCCCCATTCATGAGGACTCACTGTTGAGGATTATCCTAATCGGCATCACAAAGGAGATTCCATTCACCATACCCGACACGATTGAGCTCATTGTGTTGGCTATTAAGCGCGCCTCGGCCTTGAGGAGCATGGACTGCCCAGCAGTGGAAGCGAATAAGTTTGATATCATCGATTTCCTCTTCAGCATGGCGGAGTACCATCATCCGGAGAAGATCAAACTGCCGGATAACTACGAACCACCGAAGCTGGCTATAACTGTGCTCTATTGGAAGGCTTGGATCATTATGTTGATGATCTCTGCCCATAATCCGTCGACTTTTGGAGCCTTCTGCTGGGAGCACTATCCGACGATGAGGATGTTAATGGAGATGTGCATCACAAATCAACTGAACGAGTCTCCTATTGCCAAGGAGGAGTTGCAGGTAAGTTCGACAAGAGGATTGGCGAAGGAATCTATAAACAATTTCTTCATTTCAGTTACTAACCTTGGAGCGCGACCAGATTCTAGAGTTTGAAACTCACTTAGCCGCGCAAACCTCTCAACAGGTGATTACCGAGGAAAGTGCAATTCTCATCAGTCAGCTGATGCTGATGGATCCGATGGGACCAGCTAGACGAGTCCCACCTGCCGTCCTCGAACAGCTAAAGCATCTGAACAAGTCTTTGAAATTGGGTCATCTTCTCTGCCGAAGCCGAAAACCCGATCTCTTGTTAGACATCATCCAGAGGCAGGGCACAACACAATCGATGCCATGGCTCTCAGACTTGGTGCAAAATAGCGACGGTGACTTCAATCATCTCCCAGTACAGTGCCTGTGCGAATTTTTACTCTCTAACGCTGCCACAATCAACGAGGAGAACGGGCGCGATGCAGAGTTGCTGACTTACTTACGAAATTTGGTGAAAGATCCCAACTCGGAGAAGCAGACTGTGTGTGAGGTCCTGGACTACATCTTCCGCAGGTTAGCATCCACTGTCAAACAATCCAGGGTGTCGGCGCTTAGTGGAATCAAGCTGATTCTGAAGGTGTTCAGTACAACAGAAGAGGAGGAAGATTGGCTGCTCTGTTCTCTGCCGCAGGTTCCACACTTTATCCACGCACGCGGATCGATTATCCCACAACTGAGAGCCGCATGTCAGATCGAAAACAACCCGGAGTTGCTGATGGTGTATATTCAGTTTATTGCTGCGCATACCTTGCACGACCCTGTGACAGATATGTTGGACCACGTCATGGACATGGCTCAGTTGATTGTGGAGAGAAGTACCATGTTTCAACACATTATCCCCATCCAACCAGATTCACCACTTGCTGGGAAGGTATCTGACGCCCTGGACGAGTGTCGTTTGCAGACACTGAACTGTCTTTTTGTCATGTTTAATAATTACATCATCAAGCTGAGGGAACATCGAGAGCCGTACGAGTGGACAGAGTATCCAGATTTGCTGATGGTGCACTTTGACGACGGAGCACAGCTGCCTCTTCATTTGAATATAATTCACGCGTTTGTTATCCTTCTTACACATTCGTCGATAAGTTTACCTGATTCCATACCGATCCTTGATTACTGGTTCCCACCTGGACGAGCAGTTCCACAGGCCTATCTACCAGAAACCAATGAAGCAGTTCAACTTTTGCCGGATTGGCTAAAGCTGAAGATGATACGCAGTCCTGTAGAGCGCTTGGTCGAGGCAGCAATGTATGACTTGACTCCTGATCAGATTGTCCTGTTTGTCCAGAACTTTGGAACCCCCATCAGCTCCATGTCAAAGTTGTTGGCCCTGTTAGACCGCGCAGTTATCGAGCAGTTCGACGCTGTCAAGAACGCCATCCTGAACAAAGCCTACCTCGCTCAATTGATTGAAATCCAGCAGGCGCGTGGAGCCAAAAATGGCCACATCACTGTTCAAGCATTAGAGTTGCATTCTCACTCACAGACAGTCCCAGATCCACCCAAGACTCAGGTAAATACGATAGAATCAGTAAATTTGGATCAATTTCAAGCGATTGTGCCAGCATCAGAGAAGCCAGCTACGTCTAGCATGTCCAAGAGTTCAAAAGAAGTCGAAGAGATCGTTGAGATGGTGTTACGCGCTCCGAATCTTACTAAACTGAATACGTACCGCTTCCGGAAGCTCATTCATCAACTGCTCGAGCGTGATGGTGCCACTCCGAAGGCAAGAAAAGATATGCAGATCCATGCTTCCAACAAAGCATTGGTGCACCTTATGCGTTTGGTTGAAAGCCCCCGTGGACCAAGCTTCTTTCAGAATATTTTCCAGAAATCCCATGCGTGCACATTCTTCAGAGCCCTGCTGACATACATACCTGAGAAGCTGGAAGACTATAACTTTATGTTACACGTCATGGACAAGATCATCCACAATCTTAGCCTGCAGCCAAATTTGAACAATGCTACCCTATTGCAGATCCTCAAAGGCAAGAAGCAGTCGTTTACACGACAAATTCAAGCGGCCCCCAAACAGAAGTACACAGAGAAGGAGGACTTCCTTCAGGTGCTGCATACAGCCGAAGTGACAGACCTCGAATCCGAAGGAAGGAAATTCGTTAACGACATGATTGACTGCAAAAAGACTTCGCATTTGGTAGACGGAATCATTTGCACCCTTCAAGCTTTACCCCTAACAAGTGATCCGGCAGTGATTGGCTATGACAAACGAGGCATACTCGTTGACTGGCTGGCAGAAGTCGATGCTGAGCTGATTACCGCCGACAAGGAGCTACAAATCGATGTGATGTTCTCGAGGAATCGCGATGATTTTCGATTCTATTTGTTGTCGTTGCTTTGTCATCAGTCAAGTTGGAATACTCTCTACGAGACTGTGGATTATCTACTTCTGAAGTACCGAGAGGACTTTGATTGCTACTCTGTGCTGAATTTCATCGAGGCGCTGATAAATAATCCAAAACTATGGCAAGGACGTGATAAGGCGGTTTCCAAACATGAGCAAATGGAAACTGTGCTTGAACTAGATACAGAGGAAATAAAAGTCTTTACCGAATACATGCTTCAGGAGGGGGTAAAGGAAATTGAATTGAATGGAATAGACGCCTACGCGGAAACGTTAAGCTCTCGGATGAATCTCCTACTAAAGGTTATTGGAGAACAGCGCTACGACCATCTTCAAATACTGATCGAGTTTGTGATGGCATACAACTGTCCAGAGAGTCTGAAACTTAAGTTTATCCAGCAGATGTACCTTACAAATCCGCCGATTAAATTTCTTCAAGAAGACGATGACCAGGACGTGTACAATTCCAATTTGCAGAGCTTGAACGGATGTAAGGCTGATAAGGTGACAAATTATTTGATTACCTGCCTGGGGAACTTGCACACTAAGAAAGACTACGAAAGTTTGGCATCTGATACCGAGTTACTTGTGAGGAAATTAGCCGCCTCACATCCTTCGTTATTCCTTCGCCAACTTGGAGTTCTTTCATCTCTTCTACATGGTAAGGCCCATCTGACCCTAAGAGCCCTTCGAGATGAGCATCATATTCAGAGGTTTATACAGGTCATCCGAATTTTCGAGCTCCTCCAACCCATGTTGTTCGACGATGCATACAAACAGGGGCTCCAATCAGCTTTGGAATGTTACTTCACCTTCTTTAAACATCATAGTCGCGCTAAGGAAGCATATCACATTCTTATCAAATTAGTAGAACTCCTTCAGGCGTACATCAACACCAATCCTTCGAGCGCGCTGAGTTTTATTGAACAGTACACTGGCATACTGCAGGAATTGGCTGCCAAAAACAATCACTTAGCTCATCTTCATCAATTGGTGCAGGGTCTGTCACTTTTGAAGCACAAAACTTCTGGCAGTGAACTCAAAGAAGACGAGGTCAAGCAAGATTTCGATTTGGAAGAAGCAGATACCAAACAACAGGTAACCCCTATGGAAACTGAAGAACCCACAACATCTGCCGCTGGCACACCCCAATCCACACAACTTGATATCGATTCGCGTGGGGCGGCATCATTCGCTTTAGCTGGTCCACAAAGTAGACAATTGCAAATCTCTCCGCACTTTATGAACCTCATCAATTTGGTTCGTCATTCTAGCGCTGAGGAGACCATCCTTGGACCACTACAAGAAATCGAAAGTCTAACTTCTAAGAGGTATTCTTTCTTGGGAGAACTCTTCGATCGGCTGTTGGAATTGATATTCTCCCACAGCGCACAGATACGTTCCAATGCGTACATTCTACTCATTCGTCATTTGAAGCACCATCCCGGCAAAGCGGATGTAAATCGCTGTGCGGTGAATGCTTATATTCAATGTTTAAGGGACGATAACTCAACGGTGGCTTCTTCGGCGGTAGATAACTTAGTTGAGATGACAGTATTGTTGCAGGAGTATGCAAAAGAGGTTCTAAGAGTCGCATTTTCGCTAGGAATCACTTCAAGATTGAACACTTGTACGCAGATTAAGAAGGCAGTTCAGACATTGAAGCTGCAGCATGGATGCTAAGCGCATGAAGGTGAAAGTTGAATTTATTTGTGTATGTGTAGATTTAAGGAGTACTGTCTGTATATCAATAATCAAAAATAGAAATATAGCGATCCCATTTTGAGATAACGACTCAAATCGGCAGTTTCAATTGCTTTCGGTTTCTCAGTATTTCAGGTTTGAATTGATTTACATCTGATGACTGGATTTGTTTGCTTTGGAATCAGAATGTTGGCTATTTCAGCTGTTGTTTGTACAACGATTCCTACAGCCCGCTGTGGGTTCCCAATTACGTCGATATCATCGGCGTACGCTAGTAGTTGTACAGATTTTTGAAAGATTGTGGCTCCAGTGTTTCAATTGTCCGCACAATTCTTTCAAGTATGGTATTAAAGGTCGCGGTTAAGTCATTACTGGCCTTGGCTGAACAGCGATCGTTCCCAATTGTCATTCTGCATAGACTGACGAGGTTGGCAGGGGTGCTAAAACTACACATGGCGGCCTTAAAATCGACTAAAAGATGGTGGGTATTGATTCGGACTTGTTGAGTTTTTTCCAGGATCTACCGAAATGCGAAGATTTGGTCAATTGTGGATCTTCCTGGTCTAAAACCGTACTGATAGGGATCAATCAGGTTATTGGCGAAGCATTTCAGGCGTTCACACAATATGGCAGATAAGATCGTGTATCCGTTGTTGAGGACACTTATACTCGTACCTCTATAGTTGGTGCAGTTGAGGGCGTCTTTGCTTTTGCGGATCGGGCATGCGGCATACATTCTTCTGACCAGATCTGAGAAACGAGTTGATGCTCTTCACAAAGTCATTTCCAGCAACTCTGAATACCTTGGCCGGTAAGGTGTTAGGTTCAATTGTTTTCATGTTACTTGAATTTATTCATATATACTCAATCTGTCAAATACAAAACAATTTATTAATATACTAGAGATCTGGATTCGTTCATTACCATTTTTGTTTTCAAAACAATTTTCTTGTACACGAATATGAAACATATACATACATAATAAAGAACCATTGTCGTTTGAACTCATCGATTGGTGAAATCACAGGGTGGCTTACCTTTTATGAGACCTTTCACTCTCTCGTGCACGCCAAATCCAAACTTAGCAACGTCTGCAAGTTCCATTATTTGCTTGGTGCTCTAACTGACAACATGGCGATGACCATAAAGTCATTAGAGATAACCGACGCAAACTACGAAGTAGCTCTAAAGATGCTTGTCGCCCGATATGAAACAAGAAGCTCATTGTCAATGAACACCTAAGACAAATATATGAAACGCCAGCCGGTCAAAAAAACTCAGCCTCATCTATACGCAACTTGATTGATTCAACGAATGTTCACCTTCGATCTCTATCATCATTTTGAATGGCCTGTACAGCATTGGGATGTTATGATCGTATTTATCTTGACATCAAAACTCGATTCAAGCCCACTAATGAAATGGCTAGAAGAGTCTCCATCGGACAGATCACCGAGTCTGCAAGAGTTGATGAAGTTCCTGAACAAAAGAGATCAAATTCTGGAGGGAATGGTGAGCCCAATCACAACAAGCAAGGTAAGTGGAGCATGCAAAGTAGATAGTACAATTTGGCAATCATCCAAATCATTAACCGTTACTAGCGATATAAGGTATGCCCTTTGTTCTAAACAAGGTCACACCATAATGAAATGCTTCAAGCTACTTCGATGCCCTCCGAGTGAAAGGCGGCAGCGAGTATCTCGATTAAAGCTACGTATGTACCAACTGTTTGAAAGCTGACCATAATGAGATTAAATGCACTTTTGTCAATTGCCATAAATGCGGTGCGAGGCATCACACTTTGCTTCATAATGACTCATCAACCACCGCACTTGATCCCAGCGCCAATGAATATGTGTCAAGCCGCAGTACTGCTGTTTCCCTGCACTCCGCTCATAAAGAAACAGCCACAATACTTGCTAAGGCTATAGTTCACGTAGTCAATCATCAAGATGTGCCCTGCCGTGCCCTTTTGGACTCAGCGTCACAAATGAATTTTATCATACAACAATTTGCGCAGGTTGATCAAACATATTCAGGCATTTCTTCATTCACTAAACAAGCTCGTCACAAGACCTTTGCTAGATACAATAGAAGCTATTATCCTACCCAAGATAACCGGGTTTCTGCCTTCAGAAATAATTTCTCTGCAGGACCTTATCATCCCTCCGAACTTGTCTTTAGCTGATCCATGCTTTCAAATTCCTCAACGAATTGATCTTTTAATAGGTGCTGAGCTATTCTTTTCATTACTTTTATCTGGTCAACTAAAACTTGAAAATGATATTACCATTCTGCAAAATACAACCCTTGGATGGATCATTTCCGGATCATATCGCACAAGTGCTCAGAAGAAATTCTGCAATTTAGTGCTTAATGACAAAGAAGAAGACTACTTGGTAGAAAGTCTGAAACGTTTCTGGGAGATTGAAGAACATTCTTACCCACCTTTAAGATTAACAAAGAATGAAATTGCATGAGAACAACACTTTATAAAAAGCACTAAGCGAATTGATGGGGCAGGTATCAAGTGCGACTCCTTATTAAAGAGGATCCATTAATTCTAGGTAACACCTACAACAATGCTGTATGGCGACTTCTGCACTTGGAGCGTAAGTTTAAGAAGAACGATCAACTGCGCTCACAATACAAGTCTTTCATGAATGAATACATACGGTTAGGTCATATGGAATTCACAGACTGCGTTAATCAATCAGAACCTCACTTTTACCTACCACATCATTGCATCAAACCTAACAGCAGCGTCACAAAACTGAGAGTGGCTTACGATGGCTCATGCAAAACAGACAGTGGTAAATCTCTTAATGGATGTACTCATGTTCAACCTGACTTATTCACCATTTCTCTTCGCTTTCGATTGCACCGGTACGTTTTTAGCGCTGACATCACGAAGATGTACCGACATTGATTCAGCTGATCGCAATTTTCAATTGATTTTGTGGAGAAAATCGGAGCAAGGGAGCATTAAAACACTCCGATTGTACTGCCTCCGCCTCTTACCTTTCCACTCGCACCCTATATCAGCTAGCAAGTGATGAAGCAGCTAGCTTTCCTCTGGCGTCGAAATCCCTGCTCACCGATATCTATGTTGATGACGTTCTCTCTTGGGGTCAGATAGCTTAGAAGAAGTTTTACAACTCTAGAATGAGCTAACATAAAACAGATTTTGAATCGAGGAGGATTTGAGTTGAATAAGTGGTGCGCCAACGACCCAGAACTATTGGCAAAAATTCCGGTCGATCAAAGAGAGCCATATCTAAACGTTAAGGGGAATAACGTCATCAAGACACTTGGCTTAATATGGGAACCTCAGTCCGATGTCTTTATGTACAAGGTTAAAAACTTAGGAGATGGACGGATAACAAAAAGATCGGTGTTATCTGAGATTTCACAGCAGTTTGATCCTCTGGGCCTAATCAATCCCGTCATCGTATTGGCGAAGATATTTCTGCAACATCTCTGGAAAACTAAAGTTGATTGGGATGAAACTCTTCCCAGCGAATACTACCGCAAATGGTTGAGCTATCGAAAGGAATTGCTTCTATTAGAAAAGTTAAGAGTACCTAGACTTGCAATTTCCCATTTCAAGGAAAATGCACAGATTCACGCATTTGCCGACAGCTCTGAACTAGCTTATGGAATCTGCATCTATCTGAGATCTTTAAATAATGATGGTACACATTTCAGTTAATCTTCTAGCTGCAAAGTCAAGGGTTGCCCCAGTCAAGAAAACCGGCCTACCTAGACTTGAGGTTTGAGCGGCTGTTATGGTGGCGCAGTTTGTTAATCGACTTATAGAGATTCTTAAAATAACATTTAATAAAATTTGTTATTGGACTGACTTCAGTATTGTGCTATCAGCTGAATTCTAAAAATGGAAAACCTACGTAGCGAATCGGATTGCCATCATTCAAGACACAACGACATTGGATCAGTGAATTGGATATTGAATCTAAGTTAAATCCAGCCGGTATAGTTGCCCGCGGTGCTCGTCCATCTATCTTGCTGCACTCACGTGAATGGTTTCGGGGTCCGAAGTTCCTTAACAGTAATGAAAACCTGTGGCCTTGCCATCAATCATCTTGGTCTGTCGACGGTTCCTTCTTGAAAAGCGAAAGGTTAACTTGATTCTTCTAGCAGCGCTCGATTCCGATTTTATCACTAGAATAAAGTTTCATACTTCCTAACGAAAACTTCTTCGAGTCTTCGTATATGTAAATTGGTTTAAAAATAACGCTCTTACTGAAAAACGCAAAATAGAGAAAAGATTTGGACCAATTACAGTTGACGAACTTAAGGAAGTTTTATGTACCATAGTCAAAATCATTCACCAACCACCATTTGAACAGGAGCTTATTTGTTTGCGGAAGGATGGGAATATTCCCATAAAGAGCCATTTAAAATCATTGTCCTCTTTTTTAGATGATAGCGGTATTCTAAGAGTTGGAGGTTGAATTGGAAAGCATACCTTGAATTCAGTGCTTAACATCCCATACTTCTCCCTAAACCGCATGTGATTACTTTAAGCATTTGTCGGTATCTGCATGAGCAGCATGCTCACGCCGGTCCTCAAAATTTGCTCGCCATCGTCCGTCAAATGTTCTAGCCCATGAATGGAAAGGTCACTTGCCGAAAGATTGTCAATAGCTGCATACTCTGTTTTCGCTGCCGACCGACTTCATTCAATCAGATTATGAGAGATCTTCCATCATCGCGCGTTTTATCTGCAAGACCGTTTTCAACAACTGGTGTAGACTTTTGTGGTCCATTTGGAATTCACTATCGAAGAAGGGGAGTTTCGGCTACTAGAGCTTATGTTGCGGTATTTGTCTGCTTTGTCACACGCGCGGTACATTTCGAGCCCGTAGAAGACCTAACAACAGCGTCATTTATGGCAGCATTGAAACGGTTCGTCAGTCGCCGCGGATTGTGCGACACAATATACAGCGAAAACGGATTGATCTTTGTGGGAGCAAAAAATGTATGGCATGATATCTATAAATTCTTTATGCATCATGAAACCAACAAAACAATCATCGTTTTGTGCGCTTTTGATGGCATCAAATGGAAAACTATACCCCCAAGGCCACCACATATGGGTGGATTGTGGGAGGCGGCGGTTAAATCTGCAAAGTTTCACATGAAGAGGCTCTTCCGCATGTACACTCCTACCCATGGCGAGTTCTCCACAGCACTAATTCGAATTGAAGCCATTCTTAATTCGCGACCTTTGACTGCTCTTTCTAATGACCCTAATGATTTAAATGTATTAACTCCTGGCCATTTTTTCATAGGTGGTCTGTTGACGGCTATCGTGGAGAAGGATATCACAGACGACAACCTTAATAGGCTTTCCCGCTGGCAGCGCCTGCAGTGGGTTACTCAGCAGTTTTGGATTCGGTGGTCACCTGAATATCTTCAAGGTCTACAAAGGCACAATAAATGGACCTCTCAGTCAAGAAGGGTGAACATCGGTAGTCTTGTTGTATTGAAAGACGACAACCTTCCACCCTTAAAATGGAGAATGGGTCGTATAGTTGAATTGAATCCTGGAAAAGACAATGTCGTTCGAGTGGTTAGTATTAAGACACATTCTTTTATAGTTAAACGAGCTATTGCTACTGTTTGTATATTACCTATGGAAGAATCTTCAATCCTTCAAGGTGGGGAGCATAATAATTAAACTGAATATTGTACATATATACTCGAATTTATTCATATATACCCAACCTGTTAAATACAAAACAACTCATGTAATATACTACATAAAAAGGGTTTTCCAATAGGGACTTGACAACTTTGAATTTAATTTGTGAACGCACTCTTTCACTAATCATCAAACTGTCACTGTCAATTTATTCAGTAAACTCAACATTTTCATCATGGTAAAGTACACTAACGAGCAACGTCTGCAAATTATAAAAATTTTCTACAGATATTCGGAGTCGGTGACTGTAACTTTAAGAGCGTTAACTCCAATTTTCGGTCGTAATTCTCGCCCTAGTAGACAGGCAATAACAAGTTTAGTGCAAAAATTTGAGTCTACATATTCGTTGTGTGTCAGTGAGACAACGGGTTGGTCGAAGTGTCGAAAATATCGCTGCCGTTCAGACGGCAAACGATCCAAATCAGTCAATTCCACGGGGTTCTCAAGAATTGGGCATCGCTCAGACCACATTATGGCGTATTTTGCGTAAGGATCTTGGTTTACACCCATACAAGATCAAGCTGACTCAAGAATTGAAGCCGATGGCCCATTTGAAGCGACGTACGTTTTCCGATTGGGTTCTGGAGAAGCTGCGCCAAGATGATGAATTTCATCGCAAAATCATCTTCAGTGGCGAAGCTCATTTTTGGCTCAATGGGTTCGTCAATAAGCAAAATATGCGTTATTGGTAGGGTGAAAACCCACATGCGCTTCATGAGTCACCACTTCATCCACAAAAAATAACTGTTTGGTGCGGTTTGCATACCGGCGGCGTTATTGGGCCATATTTTTTCGTCGACGACAACGATCGTCACGTTACCATCGCGCCATGATCACCCATTATTTTTGGCCCGAATTGGAAGATATGGACTTGGACGACATGTGGTTTCAACAGGATGGTGCCACAAGCCACACAACACACGCTACAATCGATTGGCCGCTTCGTTCGTGCTTTTTAGCGCCGCTTGACTATTTTCTGTGGGGCTACGTTAAGTCATTGGTTTATGCCAACACGCCGACGACGTTGGAAGAGCTCAGAGCCAACATTGAACGCGAAATAGCAGCCGTTTCGGCCGAAATGTGTGGCCGATTCGTTGAAAATTGGGTCCAACGAATCGACCGTTGCAAATGTGCCCGCGGTGGCCATATTAACGAAGTCGAGTTCCATTCATAAATGCTTTGATTGTACTTCAAGCCAATAATAAAATTTTTGAAATATCTCAAATGGTTTGCCTTTAATTTAAAAAAAAGTTGTCAGGTCGTTATTGGAAAACCCGATACATACATAATTAAGTACCATTGTCACCTCTCCTCGATTTTGAGTTACATCGCGTGCGTTTTATTAGCTTTTTAATATAAAGTAATTATCCATAAAAATCAAGCCAAGCATCCTAAAAAATCCTACAATTTCACGCCTAATCCTTCGACAGATCTTCTTGCCCTGACACGTTCCTTGCATCTATTGGTAAAACTTCCGTACGTTATTCCTGTAGTACAACCTCTCAGGCTTCTGTAGAGGCCGATGTTCTTCCCATCTCTTCTGCTTCTCGTAGCTGTTTGTTTAGCGGCATTCTACATGAAACCAGGGATTTCTTGGTGGTGGTCGGGTGAAACCCAACACATCAGTTTATCACATCAGTGTATAATGATATGAGGAAACCGTGTGCTTGCTATAGTGAAATTTCACCCCGGCGCAAGGTCAATAAGTCTAAATCCGTTGCCAGACGTGGTGTTGTGTGGGCTATATTTACCAACTATCCCCCCAAAGATGCCCTCCTTTCCCATCCTGGCGTATTGTACTCAGCGATTTTAACGTCATACTGCGGACGTAGCTCATATGTCTTGCCGACGAGCTTGTATACGTTAGCGAATTTAGCTCACTTGTCTGAAGCACAAGATTTCTTGCCCAAGTCTGCCGCATATGGGGAGGAAATCAGCATCCGAATAAGCAGGGTTTCTTTTCCCTATAGCAGTCATCATATAGATACTTATATATCTGGCCTTATATCTGGCCAATCCCATCGCATTTCCTGGACGGCGGTGATATCTGCGTGATAGCAGTCAAGGGCATCTGCTAATTGTTCGCCTGCACGGAGCTATTTATTTCCATATAATTACAGCTAGCAAACATTTTAAGTCAACGTGCAACGGTATCTTTCTCTCTGTTTGCGTTCAAACATTTTAAGGGTGCTCACAATCCACAATTACAAGAAGAAAAACGTGGACACAGTGATCTAACGCAGGTTCAGACCCCTAAAAATCATTTTCTAACCCCTGCCTTGATTTTGTTAGGAAAAACACTGTAGTCTGCACCAGCTTGAAAGTGGCGCCTTAACTGCAGCTTGGTCTCGCAATGACGCAGATATTGTACACAGGATTTGATAGACAGACAGACAGACAGGAATACAGACAGAAGCAAATTTATCTATAAGAATAAACTCTTCTCTTCTACGGGTAAACGGGCGATATAACCCTTATACATTTTGCACTCATTCATGAAAATTAGACTATAGTACATTCCCTTGTTGATCTATATATATTCTGGCCAACGTTTGTCCTAGTTACATGGAAAATCCACTTCGTCACCGTTCGGTAGCAATCCCGTGTTCTGCCGAAAGTTTAATTTTGCTGCGAGAACTAACGACTTTTTCATTAGATCCGCCTCATTTTTTTAATAGGGATTTTCAGAACTCACGCATTTAACCATGGAGATGTATAGAAAAGCTTCAACAACACTTACGAACCATTCATTTTTTTTTATCACAATTCGCTGCTAGTTATGACTACGTTACGTGCGTTAACTGCAAAACAATTCGAATCGAGTTATTCATTCCATAATCTTGCCATGCCAGAAGTGAAGAAAATATTGCGGCTATACGCGAGTCGGTAAGACAAGACTGCAATTAATCTATTCCGCTGGGCATCTCTCGAACGAAAGGTCTTTCTGGTATATTTTGCGAAAAGACTGAACTATACGTCCGTATAAGATCAGTTAAAGCCAAATAACCATCGTTCAGGTCAAATTTTCGCTTATTGGGCTCTAGAAGGCTCTATGTGGCTTCGAAAGGACAGTGCGACTTGCCACACAGTGCTTGTCACAATCGAGTTATTGAGGACGAAGTTTGGTCTTATCCCCAGAAATGGTACTGTCAATTAGTCGCCTCTCGTGCAGTTTAAAACATTTAGCTTTTCTTTTGGGCTACATTGAGTAGCAGTTTTATGCCCAGCCGAATAAGCTAGTGTCCTTTTTATCAAATTTTTTCTAACTACATACATTAATCGTTGATTACGGTTAGAGCTTTCTGCCCTTTAGACATGACCCGAACTTAAACAGATCTGCCACCAACAATAACATTCACAAACGAGTATAGAGCTCTAAGAGAAAAGCGGCCCTACTTGCTGTCTACGCTTTTGAGATAACCTCAAAAATTATCTGGGACTACATTATACTTCTCCAACACTAACCAGCGCCAATAGAGTCCATTTAATCCGGGTCACAGTAATTATGAGGTTCGGCCTCAACATTCATGTTACCACGCTAATGGTCGTGGATATAAAAAGCTATATAAATAACTGGTAAAAACAAAGGCATTCCATCACTGAACGGAAATTGACGGTAACAAGCAAACAAACAAATTTTTATCAAACCTTTTCCTCAAAAGAACAAAACAACTCCTGCAAAGTCAAAAAACATTTTATTACTATGGGAATAGCACAAGGCAGCAACTATTTGATGTCCAACGGGGACGAAGAAACAGCAGAGCATTTCATTTGTCACTGTACCCGCTTAAGCAGAACACATCCACGTCTTTCAGATAAGGTTGAGGCAGAAGATATCACTCAAAGCTTACTCAAAGTATTGCAGAATATTACAATTCAAGTTGTCAAGGGTGAGCTCTAATTTGAGGAAATCACAATAGGCCTATCCTGGCCGCAGTGATAAGGGTACATAGTACCATCTCCCCGATTAGTCTAATCTAATCTAATCTACACACTTTCCGTAAGGTAGGTCGATGTCGATATCTTTAATGTGCCACACGTATTTTCGCTAGTCGAAAGCACGATATTTTTCATTCTCTTCAGCAGCTAAAAACTCGCTCTGGGCGAGCGAGTAATCCTCTTTTCTGATTTTCGGTATAAATGGTAATCCAAGAATTTACGACGCAGGTCAGGCAAGACTAGAAAATATTTGGCAGCATCTGTTGACTTGATGCCATCAGAGAACCGATGACAGAAACTAGCTAAAAACAGATGTATGTACGAGTATTTCATAAGATTTTGGGGGTTAGTTGTAAGCCGAGGAATTTTCGAAAATCACTGTCTTGATGATGACGTGACCTACTACACGTAAATTTGTTGTTGTTTATAAGTTTGATCGGAAGACAATCCTTAACTTCTTTAATTTTTGTGTCTTTTAAAATGTCTCTCATTCTATCGCCGTTCGAACTACCTAAAATGTTGTGGTTTTTCTCCCTGTTGTTGCGGTAAAATTTACCACAACAAGCTGGGCTCTTTTCCCATGAAAACTTTCGCCTTCATCCCTTCGAACCTTTTCCCTCTGATGCAGCCATAGGTGCATCAGCCATCGGTGCACTCTCTCAGTATCTTGGAAGCACAACATAAACAGGACGGACGGTCAAAGCCACCAGTAAAGCAGGCAGGCGGTCTGCTACCAAAGTGTGACGAAGGCTCTATATAGGATTTTTTTTTGCAAGGGTCCTGCCCGAAGAATTCGACCCTTGACTCATGTGTTGTTCTGTCTCCCCTGATGGGTAGTCTCCAGTCTTGAGTAGAGCTAAGGCGTTCCGCTCCATTTCTCCAGCTCCTAACCAATTCACTTTTTTGACCCGCCTTATCTGTTGTGTCCGTTGTCGCTTTAGAGGAACGTATTTGTGGAAGGCACCTGTGGATTCTTCCAATCCCGGACTTTTGTCTTTACGCTCCTCGGAGCTGGCAACCTGTAGGTCCAGTGTAAAGAGTGGGACGCTATCTGATATCCCTCCCCCCAAATCTGAACGGAAGTCCGCCGGGTCCACTTTTTTTAAGTCGACACAATTTGAGAAAAGCTTCCCTCTTCCTTCGTCACAAAGGCTAAACACACTTTCAAAAGTTTTAACTAGAGACCCCTAGATCCTGACTTTGTTTCCCATTCTTAGTATTAAATGCATAGGAAATGAACATTTTTTGTCACTTCGACTTATCTCAGCGATCAATTTCGGGGAAAGAAGAGGTTATTTGAACCCAAGGCAATTCAGGGGAAGTGTTCACTTAGGCCAAAGGAAATTTCCCCGAGGATCTGGGTAGTGAAAGTGGCACACTTGGGCCTATGAAAGAGCGGTCTAGCGGTGTTCCAAGTCATGGTTCCACGCTCCAACTAAGTAGCGGAGCGCTGTACACATATACAGACATTGGGTCCGCTAAGAACCGATTGGAGGTAATGCACGAATAAGTGTGTGGGTGACAAATCGTCTCAGTGGACCACAACGCTTGAAAGAGGTTATCAAAAAAAAGAAAAAGCAAAAACAAGATTTAAGTTAACCCATTTATTCTCAAAGACATTTAAAAGTAAAATTTCAAGTTGTTGGTAACATGGTAACATAACTTTATTGAATAGTGTTAAGAGAATACAAAAATATTTTTTTTATTATTTTAAAAATGAAGGAACTACAATTTTCAAGCTGTACTCAAAGAGGTACAATGGGAACTTAAGATTGCTAATTTTTTAAATGGAATTTTTTAAAGCATTCTTTTTCGACACACAGAACTATGTTGCAGAACTCAGAAACCCATCTGACTCTCATGTGACATACTTTGCATCTAAGAGGCTTTTCAATTCTCCTAGGAAAATGGTGACTTTCAGTCAAAGCAACGCTTACACATATGGATCGTTTTGATATCGAAGGTTGTAGAATTGTATATCTTCTAAGATAATATCGAGCGATATCTCTTTGAAACGATAGTAAGTCATCTTCGGAATCTGCTGCGACTTTATAAAGTTTCCAAGCGTTCACCAACGTTGAGCTTAGCATGGACGTTAAAAGCGGCCACCACCACTTTTTGCCTCGAATTTTGATTTTATAGGTATTGACACACTGATCATGTAAGTCAACGCCATCCATACCGTTATTATAATCCGCAATAAGATTCGGTTGCTGAATGAAAACTTTTCTTTTTTCTACTAATGACCAACGTTTGACATAATACAGGCTGGATGGTATCAAAGTTTGTGCACATGGTGACAACACTATTGTCATTCCACTTTACAAAAAGAATATTTTATTTACGTCGTAAATGTGCTCAAAATGCCCTCGTCTCTCCTTTTCGAATTCTTTAGCTCTTTTTAGCTTCAATGGACATTTCTTTGTTCGGTTTTCTCTGTTCCTTCTCTCTCAACAATCGCAAAAGCTCATGAGAAGTAAAACAGTTGTCAAAATAAATTATGTGGTCAGATCAAAGTTGAACTTTTTCTAGAAGCTCAAGTACAACTCGAGATCCCAGTGCCATTTGTAACAAATCAGCGTTCACTTTTTTTGCACCACAATATGTATCAAAGTTGTAAAGGTAGCCACAACTACTTGTCAGCATGCAGTTCTTGAAACCAAAACGAACAGGCTTTCCTCTTATAAACTGTTTTGAAGAATGGTGGCCAAAATACTTTATCATGGTTTCATCAATGGACAATTTTTCGTGCATGAAGCCTCATTGTTGATATTTTTGGCACAAAAGATTTATAAGAGGTCTGAGCTTTGCCATTTTGTCTTGAGCATCTAGTTGATTGTCATTTGCGAAGTGAATATATTTTTTTATCTCATAAAAACGAATTCGCGGCATGTTGTTTGCTGCCAATGTGGTTCTTGTATCCTCATCCAATTTCCAATACATGGACTCCCTGGGCAAATGGTAACCACTATAGAACATAATTCTTATGAAAATTGCAACTCTTCTTTTTGGAGTTCCAAACCACTACATCACAGACTTTCCTTTCTCCTCCTTCTACCTTTCCGCCCGCGCCCTGGCAACAGTATAAGGGTAATCATAACCCCTTAGGAGCGCGTAAATTATAAAAAAAAAAAAAATGATGACGAGATTGCTTTGAAATGCATTCTAAAAAAAAAGTCAGATTTCCCCATTGTACCCAAACGGGTACACCTAACTTTACTCGTGCTTACCTAGCGTCAAAATATACATATGAACACTTTATTTTTTAGTTTTATATGATTTTATTATTCGTTTTTTAACTTTTTCCAAAGAAATAAATAGAAAATTGATAAAAGAAATTATTTTTGCATTGCAATATAGAGGCCAACTTCCGAAAAATCGAGAAAAACGAAATCGCATCTGAGACGGAGCAGTAAAAAAAACTATCGCTTTATATTTTTTACAGTAAACTGCACGCCTACTTATTGAAAACATGTCAACAAACAAAAAAAATGCAAATTTCATTAAAACAAATTTGAAGAAGAGCAACGGTAAAATCATAAAGTTGTTCAATTTTCTGTACTCAAGCGGGTACAGTGGTAGTAAATGGATTAAAGGGACAAAAAAAAAACTAATATACAGTATACATACATACAAAATTAAATAGTAAAACAAAGAGAAAAAATATAAGTGGAAAGTCAAAGGAAAAGAGGACGTCAAGAGATATTGTAGAAGATAAAGGGAAAACCAGACGGATCAGGGAACAATAGGGAGAGTCAGGAAAACGAGGGAAGAAAGATATCAAACATCAGCTAAGTATTGTGTTGTGAGATTGTGTAGTGAGATCCCGAAAGGCTTTCGCAAGCGTAGAGAGAAAAAAAAATAAAAAAAAAATTTCCGTAAAAAGAAAGACAAACGGGACACGCGACCCGCTAGAGGAAAAAAAGTTTCTATGTCGCTACTTTAAATTGCCATTCATTGAACCTTGATCAGTAATTTTTGATACTGCTCAATCGATTGTGCAATTCGAGATTCCGATCAATAAATCGCTGGTTTTAACGTTATTTTTTAAGGTTTCGCAATTCCTTTTCAAAAATATTGCGTAGCGCCAACAGACGCACTTGTGTATTTTTTTTTAGATTTCCTACGACCGCAGATTCTGTTCTTTTAACTATAAACCCACCCCCAGTTGAACAGCCGAAAGTGTCAGCACTTAACCTGCTGCTTGGTACAAATTTCCCTTGGGTTTTCTTTGTTGACATCGTAATCCGCCATCGTGGTTCGGGCTCGTTATTTTTCTTTAGAAAAAAAATTGTTTTTTTTTATTCCTCTCTGCAGACCGGCTACCAATTGATAAATTTTAATTTTGTAAACTGTATTCTTTCTTAAATGAAACTAGCGCTTGGGTTGACTGAACGACCATGTTCCTTCGTAACCTGAACGGCTGTGTTCCATAATGATTTTTGACAGTTGTTAGTTTTTTTTTTGTAAAATAAAGGATTACGAATCAGACAGTTGAGTGACCTACACGTTCTTCTTTGGGATCTTTTAAAATCGTATATAATCGGGAAAATCTTTTGTGGAAAATTATAATTTAGATATTGTTTCAATCCCGAGGAAAGTAAAAATCGAAATAAAGTTGCAAGTTTGTTAGAAAATAACAAGACGAATAGTGAGTGGAGAGACTAGGCTTTGATCTAAACCGAACTGTTGTGTCATCAATTAATTTGCTCCTTTTACGACTATTGTCTTCCTCAATCTAGAATAGGAACAGGGACGAAAACAGATTTTCACGTTTGTGTAATGAAGGCTTTGGCTTAATGGCTCTGATCGTCGATGTGCGGTCACATAGAATTAAAATCGCGTTAAGTAAGCCCTTACAACCATACGGAGGGAAAGACACTCACTTATTGATTAGTTCCCATACGGAGTCATGTGGTTTTTTCTCAGGGTTATTACGCCATGTGTTTGCTGCAATTATGTATCAAGCGACGTAGTCGAAAGACTCTCACTGCAGTTTAGTGTGATGACGCTACCAATAGGAAGCCACCTCCACACGGAACCAACGTTTCAAGGGGTCCAGACTCCCATTGTTGCAGAATATAGCTTCTGGTCAGCAAAGTAGTAAGACCCCGCATAATTCAAGAGTGGCCGCTTACCGAATATAACTAGTCAAATGCAACGAGAACGAGTGGAACCCTTTTGGCATAAGGTTAACTAATACTGCGTTTGACTATTGCTAACGGCTACTATACGAAACTTAGTATAAAATTGATGATTTCAGGAAACCTTCATGCAGGACGAAAAGGTAGTTCTTATAGCCAATTAATCGAAACCGAACATTTTGATGATCAGCTGGGTTTCACCTGACAAGATATAATCATTCAGATTATATATCAGACATTCTGCGATAGGCTAACGTCTAAGAAAGTGTGCTTAATCGTCTGAAGAAACGCAATGTACGAGTAGATATCGGAATAAAGAGCGACAAGTATCTAATGCTAGCTACTGCAAGCCTTGGTGCTGCATCAGTTGCTGGCAGCTGCTTAAATCAATATAGCATTCGCTACCAGACAACGTATTTAAATTTCGATTCTAATTGACGTTGAGTCTGTGTACATAATTTTCGGTTTCCTTATGCCTCCAACAAAGTGCTGCTAGGTCTTCGACTATCAGAGTTATCAGCCACCATCAGATTCCGTAAGAAAGACTAAACGATAGGTTTTGTTGGTATACTGGCAGAGCTTTTAAAACCAGTGTCCCTATTCTCTTATCAGGTGGAATGTGGAAACGGAAGTAGAAAATGCATCCTTTCAACCATGTAGAAGATAGTAGCTGATACCCGTAGTTTCAGAATATCTACAATCAGCATTTTATATTAAACAGGAAGGCGTCTGCACAGATTATTACGCATATATATATAGATCATGTCAATTATGTTGCTAGGCACACGAAGCTAATCAGACAGAAGAGTGACGCGTCCCAATTAAACCTGGCTTAGAATAGGAGGAATTCAACATTATAGGGATGAGCTGGACACACGAAACATATAATGCTTTGCAGAGCCCCTGAAACTCGATATTTGTGTGCATAGCATCGACCGTGACTATCAACCGCTCCTACCAACTGAACCAAGCCTCTGCACAAAGGTAAATTGAGCTGGGTTGCTTCTCTGTTTCTTGATATATGTATATCTGCCTTTCATGTTAACCAAATCTCAAATTCTTTCCTCATCTTTCATTACGATCACTCAAGTGTGGTCGTCCATATCATGTAAACAAAATAACAAAACAAAAAAAAAACAACAACAAATCAAATTCAAGATGACCTTCAATATACGAGTACCTTCAGTAGCCTCAAGATTAAACTCCCGTTCAGCTTTAGTCTTAAGATTCAAAACAAAGATGAACCTTTTTACAGTGTCACACCATTACAAGGTCTACCACCTCGCAAAGATTTCCCTTCATCACGCACTATCGGCTAACCGAGATTAATGTCAGATTAATGCATTTTCGTTTCGATGCACGCATCAGTTTGACGTCACTATGCCAGTAAGCCAGTGCAACTTAATGACAATAATCTCGCCAGAGTTGTTATCCGAGAAACTGAAGCTTATCAATATCATGAGCTGATCCATCAAACCGGCCGCGGCAGTCGAGTGCAAGTGAATACTAACGTCATGGTCAAGGTTGTACTCGTACTAATCTCGCATACTATCCACGAAAGTGAACAGCAACTGCTATCCGTACAACAGCTCACACCAGTTACGAAGCATGAATTTAATTGCATGGCATCCGTGCATTGCTCCAATCACTCATCCCACAACGACGTCCGTCTGTCCGTCTCTCTGTCTATCCGTCTGTCTGTCTGTCCGTCCATCCAACTGATCACTGTAATTTTAGACGCTTTCCTATGCATACTAAACAGTGGACGATCTATTGTCGGTTGGAATTGAGAAAATTGCCTGCAAACCTGACAATCTGCGTTTCAAGTTGTTGTTGATATTTTATGTTAGTGCTTTCCTCGAAATTACCTCATCTAGCGTAAAGAGGAAGCAAATATGGATAGTCTTTGCTTGGCATTCGAATTGTTTTTCCGAAATGTTTCGTAAAGTAGCTGAAGTTCATTAACTAGGTCGACCCTCTCGAAATGGACTGTGCGCTTCCCGAATAAAGTGCGCCTTTTCCGTCGTAGCCAAACATGGCGACGTGATCTAAATTGAAATTAGAGAAATATGTAGATTATCAATAAAAATGACGCGCTCGTAATGCGGACATTAGCGCAACAGCAAACTTACACAGGTGCGCTGGATTGAGTGAGCAATTTTAGCGCTATATGGCGGCAATTAAGACGCTCTGGGCTGGTTTAATTGCTTCTTCGTTGACCTTGAAGTGAAGCTCATTTATTAGATTTGTTTACGAAAACAATGCACTGCATTTTATGGAATGGTAGTCATCCTCTTAGGATTGATCGTGCAGTGCAATCTTTAGACACTTTGCGGTTTATCGTCTGGGCGATAAATCTATCAGTTGCTACATTTAGTCATCTTTGTGCGCTTCTATAATTGTCATTGTTTCACTATGAAGGTAGAAATATTCCGAAGTGTCATCGGTTCCTACATAAGCATTACAGTCATAGGTTTGGAAAAGGTTTTGTATAAACTAGGCTGGATTTTATGAAAATGTCTTAGGAGGATGTAGCCACAAATCGAGCGGAAGAGTTTTATTGTGATATCATGAACCTTTTCACATCTTTGGGTACTCAGGGATTGATTTAGTCAATGAGGCAAAAGAAACCCATGGCGTCTAAGGACGCCAGTTCCCAACATATTCGGGAACATGACAATTAGATAGAGCACCGTACTGAGGGCGTAGCTAATCTTTGGTCAGCCCGATACAACATTTTTGATCCAGCTTATGCAACATAAGGCGATTTTCCATCTGTAGTTTGTCTTGGTATTCGCTGCAGTATTCAGCTTTTATGAAAGCTTACAAATACAATTATGCAGTATTCTAGGAAAAGTATTTTTGTTGGGAGTTCGTTAAACATGGCTGCCATGTACTCATCGTAGGCTAATGTTCAATTACTTTTTACTATCCGTGAGAAGCAAATAGCGATTTAAAAAGCCTGAGTAACCACGATTCTCGTAACTTGATTACCTTGACTGTGGGAGAAGACAGATATTACATTGTATGTCGGTTAGGACTTTGATAACATACTTAGATTGCACCAAAGCTCGGACCCGTGTCCCAACAAAACGACTTCTGCAGTGGTACTTTGGTACATTCCGCATGTCCGGCCTTCTTCGGCGATTGATGTGCATTTCTCTGATCAGGTCGATTGCGTGAGCTCTTTACTGAAACGCAGTACATCATTTGTTTAAACCTTTTTTTGACAATAAAGGCTTCGGCGAGATAGTTTTCGTCCTCTACGAAATGGCGAGCATTCTCTATCGTGAGTCTGAACAATCTGATGAGCTTGATGGCTCTAAAGGTGTTACGAGTATCATATGATGCCTTAAAATTCGCAGAGAGGTAATGAATACTGATTTGGATTGGACTGGACTGATCTAACGCTTTGTCGTAGTGTGATTATTTGGTTAACTGTGGACGCAGTGAATCATTGAAAAATGGCTTTTGGAAAGCATAATTCGCCAGACTAAATTTTATTTCGTGCAACTTAGAGTGATATATCAGGAATTCTTTCCTCCAATCAAATTTTGGAAAGAGTTGGCGCATGGCCTGTACCAAGTCACTTCCTGCTTCCTTAAAAAGCTCGCCAGATAGGCCGTCTGTCTAGCAGTTTTGTTGGACTTCATATTGTTTGGATCCGTGGAATTCCTGGTATGTAAATACATAAATTACAAATGGGGCTGAAGGTAGATGAAGCTGTGAACTTGAACAATTCTCTCACAAATTGTTTTGAACAGGAAAAACTTCCCTAGATCGCCTGTTGCAGATTTGCAGTGACTACGTAGGAAAATTTCTAACCAAGCCACTTAAGAATAATTTGGAAGAAGACTAGAACTTGACAGATCGAAACAAAAGGAATATAAGAAACTAATTCGGATTTCAAAGAGTGCCTCTTTTTCCTTTTGCGAAAAGATTGAATCACTCGGTAAAACCAGCCGACCGAATACATCTTCAAAAAGCTGAAATCAGCCAGACTTGAAATATTCAAAATGTCTGATGGCACATACACTGAGTCGAAATTAATTAATTAAGGTTAATTATCTTAATTATAACCGGCTTATAAATCAGTTCCTTTAACAAGCAGTAAGTGAACTAAGACCTGCCGTTAACGGATATGGCAACGGATTTGGCCATAAAATATGCTGTTGCCTCCTTTGATGAATTCAAGTACTCTGGCACCGATGGCATATATCCATTTGTGCTACAAAATAAATTAGACAAGCATCTCTGAAGAGAAAGCTCAGAACCCTTGACGAGCAGTAAGAGTAGCCTACATACAGAAATTCGGAAAAGGTGACGCTCGCTTAGGTTTTCAGACCAATTAGTCTGATTCTTTCATGCTAAAGAGGAGAATGTTTGAATGTCAGGTATGTAGAAATACTTTGGGAATGCATCTTCTGTCCAAGTTTCTGTGAGACCGCATTTCAAAATCTTGAGGACTGAACTGAAAGCGCATTCAACAAGAAGGAGTACGGGCTGGGCATTTTCATCAGCATTAAAGGTGCTTTCGAAAAGGCAACTTTTGACGGAAGCTGAATTCGGCCAAAATGTGATGGGGAGGTAAAAAGTAATTAACGGCGCGTGCTATCGCCGTTGTTATGGTGCATGTTTGCAGATGACATAAGTGTGTAGCTGTAATTCTGCCAGATCACGCCTTGCGAGTGTTTGCTCTAAGACGCGCCCAGCTTCGGATGGGAGCTGGTTTAGTTCTTAAAGGCATCACTATCCGTTTCTCCAATGTGGTTAAATACCTAGTATTTGTAAATGTTTTGATACACGAAATGAACACACTCATTCTCAAGCATCAATGAACACATCCACTATTTGACAAACGACATTTATGCAAAGTTCCTGCGTAAAAAGTTTTTGACGTCAGTTGTTTATAATCATGGAATGGGGATGATTCGAAGGTTGTGTTGTTGTAATTAGCCAGCAAAAAAGGCGGCTACAAAAAAGCCGAAATCTTTCAGATGTTGCGGCCACTGAAAACCACACGAAACTTTATGTATCGTACCGTGAAGTTATTTGAGAATGCTGGTGGAACAGTCGACCGTGCAAAATTCGGCCGCGCGTGTACCAAAACATTTGCTAGTACTAGATATATGAGTATTAACCTCAAATTTAGACTGTTGGCTTTCTGAGCTTTTGCCAATACTTTTTTTTTTATAATGAGCGCGCGCTCAAGGGGTTTTTGTACCCTTAAAATGTTTGAACACAGCTCCGTGCGAAGGAAATTTAGGGATCAAGAAAAGACAGGTACCGATGTACATTGTTTTTAAATGTTTGTAAATTATAATGACCAGGAAACACAGAGATCGGCAGGGCATTCCATACGCGAGTTGTGCGGCTTAGAAAAGAATCACCATATTTTAGAGTACGTCCGAAAATGGGCTTGAGGGTATACTGATGAACATACATAGCGAGACGGGTGTTATGATTGAAAGTTTCATTGGCGGAATGCTACTGGCGATTTCAATGGAGCACTGGTGGTGGAAATAACGATAAAACAGGAAACATTACGTCGGTGTTCGAGGGTGTCAATTGATTGCTGACTGAGTGACTTATCACTGAAGAGGACTCTTTAGATCTACACAAAATCAATGATTGCATCCTATGCGTGCGTCGGTTATCTAGTGAAACAAGCTTTCATGAAAACACTTTACTGCTATTTTTGCCACATTCCAAAGAATAATCTTTCTTTTCTGCAAGGGGCTTTATGCAGTACGCCTTGCTCTGATCTAGACCCACTGATGATTCTCCCCCATTTCCAGGTAGCTCCCAAATCGGGGCCAGTAGCAACCCTATCAGGCCTACTGCAACCGGGACCAAAATTCATGGTCTGATTGCCAGAGACACACTGCTCTGGGCGCTGCATAGCTTCAAACCGTACAAGTCTGTTGGTCTGGACGGTTAATACCTGCCGAGCTACAAAGGTCCTCAGACATTATTCTGCCTTCGCTAGAAAATATTATGAAGAGCTGTGTAGAACTGATCAACATTCCACTGTCATGGAGAGAAATCAATGTAGTTTTCATTCCCAAAGACGGAAAATGTTCTCATGTTGTCCCAAAGGACCTCAGAGCTATAAGTTTATCATCTTCCCTTCTGAAAACTCTAGAACGATTGATCTATATCCATATGCGAGCTAAAATTGATCCAAGACTTCTGTCAACGGCTCAATATGCCTACTGTAAAGAAAAGTCGGTGGAAACGGCTCTGCATTCACTGACTAGCTTCATCGGACGATCCCTACAATATATGTTATACCATAGAGTACACAATGGTGGCTTTCATGGACATAGAGTGTGCTTTTAATAACGTCAACACATCCGCAATTACGACTGCGCTGTCAACTCTGCAGATAGACGATGCACTTGAGGAGTTGATCAGGCTTATGCTAAATAGCAGGACAATCAACTCCAAACTGGGTGGGGCTTCTGCTAAACGATGTGTCAGCAGAGGTACGTCGCAAAGGGGTGTCCTCTCTCCATTTATCTTGAACTTAGTGGTTAATGAACTGCTGATATATCTGGAAGCGGGTGGTAGCAGGGTGATTGCCTATGCGGATGGAGTTGCTATAGCCGTCTTAGGTAAACATCTTAATACCATTAAAGAAATCCTTCAACTAAATCTTAACAGATTAACCCGTTGAGCGATCTGTTCTCTGATCTTGTCCTTTTCTAGGAAGTATTAAATTCCAATTATAGTCCCTCCCCCAATAAAAGGTATCAGTTTTGCCTTTTTCGATACAGCGAAATAACTGGGTCTCATTTTTGACAGGAAACTAAACTGGAAAGCTAACATTCAAGAAAGAGCCAATAAAGCAACAATAGCTTTATTCTCTTGCAAAAAAGCCATTGGGAATAAATGGGGCCTTCAACTCCGCATAACCCACTGGCTATACATCTCGGTCATAAGACCGATTACGGGGTTGTCGCCTGGTGGACGGCCTTAGACAATGCAGTCAATTGAAGCAAACTAAGCAGAGTCCAAAGAACAGCATGTCTATGCATAAGCGGAGACTTACTGTCTATTCCCTCTGCGGCATTAGACTTTCTGTTTCAGTTGACACCCCTCGATATTGTCAGCAGGTAAGTAGCTGCGACTGAAGCTATTCACCTTAAAGCGACTACACAGTGGACAAATAATTCATTTGGCCACTCTAATATTCTTAAGACATTAGGAATTTCATAGAGGACAAGTCAATCCATTTCTACACAGATGGATCTGAAACCGATAGCAGGGTTGGTGGCAGTGTTTTCAAAAATAAGCTAAATCTAAGCCTCTCTTTCCGTCTTCCAAATCACTGTAGCGTGTTCCAGGCGTGAATTTTGGCAATTAAAGAACCTCTGTCCTGGCTGAAGAAAAACGTGATATCTGCAAAGGATATCCGCATCTTTTCGGATAGTCAGGCCGCTATCAAGTTCTTTGGCTCAGTCTCACTAAATTCTGAAACAGACAAAGTTAGACCTGATTCGCTCTAAGAGTCTGATCCTTCTACCTACCTACCTATATAAGACCCTAACCATCCTTGTCCTGCCTTGACTGTTTGAGGTTTCAACTTAGATGTGTTGAAGTATGGTATTCTGAGTCGATTCTGAAATGGTATCCGGAATTGAAAAATTTTCCCGAGAATACACAGGGGGCAACGAACGTGACATTTTCGGGAGACAAAGGAACCTTTCTTTTTCCCAGCGGATGTGGGGTTGAGTACTAATAAATAAATCACCTGCTGTCTCGAGAAAGCGTTTGAAAGAACTGCTTTTTCAACGAAAAACAGACAAATTTTTTGGAGTTATTATATGTATATCCCTCAGCCACATCATATGTCAATATGCAAAATCAATATGAGACCCCATCTGTGATAGAAAATGCCACCAAATTCAAGAAACCTCGACCGATGCGTAACTCCGACAGCAATTTGACCGTTGTTGTAGATAAGTTGTTCTTGAACATACCCTAAGGGATGACTGCCGAGATCATATCAACACTAGAGTCTCGAACGTCTTTTAGAGGACGTACTCGTACAATGATGAAACTCAAAATATGACAGGAAGGCAATCACGGCCGAACAGTTATGATAGACACATCAGTCAGAATTATTTCCTATTTCTCACACCAAAAATAGATCTTGACAGTAATCACCATATGTTGGCAGTTCTCTGCGCCAATCAACCCAGGAAGGCTTTTTCTTTATTTTTGTGATTACAACAACTCGAGAGTCAAATCGGACTTTGATATTTACCAGCTCCAACCAACATCTGAATAATCAGTTCAAAGACAAAATGCTAACGCTATTATTGCACAGCTATTGGTAATAAATAATTTTATGATTTCACTCTGCTAATAAGCGTGGTTTCCTTGGTTGACATTTTGATAGTTTCTAGGCTAAACCGCAAACCACAGGTCTTGCTGTGCGCGCTCGAAAGCTGCTCCATCGATGACCTTGACTCCCTAAATCATTTAGATGCTTGTTTCGTACCAAATTCTTAATGAATTCCAATGAAATTGGCAAAAATTAATTCAATTACATTGTGCTGCCATCTATGGACACCAATTCAACGGAAATTAATATGCAAACTGCCGAATCGATATCTTCTCGGTTGGCAAAACCAATTAAATTGTTTGTGAAGCCTCATTTTAGATGGTGTTATCGCAAGTTTTTTTCATTGCTGGAAAATGGGAGAGAGTGTGTGATAGCCATTAAGCTATTTAAATGTGTTTTCGGCTTAAAAGCCTGTGACTCATTTATGAATTTTGTTTGTTTGTTAACTGTCATTTGTCACCGATAAAGGCGGGAATCGTAAATTTAAATTCGTGTTCGTCTGAATTTCTTCGGTTGGATTATGGTGTTATACAACATGAAGGTAAAGGCGAATAAATTTACGGATAAGTGGTATCGCATGAGGCAAATAGTATGCGTTTAATGGGCGTGCGGTGAACTGTGGTGTAATCGACGATGTCACATGTCGGTAAGACTAAATTGGCGCCAACGCATCGTGGAAAATCTCTTCCGCAGTATCAGACGCAGATGATAGTGGGTTGCAGTAGAATTGTATGTTTTCCCGGTAGTGTACGAGTATCTACTCGGTAGAAAGTGGGGAGTGTAAGGGTATGTAGTACGAATACATGCGTTATGCATGAACGAATTAAATTTCAGATCCAAATCGAACAGAGGTTTTGTAATCGCACGGAAAGAGCAGTTAAGAAATCCGATTGCACATTCGGTGAAATGCAGATGTTATACAGCGAAAAGAGTCGCTTTTGGTTTACGGATATGGTAATGCAGGCAATAAAAATCTTGTATAAGAGATATTCGAGGAGTAATGGGGTATAAGAGGTAGATTAAGTGACTTTATCTGATTTAATATGATTCCTAAGATATATAGAGAGACTGGCGGAGATTTGATTTTAAATTTGAATGAAGACGAGAACAATCTATGGAAAATGTAGTGATATCCGGGTAGCCCCGATCCGATATTACTTGTCATGAGGCTATCATTGTTATGAGTCTGCGGGAGTTCACCGCACTGGATGTCCCTAAAGCATTTCTAGCTGCTTCATATGCTTTCTACATGTTCAGCATTTTGATATTTGTGTTCACAATGACGGCAGAATGTGTCATCTTTGATTGTATTGACTGCGCATAACGTACGCAGATGCTTCCCTAACTCTTTTCTTTTTTTTTGAAGGAGTTCTGCTTTTTCTTGGCTAATTTTTGCGCCTTTGCATTCTGAGACACGCCGCTCTAAGCTTTGCTATGTAATCAAATTTATATCACGCCGACAATAGTCAAGCCGCGTCTTATAGCCATCTGTTGTATTTTACCCTTAAATTTGCCGGGTGCATCCGCTGTGAAGTTTTTTTTTTTGTGTTTCGACCCTTGTCACTCTCAGGTACGCATTTGATGGCACCTTTCATAATTCCGTTTTCGATTCAATGCGAGTATGTGAAGAATATTGACACCGCTTGATTTACAGATCGAAAAACTTGCTGGCAATAGTGCGGTACGATCCACTAATCTGGGTTACTTCAAGAGCAGTAGTTTCGGACACATCACGGTCCTAACGGAGCTACTGCCAGACAATCCAATTCTAACAGATGAAATTCCTTCCTTGGTCGACTTCGACATCCCGTATGATATAATATATCCGGAGAGGGAGGTCTGGGGAAAAAATGCAATAATCAGGCCAAATGAAATTGCAATTTTTACAAACAGAGGAAGAAACAGGTTCTGGTATCCTCTTAGAAGAGTGTCTATAAGACTACCGGAAAGAGAGAAGACTGCCTTCCAATCAGAGCTTCTGGCTGTCCTCAGGGCGGTTGAGTTAATGCAGACGAGATCGGTATCCGAAAGAGATATCGCTATCTACATCGATAGCTAGGGCGCACTCAAGGCAATGATACCAACCAACATCAACTCTGATACAGTCAGGGGCTGGCCCACAGTGCTGAAAGCACTATGCTGTCAGAACCGGATAAGACTGTGCTGGATGCCAGGACACTGCGGTATTAAAGGAAATGAACAAGCGGACGAGCTTGCAGGAAAAGGAGGGCTACTCGACAATAGTGAGGTTGCCAACATCAAACCACCCCTTTGCATAGTGAGGGGCACTATCGAGGAAAAAATCACAAGAGCTGACAACCTAAGGTGGTCAAGTCTTGAAAGACACAGGGTACCTTGTGTCTTGACGGCAAAAGATGTAGGAAGTTAATCACATTAAAGAGGGATAAGTTTATGACAGTAATAGGAATCCTGACAGGACACTGTCTCCAGTGGCAACACGCAAAGAGACTCAAATTCTCAGATATTTGCAGATTCTGCGGAGATCTGGAAGCTGTTGAGAACCTGACACACATACTGTGTGAATTCGAGGTAATAACGCGTAGTCGAAGAATATTTTTAGGGAAATCCTTTTTCGAAAACCTAGAGGAAATAGATGGGAAGAATTTCAAAGGCCTTCTTGGCTTTTGCAGGGAAATTGGGTGTTTCACCTTGGCGATTGTTTGGGTTTTTACCATTTTAAGACAAATTCAACTGGTTCCACAGAGATCGCGATGGGCCCGTTTTCGTGTCTGGTGTCTGTGTGATGGCATATCCATCATACGCCTGTTTAACCTAACCTAACCTATGTGAACATTATATGTTGCTGCAGCTAGATACGTCTGAGATGGCTCCCAAAGCGCCTTCGAATCTAACTCCGAGGTACGGATGACCGCTTTTAATGTGTTTCAGCAAGTGGAATGGCACCTCAACCAACTTGGAGTGCGGCATTGCACTTGAAATCATCGAATTATTTTTAGGGCCTGACTTTCGGCCGTACATCGCGGGTTTAGTTGAGATCTTCGCTGCGGAAAATCATTTAACCCAGCTTGTAAATGAGTCCACACGAATACCAGACGTTGATAGTCATACCGCCAACATCCTGATAAGTGCTCCATTGATGTGCTCTCTCCTCTAGGCTTGTCGGACCATTGTGTCATATCAGCTAATTTCTCGTACACCCACCACACAGTTAAAGAAAAGATTCCTAAAAGAACCGTATGGCAATACGAGAAAGCCAATTGGAGCGGACTTAACAACTTCTTTAGGAATTTTAACTGGTCGTTATGTTTCCTCGATAACGACGTGGATGCCGCTGCTGACATAATCACAGAAACTATTCTCTTTGATGAAGAGTATCAAACCAAAAGAAAAGGAATGGTACGACTCGAGCTGTAAAGAGGCTTTCAGGGTTAGAGAAATGTTTTTTCAGTCCTACAAGACCAACCCGACAGAGGAAAATCGAAAAAAGCTTAAACGAGCCAGAAATGACTGCAACGTCTTTCTCAAGCGTGTGAAATTCCGATACGACCAAAAACTGAGGCAAAAAATACTGCAATGTCCCAAAGGCAGTAACAATTTTTGGTCGTTCCTCAAAAGCATTAGAAATTCGTCTTCATCCCCCATCCCAACGCTCATTTACAATGACATTCCAGATGTCAACTCTTAGGACAACGCCAATTTGCTTGCCGCACATTTTGCGGCTAGCTCAACACTCCTAAATTGTGCTTTGTCCCAGCCTACACTTGATCGCGTTGAATCTTCAATGGGACGAATCCACTTTCGCACTCGTGTAGTAGCAAGAGTACTTAAAGATCTTAATATACATAAATCCGGTGGTCCAGATGGTATGTCTCCCCTTCTTCTAAGAGATGTTCTTCCACACTGGCAAAACCACTGCGTAAGCTTTTTCATCAATTCTACTCTTTAGGAATCTTTCCGAGCAGATGAAAAACAGCATTTGTCCAGACCGTCCCTGAAACAGGCGAATGCTTTTCCTTCTCCTCCTACAGACCCATTGCACTTTGGTCCCTTCTCTCCAAGGTCATGGAAACGCTGATAAACCGTCAGCTCATGAAATATCTCGGAACACGAAAACTTTTCAATGACCGGCAATATGGTTTTCGTAGCAACAGGTCCACTGGTAATTTGATGGCATGTCTCACCGAAAAGTGGAACCAAAGTGTACATCAATCTGGTGAAAGCAAGATAGTTGCACTAGATATTTCTAAGGCATTTGACAGAGTTGGCATCAGGCTCTTTTGTCGAAAATGCGTGCTTTTACGATCGATGACTCTCTTCTTCAATGGATTAGAAATTACTTTTCGGAATGTTCAATTCAAGATGTCTTGGATGGTTTTAAGTCCGATATTCACAAAATAAAGGGTGGATTGCTCCAGGGCTCCGTTCTGCCTCCGACACTCTTTTTAATTTTCATCAACCACCTCTTGTCTGTTAGTTCTAATCCAATATATTCCTTTGCTGACGACAGTACTCTCTGCATTTCACATTCGTTCCCGGACTCACGCCCCTGCTCTTCGGCTGTAGAACGGGAACGACAGCGTATGTAAAGTTCATTAAATTCCGATATTAACAGCATAACCAATTGGGGAACTATCAACAGAGTGGAATTTAATGCTTCCAAAACACAATGCTGTCTTCTGTCGTTAAAGCGAAATTTAAACACCCAGCTGTTATCCATGAATGGCACTTACATCGTCGAAACCGAAAAACTTTCCATTCTCGGTATGTGCGTCAATGACAACCTACGTTGGAATGACCACATATTCGATGCCCCAAAAATGCTGCGAAATGTCTAGATTTCGTCAAATGATGTGAAAAATACTTCACGCCCTCTGATCTGGCCTCAATACGAGGGTTGTCTGAAAAGTTTCCGACCGCAACGTAAAGATAGCGGCACTCGTCAATAAAAGCTGGTGAATGCTAGTTGTGCATCTTTTAACAGTTACTTACCGAAGTTTCAGTCATTTTGGATGCGCAGTTTTTAGTTGACAGTCGTTTGAGTGAGTCAATGTGAGTGTTTTTTGTGAAAATGGGAAAAATTTAATATCGAGCTATTATTAAATTCTTGTTTTTGAAAGGCAATACGCCTACGCAAATCAAAAATGGATTGGACTCTGTGTATGGGGACTCTGCACCATCATTTACAACAGTGAAATTTTGGGGAGCTGAATGTAAACGACGTGGCCGTAAGAGCTTGGGAGACGATGAATGTTCGGGACGTCCAAAAACTGCAACCACTGCTAAAGTTCACCAAATGGTGTTAGACGACCGCCGAATTAAAGTGAGAGAGATAGTACAGATTATGAAAATGTCCAAAGAACGTGTTTGTTACATATTAAATCAAGATTTAGGCATGAGAAAGCTGTCCGCGCGTTGGGTGCCGCGTTTGCTTACGTTAGACCAAAAACGTGTTCGAATAATCATTTCCAAGGCTCTGTTGGCGCAGTTTAGGCGCAATAAATCCGAGTTTTGGCGTCGATTAATTACTGTAGATAAAACTTGGATACACCATTAAACGGCCGAAACAAAAATTCAGTCAAAACAGTGGACTGCAAAGGGCGAGCCGGCTCCAAAAAAAGCGAAAATTGTTTTTTCGGCTGGGAAAGTGATGGCGACTGTTTTTTGGGATAGTAAAGGAGTTATTTTAATCGTATCATTACCTGCCAAGCTGGAGGCAGAAATTGCGGAAAAACGGCCACATTTGCAGAAAAAGAAAATCCTCTTTCATCAAGACAACGCGCCGTCTCACACCTCAGCGGTTGACGTGGCGAAAATCCATGAATTACGGTTTGAACTGCTTGACCATCCGCCTTATTCACCAGATCTAGCCCCAAGCTACTTTGTTCCCTCATCTAAAAACTGCGCTCGGAGGACAGAGATTTTCGTCAGATGAGGAGGCAATCACCTTCGTGAACAATTATTTTGCAGAGAAAAACGCCAAGTGCTATTTGGACGCGTTAGAGAGATGGGAGCATCGCTGGGATAAGTGTGTAGAGTTACAAGGAGACTATGTATCATTGTTCGGTCGGAAACTTTTCAGTCATTTATCCGTTCAAAATTTGAGTGCAATGCTCACATCTGGCCAGGTGCTCCTAAAACCCCGCTGATCCTGCTAGATGGGATTCAAAGCCGTGCGATACAACTCATAAGTGGCGCTAATATCACCCAGCCAATTGACAACCTCGAACACCGACGAAATGTCTCCTATCTCACCTTGTTCTATCGCTATTTTCACCACCAGTGTTCCATAGAAATCGCCAGTCTCGCTATGAATGCTCATCAGTATACCCTCAAGCCCATTTTCGGACGGTCCTCTGAAATATCCTGATTCGTTCCTAAGCCGAACAACTCGCTTATGGAATGCCCTGCCGCGCTCTCTATTTCCTAGTCATTATAACATTCAGACATATAAAACCAACGCACATCGGTACCTATCCTTCTTTCCTCCCTAAATTTCCTTCGCCCGCGCTGTGTGCAAACATTTTAAGGGTACCTTAACCCCTTGAGCGCGCGCTGTTTTATAAATATGAAAAAAAAGAAGATACGAGAAGATGTATTTCACTTCCTCGCAATATGCCCAGTTTTAAAAAAAATTCAAGTGAGATTCTTTAATTCGTAGATCCGAAATTCAAATCCTAAATGCAGTCAGAGGGTGGAATTTACTTTACAACTATTGCACAAAGGCACTTTGTTATAGAAAATGTATAATTGAAGAAGATTTTTAATGTTTAATGTTTAATGTTTTCTTTTTTAAAACAAAAATAAAAATTATTGTCAATCTGGTAGACGGCCATAGGCCAAACCATAATAGACTTAGAATATATTGAATTGAATGTAATAAATTTAAAATGGAAATAAAAGTCATATACAACTAAACTTACTAACTACATCGCTACGCACGTAAATGGCAAGACCGCGATAGGAAAAGAATAGTAGCGCTAGCCAGGTAGCTTCAGATTAGAGTAATCTGAGAGGTGTGGCCGGGGATCTACCTGTGTTTCACTAAGTGCTAAAACAGCTGGTCTGCATTTACAGACGTGGACGTACGCAGAAAAGTGATTACTTTTTAGCCCGCGTATATTTTCTACGAGTATGTCCACTCTAAATTCACGAGTCATTACAAATTAACAAACACAAAGGACACAATCACCACTCTCTTAGTTTCGAGATGATAAGCAAGATCAGATCTCTGTTTTTAAACCGAATCATGGTGGTTAGCGGAGCGCTAACCGCTCGCTACTCAAACGCAGCGACTCAAACCAACATAATCGGGATCGAAAGTATGCAAAATAGACGCAGAGGGCGGGAGGGCATTAGGATTAGTAAAAAGCCATGGCACGAACACTTTTCGGTGGACTAAATATCTGCTGGTCCATTCACATTTGATCAAAATGCATTCAGAAAATTAGAAATACAAGTTTATTCATCTAAATCTATATTGTCCCCTTTAGAGTAATACCCATCGACTGCAACACACTTATGCAAGCGCTTGATCCAATCCTCGAAACATTTTTTATATTCTGTTTTCGGTATGTCCATCAGTGCTTCCTGCGATTTTTCCATTACTTCCTCTCGGCTGCTGGAACGCGTTCCCCGTCATGGTTTTTTTGACTCGATTGAACAGAAAGAAGTCACAGGGAGCCAAATCAGGTGAATTCGGTGGCTGTTGGACGGTACTCGTATTTGTTGCATTTTTCGTCAAAAAATTACAAATAATGATGGCACTGTGCGACAGTGCGTTATCATGGTGCAAAATCCACGAGTTTTCTGCCCACAATTCTGGTCTCTTTCGGCAAATTGCTTCACGCAAACGTAATACTCTTTGTTTACTGTCTGGCCTTCTGGCAAAAATTCATGATGCACTACACCGTTCTAATCCATGAAAACCGTGAGCATTGCCTTCTTTTTTGACTGAAAACGACGTGGTTTTTTTGGTCTCTGCTCATTTGGTGAACGCCATTCACTTGCCTGATGTCGGGATTGCGTGTCGTACACATAAACCCACGTCTCGTCTTTGATGAATGTGGGATCGGACTCAGCCTCGCAAATCATCTCTTTTGCGACGTCAACACGGTTTCTTTTTTGCATGAAATTGAGGTCTTTTGGAACCAACTTTGCTGCTACACGACGGAAACCCAAATCATTATCCAAAATGTCTTGGACGGATCCAAGTCCTCTGCTATCTCTCTGATGGTTAATTTGCGATTATTGACCAATATTTCTTTTACTTCATCAATGTTTTGGTCGGTTTTCGATGTCGATGGTCTGCCACTGCGCTCATCATCTTCGATTGACTCACGACCACTTTTGAACCGCTCGTGCCACTGCTAAACGACCGTTTTCTTTAGAGAATTGTTGCCGAAACACTTTTCCAACATTTCCAACGTACGCGCACCATTAAATCCGTTTTTCTACGCAAAATTTAATACAAGTTCGTTGTTGTAAATTTGAACCCATTTCTAAAATTGTAAAAAATCGCCAACACACACAGAGAAAGATGTACTTTTGGCTACATAACTTTTGCAAATGTCAAGCTATGACGCTAAGATTTAGAGGAAATGTCAACAACAGATTTACCAATTTAACAAAAAAAAAAACAGAACTCAAATCGGAATAATGGGAGCGCCACACGGTGGTGTCCCTCGGGAGCTTTTTGATTAAGGTGGTATGTACATAATTCATCTTTGAAAGAGTAGGGTCTGTGTGACAGTTATCACACTGTTGCACCGTTTAGCGGCCTCAAACCCGAGTATATTCATTATAACTCAGTTTGTTTTAGCAAACTACGTCGACGTCCTTTGCTTCGACAATCAGTTGTTTTTCTGGAAAACAATCCACAACGAATGGTAATCAATTAGCCAACTCCTTCAAGGTCTAAACATTGAACTAATTCATCTGAAAAATTGTTTATAATTCTAATTTGCGAAAAAAGTAAGTTTCTCTTTTTTGAACAAATAAATCGTGCCCAAAATATCACACGTTTCCAATATGCTGTCGGACAGAAAAAGTGTCTGTATCTGTCTAAATAGAAAAATATCAAAAACCACATCCAAATCAGTTAAACGTAAACATCGTAAACCAATAGATAGTTTACATGGAACCGTTTGGTGCTATTGGTACTCGTACTCGCACCTACGCCCAATCTAGAGATTCTAGCTACCTCTTTCCTGGAAATCATGACTTGGTCACTTCAAGTTCCGTCTTTTCAATGTCAAGGTACACACCGTTTGAGTTAACATCTCTAACGATTATCACTTTACGCACACTCGTATGTACTTACACTCTAAGCAATCTGTTACCGGACGCCAAGCCAGGCAATTCGTATATTCGCATATACTTGTATTCGTACAATCTATTTGCTCGATTAATGCAAATCGCCGATATTGCATTTGAAAGAGCGACTGTAAACAGAATGATTAATTTTTACCAATTTAATTGTTATAATTGCCTACACCGGCAGTTGCATTTGATGTGTGGAAAAGTTATTGTTATTATTACTAGTTAGACGAAACTTGACTAATTGACTTGCGATAATTGACTGGCACTAGATACACGTACTTTTAAGAGAGCTAGATACAGATTTATTGATGGAGTATAGGAACGTGAAGAACGACACAAATCACTGGATAATGTAAGGTCTAGAGCTATTAAGAATTGTTTCAATTTAATTGCGAAAAAAAAACTATTGAAAAGCCAAGGGGATAGGAAGCACTATGCAGTGTTGATTAGAGCAAAACAAAAGAAGGATGGAAGATCAGTTTAAGGTTAACCCCCGTGATAGCAGGAAAATACACTTAACTGAAGTATTAATTATTCATAACATGACCCCATCTGGAGTTGGTGTCATTTATGATAAATTGAATCCAATCATGCAACATTTGTAACGCAGCAGATAGCACAGATAGACTATAATGTTGACATCTCTGCCCGCCGATGAGTTTGCTGGTCACACTGAGTCTTTCGAATAACGATGGTTTGGCTGTAATTAGTTGTAATCGTTCGTTTTATCGACCGGAGACATGTTGCCTTTAAAGCGCCTACCTCTTAGTTGCGTCATAGGTCTCACAACCCTACATGCATACATAAGAGTATATGAAAGATACTCAGCTCATAGCCTTGAATTCTAACTCTTAACAGACCGCGTGCAGCCCAACAACTGTTGGAGATCTTCGACTGCTACAAAGCAGACATATGTTAAGTGTCATCCCAGAAGTACGATGGGATGGCAAAAATAGGTTGAAAAACACTCGTAGTTATATCTACTATGGAGAATGTTACAGGCAACCGGGGCGCCAAGGACAGCAGATGAAGCATTTATTCGGACGCACATTCCCCGTAAGAAGTATACTTGGGAAAAAGTCTTGAGCTGTAGGGATATAGGCGAATGCCAGACGACGACTCGCATAAAGTGTAAATTTGTCAACATAAGCCTTAAAAATTACTCGGCCCCGACAGAGAAGGAGGACGACCTTACCAAAGACTGCTTCTAAGAGGTCCATCGGCAAAATGCACACTATTTCATATGAGAAAAGGACTTAAGCGTCGTTCTTGGAAGAATTGTGTGAAACCCGCAAGCCAACTCCAGAGGCACATCTTTCAAAATTCTGTTCAGTTAATGGTATACGCAGACGACGCATTGCTCAAAAGCTCCTGATAGGGAGCTCTTTGAGATAGTAAGGGACTTAATTATTTACAATACCTCAGCCCCGCTATTAACTCCGACATCAGCGCGGAAATCATGCGAAGAATCACTTTTACTAATCACTGCTTGTTTGGACTTATAAGGCTATGCGCGGATAATCCGGCTTAGATGGATGGGCCACCTTGAGTGCACGGATACCAGCGTTCCTCCTCGGAAGGTTTTAGACTCCAATCTAGAGGAATAACGCAGTAGAGGACGCGCTCATATTAGGTCTAGTTTGGACGTCCTCATTTTAGCACACAAGTGGAAGTGGACATTAGCCAACTTCGTGTGCGCAACTGTGAACTGACAAATCAGTTTAACGTCTAACGAAGTCACCCTGACCGTGATGGCCGATTTCAATACGACGGTAGGAAGCGGCAACAGACTTAAACATGTGATGGAACCATACGCCTCTAAAACATCAGAATTGACAACGATGAAGGGTTTTGCAACGTCAACCACCTGCTTACTGAAGGCATATTGTTCAGCCACATCGATTGCCTAGACAGTTGGATTTCGACTGATAGACAGCGAAAATCGATCAGCGATAGCGATCATTCGGCATTTTAAAAGCTAACTCAAAGACGTTCGAAATAAACGTGGAGCAGACATCGGTATGGATTGCTTCAATAAGTCTTCTCCGTCAATAACTATCCAAGTTGGTGCGAATACCCGGGAATAATACCGAGAAGCTCCGGGATTCCCATGTTCGCCAACAAATACGGGGCCTCCTTGTTTTGGATCTCAAACAATCACTAGCGCTCCTCTTGCAAATATTGAAGATCACTGAAAGGCAAACAGAAAAGCCAGAGAATAGGATTTCGGCAGATACCTTGACATGAATTGAAGAGAATACATATCGTCTACATTATTATAAAGGATATTAGCAAATCTTATCTTTTAACAGACTTAGGCGGCAACCTTTTTTTTTTGTTATAAAGAGCACGCGCACACACCGATGTACATTGTTTTTAAATGTTTGTAAGTTATAAAGACTAGGAAATACAGAGATCGGCAGGGCATTCCATAAGCGAATTGTACGGCTTAGGAATGGATCACGATATTTCAGAGTACGTCCCAGATGAGCATTAATAGCGAGACGCATGTTCCGGTTATAAGTTTGAAGGCGCGGAATGCTAGTGGCAATTTCGGTGCAGCACGGGTGGTGAAAATAGCGATAGAAGAAGATGAGGCAAGATATGTTACGTGGGTGTTGAAACGTGTCAATTGACTGTGCAATATTGGGTGTCGCATGAGTTTTATCACACGGTCTTGAATCCGGTCTAGCAGATGCAGCGATATTTTAGGCGCACCTGACCAGATGTGAGCATTGTACTCCAATTTTGGGCGGATGAATGCCTTATATATTGAAGCCAGATCAGAAGGGGAAAAGTATTTCTTACATCGCTTGAAGAAACCTAGACATTTCGCAGCATATTTGGCGACTTCGACGATGTAAGTGCCATTCATGAATAATGGCTGGGTATTAAAATTTCGCTTTAACGACAGCAGACGGCATTGTATTTTGGAAGCATTAAATTCCACTCTGTTGATAGTTCTCCAATTGGTTATGCCGTTAATATCGGAATTTAATGAGCAACATGCGCTGCCGTTCCTGTTCTACAGTCAAAGAGCAGGGGCGTGAGTCCGGGAACGAATATGAAAAGCAGAGAGTACAGGCTTGTTTGTACTTCTTTCTGTTTTCCTAGCGTGGTCTTTGGCCAACATCTGTGCAACAATCGGGAAGGGTTCTGGCGGTGAGTGTTGTACCTTAACTACTACTAGGTAATGATTGGCCCGAGTATACTCGTACATTGTCCACACGGAATGCAGGAGGAGTATCTTTATTATCAATTTAGTTGATGATTTGCAACATTTATTTGCGGATGTTGAGGTCAGAACACCATTTCTGGATATAACGGTGTTTCACCCTGCAACAAAATCAAATAGCCTAAGTTCGTTCTCAAATGTTATGTCGTGTAGGCTACCCTTTTCTACTGTACTACCAAAGATGTCCTTCTCCCTACTTTGGAGCTTCAAGTAATAACTTTAAACGGTTTTAACGTCATACTTTGGACATTACTTGTATCGTATCCTTTAACAGAGTAGCTGGTAGAAACATGTTTTAATGGGACTGTCTTTTAGCTCTGCTGTGCCGTTGACACATGCCAGGCTAATATTGAGAAGTTATTCCATGATGCAGATTGATATAAGGTGTTCGGTTATCTTTCGAAAGTTTAAAGTTTCTTCACGTGGTCTGGCTCTTAGAACAAGTCTGTACCGTACTGTAAGTAAACAAGGTAGTACACCCGGAAGGACTCGAACTGCAACCAACTTCAGACTGGTATAATTTCCAAACCGTTCATGACAGTGAGCTCAAATTTTGACACATGACAGATAATTTTACTATTTACAAGCCTTTTAAGTGATTTGCGTCTCAGTTGTGTTGAAAAATTTTTATCCGCGATGGAATTCAAACGTGATAGTGTGTTTGCTTTATATTTGGCTGGAAAACCACAAGTAGCTATCGTTAGAGTCCTCCAGCACCTCAACGTGAATAAATCATTTGTGTTTCGAGCCATATCTCGTTACCGTGATACTGGCAGCGTTGCAAAACGCCATGGAGGTGGTCATAAAAAAACAGCAAAATCGGCAGAAATGGTTCGGAAAGTGAAGGCTCGAATCAACATATCGTTGGAACGGATGCAACATATACTGAAAAATGAGCTTGGGCTCAAGCCATTAACGTTCCAAAAAGCACACGATTTTACACCGCAACAGAAAAAAGTTAGAGTCGAAAGAGTGAAGGAATGTGGTGAGTTGCCGAATTTGGTTTTTTCCGATGAGTCGCCATTTGTTATCGAGCAATATGTCAACAAACAAAATGACCGAGTTTACTTGCCAGAGAGGTCCTTCGAAAATTTACACCTTCGGACGGCCACCAGAAAGCAGGCAGCACCGATGGTGATGGTTTGGGCCGCCATAACCGCCGATGGTCGCTCTCCGCTCGTATTTTTGGACCGTGGCGTCAAAATTAATGCGATCGTATACCGTGAAACTGTCTTAGAGACAGTATTGAAGCCTTGGGCAAACAATCATTTCGGTCGGAGACCGTGGACATTTCAACAAGACTCGCCACCGTCTCACAAAACACGCGTCAACCAAGATTGGTTAAAAAATAATGTTCCACACTTCATTTCTCCGACACAATGGATTGCAAATTCTCCGGATGCAAATCCGTTGGACTTCTCTGTCTGGGGTATTTTGAAGGCGAAGGTTGGCACTAAAAATTACCAAAGTTTGGACCACCTCAAACAAGCACTTCGCCGGGAATGGGCCAAAATACCGCAGAGCCATTTGCGTGCAGCGTGCGATGCTTTCTTCGGCCGTCTCAAGGCCATTATTCGCGCCAAAGGTGGACATATTAAAAACTACTGATACAGTCTGAAAATTGATGTATTTTCCAACATTTATTGCTTTGGCACAATAAAATTTATCAAAAAATAAAAAAATTATAGCATTTTAAAAAGTTATAATTCGAGTAATTCACTCTGTATATGTTACAGCTCTTCATCATCCTTCTGATTAGTCCATTTATGGTACTGCTTTGGTGGCGGTGATATTTCCTAGGGCTTGCGACTAACTCGCAGACTTGAATGTCATGCTGAATTTTTAGTTCGTTAAAAGTGAATCCGTTCATATTCGATGCTTTTAGTTGCCTCGCAACAGTGAGTGCTAGTCGCGGATTCAGTAGGTTAGCTGTCCTTTTGGGACCCCATGGACTAAAAGGGCCCATATATTTCGGAGTCAGTAAACCGCCATCATCCGCAAACATATTTATTTCAGCGCGCTGACTAGCCCTGAAATACCGTATTGATCTCAGCCCTAAATATGCGATTAATAGGACGATTCTGTCATGCTGATTGATGACGCCACAGTTGATTTAATCGCGTAAAATCATGCGCCTGTCTAGGTGAGTCTGGTTAACCAAGATCAGTACCCGGGGCCTAAAACGAAGGCATAAAATGAACACAATTGATGTTATATCATAAGTACAGCACAGAGACTCCACCGGCCGGTGCCTATCCCAATCTCACAACACGCTATCATCATACTGCGTGCGGTTGCAGCTGCTTTCTCTATTCATAGAACAGTGGTGAGAGAAATATGATACAGCATACACTCATCACGGTCACACAGTGACACAATTTAAATGGAGCAGTTGATGTACATACGTAGATGGATATACTTCAACTATACTGTCAGGTGTTGCTAAGCATTTTAAATATTTTTCCCTTATTTGATCCTAAACTGAATCATCTTTATCTTGTTGACACGTCTGTCTGATCAAAACCATGATGCTCTGGCCCATAATCACGAGCTGCATTAATTACTCGGTGACACTAACTTTGTAATCACATCTATTCAAGGACTTTATCTAGTTAGGTCACGTCGCAAGAATTAACGATAAATCTCCATCCACTAATCATTAATTTATTTAGTTTTTTTCCACGCACAGATGCTATCTAGATGCATGAAAACTGGAACTCTGCAGTAAAAAAAAGTCGCCTCCATATGCAAATATGCGGTAACCGAAGATAATACCGTTCCGAAGGCGATACAAATCATAAAATTTTTACCTCCAAAATCGAGAAAATAAAAACAAAATTTCAACAAAAAAAAAAAAAAAAAAACAAATAAATAATAAATTTAACGATTGCTGAATTGTTCGTGTGACTTCCCGATTTGTGAGGCTACTAAACGTTTCAAATTTCCAACGGCCTAACACGAAGTGCAAGGCAAATATCGCGTTTCTCAAATCAATTAGATAAGATTGCGAAACCGATTACATTTGCATCACCTGCAAATACATATTCGAGTATCTGGTACCTAGAGCTACGAATATTTGATACAAGTGCACGGAGCCAGTCTACGACATGATTATTTTAATCTGTAATCACCATCGACCTCTAGCCTACCGGCGAGCGTAATCACAATAAGGCAAGCGTCAGCTTCAGACGTCAAGGGGCGTGAATTGATTAAGTGCAAATGAATAACACATTAACTCAAACGAACAGGGAATGACTAAGTAGTCATAGACAGTGACAACCCTTGATCCGGAGATACTATCACAAAGGCGGCCACTTAAACCGCGCGATGTCATTCAGCTTGCGAACATTTTTCGTGTTTTTTTTTGTTGTTGTTAGCCCTAGTAGTTAGCATCTATGAAGTTGTAAATATGTTTTTTTTTAAATTTTATTTTGTTTGGAACTTCAGAACCACCAAAAAAGTGAGCAATATTTGACCATTGAATTAGTGTTCTTACCTTGCTCCAAATTCAGAAAATCTCGCTTAGCCGGAAAGCTTCGATCGTTCGCGCGATGGTAATTACTATTGATGTCGGACAGCAGTAGAATTCAACAGTGGGATATATCAGTATACAAATTGGCAGAAAAATAGTTGAACATGTTGTTGAATGGCTGCGTTAACATGTGAGCTGTTCGTATATATTCCTTTAAAAAAGCGCTAGAGTAGCACCTTTAGTTGCTCACATCAATTTGGCTGGGATCCCATTTTCACTTGAAGAAAACACGTAAGGCGAGGACTTTCTTTACCGGAACTAGGGTTGGTATTAATCCGTCCATCACACTCATATCTTAGTTGCTTTAATGCACTTGTGTAGCCCGTTGTTGTGCTTTTTGCTAAATGTCCGGCATTGTTCTGATAATACTTTCCCGGAGCGATCAAAAGTTGGAGTTTTTTAGAGAACTTTCCTGGTTGTTCATGACTTGGGCATTTTTTCAATTATCTTATTGCTTCAGAAAAAGAGTTGGTTGTAGGTAGAAATAGGTAAAGCTAGAAAATATCCTTTACTAGATCAAAGACTAAACTGTTCATTGTTACAAATTATTTGGCAATTTGTATGCTTCCTTTAAGGCAGCTAAACCCATCTTTGTATTTTCTCTTTTGGTAGCTTTAAATGGCGGTATCATCTGCTGTTGGCCTGTGAGATACGCACAATTTTTCTAAGTATGATGCTACAGGACGTCGAGTTGAAACAGTGACATCTTATCTGAAACATCAGAAGAACGCCGATAATGTCTGCCTATTTTCGCGCAAGATAATGGACCTACAGCAAATGGTCATTAACTTAGAAGAGGCGTATAAACTTGGGTTTAAAATAAATACGGCAAAAACTAAGGCCCTAAACATTTCCGTCTCAAACACTCAAAATATCATCAGCGCTCAAATCAACACTGACGAACGACAAGTCGAAAAGGTAACCAACCTCATCGACGATGGAGGCACATATCTGGACGTAGACAGCGGGATTAATAAGGCTAAAGCTGCGTTCGGTATAATGGCTAAAGCCTAGGAAAGCAATGTTTTTTAGCACTAAAACTCAGCTGAAACTATTCCGATCCAACGTAGAATCCGTACTAGCTATATAGCTAACACTGTCACAAGGAAGCTGCAAACCTTCATTAATACAGGGTCTTCCAATAGGGACTTCCGAAATTTGACAATTGATAACGGCTGTATTGTTGAAGTTATATCTGTCAAAATGGCTGTCATTTATTCAGTCTGTTTTGCAAAATCACCATGGATGGACATAGCGTTCAACAACACGTGCAAATGATAAAATTGTTTTATCAAAATGGGTGTTCTGTTCGGGCAACGTTCCGCGCGCTTTGCCAATTTTGCGGTCGCCATAATCGTCCTACCGAGAGTACTATTCGCTGTGTGGTGGATAAATTTGAGTCCTCTGGTTCAGTAAACGATAAATCATTAATCAACACACGTACGTTGACGACACGCAAGATCTGCCGAAAACATCGTCGCTGTCCGTGAGAGTGTGCAGGAGAATCCGAGGCAATAGATTTTGCATCGCTCATAAAAGCTCGGCCTTTCCCAGACCACAACTTGGCGAATTTTTCGTCATGACTTGGACCTGCACCCCTACAAAATTCAACTGACCTAGGAGCTGAAGGTAAACGACCATAGATAACGACTTGTGTGTTCGCTGAATGGGCTCTGGAGCAGTTGGAAATTGTCCCTAATTTTCATCGAAAAATCAGCGATGGGGCCTAGTTATTTCTAGATGAATGGGTACACCAACAAACAAAATTATCGAATTTGGGACGATACAAATCCACATGAGATGCAAAAGCGTCCAATGCATCCCGAAAAAGTCACTGTTTGGTGTGGATTTTGGGCTGGAGTCGTCATCGGTCCATATTTCTTTGAGAACGACGTTGGCCAGGTCATCACCGTCAAGGGTGAGCGCTATAGATCGATGATTACCAACTTCTTTTGGCCTGAATTGAATGATATGGACAACAACGACATGTGGTTTCAACAGGACGGCGCTACGTGCCACCCAGCTCACGCCACATTGGAAATTCTGCACGAGCGATCCGAGGGATGGTCACCTCACGTAGAGGTGAGGTGAAATGGCCACCGATGTAGTTGGTTTTAAATGTTTGAAGGCTATAATGACCAGGAAATAAAGAGCTCGGCAGGGCATTCCATAAGCGAGTTGTACGGCTTAGGAAAAAATCACGATATTTCAGTGTACGTGGCCGAAAGTGGCCTTGAGGGTAAACTGGTGAGCATTCGTATCGAGACGGGTGTCACAATTAAAGGTTTGAAGGAGTGGAATGCTGATGGCAATTTTACAGCAATGGTGGTGAAAATAGCGGTATAACAGGGTGAGATAGGAGACATTTCGTCGGTGTTCGAGGTTGCCAATTGATTAGGTGATATTAGCGTCACCTATGAGTTTTATCGCACGGTTTTGAATCCTATCTAGCAGTAGCAGCGAGGTTTTAGGAGCACCTGGTCAGATATGAGCATTGTACTCCAATTTTGAACGGATAAATGGCTTCTATATTTAGGCCAGATCAGAGAGCGTGAAGTATTTTTGACATCGTTTGACGAAATCTAGACATTTTGCAGCATTTTTGCGACATCAAATACATGGCCATTCTAACCTAAGTTGTCATTGACACACATACCGAGATTGGAAAGTTTTTCGGTTTCAACGATGCAAGCGCCATTCATGGATAATGAATGACGGGAACGAATATGAAAAGCAGAGAATACTGTTGTTAACAAAGGAATATATTGGATTAGAACTAGCAGACAAGAGATCATTGACGAAAATTAAAAAGAGTGTCGGAGATAGAACGGAGCTCTGAGGCACACCAGCATTTATTTTCTGAATATCAGACTTGAAACCATCCAAGACAACTTGAATTGAACGTTCCGAAAGGTAATTTCTAATCCATTGAAGAAGAGAGTGATCGATCAAATAAGCACGCATTTTCAACAAAAGAGCCTGATGCCATACTCTGTCGAATGCCTTAGAAATATCAAGTGCAACTATCTTGAAGATTCGACGCACTCAAGTGTAGGGCGAGACAAAGCATAATCTGGAAATGGTGAGCTGGCCGTAAAATGTACGGCAAGCAGATTGGCCTTGTTTAAAGAGCTGACACTTGGAATGTCAGCTTCTTCAGAATGATGGATGTCTGATAATTTGGCCGGGCAGAAATGGATTTGCACTTGTTAAAGCCAAGGAACACTTGGGAATATCCCGACTGTTGCAAGTAAAAGCAAATGTTGTCTGACGACAACTCTGTTGGACGGCTACAATATTTTTGAAAATGACCTAAAGCCGAATCGTAAAGCTATCAAACATGCCACCTCTGTTGTATGAGGTTTTTCACATAATGATTCCATGAAGTATGCCAGTAAGCACAAGCAGCACAGCAAGACGAAACAGAACGATTTTGGATAGAATTACAAACACTCGAGCTCTATCTGCAGATGAGAGAAGGATTAAACATCAGCACGCCAAAAAGGAAAAACAGAACTTGAGAAGCTCAGAATTGAAGAAATAGAGAGATGATTTTGCAGGAACAATGTTCAAATCCGGATATGGCGAGTTGGACAAAAACTTACTAAGGAGTATGCACCAACTCATCTCTAAAATACGTGTACAGTCGAACGAAAACATGTTCGACGACATAGCACTGTTGGATCTTCAAGAAATGTGATTCCTTGAATTGAGTTAATTATAGACGTATAAATCTCCTAAACATTGCCTACAACATCCCGCTGGCTGCACTGTTTGAGGGGCTAAAGTCTCTTGTCAACGAGTTGATTGGTCTATCTTATTGTTGCAGACACTTTAGAAATCCCATGAATTTCGAAACGATACACATAACCATTTAATCGGTTTAACAGTATTTATAAGGAAGAGCTAACTAAAGCAATGCTTACTTTGGTACCTCTGCCAAACTCGTTCGACAGTGTAACTATTCATGTACGCCGGCGATGTTAACATAAACGGAAGGAGGCGGCGTGATGAAAGTAACGTGTTCTTTAAATCAAAAAGGAATAACAATTGACAGACTTGTTGGGGCAAGAAGGTGATTTTAAAGCGAAACTAAAGGGAATCTAATTATCAGGTAAAGGCAAAAAGGTACAGCAATATCGAAATAGCCTGAAGATTTCAAATATAATGACCACGATGGTTGAGGCATATAGAGTAGATGAACACTAGAACTCGGGTTCCAAATATCTGCCGGATGGCCTGCGCAGTAGAGGAACACCTTGACTCGGGTGGTATGTCCAAGTAGAAAGGGATCTCGATTAACTCGCCGTGGCGTGTCATGCATAGCAGCTGGCTGATGATTAAATTGGATGGACACAGGATGGAGGGGAATGGTAAAACTTTTAGAAACACGCATCAAGGTAATTGTAGTCGAATTAATTAAAAAAAAACAGGAATTTTATTGTGTAACATCATTATCCTGCAAAAAGCTAGAGAATCCACGATCTGACACTATTTTATTTGGTCTTGAATAATTTTCAAAGAACGACTTTAAACATTCTATAGCTTCTTTACTTTGTGTCGTCCTGACCGGATAACACTTTATGAATTTTGTGAAACCATCCACAAGGACGAAAACATACTTTTTCTTTGATTGGGAATTCGGTAATGGACCCAGATGATCGACATGTAACACATCAAATGGAACAACAAAGTCCCCTCTGTTTTACCCGACTGTGGAGAAAAATAGATACATTTTAAACACCTACTTATGTAACTTTTAATCTGACTCTTCATATTGGGAAACCAATATGTTCTCGACAAATGCTCGTAGCATTTCTCAACTCCTAAATGGCACATCGATTCATGGTGAGTACGAATCACCTGTTCTTCCATGTGAGATGGCATATAAAACCGAACTTTGCGGATTCAGAGACTTGTTCTTCAGCGTAAGCGTCAACGCTTGACAGTCAGTGACAATTTTGAAACATATACCGATTAAATAAATTCTAAACCTTCTAAGGGCATAAATAATAGATAGCGTTTCCAGGTCGTAGCTATGATATCTTCCTTCGGACTCAGTTGCTCGCTTTGAAAAATAAAAAAACTGGGTGGAACTTTCCATCCAACTGTTTTTGCATGAGCACTGCCCCGAATCCAGTGTTACTCGTGTCACAATGAAGTTACGTAATACAGTGCGGACTGTATATTGCTAGCACCGGTGATACAACTAACTTATCCTTCAAGGGCTCGAAAGTTTCCATTTCCTTAACGCCAAAAAGAAATGGTTTGTTACCTCTTAAAAGATCATGTAGAGGTTTTGCAAAACTAGCGAAGTTCTTAATGAATTTGCGGAAATACGAACAAAGTCCTAGAAAACTTTGAACGTCTTTGATGTTAGAAGGTATCGGAAAATTTTGGATCGCGCTTAAATTGCCTTCGTTCGGCCTAATATTTCATTTTGGAGAAAAGTACACTTATCAAATCTTAAGCGTAAACCCTTGTTAACGATAATATCGACCACTTCCTTGAGAATTTCCAAATGCTCCTCTATAGTCTGCGTCGCAATGAGAATGTCATCTAAATACGTAAGAATTCTTCTAGCCGAAATCATACCTCCGAAAACATGTTTCATATATCTTTCAAAAACCGACGGGGCATTTTTCAGCCCTAATGGCATTCTAGTATATTCGTATTGCCCCAAGTAGTAAATTTCATTGATTCTTCTGACAATTCAACGTGGTGAAAACCATTTTTCAGGTCTAAGGCGATCTATGTTATCTTCGATTATCGGCAACGGATAATTATCGCGCAACGTAATTTTGTTCAACTCGCGAAAGTCAACGCAGAGTCTTAACTCTTTGTTCTTTTTTTGAACCATACGGAGAATTGAGAGTTGATTCGCGAATTATTCCCTGCTTAATCAATCCGTCTAAAATTGTTTGCAGCTCCAGCTTATGTACATAAGGGAGTCTTCTAGGTGGACAATAAAAAGGAGTATCTCTAGATAGCGAAATTATCATTTTAAAATCAGATTCTACTGCAAATTGTTTATCATTACTTGAATAATACGCGGGAGTAACTATTGCTTTTACTTGTTCTTTTATGTCTTCCGATAAGATACTATTTACATTGATCTGTCGATATTCAAAATTTGATTTAAGTAGTCTTGATCATCCATGTTGGTGCCTTCATCAGGATTTTTCGAAGATAGTAGGTGACCGTCACACGCTCTGAGAAGATCTTGATTCGCGTCGACCTTGAATTCTATTTTCCTTTGAAGTGCCAGACCCGTCTCCTTGAAGAAATCCCTAAATAGTACAACAGGATAGTTCATTGAAAAATTTTTAACAACAAACAGTTACAATTTAACAAAATTATTTTCATAAACTACACGGCTACTTATAATTCCCAATATACTCAGTGGACTAGAATTAACTCCGCAATATGTTGATTCCGTATTCCTGAGTTTCGACAATAAACATTTTGGTAGAAACTGCTCCTAGATGAAACTGATTGGACTGCCCGAGTCCAAAAGCGCCAAAATTGAAATTGAACTCTCCGTCTGGTTGTATTTCCATTGAAACTTAAGAAAGATTTCGAAATCGTTGGCCGACATTGGCAGATCTTGTTTCGGTGTGTTTACTACATTTAACGTCTCCAATCTTTTTTCCCCACACTCTTGGAGACTGCAGTTGGTATCATTTACAGTCATAACAGGATTTTGTTGGCTACACTGCTTTGATATGTGCCCGCTTTTACCGCAGTTGAAACAAGTTAAAACTTTCGTTGTATATTTCTTGTGGTGAGTATTGCGATCTTTTGTGGTAACTTCCTCTAATGGTTTGGTTCGTGTCTTAGGTGGTGCAGTCGCATTGAACGTTTTTATTGGATAGGTGCAACGAGTATTATTTTTTTTCTTCTCTTATTTTCGCAAAGCCGTTTTTAATTCACATAGGTTATTTGCAGGATAATGATGTTACACAAGTGAAAGTTGCGACACATTCACCTCAATCAAACGGTCAGGTTGAGCGCATAAATTGAATGCTGATCCCAATGTTGGCTAAAGAATGCGATTCAGATATGACAAGTGGTTGGGACAAGCGATTGGTTAAGATCGAATTCGCACTCAACAATACCGTGAATAGGAGCACAGAAACGTGAACTATGTGATCGCGTAAGAGAATTTTTTGAAAATAATCTGGAATGCAAACCGTTTAATCTCAACGAGCTGAGAGCCAAGGCTAGCGAAACGATCCAAAAGAATCAAGCAGATAATAAACTCTATTATGACAGTCGTCACAAAAACCCTAAGACGTACGAAAAGGGTGATTATGTGATGATCAAAAATGTCGTTACTACACCAGGAATTAATAAAAAATTACTCGCCAAGTATCGTGGCCCGTATGAAATTAAAAAGGTTTTACCTAATGATCGGTATGTCATTGGAGACATAGACGGCCTTCAGTTAACACGTTTACCTGATAAAGGCATATCAACACCCACCAATATGAGACCCTATAACGTAGGATTAAAGCCTTCGACAGGTAACAACGTTGAGATGGCCGAAGGACGTTCTGAGGATGTTGATTCGTTGGACCGAATAGAAGTTTGATTCTTATTTACTATTTAACGATTATCTACAATATTTTATTATGTTTTTCATTACAAAACAAGTAAATATATTCGAAAACAAAATAAAAGAAGCAAACTTAATTATTCGTGAGCAGAAAAAGAAGGAAAAATAAAAATACTGTAACCATGTCGATTTTATGCTGGCCAAAACAAAAGCAACTACTTAGTTAATTTTCACATTTAATAATAATCATCGCGACGAAACCTTTGTTTTTGATTACTGCAGTACGAGTACACCTTCTTGGCAGACTCTTATTCAAATTGGAAATTATAGAGCTTGGGATGTCTTTTTCAAGCCTAGAGTTAAATATAAAGTTCGTCCCTATTCCTGCACATTTCGCGAACTATTCAACGACTAACAATCTCCCATAGATCTTCTACCGGGTTGAGATCGCATTACTGGTCTGGCCATTCCATAACTATTGAACTATTTTTGAGCCATGCTTCGAATCATTATCCTTCTGAAATATCTATTTCAGTGGCAAATCCTCCTCAGCATGTGGCAGTATAGTGTTTTCAAGTTTTAAATAAATCGGTACATAATTCCATCTATTTTATAATATGGGACCAATTTCATGTCCAGAGAAACATCCTCAAGCCATAATGCTATGTTCTCCATGCTTCACAATGCCGTTTAAATATCGAGGATTCAATGCTTCATGGATTGGCCGGCGAGAGCCATCTGACCGCTTGGATTCGTCGGAAAGTAGTACCGTTTTCCACTCCGATACTGTGTGGAAATATTTGCAAATTTCAGTCATGCTCTTTTGTTTTGGTCTGAAATAAGTGGTTTCTTCGTGATCCTGAATGATGAAAAACCACCATCAACAGCTTCCCGACGAAGTGTCTTGGCGCTAACTTTTGTACTAAGCTCGTTTTGTAATTCCTATAATGATAGGATTACTCTTGGTAACTCTTGGCCTCGGGATTGAATACCTTTTGGATAATTCAGATTGTGAAATATCACTTTTACAGTGTGTTTGGCAAAAGCGTAAAGATTTTTGATTTCCATTAGAATTATTCCTTCTCTAATCCGCAGTCAAATTTTACTTCAGTTGCATCTCGTTTTTGAAAGTTACAAGACGTATTCCGTGAGTGGCCGTGGCTCAAGTAGTAGTGGACTGGCTTCCAAATCGGAAGGTTAGGTGTTCGAATGTCAGCCTCGCCCGAAAAACATATCATCCATTTTTTCAGTTAGCGAAAATCAAGTAAGACGAGTAGTTGACTAGAAATCAACATCAAGCCAACTTCCACTAAGAATTTAGTCTCCCCATTAAACGTTGGATGCCACTCATGGAGCGATATAACCACTGAGCCCAAACATCTTTCTTTCTCTCTCTATCATATTTTCCAAAAAAACTTAACACATGCTGAGGGATTATAAGTGTATTCATAGCCACTTGAGTGTTAAGTTCTTTTACAAAAAAAAAATATATAAGGTTCGGTTTGAAGCCGTGTTTCTTGTTGCTCATCCACGGGGACCAAAATTATCCGTTACAGTTGCAACAAATTATATCAGAAAGTCAGAGAGTTTTGTGAGGAAGTGGGTGAAACGATTTAACGAACAAGGAAACGTTGACGGTTTGCCAGAACGGAGAAAAACAAAAACCATTTCAAAAGCCGATAAAAACAAAGTGCTTACAATTTTTAAAACTAAACATTAGAAGAAGGTCATGAGGATTCAATCTTCAGTATTCGCAAAATTATCAGAGAAAAAGATTTTAATTACAAAGCCGTTGCGGCCAAGCCTTTGTTAATCTGAAAAGATTTCAGTGGGCTTGCCTTTACAACGATATGGACCAGTCTAAAAATATTTCCACTGACGAAGCTTCATTTATTTTTTTTAATTTAAACAATCTAACAGTGAAACTGTCGTCTAACGAATAGTGGAATATCCGGCAAAAGTGCATGTTTATGGCTGTTTCTATACGGCGGATTTCGGAAAATTGGTAACCATTACCGAGTATCTCGATGCTCAAAAAATGATCCAACTGTGCAAGAAAGAATTGCTGGAACCTGTTGAAGTGCTATTCAGACGTGGATAGTCCCCTACAAGAAGACAAATCGTGGTGGTATCTGTCAGGGCTTCAAAGAGAGAAATGACGTCATTGTGTTGGATTGACCATCTCAGTCTCCGGATGCCAATCCGATTGAAAATGTCTGGAGACTTATGAAGCAAAGGATCAAAGGAAAAAATGTAAGGAAAATAAAACACCACAAACTGCTTTTAAAAAGAATTTGGTGACAATTACCGTAGGACTACGCAAAAAAATTGACTCTAAGTTGTCGACAAAGGTGCGAGCGATAATTGGAAATGGAGCAGATTGGACAACATATTAAGTACATTGCGCAGTAAGGGAAATATTAAAAGCTTTAAAATAAATAATTTTGTTTCCCTAAGTCAAGCGGTTGTTTTCTTTTAAACCACACGCTTTTGTCAAACACACTGTATATTCGCTATTTTTTTTTTCTTTAATCTCATTGGAGTATTTATTTGTGGCCACTTTAGATAAAATTTAGGGAACAAGCAGACTAATACACGCGTATGAGTCAACTATCTTTTTCTTAATATTGACTAAACAGATATTAGTAGTGTGTCAAAGCATAGATCCACGTGGCATCATAATGGGTCAGTTTTTCCAACAGCCACTCTAACTTAACTTACTCCATATTGCTACAGTGCATATTGGTGAAATCACTGTCTGCTCTCAATTGTTCAATGGTTCTAATGTCAGCGCACAGAGATATGCAGATAATGTGGCTTTACTGTCTGTTGGATCATGCTTGCTCTGCTCTAAAACACAGATGGTCCTAGACGTGATCCACGATTGATGCATTAAAAACCCTCTTAAAACGCAGTTGTTGAGCCACTCTTTCGAGCATTTGGGCTGAATAACCAAGAAAGGTTAATTATTGTTTTCCAAGGCCTGAATAGTTTATGGTTTAGCATCATACATCAAAGACTTTACATATTGTAATAAATTTTTCTTCCAGAATCCGTAGAATCCAGGCCTGTTTCCCGATCATCTCTTGGTCTAGTTCTGTAATATTTCTATGATATATATATTTATGATATATTTATATCTGGTTATTGAATTTGTTAAATGATTACGTACTTTAATATGAATTACTATTTTGATTTGTTACCTTTCGATTATCATAAATTTAATACTTTGTTAAATACTATTAATTACGAGAAGTGATTGTAATCGGGGCGATTAAGCGATCAGGATGGCCGAATTTAAAAAAAACAAGAATTTTCTTGTGTACGTCACTGTTCTTAAAGTACATACATTAATTAATATCCTGCAAAAGTATCGGTTCATTTGATCGGATGATCTATCCGAAAAGTCTCCATTTCTGCACATAAGATGTTACTTAGTGTAACACTAAGCGGTAACAGAGTATTATTTGTAACGAGTAGACGTGTGCCTTTTATTTGTTAGTCAGATGATCTTAAATTCTACCCCTACATAATGGACATTGACAAGACTCAATTTGTTGCTTGCGTTCTCGAACTAGATTGGAGGTAATACGAGGTTTTAGTAAGACCCTAAGCGCAGTTTGGATGCTGTATACCCTCCACCAATTTCTCATAATTTAGCTCAATGCAATCAGGAAGACAGACGAAAATTTACCAAACGAGTAGTACAGTCTATTCGTAAGGCTCTTGTTGTCCACTAAAATGCCAGCCACTCCCTCCATTGGAGACTGTTTGGATTTTAGAGTTATCGAAGAAGATTCGATTCCTATCTCAAATTCTGGTTGAGACTAAACCTTCCGTAGCAACTGCAGTTTCGGTATCGTTGCGTCTGAATCAAATGACGTTTCACGAGCAAGGTCAACGAAACTTCAGTGTGAGTTGTACCGAAGCCCACACTTTTTTGAACTGAAAGTGGCCTTGAAATTGCAACCTACGGCAAGTCCCATGTCTTGACAAAAGCTTCCTCACACTGACAGAGGGCATAAAGGGACTTAAAGGTTTTTTCGACGCGATGTTGTCAACCCAAAAAGGTTTGCTTCCAGGATGACACCCAGGTATGGATGGACTTAGTTTCCACGTTGAGTGTCAGGACCATAAATAGAGCTGTCACAAACACGAAAACTCTCGACTTTTAGTAGGATGATTCAATTGGGATTAAAGCAAGAAGTCCTGAACTTTAGCTGGTGGCACTACACTCCTGTATTAGCCTGGGCCCCAACCAGCAGGCCTCCCTAGATAGCACGATCTCTCGCCAGCTGCCTCCAGTGCAGTTGATTGTGGTCCCCTTACACTTGTATGCGCCACCTGAGATGAGTTCGTTCTCTACTGTGCCGAGTTAAACTCGAAAGCTCTTTGATATAGCATCCAGTCTCTCCACATAGTGCAATCATCTGAGACGTTAAACCCGTAGACATCTGAATGGAACAATGTCGCTGTACAGCCCGTATAGTTCATGGTTGAATCTCCTCCTCCATACCACGTCAATATAAACGTGACCGAAAGTCATTGGCAGTATCTTTCTCACGAAACACCCAAGGGTGTTTCTAGGTCTTCCTGGATACTGGCTGCTACGGCGGCTATGTTTCCTTCAATTCGCACTAATCTCTGTCTGGTTGGTGGCTCGCGTGTGTACTCGCGCTTAAACTTTCTTTTACACGGTGCGACGAATTGCCTGCGCACTGAAGCCATGATGACGGCCGACCTTACGACGAAATTCGCGTTGCGTATTCACAACTGAGCAGGAATTTCGAGAATATTTTTGAATAAAATTTCCGCACCTTCAGCAAGCGTGAAACGATTGCGTGATGAAATGGCAAACCTTACTGAATATTTTGACAGCCGTATGTCATTGATAACTTTGACAGCTGATTGTCCAGTGACAACCATGCCATCCAGGTACGCAAGTAACCATGCCACTTGTTGCCCGATAAGTTTTGCAGGGATCTTTATAGGACGATGCTAAAAAAACGTGCCGTCTTGTGTATAATATTGTTTGACATTGACTGTCTTATTACAGACCTGGATGGAGTAGCGAGTATTCGCTTTAGTTATTCTGCACAACTTGACGAGCATGGCAGGGATGTCAAAAGTAGACATGGCGTTGTGTCGCTTGTCCCTATGCTCGCTGTCATATGCGGCTGTGATGTCGACAAATAGGTGGTGAGTACCGATCTGAAATTCTCAGATGTCTTCCAGAATCCAACGTCGACTTTCCTGGCCTGAAACCGCACTGATATGAATCAACCATTTGAACGGTTTCAGGCGCTCACATAATATGGCAGAAAAGGCCTTATAGGTGATGTTTAAGAGACTTATTGCGTATAGATGCTAAGATTTCATACTCCAGGGATACTTTCTTCTGACCATGTCTTATGGATGAGCATGTGCATGTTCCCAACCAGGACACCTTTAGCTGCGATATTATTAGTTTAACTTTGACTAGGTCGGGAAGATGTAATTCTCTATCGTATTCGTCCAGGGTGGATGGTTCATTCTGCAGAAGTGGTCATTTCGTTTGTAGCACTGACTGCGACTCTGCTATTAGTTGTTCATGTCCACCTTTGCATACTTCTGTTCTGGCTCCACAACCCTGTCATGTCCTCTGTTAAATCTTTCGAATGTCATTCCTGCAGTAAAATCTTGCTCTTTCTTTTTCTCTCCGAGAACCCTTTGTTTCTTTCTTATTTTCTGCTCTTGGAACTCACGAGCAGTTCTTATGTTTCGATCTAGCGCGGCTCTATATGCTTCTTGTTTAGCTGTCTGTCCGCCAGGTTTCCCTGTTTTGGCACTTTGAAACCACATCAACTTTCTCACTGGTATTCTACGGATTTCGAGCGAGTTTAAAGGAAAGGCTATCGACAAGGATTCTATCAGTCTCTTGTGATTGCAGCTTTTCGGCGTCGAGCTTTGGTGGTCTTGCTTGATTTTGTTATGCCTGTGATATCCCCATTCGTGCCCTGGCTGGAACAAGGTAATGACCCGAACCGGTGTTGACTGTTGACTCCTCGGAAAGATCGGACATCCAAAATGGTCGGCTGACGTCGATCGCAGTGTAATCAATATGGTGTACGGTTCGGTTCATTCGATAGCTAAGTCCCTTTGCGGACGTTGAGATATGGGAATTCTGGCTACTATAGCGGTAATCTTCGTTACAAACCTGAATCTATTGTCGGCCGTAATGAAATGCAGGCTGTATTTTCCGATGACCCGATCGAACGTGCCTTGGGATAAGATCTTTTACCCAAACTCTCTATTTCAAAGTCATTATAACATTCAGACATTTAAAACCAACGTACATCGGCACCTATCTTTCTTTCCTCCCAAATTTTCCTTCGCCCGCGCTGTGTGCAAACATTTTAGGGGTACCTTAATCCCTTATGCGTGCGCTATTTTAAAAGAAAATGCTGCTGGCATAGCTGGGGCACTGAGCATTTCTTCGGTCGAATAGCAAATCCTCATCCATTCAATCGTCGTCTTGCTTCTTCGTAGTAGTCGTCGCGGTAGATGTCGTAGTTTTATCCACTTTATGCTGGCTCATTTAATTGCACTTTTTGGATTGCTGTCATATCTGTTCCACTTGTACACTAGTCTAGGGCCACCGCGAGTTATCGTTGTTCCGCTGGAAGATGAAGTTACCAAAGAGCAATTCTAAAGTTTATTTTGATGAAACATCAAGTGAACCCACAGATCGGATAAATCACAGTTCGTTGAACAGATTAAGTGCCTCAAGTATTTGAAATATTGAAGAGAAAATAAGACTTTCCAAGCGGTCGACATGAGCCCGGACAATGAGGAAGCTTGACGAAAAATGACTACAATCGTAAATATCTGGCATGAACTTTGCTCTTGAACACAGATCACGATCGCCCGATCTTTGAATCAGAGATTCAGTATGTCATTACTCTTCGAATCTGAGGACGGGTTACGATGTCCATCTTAGGTAAAATATCGCCAGCCATGAGCCAATCAATTATAACAGAACCTCCGCCGTCCTGTCTTCGCTTACTGGACGTAGAGTGCTACGAAATATTTTAGAGTAGGATAGGCATCATCAGAGTCTGGCAGAGCATTTTTTTTATCGTTGAAGTAAGGGATTTCAGACTGATTGGTTTGGCTAAGCTAAAGAAACACCGTTGAAGAAAGAGATTGCAAGGTGATAGTGTTGGCTTTAATTTAATGCACCGATTATTATTCCTTCGAAAGTTATCTTGTGCTATTTTCCAAGCCATTAATATTCTCTAGATCTCTAGCTCGAAAATACTCTGTTTGAAATCCAAAACGGAGTTTAGGGCGTACTGTTGTCTTAAATAAAATTATCGCTCAAAAATTGGATATCGGTCCATTGTCAGCTGGCAATTATCCAATTGAAATGCAAATATTACCATGGAAGTAAATTGAATTTGCATACTCGTACGACGTACGGCATCGCATAGATACTCGTATTTGCACGAGTATGTGGATAAATCTTCGATTCGAGTTGTTAAATTTAAGAAAAACCAGAGCATGTAGCGATAATTTCATTCATCCAAGGCGACATGGGTTGTACTATAGTTGACATACAGTCAGTCGATGGTCGGTGGCTGACTTCTGTTTACGAATATCATTTCTGTCTGACCACTGGCAGATACAATTTCATTGCTGCAATCGTAATTCGTCGTATTTCCAGTTTGAAATCGAGTGACAAATAAATTTAAAATTGCCATCAAAAATTATTAGGTCTTACTAGGGGGGTAAACTTCATTTCGAGTTTTTTTTTTTCGTCAAAATGAATTTATTGAATGCGGAATCTGGGTTAGCGGTTTTATTGATTTAACACAATTTTCCAAGTCTATCAGTGCATATAGGATTACATCAAGGTGTGTTCAAACGTAGGTTTTGGTAGTGGATGGAAAACTACTTTTATAGTCGTAGATTATACAAAAATGTCGTGAATCATAGAGTGTTACTAGTTGAGATATAGATAACGACTGCAGTGCTTGTTTGTTACTTGACTTAGCCTTTTTGTAGCTGCGCCAAGGCCTCAATCTGTGTTGGTTTAACGTAAAAATAGTGAGAAAGATGCATCCTGAAACACAGCGGCAAAATTACCATCACAAAACGAAGCATTGGCCTCTATAAACAAAAGCAGATACTTCTGTGATTTATAAGATTCGGTTGCCAATAAGGCAGATCTGATATTGGGGTCATTCAAAAGAGATGTCAATATCTATGAACTGTCATTTTCTTGTTAACTACTTTTAAATTACTTAATTTACTGATACAAAAAATGGAAAAAAGGCATAAAAATGCTGCAAAATTAGCTGACTGGTGATTACTTTAAATTTCTTTCATACAAAGACAAACAGTGAAAGAACATTTTCGTATCATGCTAACATATTTTGATTACGTGGTTTATTGAGTCCTCATATTTGACCAACTAAGTTTGCTTTTCGTCGATCGGGAGATACATTTTGGATCACATACCCTTAACATGACGCAAAGCCAACAACGCGCCGACGTAATGTGCGTTCAGAAGAAACTGCAGCTGCTGTGAGTGAATATATTGTGGAAGAACCAGATTTGTCCATCCGGCGTCGATTGCAAAAGCTTGGTCTTTGTCTGCCCTCAATGTGGAAAGTTTTGCTGAAGAAGTCGGTCTTTATTTTGTCAAAAAATCGTGCTTAGTGACGATGCACACAAAGGGTTTATGAACAAACAAAACTGCAATTTCTGCAATGAGGCAAATCTGAGAGTCAATTACGAACACAAACGTGTACTGTTTGGTAGGTTTTCACGTTGAATCATAGGTTCTTATTTTTCAAAAATGGGTATGGAGCTCGCACTAGAGTTAATGGCGTATCTGGATGATATGTGGTTCCAGCAAAACGAAGCTGCATACCATACTGCCTATTTAGCCATTCACTTACAACGACAAGATTTTAAAGCGAAATGGAACACTGAATTGGCCACCGAGATCGTGCGATTTAACGCCTCTCGATTACCTTGTCGAGCTATGTAAAGTCTTTGATATATGATGCTAAACCATAAACTATTCAGGCCTTGGAAAACAATAATTAACCTTTCATGGTTATTTAGCCCAAATGCTCGAAAGAGTGGCTCAACAACTGCGTTTTAAGAGGGTTTTTAATGCATCAATCGTCGATCACGTCTAGGGCCATCTGTGTTTTAGAGCAGAGCAAGCATGATCCAACAGACAGTACAGCCACATTATCTGCATACGCCTATGCGCTGACATTAGAACCATTTAACCATAGAGAGCACACAGTGATTTCACCAACATGCACTGTAGCAGTGTGGATTAAGTTAAGTTAGAGTTGCTGTTGGAAAAACTAACCCACTAAGGGTTATTGGCCCATGGATCTATGATCCTCCTGCCCTTGGAACTAATTTGAGCGTTGGAGACTGTTACCGTCTGTATTTTTTAGATCGCGTAAGTCATTGTAGAAAAAAGCTCATAAGAAACCTCCTAGGAGTTTTGTTTATTGAGAGAGAGCTGTGCACGTACAGAGTAGGTGGACGATTGTCTCCGCCTCTTCCTCGTTCATTCAGCTTCCTCAGAAGTAGTGCCCAATGATGGCACCTATGATAGCTCTGAGATGTTTCCTATTTTGTAAGACCAAACTCTTAGCGCAATTCAGACCCTGTTGTGCCCGGATTTGTTGGTCCCTAGACAACAGTCCACCTAAGGTCTGTTCTTCTATTAACTTCACCTCTAAAACAGGTGACCAGATAGCAATGGTAGTTTTTAAAATTTTTATGTTTTAGCAGCTGTCAAAGTTACTAATGCCATCCAGCTGTCAAAATATTCAGTATGGTATGCCATTTCAACACGCGTCGTTTTATGCTTCCCGAATATGCGGATTTAATAAAAAATATCGAAATTCCTGCTCAGTTGTAAATACGCAACGTGAATTTCGTAGTGACGTCGGTCATCATCTTTTCAGTGTGCAGGCAATTCGTTGCACAGTGAAAAGTTTTGGCGTGAGCACACTCTTTCGGACCTTAAGTCACCAACCAGACAGAGATTGATGCGAAATGAAGAAAACATAGTCGCCGTAGCGGCCAGTATCGAAGAAGACCCAGAAATGTCGATTCGGCGCCGATCAGCTGAATTATGCACTGCCAGAGGGTCAACCCGGCTTATTTTACGGTTGGATGTGGGCCTACATCTGTATGGGATTGTGCTGAAGCGAGAATTGAAGCGGGACGCCAGAGACAACTCCGTGAGTTCGCTAATTGGGCGCTGGATATGTTGGCCGGAGATCCGGATTTTGGCCAAAAAGTCATCTTCTCGGACAAGGCCAATTTTCGCCTGAGTGGCTATGTCAACAAGCAAAATTGCCATTATTGGAGCGAACAGAGTCTATAAGTGTTCGGCCAAGCATTAATGAACCACAAAGATTGATTGTTTGGTGCGGTTTATGGCATGGCGGCAACTTCGGGCTTTATTTCTTTCAAAGTGATGGAGGAAACACCGTTACCGTCAATAGTCTCAGGTATTGAGCGAAGTTAACCGACTTTCTGTGGTCAGAGCTCGACAACATCAATATATCCGAGCTTTGGTTCGAACTACTCGGCGCTACATGCCATACAAGCGACGTAACCTCCGTAGTTGCGAAGGAGAAATTTGGCGACTGGCTCATCTCACGGCGAGTGTTCATCCATTGGCCGCCGCGATCATGCGGCTTGACACCACTCGTTATTTTCTCTGGGGCTACGTCAAGTTTTTAATCTACGCTAACAAGCCAACCACTTTGGATGGGCTCGAGGCCAACACTCGACACGCTATTTCCGGTACAACGCCCCACATATAAGACCGCGTCATCAAAAATTGGACTAATCGCTTGAAGCACTTTCAACCGACTCAAACCGAGGCGGCCATTTTAATGGTTTGGTACTCCAGACTCAATTTTATATCTCAGACCGTTGTTGTTTTATTTAAATTTTTTTTCCTATCTATATAATATGAAAAGGGTGTTGCAACAAGTGGTGAACGATTTGTGTTTTTAATAATAGATAGTGTACTCACGCTCAAACTTTTCCACGGTGCGAGGAACTGCCTCCACACTAAAGCCATGATGACGACCGACCTCACGACGAAATTCGCGTTGCGTATTTACAACTGAGCAGGAATTTCGATATTTTTTAATAAGTTCAGCACGTTCGGCAAACGTAAAACGACGCATGATGAAATGGCAAACCATACTGAAAATTTGACAGTTGGATGGCATTAGTGACTTTTATAATAATAATTGGACAAATTATCATTGCTATCTGGTTAGCCTTTATTATGCCAAGGCCAGATTAGAATTCTTCTGATTTGCTAGCATATAGTCTAACCTGGGTATATGCCAAAGGCACCTGGTGAATTGAAGCTATTAAAGGAAGCGACAATGGTTTTGAAAGCCTCATCTCACATCTGTCACCACAACCGAAAACTGACAGCAACTACGGAGTGTTCTGTTACTCAGATCACTAGTTGTTTCATTGATAGGAGTTACTTGTTAGCTGGCTCTGATCAGGTTACCTGGGAAATGCTATCAGATTTTCTTAGGATTAGCAGTTTGGCTGATTCGCCCCTTTTGAGGACTTTGAGCAGCCTGCTGGGTTCACCTAACATTTCAAACTTTTTGCAATATAAATTAGGTGCGCAACTTAGTTCTCCAATAATAAGTGCTGGCCGATTTTGACATGTACAAAACGTCATGAACCAAGCTTAGACACTTGGTAAACAAACCGTTTTCACACGTTTGTGATTTTGTTTTGGCGTCATATACATACTGTTGGTTGTGTGAAAATGTCTAATTTTGTGCCAAATAATCGTTATTTGCGGGGAGTGTTGATTTTCTTCTTTCATTCGGAGAAAACGGCGGTTGAAGCGCATCGAGAGCTCCAAAAAGTTTACGGAGATGCTGCTCTAAGTGAAACAACGTGCCGTGATTGGTTCCGTCGCTTCAAAGACGGCGATTTCGATGTTGATGACCGTCCGCGTGAAGGAAGGCCAACATCTTTCGAAAATGCTGAATTGGAGGTATTGACCGATGAGGATCCGTGCCAAAGGTAAGAAGAGTTTGCTTCAGCATTAGGAGTTACCCGCCAAGCCATTTCTAAGCGATTGCATGCGTTGGGAATGATTCAAAAACAAGGAACTTGGGTTCCTTATGACCAGCAACTCAAAGGGAAGAAAGTCATGGGTACTGCCCGGTCATGCTTCTACGTTATCGGCGCGGCCGAGTAGTCACATAGGAGAAAGATGGGAAAAAGTTGTAGCTAGCGATGGGCAATACTTTGAATGATTCATTTGTAACCATTTCTTCACAATAAAGTTGCATTTGCATCAAAACTTAGTTGCGCACCTAATACATATGTACGAGTACGGCGCGTAACGGCGCAAATTTGGAGGATTGCCACACAAAGTTTTTTTGCCTTGACAGATTTGTCCCTCATAAAATGACGCAAATTCGCAAATGGTGAACGTCATAATGGATCGAGCGAACCGCTCGTTGATCCCATTCTGCGCTCATATTTGCAATGCATTCTAGCGGATATGCTATGCGTATGGCGTTGGGTATTTTGATATGGTGAAGATTCGAATTTGGTCGATCCGGAGTTGCTGAGAGTTTCTGCAAGCCAAACAAACACAGAGACAGTGAAATATAAGCAAGAGTGTTCGGCTGAATTGGGCAACCCTGTAGAAGAGAAAATCGATGATTGGTCCTATGTTTATATACCTCAACAAATGTGCAAATTTGTAGGCTCTACATGGCCACCGCTTGTCATTCCAGCGAATTGTGTATATTAACCGTCATGGCAACAGCCCCCACCTTAAGGGCAACGGGAATAACAGCAGCAGCAACATCAACAACAACAACATCAACATCAGCTCTTACAACACTATCAAGATTTGATGTCCAGTACAAATCCAATTGGGATACATCAAATGCAAATGCACCCGCAACATCACCATCCGCCTCCACCACAGCCGCACATATCGACTGGCTCGAATCTATTGTTAAATCCGTTGAATTGCCTCCTCAAGCGTCACTATCCAATACAAACAGAAACAATTCAATGATGCAGCAGATGCTACGGGCAGGACTATCGGATATCTCACCTGTGCCAGGTGGAATACCACCGCCGCTTGGAGCAGCAGGTGGTATATTTCCACCAACTGGCAGTAAAATGATGAAAAGGCCATCGCTACTCATTGAAGTAGCTACATCCAGTCCATCCAATTCATCCTCTCTATCTAAACTCTCAAGAACCACCCCAGACACCTTCACTGCCAGGCTCTAATGCCTCTTATTGCATTCGACTTCCTAAAGTCAGTTCCCTGATGATGAACATTCTGCTCTATGACACAGCGTTGAATGTGTTTCGTGATCACAACTTTGACAGCTGCACACTTTGTGTTTGCAATGACGATTCACAAAAGTGTGTTGTAAATATCGGAGGTGCTGATTCGGGTGTTTATGTGGTATTACCTGGTGATCTCCATAGCGTATCTGCTGGATAGCGTTAAGTCGATTACTTGCTGGTCTTACAGAGAGACAGATCAGCAACGTAACGAATGTTGGCTAGGAGTCATTCGATTTTTGACATTAAACATACATACAAAGACCTCTAGGGTTCGATGTGCTGTATTTGTAAACGTAAGAATTGAAGTTGCGTTTGGCCCCACAGCAGCGCGTAAATTTGTCGCGCGCAAGTAGCTTGCTGCTGTATCTGAGGTCGCAGCTGAGGCATCTGCTACTGGACAGAGTCAAACCAGCTTCCGCTAGAACCTGATAGTTAATCTTTTCTTTTTGTACCCGGAGTGACAGCTGGTAGGTAGACGTTTAACTTACTCCTTTCTTATATCAATATCCAAAGTGTTGACACCTAAAGAGACATTGGTTCTCTTATATCGAAAGAATAGATGACAAACTGCAAGCTTTCCAGAGAAAAGTCTCCATATCTATTCGCTTCATAAAACGAATCCCTCAACCAAAGTAAAGAACTTCCAGTATTTGATGTGCACCATCTATTGTACATTCGATTCCAGTTCTTTTTTTTTTTTTTAATAAAATCCCTACAAACTGTTGCTAAACTGGAAAAACTCGTTAAGTTTGTTACATTTATTCACAATTCTATTTTTTATGCATCTGTTGAATGACAAAATGCAAATCTATCCACAAGAACTGGTTTAGATGTTTCCACCGGCTTCGGGATTTCTTGTTCAGTAAATTCTAAATGTGATCAGTTTATTGCTCTTGCGTAATATCTGTGTTAGTGTGTTAAGAAATCGTTAAAATTTTTGACGGACTTCAGAGGTGAATGATACTAAATTTGGAATAGGTCGGGATACGTCAAAGCAAGGTTCAACACGTAGTTTTCAAGGTCTCAAAGCCATATTTTAAAGCGCAGGAAAACGATGCAGGTGCAATTTCAGTTGCATTTTGAAGAGATCTCTGCATTCAATTGCATGGTTGTGGTTAAACTAATTAATTTTAATTCCATGAGAAACTCGATTGAAGACTATGCAGAGCCATGAATAACAGTGTTTAGCCATTCGTGCTATTCAACAGATCAAGTTCATTTGTCGGCCAGCTTTAAAAGTTCATGGCCCAGTGGTCAGTACGAAAAAGACGATCTTACTTGGAAGTAGCATGGCCTAAATAGTGTGTGTTTTTTTTTTAAGAGATTTAGACTTGTTTGTTTAAATAAAATACAAACAAATTCACTTGGTGATTAACTTTGTCATTCAAGAGACTATTTCATGCCATTTAAACATTACTTACAAATAGTTTCGGGTATATGTCTATCACGGCTGCCTCGTACAAAGCGCATTCTAGAGGTCGAATTTTGGACTTTTTCAAGCAATAGGGAGCGTAACAATATCGCGTATTGCTTTAGCAATGTTTTGCTCCATACCGTCAGTCGTTGCTGGTTTATCGGTATAAAATAGTTACTTAACGTAGACCCACAGAAAATAGTCTAATGGCGTCAAATCACACGATTTTGGTGGTCAATTAACGGATCTATGTGTTACAACGACTCTATTGCCAAATGATGTCGTAAAGCGATGTTTTCGTCCGTAGTATGGGGTGGAACACCATCCTGCTGGAACCAATGTTCTCCTACATTGATGTTATGCAACTTGTACTCTGGCCTGATTTTTGAAGAAGTAATGACCGATGTTGCCACCGGCCATACGGTAAATTTTTCTAGATATAACGGCATCCTGTGAACTTGAGAATTTTCCTCGCTCCAAATATGGCAATTCTGCTTGTTTACGTAGCCGTTTAACCAGAAATAAGCCCTATCACTGAACAGAATTTTACGACAAAAAATTGGCTCAACTTCCAGGTGGTTTAAAGCCCAATCACTGAATACCCGGCGCCATATATGGTCGCCCGGCTTGCGCTCTTGCACCAATTGGACCTTTAAAGCATTGAGACCAAGATCTTTACGCAAACTTTTCCAAGTTGCTGCGTACGATGACGAATCGATAAATTGGGGTCCTCTTCACCACAAGTTTCCAAGGCGGCGATATTTTCTTCCGAACGCACTGTTCTCTTTCTTGTTGGTGTGTGAATATCTAATAACGTAAATTAGAGGTGAAACTTTTCAAATAGTACGCTGAGATGGCCGATGATCTCTACAATAAGTTTCATGAATAGAGCTTCGATTTTGGAAATAAATTTGAACGATGCGAGATCGTTGTTGTGGCGTCAATCTTTCTAAAATGAAATGGCAAACTGCACTGAAAATAAATTGAACCTGACACCTCAATGTGATAGCTGATTTTATATTTGACCCGGACAGTGCACGGCGCGCGCTCAAGGGGTTTTTGTACCCTTAAAATGTTTGAACACAGCTCCGGGCGAAGGAAATTTAGGGAGGAAGAAAAGACAGGTACCGATGTACATTGTTTTTAAATGTTTGCAAGTTATAACGACCAGGAAACACAGAGGTCGGCAGGGCATTCCATAAGCGAGTTGTACGGCTTAGGAAAGAATCACGATATTTAAGAGTACGTCCGAAAATGGGCTTGAGGGTATACTGATGAGCATTCATAGCGAGACGGGTGTTACGGTTGAAAGTTTGAATGAGCGGAATGCTACTGGCAATTTCAATGGAGCACTGGTGGTGGAAATAGCGATAAAACAAAGTGAGACAGGAGACTTTACGTCGGTGTTCGAGGGTGTCAATTGATTGACTGATATTAGTATCACCAATTAGTTTCATCGCACGGTTTTGAATCCTATCTAGCAGGTGCAGAGATGTTTTAGGAGCACCTGACCAGATGTGGTCATTGTACTCCAGTTTTGGGCGGATAAATGCCTTATATATTGTGGCCAGATCAGAGGGGGTAAAATATTTCTTACATCGCTTGAGAAAACCTAGACATTTCGCAGCATTTTTGGCGACATCGAATATGTGGTCATTCCAACGTAAGTTGTTACTGATACACATACCGAGAATGGAAAGTTTATCGGTTTCGACGATGCAAGTGCCATTCATGGATAATGACTGGGTATTTGAATTTCGCTTTAATGACAGCAGACAGCATTGAGTTTTGGAAGCATTAAATTCTACTCGGTTGATAGTTCCCCAGTTGGTTATGCTGTTAATATCGGAATTTAATGAGCTTAGCATACGCTGCCGTTCCCGTTCTACAGCCGAAGAGCAGGGGCGTGAGTCCGGGAACGAATATGAGAAGCAGAGAGTGCTGTCATCAGCAAAGGAATAAATTGGATTAGAAGTAGCAGACAAGAGATCGTTAATGAAGATTAAAAAGAGTGTCGGAGACAGAACGGAGCCCTGGGGCACACCAGCATTTATTTTGTGAATATCAGACTTGAAACCGTCCAAGACAACTTGAATTGAACGTTCCGAAAGGTAATTTCTAATCCATTGAAGAAGAGAGTCATCGATCCCAAGAGCACGCATTTTCGACAAAAGAGCCTGATGCCAAACTCTGTAAAATGCCTTAGAAATATCAAGTGCAACTAACTTGCTTTCGCCAGATTGATGTACGCTTTGGTTCCACTTTTCGGTGAGACATGCCATCAAATCACCAGTGGACCTGTTGCTACGAAAACCATATTGCCGGTCATTGAGAAGTTTTCGTATTTCGAGATATTTCATGAGCTGACGATTTATCAGCGTTTCCATGACCTTGGAAAGAAGGGACGTAAGTGCAATGGGTCTGTAGGAGGATAGAGAAGAAGATTCGCCTTTTTTAGGGACTGGCTGGACAAATGCTGTTTTCCATCTGCTCGGAAAGAGTCCTAAAGAGTAGGACTGATGAAAAAGCTTACGCAGTGGTTTTGCCAGCGTAGAAGAACACCTCTTCAGAAGAAGGGGAGACATACCATCTGGACCAACGGATTTATGCATGTTGAGATCTTTGAGTACTCTTGCTACTACACGAGTGCGAAAGTGGATTCGTCCCATTGTAGATTCGACGCACTCAAGTGTAGGCGTGGACAAAGCACAATCTGGGAGTGTTGAGCTAGCCGCAAAATGTGCGGCAAGCAAATTGGCCTTGTCCTAAGAGCTGACAGCTGGAATGTCATTGTAAATGAGCGTTGGGATGGGGGATGAGGCCGAATTTCTAATGCTTTTGACGAACGACCAAAAATTGTTACTGCCTTTGGGACATTGCAGTATTTTTTGCCTCAGTTTTTGGTCGTATTGGAATTTCACACGCCTGAGAAAGACGTTGCAGTTATTTCTGGTTCGTTTAAACTTTTTTCGGTTTTCCTCTGTCGGGTTGGTCTTGTAGGACCGAAAAAACAGTTCTCTAACCCTGACAGCCTCTTTACAGCCATTATGTTGTGATAGAGACGAAGATGCCAAAATATCTGCGACTATAAGGATTGTCTGCTCGCCGATTGATCGAGAAACTGCTGATTGTCCTATAACTTAGATTGGGCCAAGTTTGTAGCGTAGTGCCTGCCTTCAAGAAAAATGGATAATAACTGATTCAGTGTCGATGACCCTGGCAAAGGTTTATAGGATAACGACCGGCCACATGCAGCTGAGTAATTAACATATGGCCGTGACTGTTATTACGCAGATATCACCAGCCAAGAAGTGCTTTGGGATGGGCCAGACATAAGGAGGATGAAAAACTGAGACATACATATATGATGCTATAGAGAAGAGAAATAGCGCTTATTCGAATGCGGATTTACCATATGCGATAGACTTAGGCAAGAAGTCTTGAGCTTCTGACTCGTGAGTCAGTGTCTGATGACAATTCGCATCAATGCCCCTATGGAAGACAACGACGAAGCCACCAAAGAATGTTTCTACGAGCTCCTCAAAAAGACATATGAGCAATATTCGAAGTATGATGTTAAAATCATTTACTCGCCAGAATAGGAGAGTAGGACTTCTTTGGTAGGACAGTTGGTAAGTATATCCTACACGATCCCACGTCTAGCAACGGACTTAGGATTATTGACTTTCCAGCGATGAAAGACCTCACTTTACGTGATGCATACAAGTAGACGGCGACCTCAACCGACTTGGAGTGGGAACTTGCAGGCAGTCAGATAAGGATCGTGCTAACTGGAGAGGCTTGCTAGTTGTGGCCCAGATCCAGTGTAAGGACAGTCAACATCGGCTTCAGTCCTTGGTGAATACATTCACTATTTCCGTGCTGGTTCGGTTGTGGGGATATTCGTCAATATGCGGATTGAGATAGGCCCGTGGAAGGACACACCGAGTTTATAGTATTCGTCTTAAATTAAATTTTATTTATTTAGTTTACAAAGCTTCAGACAAGCGTATCTGCGGTGAAGCCACCAAAATTGATCTGTCTCCCAGAGGTATTACTATCAATTATTTCAATGAAATTTGACGATACTAACTTAACGATAAACGCCGCCACCACTCAGTTGTCAGTTCTGTTCTTTTGGTGTTGTCTGAAGGCGCGAGCACATTTCTACCACACGGTAATGGTAGCAACTATTTCAACTATTTGAGGTTTCGGCATGCGAGGATCCTGTTGCAACCCGCTTCGATGCGAAATTTGCCAATACCGGTCTGGCATGCGATCACGCCCTTGTCCGAAATTAGACTTAAGATAATTAGCTTTGCTGCAGGGCAATATTATACATGTATCCGAATATTCCGAATGGACAACAGAAGCTTGGATCAGTATCTAGTTGTAGATAAGGTACATCTATAGGTATCTCAGGAGGCTCAACAACTAAAACGTATGGAGGGAATATCTAGTTGTGAACGTTGAAAATTCTGCTGGTCGCGTACTCTTAAACTTTTTGCCAACCTATTTAATCCAAGTTCTAAAGTCGATGAAGATAATTGGCACTGATGCCAAGGAGCCGTCAGAAGTTCCCCAGCTGTTGTGCTAGGCTTAACCCGACCAAGACCAAAAAACCCTTGTTTCATGTAGAGTGCAGGCATATGTTCCTAAACAACTCGACTATGAAACGGCGCTGCATAACACAACGAGAGCTGTTCCGGCGCGCAACGATCAAAGGAGGAAGAAAGAATCTCGGCTTCTCCGGAGATAGTTAAAATAAAGAATATGATAGGCAAGGAATCCACGATATGAAGAGGTGTTAGAACATGCACCAACTCATCTGTATGGTATGGTCAAAGAAAAGCATGCCCAAAGCATGGAATCTCAGCATCGTTCGTCCGATCCCCAAGAAAGTCAACTCCGGCAACTAGAGAGGAATAAGTCTCATAAACAACTTTTCTGCCATATTATGTGAGCGTTTGAGACCCTTCATGTACAATCTGGTTGGTCCATACTAGTACGGTTTCAGGACAGAAAACTCCACAATTGATCAAATATTCACACTAGAACAGATCTTGGAGAAGATACACACCTTCTATTTTTCGACTTCAAACCCGTAAACGACAGCGTGCATGTGGACAAACTAGTGTCTAGTTTTGTCATCCCTGGCAGTTTGTGCAGAATGTTTATGGTGAATTGTTTCTGCTCCATCAAAGTCGGTAATGAATTAGTTATTACCTTCGCTGTCCAGAGAGTTTATAGAAAACGCACCGCGCTGTCATATAGAAACAATCGTGCAAAACTTACTGTCCAGCAAAACAGGCGCGATCGTTTTTAAGACCGCACAATTAGTTGCGCAGTCGTATGACATTGATGTATTGCAATTGGACGAACACAGCGAGTCGTCAATGAAGCTCTCGTGAGAATTGAGGAGGAAGCGGCCAAAATGCGTCTGACTGTAAACGAGGGATGTCATCAGAAAAGGACGCACACTGGCAATTAAAACTAGTCTACTAGTCTTTGTCTACCTTAGAATCGCAGTTACAAGCAGCAACGACATCAGCGCAGAAATGAGATGCAGAATTACTCTTGCCAATCGCTGTTTCTATGGGTTCAGGAGCCAATTGAGTAATGGTGCTCTATGGGGCAGAGGCTTGGAACTTGTCGAAAGCGGATGAAGAAACACTGTGTCATTTTGAGAGAAAGATACTGCGTGTGATTTTCTGTCCGGTTTGCATTGAATAGAGGGGAAGATTTAACCATGAACTGGTTGAGTTGTACAGAGACATCGGTCAAGGTGTTTGCGAATTCAACGTCTGAAATGGCTGGACCATGTTGAGCGCATGAGGATGGCGCAGTAGAGGACGACCGAACTGGACCTCAGCCAACTTACGTGGCCGTAAGAGCTTGGGAGATGATGAACGGTCGGGACGCCCAAAAACTGCAACCACTGACGATAACATTGCTAAAGCTCACCAAATGGTGTTAGACGACCGCCGAATTAAAGTGAGAGAGATAGTAGAGGTTAAAGAACGTGTTTGTTACATATTAAAACAAGATTTAGGCATGAGAAAGCTGTCCACGTGTTTGCTTACGTTAGACCAAAAACGTGTTCGAATGAACATTTCCAAGGCTCTGTTGGCGCAGTTTAGGCGCAATAAATCCGAGCTTTGACGCCGATTAATTACTGTAAATGAAACTTGGATACACCATTGTACGCCCGAAACAAAAATTAGTCAAAACGGTGGACTGCAAGGGCGAGCCGGCTCCAAAAAAAGCAAAAACTGTTTTTTCGGCTGGGAAAGTGATGGCGACTGTTTTTTTTGGATAGTAAAGGAATTATCTTAATCGATTATCTTCAAAAAGGAAGAACCATTACTATGCATCATTACTTGCCAAGCTGGAGGCAGAAATTGCGGAAAAACGGCCACATTTGCAGAAAAAGAAATTCCTCTTTCACCAAGACAACGCGCCGTCTCACACCTCAGCGGTTGCCATGGCAAAAATCCTTGAATTACGGTTTGAACTGCTTGACCATCCGCCTCATTCATCAGATCTAGCCCCAAGCGACTTCGTTTTGTTCCCTCATCTAAAAACTGCGCTCGGAGGACAGAGATTTTCGTCAAATGAGGAGGCAATCACCTTCGTGAATAATTATTTTGCAAAGAAAAACGCCAAGTACTATTTGGACGGCTCTCTAACCCGTGGGAGCATCGCTGGAGAAGTGTGTAGAGTTACAAGGAGACTATGTAGAAAAATAAAAAAAAAATTTGAGAAAAAAATATCTTGTATCATTGTTCGGACAACCCTCGTATGTAGACCGGATAGAACATCAACTGCCTCGCCTTGCGGTAGTAACTCAACTCGTAAGTCCATGGCTGTTCTGGATAAACGTAGCTGGTTTTACAATGCTCTATTCGGAGCAGCAAAAAGGATTATATGTATATGAAACCTTAACCTTTCCAGCCCTGGCCTATGGTGCCGAAGCATGCATTTCAACGAAGCTATTGCAAATGACGGTTTCCCCACGAAAGAAAAATCCTTCGGAAGATATTTGGTTCTGCTTGCATTAGCAAGTTCCGGACGATGCCAAAGATGGGGCGATCAATATACGAGTAGTTAGCATGTGTAGGTTTACTTCGAAGTATTGGGCTATTTAAACTAATCGATATCAACCAATTATTTCTTTTAGTTACAAAATGAATGCCAAGTGCATTTTGTAAATTAAAGGATTATGCAAGCAACTATTATATTTTGACATTGAACTTTGGTTAATCAATTGCAGTTGCAACTGGTCATTGTTTGTTAATGTAATCGACTTTCAATGCCACACAAACGTATTATGCAATTATAAGGTGTAATAAAATGTAATTAATGGTTGATTATCAATTTCTTTCGAAATCATGTACAATACATAATTGGGGCAATTGTAGTCAGATTTTCAATTTATCTATTTAAAAGGAATTTTGTAAGATGCAATTCATAAATTAAAATGAAATATAACATGCAATTGTGCTAGATAGCAAAACAGCTAGTCCTACTAGCATGGCCTTAGCTTATTATCACCTTTCTTACACGTTAACCAGCAAATCATTATGCCAGCTTAAACAGCGGGTTCCTTATGTAAATTGCTTCTTAATTAGTTAGCATTAGATTAGTCTTCGGATTAATTTATACAGTGATGCCATAAAACAATATCACTGTGGAGCCATGATAGATGATTTGGGACTGATGCTTATTATCCCATACCGGTCGCAGAATGGATATTTAGTTCAAGACAGATCTTCGAGGGGTGGACCAATCGTGATGGTCAATGGGGTCATGACAGTTCCATTTGAAACAAGTATCAACGATTCAAATTCTTGGTTGGTATCATGCATTGAACCATCGATTGATTTCATGCCTCGGGAAAGGAAAACCTTTAATTTGACGATGGTGATCTTGAGTATTATTGTGTCGCCATGAGATTTTCGAACTGCTTCAATGCCCAACTACTGTTGACCTTACAGGTAAATGTAAACTGGGGGAAATGAAAACATGGCTCATATCAAACGTTAGTTATGTCTCTTTGACACATACATTAGTAGAAATTGCGGACGCATGCATCTTTTATTTTATACGTCAAACTCATTGCTGTCAAAAGCGAATTCATTTGACGAGCGCATTTTTCGTGAAAGTTAATTTTTAAAAGTGCCGAACAAGTCGCTAGTCTTTCAGAAAAATTAAATATTTTTGCAGATTCAATTCAGATTCAGTATAATTTGCAAATGCTTTTTAATTTTAATACGGGCTATACTTCCAATGCGTAAGAATTGCCATCCCATTTTGTACCCAAATTAGCCTGTATATTCTCTAGTTTCAGTTTGTTATTGATTTTAGTTCGGTGCGGTTTAAAATATTTGTAAAACATGAGTCCAGAGGAACGCCATAAAAAGATCATCGACAAATGGCTCGAAAATACTTCGCGTCCAAACCATTTCATCGCAAAAAAATTAAGCACGCAGTACAGTGGATTCTGTTTTTAAACGATATTTGGAGACGTTGACAGTTAAACGAAAACAGAAAAGTGGAGCACATGATACAAATTTGGACAGGAAAATAGTGGGTACCATCATAAAAAACCGGACTATGTCATCCAGAGATGTTGCTCGGAAATGTCATACCAACCAAACAATGGTACAAAGATCTAAAAAAAAATAAAAATACCAAAAGTTACTGAAAAGTAAATAAAATTTATAAAAACACGAGCCCGAAAGCTATACGAGTTGATCGGCAACAAGAAAGCGTGCTTGATTTTGGATGACGAAACTTTGTCAAAGCCGACTTTACTGCTCTTCCAGGTGCGCAGTTTTACAACTCGTTTGAAGCTGAGATTCTACCGCAATCAACAACATCGATTGGGATGGAAAAATTCGGGTCAAAATATCTCGTTTATTACAACGGGAACACTTAACGGAGAAGTGTACATTAACGAGTGCCTAAAAAAACGGTTGATTCCTTTCTTAAACAAACACGAGGGTTCAACATTATTTTGGACATATTTAGCTTCAGCTCACTATGCTCATGCGACGTTGAGCTTTCTTGTTGCTAAAAATGTCGACTTTGTCAAAAAGACATGAATCCGGCCAATGTTCCACAGTGCCGTCCCATTGAAAGGTATTGGGCTTTGGTCAAAGTTAAATTGAGGAAAAGTGAGCAGTGTACAAAGGACGTAAAAGATTTTAGTGCTAAATGGAAAAGAGCGTCCAAAAAGATCACGGATGTAACTGTCACCAACCTTATGAAGGACATTCGAAAGAAGTTGAGGAAAGAATGGGAACCCAAATAATTTTTTTTATTTTTTGTAATTGTGAATGAATTTAATAAAAACAGTGTTTTAAAGCAAATAAAAAACATTTACATAAATTATGAAAACATTTTTTTTTTTTACTTTGAAGTTTCCAAATTTTATTCGTTTCAGTCCTTAGAAAATCTTAAAAATCCATGGAATTTCTGTCATGTGTTTACATTTACCCTAGAATATTTTTTCATATGGGAAGATGTGAACAACATACTGGGGGTAAATGTAAACATATATTTTTGGTAAAAATATTGGTTAAATTGTTTTAGTTAATTTCTATTTCTATTATGCCACGAAACTATATATTAAATAAGCCGCCGCCATCATATTCAGAGGATGATGTTGCAAAAGCGGTCCTCGACGTACAAGACAAAAATACAAGTAACTTTATGAACAGACACCTGCAACTGTCGTTAAAGAAACTAGAGTTGCCATAAAAGTGCAGGAAAGATGCCAGAAAGCCCCAAGTCAATTATGACGTTTATAATCAGTTGAAAAAGGTTGTAACTGAATATGGGCTTGACGAAAAATCAAACTTTATATTCAATGTCGATTAAAGCGGGATTTGTAATGATCCAAACAAACTGAAGGCAATAGGAAAAAAGGGAATTCCAATGAGTAGACTCACTGGAGGTTCGGAACGTCAGTCAACCACTGTTTTCGCATGCGTTTCTGCAGATGGCTATGCTTTGCCTTCTTTAATTATCTTTAAAGGCGCAGAGGAACAAGCTCCAAGGACAAATGTTGAAGCATATATTGGAACTTTATATGGAGCTTCAAAGAACGGTTGGATGGAAATTAGTTCATAAATGGGTTTGTTCCCCATGTGGCGCGTTTCAGAGAACAAAACAATGCTGTTTGCTATATGATGGACACTCCAGCCATATCAGCGTCCGAATAATGGAAGCTGCTATGAATGACAATGTTTAACTGCTTCGATTTCGCAGCCATTTGTCAGACAAACGATTTTTGGTCCAGTTTTTATTTATTTATTTTATTTTATTTATTTATTTATTATTAAATTAGCAATACAATACTACAAGACAATTCGTCTTTTGGAAGTATGGATTTTAAGTTTTGACAACTTTATATAATTTCTTTACAGTTCATAATTTGTAGAGTAAAAACAACAATAACAGTTAAGATCGTATTAATTAAATTGATAAGAATATGAACAGTTTTTCTTGAAAGGCGGTATAAGAATTGATCTGAGATTTAGTATTAATAACTTTGAAGAGTTTTAAGATATTCCGAAAGTTAAAATATAGATCTAGCCTCAGACCAAAAATAGGCGATGACAAGTAGGACACACTGCTCGACCGGGGAATATTATAAATAAAACGAACACAGTCATTAAATGCAACATAGGCTTACTATGTCTACACACAGAATCTAAGTACGGATACACAGAACAATTAAACAAAAGGTGGGGCATTATTAGTGTTTTGATCAATCTTTTTTTGACAATGGGACTCAGATAGTACGCTGAATATCGCAATCTGCGGAGTCCGCAATAAACTTTCCGTAGACAATCTTTAACTCCATCGCAGCATGTAAGGGGAGGAGTTAAAATGAAACCCAAGATACTTTACAGAACTGATGGCATTGACGGGGTTGCCATCAAGAACTATAGGTGACAAATCATTAAGACGAAATTCGTGAAGTGAAAATAAAATAGATACTGTCTTAATGGGGTTTAGCTTCAATTTATTGTCTTTAGACCAATTTGAAATGCTATCAAGGTCTTCGTTCATCCCGGCAATATCATCTTCCATTAAGCCAACAGGACACGAAAGGTATATAATTACGTCGTCGGCATACATGTGTATTTGGCAGTTTTCAACAATCCCTGGAATATCATTGATGAAAAGACAGAATAACAGAGGTCCTAGTACAGAGCCTTGGGGAACCCCCGCTCGGACAGCTTTAGGATTAGAGTGACCTAGTTCAGTGACGACCGTCTGTACTCTATTTTGCAGATATTCCCTACACAGTTGAAGGGAAGAATTCGAAAAATTAAATTTGTTTTTCATTTTCGAAAGAAGGAGAGAATGGTCAATGCAGTCAAAGGCTTTGGAGAAATCTAGTAGGACTGCGACACAAATATCATTTCTATCTAAAGCAGATCTAATGTCAGAGGAAACCTTTAGGACAGCGGATTCGCAGCTATGCTGTCTCCGAAAACCAGATTGCCATTTGGAGAGTAAATTATTTTCATGCAGAAAACTTTGCATCTGAGAAGACAGTATCTTTTCAAGGGATTTTGACAGAGAAGACAAAATACTAATAAGTCTGAAGTCAGCAGAGCACTGGAGATTTGACTTTTTAGGAATAGGAATGATATTTGATCTTTTCCATATTAGCGGAAATTGAGAGCTATAGATACAGAAATTAAAAATATGGTGAATATAACAAATAATGTGAGGGAGTATAAGCTTTAAAAAAGAGTTAAGACGGCCTTGGAAAAAGTTCTTTTAAGACATGGAAAAGAAATATTAGGCAAAGGGTTGTTTCAACTATCCAAGTCTAAATTTACAAAACTACTGGGACAAGTTTGGAAGAGTGCCTTGATTTCCAAAAATATTATTGCTGCATTCGAGTCAACAGGAGTTTTTCCAGTTGATCCATCAAAATTCCCGAAAACAGATTTCAATAAATCAGAGCTGGAAAAATATGGAAACAATAATGCTTCTTATACGGAAACCGTTCAAACCGCTTAATCTCTGGAACACCAAGAGCAACCTTTAACTTCAAATGGTAATTTCATTTCGAGCTTGTTTAAGTACGTTTCCCGAGTGGAACAACTTGATGTTGAAGAAAAAGAAATAATAGTTCAACGGTTATCTGAGGTAGCCTCATCAAAAACTATGTTTAAGATAGTTAAAAAAGATGTGATTTTCATAAAAGTATTTTAAGTAATTGAAAGAGGGATTAGAGGACGACGGAACAACAATTTATTCATTTGACGGATATGTCCCTGTCAAGGAAATACGATCATAAACAATACTTGTTATTTTTAATTGTATTTTTGTATTTTTTTGTATTTTTAAATAAATCTTTAATAATTTTAAATTGATTTATCTTTTTTTGGGGTAAAAGTAAACACTCAATTTTTGTATTTTTCTCACTGCCAAAAGTCATATATTCGCTTTTGTAATCATTTTCTATATAGCAGCTTCCATTACAAGGCCTAGTGAATAAAATCACTGTTAACATTTACCCCCGAATTTATAAAAACAAAAACATTGGGCGGTATTTGTAAACATACCATATTTGACAATAATTTAAACAATTTCGGAAATATTTTTTTATATTTATACAAAAGAATTGCCATTATTTCATATTTCCATTTAAAGATTTCCGTCAAGTTGTTTCGTGAAAACATATTAAAAACTGAAGTCAAAAATTAAAAAAATCGTTTACAATTATCCCATTGACAGCATTTGTCCATCCCGTCCCTAAAAAAGGCGAATCTTCTTCTCTTTCCTCCTACAGATCCATTGCACTTTCGTCCCTTCTTTCTAAGGTCATGGAACCGCTGATAAACCGTCAGCTCTCGAAACGAGAAAACTTTTCAACGACCGGCAGTAGGTTTTCGTAGCAATAGGTCTATTGGTGATTTGAAGGCCTGTCTCACCGAAAAGTGGAACCAAAGCCTACATCAATCTGGCGAAAGCAAGATAGTTGCACTTGATATTTCTCAGGCATTTGACAAAGTTTGGCATCAGGATCGATGACTCTCTTTTTCAATGGATTAGAAATTATCTTTCGGAACGTTCAATTTAAGTTGCCTTGGATGATGGCAAGCCTAATATTCACAAAATAAATGCTGGTGTACCCCAGGGCTCCGATCTGTCCCCTACATTCTTTTTAATCTTCATTAATAATTTCTTGTCTGCCACTTCTAATCCGACATATTCCTTCAGCAAAGGCAGTACTCTCTGCTTTCCACAGTCCTTACTAGACTCACGTCCCTGCTCTTCGGCTGTAGAACGGGAAAGCTTGCGTATGATAAGTTTATTAAATTCCGCTATATACAGCATTACTATATGGGGAACCACCAACAAAGTGGAATTTAATGCTTCAAGAACACAAAGTGTCGTTAAAGCGAAATCCAAATACCCAACCATTATTTATGAATGGCACTTGCATTTTCAAACCGAAAAACTTTCCATTCTCGGGATGTTTGTCAATGACAACTTAGGTTAGAATGACCATATGTTTGATTTCACTAACAATGCTGCAAAATGCTCGTACTTCACCCTCTCTGATCTTGCCTCAATATATAAGGCCAACGTTTGCCTAGGTGCTCCTAAAACCTCTGCACTTACTAGATATTATTTAAAACCGTGCGATAAGACTCATAGGTGATGCTAATATCACGCAGTCAATCGACAATCTCTAACACTGACGAAATGTCTCCTTGTTCTATAGCTATTTCCACCACCAGTGCTCCACTGAAATTGCTAGTAGCATTCCGCTCCTTCAAGCCTTTAACCGTAACACCCGTCTCTAAATGAATGCTCAGCAGTATACCGTACAGCCCACTCTCGGACCGACTCTGAAATATGATGAGTCTTTCTCAAGCCGTACAACTCGCATATGGAGTTCTCTGCCAGGCTCTCTATTTCCTGGTCATTGTAACTTGCGAACATTTAAGACCAACGCACATCGGTACCTACCTTTTTTCCTCTCTAACTTTCCTTCGTCTCCGCTGTGCTCAAAAATTTTAAGGATACTAACATAAAAACTCCTTGGTGTGCGCTCTTTTTTAAAAAAAAAGTGATCATGTAGATAGTACGATAATAGATAGACACAAAGAAAAGTAGCTTATACCTAATTCGGACTCTGGATCAATGCTTGGGTCTTAAACTATGTACATTTGTGCAGATTAGTTAGCTTGTTTACAACAGCTTTGGAAGCTTAAGAAAATTTTTCTGCTGAAAGAGAAAGAAAATTGCAAATCTAAATGGAGATTTCAGTTTTTGGATTCTCTTTGGCAACAGCAATTACACCTCTATTCTATCATTTCGGATGGCTACAATCGCAAGATATCGCTAAAAAAATAAGAGATGCCGCCTCCGCTGTGCTGGGTTTCACTCGGCCACCACAATGAATCCCCTGCTTTGACGTACTGACATGCAGCTAAGCAAGAGGCGTAGGAGCGAAGGACTTGAACTGATTACTAGGTCAATGAACAGAAGAAGAGAAAAAAGGAGCATGAGAAGAGCGCGGTGGAATAAATTGAGAGAAACTATTCCAGGAATGAGATTCGGAAGTTTTACCAAAAGGTAAAAAGAACATGCCTCAGACGCAAACCCTGAACCGAGGCCTGTAGAGACGAACAAGGGAACATCGTAGTAGAGAGTCGCAGTCAATGCTGAGGATTTGGAAAGAGCATTTCTGTTTTTCTTTTTTTTTTTTAAAGAACTCAACACTCAAGAGGATATTACTACTCTTAAAATGCCGAAGCACGTGTTAAGTTTTGCGAAAAATTGAATAGAGAGAGAGAGAAAGATGTTTGGGCTCAGTGGTTACTTCGCTCCATGGGTGGCATCCAACATTTAATGGGGAGACTAAATCATTAGTGTAAATTGGACTTGATGTTGTATTTAGGCAACCATTCTTCTCACAAGATTTTAGTTGCCTGAAAAAATTCTTTCGGTCACGGCTGGTATTGAACCTCGAACCGTCCGCTTGGGAAGCCAATACACTACCACTTGAGAAACGGCCACCCTCTGTGGACTGTATAACGGCGATGACGAACTAAATACCGCTATCGGACAGGATGAACCATTCAACCTGGACGTTAAATCCCGTCCACCCGACCTGGAAGAAGTGAAGAAAGCCATATCAAAGCTTAAGTCCAATAAAGCTGCTGAAACGGGCGGCCTGACTGCCGAGCTCCTCAGAGCGGCAGGCGATGTCTTGGTTAGGAGCATACATCCACTCATCTATAAAATATGGTTGGACGAAAGTATGCCTGATGAACGAAACCTCAGCATTGTTTGTCCGATCCTCAAGATGACAGCATCTATAGAGACGAGATAAACAAGTACAGAGCAATGTCTACTTTTGGCATCCCTGCCAAACTCGTCCGTTTGTGCAAGATGACGATAGAGAATGCACGCTGCTCCATTAGACTGGTAAAGAATTCACCGAGACCTTTTATGTCAAAAAAGGATTTAGACAAGGCATCACGTTGCCATGGGATTTCTTTAACACCATTACTCACAAACGCCGATGATATTAACATAATCGGAAGAAAGCAGCGTGATGTCAGTTGCGCTTTCGCGAGTATTGAGGTCAGTGAGGTCAAGACCAAGTATATGTTGTTAACAAGAACGGACACCCAACACTGACGTCTCGGGCAGAAGTTCACACTCGACATATAGAATTTGAGGTAGTTAAGGGCTTTGTTTATCTAGGCTCCGCAATCAATTCAGAAAACGGGACCAGAGCTGAGATCAAGCGAAGAATAGCTCTTGCCAATCGCCGCTTCTTTGGGCTAAGAAGGCAAATGACTAGCAAAACCCTCCCTCGAACGGTAAAATTGACCCTATATAAGGGTCTTATAAGACCTTAATAATCCTAGTATTGCTCTATGGCGCTGAATCATGGACTTTATCAAAAATGGATGAGGGTGCTCTTGGCTGCTTGGAAAATTCTTCTGGTTATTTTCAGCTCCGTCTGCATAGACGGTAAGTGGAGGAGGAGATTCAACGATGGACTTGGCGAAAATTGTGAAGGTCCAACCACTAAGGTGGTTGGGTCGTGTAGAGTGGATTGACAATCTTCAAATCCGCCCCTGAGGGACAACGCAGTAGAACGCTACCCCGGTAGGTCCTGCAAGTGGAAGAGGACTTCAACTTAGGCGTTCGAAACTGGATGCAGTTAGCTAAAAATCGAGTTGGCTGGAGACTCTTGTTGGTTGAGTCTTGGGTTCATCCCGGAATATAGCGCCACCTTTAGTAAGTAAGTAAGCAGCCATAGTAGCCAACTTAAAAAAAACCGGCGGGAATTTCAGATCTTTTTTTATTTTTTTCACATTTTTGCTCAAAATTTCAAACCCCAACCAGCGTCGGAAAAAATTTGACTGGTTTTGCAATTGTTACATGAAGAGATCATCACTGCTACTATCAATATAATTACAAAACGACAAAGTATAAAATAACTACTTCTACTTCTGTCCTTGTTAACTGGTTTTCCATCTGTATGCATTTTCCTCCATCGATTTTGAAAGGTTTTTAGCTTTATTAATCCAAGGGTACCAATATCCCAGCTTTGGTTTTTTTGTATTTTAACTGTGCGACTTAAATTGAATAATGCTTCCGTCAGTTATAATGCCTCTATCCGGAACATATAAAATTCTTTAAAAAGTTCAAAAAGATGAAAGGCTATAGCTTCCGTCTTTAAGCTTTCATTTAAGAAATAACCTTCTTTATGTCTTAATGACTTTGCAAAACCAATTTATCTCACATTCCACGAAACAGTAAGATCAATATTTGTTGCGCTTAGATGGATTGTCGTCAATACTCGTATTTGTTGTTTGCAAATGTTGTCATTGTTTTGGAGTAGTTGTATCTTTTTACAACGAACTGTAGTTCCATTAACTTTAAGATACAGATTGTCTCCACAGGAAATATTTCAATTGCCGTCTTCAGCCATTGAATCTGCCTAAGCAAATGCATTTGATCTCTAAGAGTGCATTATGGTTGCTTGGACAGGTTTTCCAAAGGCATTTCCCTATTTGCCCTCGATGATGGTTGTATGTTAAGTGTCGACCTGGGGAAACCCCAATACGAGTAAATCTGTCAACAAGTGATATACTATAGATGTATTCACAGCGCAACATATTCACAACGTCGAGAGCTGGTTTTAACCTTCAGTCTTTCTTAAGTTTCGATTCATTGTTTACTATTTTACTCATGATCGGTTGCTTTTCGACGAATGTTGCATAAAATTTCCATTACATGATGAATTCTATTGAAACAGCAAATATTCCGTAACCTTTCTTAGAGAAAATATTCCACAGATAAAGCTTTGGATATGAGATTGTCGTCTACGATTATACATAGGCGTAGATACACAAAAGAGAGTTGAACAAATGATCGTTTCGTTTGGCACGCAAAGGAAATACTGATGGCAAACAATAAACACAATTAACAAAATTAATTACAGGTACTTACAGCTAGCTTAACCGTGTTCCAAACATAGATAGGCAGATATGTATAAGTAACAAGTAACAGGTGGGCGATAATTAGATAGAATTTTGTAAAAAAATTTGTAATGAAGTTGAGGTCACCAAATGCGGTTTGAATAATTTTAACTTATTGAAAAAAAAGTAAAGAAAATATGAAAATTGTGGTAACTTTAGGATACCCGAGTTTTAGGGTGTTGAGATGGGCGATGATAAAAGATAATACGAGTATATGTTTTTTTTTTTTGAAAGCGATACAATGTTGTTGTGGTTTATCGTAAATAATCAGTCTTTAACTCTTTTTGAGATGGAAGTTAAATGTGTCATTATTCTAATAGTAAGAGGCAATTTATTAAACAATAAGGGAGCTGTAACAGTATAGAAATTAGAGAAATGGGTTTTGCGCACTTTTGGGACATTGACAAGATACAGTGTATTTACACGAAGACTATAAAGCTGATTACATCTACTAGGAATGTTTCCACTTCTCTTGAAAAAGTCTTTTAGTACTTTAAAGACATAAAGGTGTTTCAGTGGTAGTATACGTAGTTCTTTACATAAAGGCCAGCTAGAAGAAGTGCGGTTTTTATTACACGTAATTCTGAGAAGATATTTCTGAGCTGTTAGTAGCGGTTTTGATGAGGTGCTATAAGAACCACCCCAACTTGAGATACCATACTGCAGTTTAGAGTGAGCGAGGCCATAATAGATTGTTTTTAAAACGTTTGTGGAATAATATTGCTTTATGAGATACATTTTACGTGTAACCAGTAGCAAATGCAACTTTATGGTATGTATGTGCTCTTTCCAATTTAAATTTTGGTCAATTACTACTCCAAGGTATTTAAAGTGACGTACTGTTTCGATTTTAAAACAATTACTAGAACAACATGACGTATCGATATAATTACTTTTACCACAACAGTGTAACGGAAAGCAAAATTTTTTACAATCATGAGCATGAAAACATAGATTATAATCTTTTACAACAGTGTTTATTAATTTAAAGGACATAAGTTTTGTTTTTTCACTTATAATTAAGTTGAAGAACCATATACTTAATTTTTCTAAATCCTCCGATATTTTTGCTATACATTTGAACTCAGTATCTAGCTGGTAAGTCAGGACAATGTCGTCTGCGAAGGCCGTAGAAGTTCCGTTTAGGTTTAAGTCAAAGATAGAATTAGTGTTAATTAAAAATAGCAAATGGCCAAGAACTGAGCCCTGCGGCTTTACTGTGATGCTTTCTTCTAAATCTCATACATTTTCATCCACGCAAGGGCATTGCTTAAGGGGTTAGGCCACTCTAGGATTTTCAAAAAGTCGATTTTTTTTATTGCTTTCAATAGTCCCTTAGGACCTCAAAAATGATATCCCAAAAGATTATGGCCGGAAATATATTGAAGTACTTGTTTTTCAAAGTATATTACAAAGCCGCCAGGTAGGCAGCGAACTTAACTTAAAATTTTAAACGCGTCTATCTCAAAACTGCATTTTTTAAGTTGGCCGCACCCATAACTTGAGCAATTTTCAACCAATTCCCTTCAAATTTTAACTAGATCTTTAAAAATGTATTGTCTAAATAAATACGTATGACTTTTTTTTTATATGCCATAGTTCAATTGTTATTAACTATTTTCTGGCGATTTTTTCGCGAATTTTGCAACTTTGGCTCTGGAAGTGCGCCATTCTGCCAATAATCAATATATCAAAAAAATTCTACCATTTTTACTACCTCTAGAGTGGCCTAATTCCTTAAGGGACGTTGAAAGAAAATACGCTTCTTATTTTTAATATTGGGTCTACAAGTAATTTTCCAGCGTTTGTCAGAGATGGCGCCACCAGTGGATCCCGGGCAGAAATGTCAGACCCCATGTGTTTTATTTGTAGGTTTTGTAACTGTCAACATCTTTGCAGCGTTATATTTGAGCAGTTCTATCGGTGTCGTACATTTTATCGAGCAAAATCATGGCAAGTTTCCAGCCAAATAAACGTCATTTGCGGGAAGCGCTGCTTTTATTCTTTAATATGAAGAAAAGTGCGGCTGAGGCCTATCGTTTGCTTTCGGAAACTTATGGGGCGGAATGTATTGGTGAATCGACGTGCCGCGAGTGGTTCAAACGGTTCAAAAGTGGTGATTTTGGAGTTGAAGACAAAGATCGCCCCGGAAAGCCGAAAAGTTTTGAAGACGAGGAATTGGACGCTTTACTGGATGAGGATCCGTGTCAGATTCAAGAAGAACTTGCTGCATCATTAGGCGTTACGTAACAAGCCGTTTTCCTGCGCTTAAAAGCACTGGGATTCATTCAAAAGGTTGGAAACTGGGTGCCGTACGAATTGAAGCCAAGAGACGTCGAACGGCGATTTTGCATGTCCGAAATGTTACTGCAGTGGTATAAAAATAAATCATGTTTGCATCGTATTGTCACTGGTGATGAGAAATGGATTTATTATGATAATCCTAAACGCAGAAAATCGTATACAATACGATATATATACAATCGACGCCGAAACGAAATATTCACGTGAATAAGGTCATGCTCTGCATATGGTGGGATCAAAAGGGTGTCGTATACTACGAACTGCTTCCGAGTGGTGAAACCATCAAAGGACCATTATATCGAATCCAACTAATTCGTTTGAAGCGGGAATTAAAAGAAAAATGGCCAGAATATGAGACCAGGCATGAGTCCGTCATTTTTCATCACGACAACGCTCGGCCACATGTTGCGGTTTCGGTGAAAAACTATTTGGACAATAGTGGATGGGAAATTCTGCCTCACCCGCCTTACAGTCCAGACTTGGCACCATCTGACTACAACTTGTTTCGTTTGATGCAGAACGCTCTTACGGGAATACGCTTCAGCTCAGTAGAGGAAATCAAAAATTGGCTCGATACGTTCTTGGGCTCGAAAGACGAGAAATTTTTTTGGTCCGGAATTCATAAATTGCCAGAAAGATGGAGGAAAGTTGTAGCTTCCGATGGACGATACTTTGAATAAAGCATTGTAACTATGTTTTCATAATAAAACTTCAAATTTTGGAAAAAAACCCTGGAAACTTACTTGTAGACCCAATACATGGACGAGCATGGTTGAATGATATGTAGAAGCAACATCTCCAGAAAAGTGTTGACTCATCAACTATTGACAAAAAGCTTTTTCAGGCGAGAATAGACAGCTTTGGTTCAAATTTCGAATTTCTCGTTGGGAGTTTCTCCAGTATTTGCTAATAAAAGAAGGCGAACAATCAGCGGAACTAGAGATCAGAGTCATTTTAGATTGCTTTTAAGTAGAAGCCGCGGCGTAATGGATGATGAAGAAGCCCTCTCTTACGGCAGTTCAGGTGCCAGTTTTAGCTTTCACCAAGCGGTGTTCACTTAGGTAAGATAAATTGCTTTATGATACTGCATATAGACGGTAATGTAATGGGCATCTCTTTTTCAAATATTTGGTTCGACATCGAAAAACTATTTAGTGTTTTTAGCACCGAAGGACCACCAATACAAGTTTTTACAGAGTTTCTGCCTCCCCAGTTCTTAAAAACCATAAATTTTGGTTTCTCACTACCAGATTCCAAAGCTCACAATATTTAGAAAGCCGGTAGATCATTAGCTGCAATGGATTAGGAGAAGACGCCAAGAGCACGATGTCGTCTGCGGATAGCAGTGCCTTGATTATACCACCCGGATTGCATTCAGAAAATTAAAAATACAAGTTTATTCATCTAAATCTACAATATATTGTACCCTTTAAAGTAATCCCCATCGACTGCAACATACTTATGCCAGGGCTTGATCCAATCCTCGAAACATTTTTTATATTCGGTTTTCGGTATGTACATCATGTACAACGCTGAAACGCGTTCCCCGTAGTGGCTTTTTAGAAAGAAAGAGAAAGAAGTTACAGGGAGCCACATTACATGAATTTGGTGGCTGTTGGATGGTATTTGTTGCATTTTTCGTCACAAAATTACGAATAATGATGGCACTGTGCGACGGTGCGTTATCATGGTGCAAAATCCACGAGTTTTCCTGTCCACAATTCTGGTCTCTTTCAGCGAATTGCTTCACGCAAACGTCTCATAACGCCCAAATAAATCTCTTTGTTTACTGTCTGGCCTTCTGGCAAAAATTCATGATGCATTACACCGTTCTAATCCATGAAAGCCGTGAGCATTGCCTTCTTTTTTTGACTGAAAACGACGTGGTTTTTTTGGTCTCTGCTCATTTGGTGAACGCCGTTCACTTGCCTGATGTCTGCATTGCGTGTCGTACTCATAAACCCACGTCTCGTCTCCAGTAATGATTCTTTTGATGAATGTGGGATCGGATTCAGCCTCGCAAATCATCTCTTTCGCGAGTCAACACTGTCTCTTTTTTGCATGAAATTGAGGTCTTTTGGCACCAACTTTGCTGCTACACGACGGAAGCCCAAATCATTAACCAAAATATCTTGGACGGATCCATAGGCAATGTTCAAGTCCTTCGCTATCTCTCTGATGGTTAATTTGCGGTTATTGACCAACATTTCTTTTACTCATCAATATTTTCGTCGGTTTTCGATGTCGATGTCTGTCACTGCGTTCATCATCTTCGATTGACTCACGACCACTTTTGAACCGCTCGTGCCACTTGTAAACGACCGTTTTCTTTAGAGAATCGTTGCCGAAATAATTTTCCAAGATTTCCAATGTTCGCGCACTATTAAATCTGTTTTTTACGCAAAATTTAATACAAGTTCGTTGTTGCAAATTTAAATCCATTTCTAAAATTGTAAAAAATCGCCAACACACACATGGATACCCTTGGCTACGTAACTTTTGCAAATGTCAATCTATGACGCTAAGATTTTGAGGGAATGTCAACACAGATTTACCAACTTAACAAAAAAAAAAAAACAGAACTCAAATCGGAACAATGAGAGCGCCACACGGTGGTGTCCCCCGAGAACTTTTTGATTAAAGTGGTATGTGGTGAGTTTAGCACTTAAAAATAGAGTCATCCAACAAGAGGTGCCATTTTCAATCAATAGAAGAACGCAATACTTTTTTGAAAAATGGTGATATTTTTATTTTGGTTCAGAGTAAAAGCTTTGAGTTTAGTAATGGAATACAACATCTGCCAAATGTCCACCTCAGCTCTGCCTAGAAATAAACATTCTTTTTATGAAATTTTTCATCACCTTTTCGCATCATCTCGCGAACAACAGCTCTGATATTTTCTTCTACTGAATGAATCGTTGGTAGAGCATTGGCATCGACTTTATCTTTAATATAGCCCTAAAGGCAAAAGTCAATTGGTGATAAATGGCACGATCTCGGCGGCCAATTGAATATTCCATTTCGAGAAATTACAAATCCATGAAATTTGTCACGCAATAGAGCTATTGTTTCACCACCTGGCTTTATAACAATTGTTTTTATATTTGTATTTATTAAATTAAGCATCTCTGCGCATATTTAAATTTAAACAACTTATTGCATTGCGCAGTTAAAATTTTGTTTTACACTCTCATTTACAAAAAATTATCTTAATCCTAATAACAAAAGAAAAAATAGAACATGGTATGAAAGCGAGAGGAAAAATGAAAGACGAATAGAATAGGAAAGATGAAGATGAATAAATATAGTTTTAAGTAATAAGAGCTAATTTAAATAGTCATATGTATGTATCATTAATTGTGATTTATGTAGTAATTTAGTATGTATTTTTTGAAACGATTTTCTGTGTTCACTCTTTGATGTTAGTAAGGAGACTGTTCCAGTGGCGCACAGCATGAGCGAAAAATTGCCGACCGCTATTTAAAAATTTGTACCTAGGAGGTATTAGATCAAGGGTTCTCTGAGAGTGCACATAATTGATTTGTGTGAACAAGTAATTCGGTGTTACAGAGTAAATAATTCTATGCAGTGTAAGGACAGTTCGATATTTTAGAATTGTATCCAGTGAACACCCAGCTATTTGCTTAGTAAAGGCGGATATGTGATCATACCTTTTCAATTTAAATGTATATCTAGCACAGCTGTTAAATGTGACATTTAGCTTTCCCAAGGACGAAGAATCTAAGCATGCGAAGATTTCGCATCCGTACAGTATAATGGGCAGGACGAAAGACTTAATAAGTTTCATTTTGACTTTGACAGGCAGGCACCGGTTTGTCGGGCTCAGTCCCCTTAGAACGCCATATATTTTTGAGACAACGAAGTTTATGTGATTGGTCCAGTTGAGTTGTTTGTTAAAATAAATTCCCAAATTTTTAATTTTAGTAACGGACTCAATGACATCATTATTAACCCTTTGAAGACAACTGTTGCTTGTAAGCAACTTTTAATTTTACCACTCTTTATCTCGATTTGGCAACCCCTGAGTTGTAACGGTAAACTGTATGCGGTAGAGTGATTATTTTTGAGTATAATGAGACAGTTGCGAATACGACGTAGTCTTGATTCTTGTGCTTTGTTGTGTTTATCAGTAGAAGATCAGGTGAGCAAAAATTTTGTGTTAAAGGAAGTGCAGAATTTTGTTTTTTCTTGAATTAAAAAAAAAAAAAACGAATAACTATAAAATAAATGAAATGTTAAAGCATAAAGGTAAGTTGATTACTTTATGTATTAGTTTAGATCCACAGTTTCGGTCTAGGCGATACAGAATTTTTTGAAACTCATGTTGCTTATAAGCAACATTGGTCCATAGTGTAAAAAATATTTGAATTCCAAAATTGATTTGCAGGAAAGAAACGACTGACTGATGTTGAAATTGAAGCTATTGCAAACGTAGATTGGCACCTTTCTTCCGACGAAGATGAAAGTAGTGATGATGAAGGCGAAGAGGACTTTTTGGAAGAGGCGCTTGAAGAAATTTTGGTAAGAGAAGAGGAGATTGAAACGGATTTATTGGAACAGTTGATGGAAAATGATTCACATCCAAAGTGGACGCTTCTAAGTTAAAATGGGGAAAACGGGAAATGGGCCCTGTTAATGTGCTATGCAAATCAGTAACCGTAACCGATGATGAGTGTCAGGTAAAAACGTCTATAGAATATTTTGAAATGTTTTCCGATGACGAAGTTTTTGAACTTACAATACAACATTGCAAATCAATTTATATGCAATGGATAAAAAAGGTATAGAACTAAAATGCATGGCTTTTGAAATCAGGCGTTACATCGGTATACTGCTATACATGGGGATTGTAAAAATACCGCAAACAAGAATGATTTGGTCAAAAAAATTCAAATTTAATTTTATAACTGACGCCATGACCCGAGCAAGATTTGAAAAAATCAAAACCTGTTTTCACCTGAATGACAATTCCAAACAGCATGAATCAAATAATGACAAATTGTATAAAGTCCGTCCATTGCTGGAATTGTTATAAAATAGATTTAAATGAATGACAATTCCAAACAGCATGAATCAAATAATGACAAATTGTATAAAGTCCGTCCATTGCTGGAATTGTTATAAAATAGATTTAACCTCTTGCCTCAAGAAGAATTTCAATGCGTGGATGAACAAACTATAGCATTCAAGGGAAAATCAAGCTTAAAACAATACAATCCAGCAAAGCCCCATAAGTGGGGAATGAAGATGCTTGTCAGAGCTGGTGCATCAGGTATGATTTATAATTTTGCTTTATATGTCTGTGACGGAACGTGCCCAAATTATGGGTTGGAAATATCTTCAGATATAGTGCTGTATTTAGCCTCTAACATGCCGAAAAATCAAAATTTCAAACCATGAATCTCATGGTTGTTCTAAAAGAAATGGGCATATTTTCTACTGGGACCGTCCGACGAAACAGAATTTTGAAATGTGATCTCCTCTCAGAAGCTGATTTGAAAAAAAAGGCAGGGGCTCATATAATATGAAATGCGAGACTACCAACAACATAACATCGATTTCCTGGTACGATAATAAAGGTGTGACGCTTTTGTCCACCTATATATCCGACAAGCCGTTGGGATCCTGCAGGGGATGGAGCGGTAAAGTAACAAAATTCATAGATATTCCACGACCAGCTGTAGTGGAAGATTATAACCGTCATATGGGTGGGGTTGACTTATGTGATATGCTTATGGAGCTGTATAAAATTAATCATAAGTTAAAAAAGTTCTACACGCGCATTGTCTACTGGTGCATTGGGGCAGCTGTTGTAAACGCTTGGCTCCGATATCGAAAGCTTTTCAAGCCATCAAAAAATCTTCGTAGGCCGATGAAACTTATAAACTTCCAAATGAATATAGCAGAATCACTAATAAACACCTTGCCTCCCTCCACCAACATAAAACGTGCAAGGGGTCGTCCTACTGCAGAGAGCTTGCAAACTCTGCAATCCCTGTCTCCGTCTTCATCATCATCCATATGCAGTGTTTGCAGCTCGTGGAAACGGAAATATGTTCCCGATCCACCAAAATCTTCTAGATACGATGAACAGGGACATTGGGTAATATGGACCCAGAAAGGTCGCTGCCACCTTTGCAAAACCGGAACTCCACTTTCCAAATGCATGAAATGCGATGTTCACCTGTGCCGCAATCCAAATAAAAACTGTTTTTTATCTTACCATACATAAATAATTGAAATAAAATTCCGATTTTGCTAGTTGTGTGCGGTTTTTTATTACCACCGTGAACAATGGTTAACTAAATAAGCAACTATTTACAGGACCTTCCAGGAAGGACATAGAACTATAAAAATTCAAAAATAGCTTATTTAGGGGCAACAAGTAATAACTGATTGCGAATTTTTCGTATCACAGGTAAAAAAAGTGGTCTTCAAAGGGTTAATAACAACAGGCAAAATCACAGTTTCCTGATTGATACTACCAATCAGCATTGTCTTAGTGTTTGAAGGATTAAGGCTAAGGCAGTTTCTTTGTGACCAAACAAATACGGAATCGAGGTCTGTGTTAAGGTTTTCGACGCTGGAAGACACAGCAGTTGTGGGTATGTTTAAGATATGATAATCGCAGTAGATTATCCTTTTTATACATATCATTTATGAACGTCGTGAACTAAAGAGGACTAAGGATAGATCCTTGAGGCACCACAGATGACAATGATATTCGATCACAATGAAATACAGCTTGGTTGCGATTTATGAGGTATGATGCTACAAGTTGACACGCTTTATCATCAAAAGCAAATTGGTTCTTTAATTTGTATAAAGAATGTCGTGGTTTACGGAATCAAATGCTTTTGAGAAGTCCAGGAAAACCACAAGTGACATCATGTCTCTGTCAATGGCAGAACGGATGTCGTTCTGCAGTTATGCAGTTATGCTTTGTTCTAAAACCAGATTGATGTTGGGTTAGTAAGTTATTTAGTTCAAGGAAGATCTTTATTTGTTTGCTTAAAATTGTCCCAAACACCTTACAAAGGAAAGGTAGGATAGCTATTGGCCTATACTCTGAATTATTTTGCGATCGTGATTTTGGAATAGGTATGATTTTTGTTTGCTTCCATTCATTCGAATAATTCTCGCCATTATAATTATACGAGTATTAAACAAATTTTTAAAGTGTTTGGAATTTCGGGTGAATGTCATCCAAGCCTACGGCATTTGATTTGACAGAGGGAATAACATTACCTACAGTCCTCTCATCAACACATCTCGAAAAAGGAAAAGTCAATCTGCCTATTAGTTGGAGGTGCACTGTTGGTAAACTTTCTATTAAGTCCAGATTCACTGTTCTTAATGCCAATCTGTCGAATTTCCAAAACTCCGAACTTGACTTATTGGAGTTAAACTTAGCTTGGTAGTACTTACTTTTATTTTTACGAATTAGGCAGGTAACAGCGTTTCGTACTTGTCAAAATTCATTATACGAGTATGTGTACACTGGCGATCATTAGGATGAGGCCATACATTTTGCAATCGATTTTCGAACAGGTAAATATTTTCTCAACAGGAAGTCATAAAATTAAAGGGTACATAAAAAACGACCGTTAGAATTTCCCAAGATCAAACAATGAACTTTTTGAAAAATGTTCACATTTTATGGTTTTAAAACATTTATTTATATTGTTTTCTACATTAATAATGAGTATGCCCTCCATTTTTCGATATGACCTCTATAAGACGGTTTGGAATAGAATCTTACAGTTTTTTTAAATAATCAAGAGAAATTTGGACCCAGACATCACGATTGTCTGCCGCCTTCATACACTTTACGAGATAACCATGCCCAAACATTTTCGATTGTGTTTAAGTCCGGTGAATAGGGCGGCCTTGGCACAAGTGCCACGTATTTTGATTGAATTCAACTTTCAACAACCCTGGAAGTGTGGATGGGGGCATTGCCTTCTTGGAATATCCAAGGCAGAGGTCCCAAAATGTTTTTCGCTTTTGGAAATGACCGTTCCAGCAAACATTTGTAGTTGTTTCCGTTCATTGTTGTGGACAAAAACTCCAACTCGATCGTGCCGTAGTAGGTAATAGCTCCCCACACCATTACACCTGATGTACGGCTGTGGTGTCTTACCAAAATATGCTCCTCCTTTCTTGGATCGTGGAAATAAAAGTTGTAGCCATCGGGGCCGTCAAGGTTAAGCTTTTTTCCATCCAAAAAGACAACGCGTTTCCATTCACTGCTCTAACCGACATGTTCTCCTGCAAAATTCATTCGATGCGCCTTATGTTCTTGCCTCAAAACAGGTTTCTTTTTAAGTTTTTTTCTCTGTATAAGTTAGTACCACTTTTCGTATTATCCTTCGGACCGTTGTTATGCTGGCTGATACTCCGCTATTGGCCCTTATTTTAGTTGCTGGTAGAGCAGAATTTGAGGCACGCCGTAGAATTAACCGCTTTTTTCCCAATGTTGTTGCCTCTGCAGTGTGTCCTTTTTGATTTTTCTCATAGTTTTGTGGATCCGCAAGATAACTTTTTACAACAGCCTTACTTCTTTTAAACTTCCTTGCAATTTCTCGGCCTGAGAGTCCTAACTCATTGAAAACATCTAGTTTTCCTCTTTCTGTCGCTGTCAAAGTTTTGTGGAACCCATTTTTTTTTAAACTAAGTAAAAAGAGTTCTTTTCAACGCTTTTTTAAATATTCTTAACAAAACTTTGAAAAAATCAAGGAATGCCCCTGTAAAACAAGGGGCACATGTTTGTCAGAAAGACTGTTTTTGAGTCCAGAAAATTGCAAATTTACGTCAGATGTGCAGTAAATAGGCGACCAATTCAGGTTGTCAATTGCTATTTATTGATTTTCTTCTTTATCCTGGGAATAGGGCTACCAAATGTTTTTATTCTCTTTTAGGCCTGAATGATTTCCTGGTGGTTCGAAAATAGGAGGGTAGATATCGCTCAGATGTTAAAGACAGTTGAACACTGTCAATTCTTACATTTCCAGCTTGTTTGTATATCTCCAATAATGCTTGACTTTGCTTTAATTTCTTTAATAAAATTGAATTTTTTCGGCGTTGGAATAGTAAAGATATTGGTTTGTATGCTAGAGAAGACAGAATTGGATTGTTTTCGAAGAGGGTTATTTATCTGGATCGCTATGTGTCATTAATTTGATTAGATTGCAAACATTTCTACTTAAATTGGGTACATCGGGTACTAAATGTCTAGGTT